>BSBK01006486.1:0-725000 GCA_027943335.1 Chamaecyparis obtusa | reverse complement strand
ACAAGAAATGGTGGAGATAGGAATGGAATCATTAATGTAGGCATTATGTTCCCAAATCAGGCACTATCTACACACTCATACTTCTTTTAATTCACTTTTCCTATTATGCCTACTTCATTACAAAGTGATCTAGATACAACACTTAAAAGGAAAAGTCTTGAGAGAATCAATATAGGATATACTCATAGAAATTACAATAATGACAAGGAAATGAAACATTTTTACATTTGGTGGTTGTCAAGACTGCATGGTGTTCATCTACCTACGAGAAACTCCACTTCACCACTGATGATAAGAAGGAAAGTAGTTTATGGTAAAACCCAACTCAAATTATCCTAACTCATGTTTCCTAGCCTTGCACTTTGATTTTTCAGACTAGGATCCAAAAGGAAAAATGAGAATCTCTCTTCCTATGATAACTTGTATGCATGTTAGCTTATCAGACCAACCTTTCTCTTCTATAGATTGAGTCAAAGTAGAGATATATTTTGTTTTCCCATAGGTTTCAGAGAATGAGAAAAAAAGGGTTTCTATTCATTAATATAATTATTTTCATTAATACAAAGAATGAATAGCGGAAAGAGATAATTCCTAACCAATAGTAACCTATGCAAGATGCTAAAAAGAAGGAGTTTAGAAAATAAATAGAGAGATAGAAAAATAGAGAGAAAGATTGTGGGAGATTCAAGAGAGGTTTTATCTAGAAAGTCATGAACAATCACACTATCTTTTCCTCCATCCTAATACCAACAAATCAAAATTCTCAAGTCTCTCTCTTACCTTATGATTAGGTTTTTAGATCTATATTTGTTTCAAACCTAAATTATCTTCATTTGGTAGTCAAGATATTTGTTGTTTTGATTCCAAATTTTCCTATTGCCAATTTGTGGGAGTCACTTAAAACTGATTCGATCTAGAACAATAAACTTTGTTGCAATGCGTAGAAATATGTTCTATCCTTTTGTACATATTCTATCCTTTTATACACATTGTGTGACTTGTGTTTATTTCATAATTAGAGTTTCATAAGACACAACTTCTTTATTGTGCCTTCACATTTTTTTCAATCTTCAATTCTGCTGTTAACATGTTTGTCTTGGCAAACTTCATTACACATTTAGTTCCTTTTATAATTTTTTATTCAATATCACTTTCTAAAAAAGTAAGGCATATTCTAATTACACTTTTTCACTACAAACCATTTGGGTAAAGTTCCATGACCAAAAAAAAGGTTGCCAAAGGTTTGTGAATTTAAATATCTATATTTCTGCCTAAAATTCTATTTTACACCTATCAAACATACGTTATTCTTTTGAACTTATTCTATCACGATGACCTCTCATTAGACAACATTATTTGAGGGATTTTTTCATTTTACTTTTTTCTTGCAAGTCCTATTGATGAATTTTCTTTCCATCTATATAATTGTAAGAGATTGACATATAATAATCTTCACCTTTGTTTAAGGACTATGCGGCTTAATTAATGGAGGCACATTTTGTTTCCAAATATTATCCCCACTTTTCTAAGGTCACACTTGTGCTATGAGAAACCAAACATAAAAAAAATCAAACTTAAGCCTACCTTTATTTGGTATTTATTTGGTTAAATCTCCTCCTTACATAAACACAAAAGTGGGAGAGAACATAAGTCTTATATTGACATAAAAAACTAATAAGAACATAACTTCCGTATTAGATATTTTTAAATTAATAGAGGTAATATATACCATGAGATTTTTATTTGTTCAAAGAATTCTTCTTTTTCCTTTTTTTTGAAACAAGAGTATTTTATATACATAGAAAATGAAAATGTGTGTGTGTGAGATAATTAACGTATAGTTTTAATCTATTATCATTAAAAATAAAGAATTTGTTTTCTTCTTAATAGTGAATTATAGAAGTGGATTTAGGTTTTATTTATAATTTTATAAATTCCAACATAGTAATTGTCTCAAATTATCTTTTATAAGTACTTGGTGTCAGAAAAGCTTATTTGATATTGTATATGATTCCTTTAGGGTAAAAAATTATACTTTGCAACACATGGAAATAAAATGAAGTTAATCACATAGACAATTGTTTTCTTTTTATAGTACAACATAGTCTTTCTTAAAGGGTCAAGTGTTCTCTATCTATAAGAATATTATCAGTTCATATTATATAGGTTTCATCATTATTTGTATTTTAAGAGTATCTTCTTGACCATGATAATGTGCTATAAAATCTTTACGAGCAAGATTTCCATGTTTACCTAACTAAATAGTAGGATATTTAATACTTGTGAACTAGTTAGGCCTGGTATGGACGCCAAAAGTTTATTTTCTACTTTTTATGTAAAGAAAGTTATATCATGAATATTTTGATATTAACCCTTAATGATTATAAATGATGGTTATTGTAATTATAATATTCTCATTATAGTTGATCTCTAGCTAAGATTACAAAGCTGTGTGACACTTTTATAAAGGAAATGGTCAATGTTGATTCATGTTTTTAAATTCAATAACTAAAATGTGGGATTTATCTTGAGAATTTTTAAATAATATAAACCAATGAATGTTTAATTTTTTTTTATGTATTTTATGTTTGTAATATTTATAAAAACTTACAAAAGATTATATAAATATAGTTTTTAATAAAATTAAAACTAAATTTTAGTTGCTATAAAATATTCAAATCAAACTTACATCTCTCATCAACCTTTATATAGTATCTTTTCTTTTTTTTTTGTTAATTTTTTTTGTGTATAAATACTTTGAAACTTTAGTGCATAGATATATCTTTTCACTCTTTTTATAAATATATATTTAAATATAAAATATAAAATTCATGTGTATTGAAATATATCTCTTTTCATTTGACATCACCTTTTATCTTAACCATTCATCCAAAATAGAAATAAATTATATCCTCTTGATATATATAGATTCTTTCCTCTACTACATCATATTTTTTTTAAAAAAATTAAATAAATTTTACTATTTTTCCATGACAAGATAATCAATCGTATAATTTTGTGTTGATGACTTCTTTGAATAAAAATTAAATATAATGTATAAAAAGTAATTAAAATATTAAAATGATATATTTTTAGAAAAGTTCACTTATAGATCTATAAAAGGGTATTTTTATATTTAAAAAAATATCAATAAAAGGAGTGGGAGGTATTGAAATATCAATTTTCTAAAATAATTTTATTTTTTGGTAATTGCACCCAAAGTTGTCTAAAATATGCATTTAATAAACACTTCCAATTAGAAAAGTTGAGACATGTATCTAACTCAGCTATAATGAATATAGCTATATGTTTGACCAAAACTAATTTTAAGTTTGAAATACTTAAATTTAGTTGTGCTAAAGTGTGACAAAGCTTTGTACTTGTACGCTTCTTGGAAGTTTTAGGATAGGGAGTAAATTGTTTATAAACAATGCATGTTGATATAAGTTGTAGGCTTAATAGATTGCATATTGAGAACTTGGAACTTGTGAGGTGGAGTTATGCTAGATATGCATAAACATGCTTATTAATGAGGTGCTTAATCTTTTCCCAATCGTACCATGCATTAATAGTTTTAGACATATTCATGATGCACATTGCACAACTTGAGAATTCTTGTCTTCATAAAGAAATGAAAGATTGTATTTTTTGTCTCTATGTTTTCCATGTGTTTGAAATAGAAACTGACTCTTTAAAATTATAGTCAAGCAAGGATTGTTGCATCTATATTTTATTTATGATATTTGTACCCCATGTGCCCATGATATCATTATAATAATATTAGGAGATGCATATAGTATGCCACACAAATTCTATTACTCCTATTAGTATCACTTTGTTAGAGTCCTTTGTGCTGGGTAATGGGCTAGGTATCTTTCGTGCCATGAAAGATTTTGAGGGATTATAACTACTTCGTGGTAGGTTGGTAAGGCACTCCAAAAATGTTCTTGCCCAACTTGTTTTATAGAGATGCAGGTTTCAAGAGTTCCTTGTCAAGATGGTTGTCATATGTTGTACACTTTTCCTTGTTGGTCATTATGTATTACGTGACATCGCCCATGTGAGCTAAATATTTTTGTATGTTTAGTATTGTTATCGACTTTTGTACTTCATCTTATTTTGGAAATATACTTTCATATCTTTGGATTGTGTATTAGACATGTGACAACAATCTATACTTGAATATGTGTATTTTGATGAATTATATGAATTAATATTATCTTTAAATTGTGATGGTCCTTACAATAACAAGTAGTATTTGCATTAGGTTGTCACGATCATATATTCATTAAATTTAAAACTAAATATATTACATTATTCAATTTTGTCTATACATAAACTATAACATAACTACATCATTGAATCATAGTTGTAAAACTTATTATTATATAAAATTAAAAACGAAGCCATTCACAAATTGTCAATTCATAAATAAATAAAAAATTCATTGCAAAAGTTAGAAGATAAGCCCCCTTTGGCTAGAGAGGAGTCTCATTTAAAGTCAACTTGAGGCTTCTTTGATTGTAGATTTCAATCATGTTATACTAATTTGATTTATTGTTGTCATGTATATGAATATGAAAATTCCATGTTGTTGTTATTGCAATAGTACAAACAATTTAAATGTAATTAAATCTTTATTTGTAATAAGAGAATGAAAATGTGTGAACAATGAATTACTTATAAGCTATTTAAGATTTAGGTGATAAGTATGTATAAAAACATTTCTATTGGAAATATTACAATAAATCAAAGAAATTAACAATTAGATCCTCAATTTTACTATACCATAGACAACACACAGTAATTTCCTTATAGCATGTTAAATTACTTTGTAATATCTATTGTGATTATAAAAGTTACTAAATTTTATACTAAATATCTAACATTATTTTATTTAATAAAAGATTTTATAATATTAATTACATCTAGAAGGATGCAACTTTTTCTGGATGTGATTGTACAATATTTTTGCATCAATATTCTGGTCCATCAATATATTAATTAATTACAACATTAATTATGAATCTTAACCTAAAAAACATCTATACAACACCTAGAATGTACTTTTTCTCATAATTATTAATTACTTCAAAAATAAATATAATAAATACATTTTTTTATTAATTAAAATAATGCTGAATAGTACTTTTCTTATGTTGAGTAGACAATGGTATCAAACTACATCTCTATAGCTTATTATTATTGTACTTTAATTATTTTTATTTTTATTTAATATGGAAAAAGATTTGAATTCGATACTACACCTAAATACATTCTTATTGAATTAGTCAGGGTACATGTATATGGATTATTGGTCCTCGAGGATTGAGTAAGTATTTATTTATTAGGCCCCACCGCTGAGTTGGGGATGGTGGTGGGCGCGAGATACATTGAACAGAGCCCTTACACCTAACGCAAAAAGTAATGATGAATCAAGACATAGGGAACGTAATATGTCCTTCAAAATCAACGTCCCAGAATGCGCTGCCATTAATTAAATACTTTGACAGAGCAGCGGCCTTTATTTAAATCTATATCTGAAGCGTCTAACGTGTATTCCCCTTTTACTTCACTTCTATCACCCTTAAGCCTTTTCAATTACCATAACATGATGGACGCGTGACAATTTTGAAACCTAAAACTTAAATCCAGGGACGGCAAAGCAAATCGAAGGATGGGGGAGAAAAGTGATTCCCTATTGCATATAAGAGAGAGCGCCAAGACATAGCGACCGTTCGCTTATATAAAGCCAAACCGTCCCAGTATATGCTATGGTGCTTAGGATGTGGTTGGTAAGACTTTGCTCTTCGTAGAAAGAATGAATGGCGATGAAGAATTTCGGGTGAAAATGGAAAGATTTGATTATATTTGGATCCAAATGAGCTTACGAGTGCTTTATTGGTAAGGGATGTTGAATATTTTCTCTACAAACGGATGACCTGTACTGCGGATCTTGGACCAGATGTTAGAAAGGCTTCAGAATGTCTCCGAAGGTATATTTCTTGCTCTAATGGCGTCAAACCCCTAAATTTCATTTGACAGGGTGGAGGCTTTATAGTTGCGTGAATCTGAAGCACCTGTCAGGGAAACGACTGATCTTTTATACGAATATGTGATGCGAGTAGTTCTGCTGAAACCCTAGTTTTTAGCATTTTGAAAGCGAGAGGACAAAGTGGCGAATACAAGAGATGAAGCGGATCTGGATCGGACAGAAGAATGTTTCAATGTGAGTAAAAATTCCTTCATTGTTGATCGCTCTGCAAAGGATAGTTCGGCTATTATTTCTGCGCTCTCGCGAGTAGTTGCAGGAGATATGGAAAAGCAGGTCTCGCATGAATTGGTCAATGGACAGAAGAGACAGAGAGATGATCGGCTGGTGACGGGATTCACAAAATCGATCCGCCCGAAGACAGAAATTGCTGATGAGCCCTTGTTTTGTTCATCTTCTCGAGGTTATTATTATGTTGTCTCATTGTACTCATAACCTTGTTTTGTTTTCATGTTGAATACAAATTTGTTTTTGCGATTCGTAAAGCAATTTATAGGATAAAAGATAGGTGAATCAAGTGTCCTTTCAAGGAACAATGCAAAACTTTGTTAGGTTCGTAATGGTGAGGGATTTTACAAATAAAACAACTTTATCGTATTTAGTTGATCTGAAAATAAAATAAAAATCATTTTAGTGCAAAGCAGACCGAAACCCCATGTTCAAAATATAGAGATTTTATTAAATAAATACTTTTGTGACGAATTAGTTGAAAAGATTACAGAATTCTTATGGATTACGGAAACCTACTTGCACTTAAGTATTAGAGTTCATAATCTATATCTACAGAATAAATGAAAGGAGGAACATTTTGCTGGGTAGTCTGGTTCAGTCTTGTGTGTATAAGTCAGGTTCAGCAAATCTACAGCCGGTATTGAACTAGAATCGACTGAGATTACCTACGTCAGCAAACTTGCGAGTTTCAGCAGACCTTTAAGTTTCTGCAGTCAAACTCTGCCCAATCTGTAATAAATAATAAAATCAATTTAAAATTTGGAAATAAAATAAATCCAAACATATAAGCAATTGTTATGTGTTTTTTTCAATTGCCAACTTTTGCAGTATCTGTAGAAGTTTGGCAAGTTTTTGCGGCTAATCCGAACCAGAGTTTTAAAATGAAGAAAAACATTCTAGTGGGCATGCCTATTTCCATTTGCAATATTATGTATTGATTCTTCTGCCATTTAGATAAAATTAGGGATAAAATATATATTTATTCAGAATATTGTCTTTTACAATCTAACTGTCAATATTTTTTTTGAATGTTGTCAATTATTTTAATGATTCATGGTTCTTATTTTGATTGTAGATAGTTTAGTGTGATCTAAAATATTGATTAACAAATTTAAATCACAGATGAAAAATAGAAAAATAAAAGAAAGAAGGGTTGTTCAATCCATGTCTATTTTCATTTGCAAAACTATACATAGTTTTGTAATGATCTAGAAAAAATAGAGATGATTTACAAAACAAATTAGAGATATGATATATTTGTATTCAAACTATGTCTTTCAATTCAATTATCTATATTTTTATAAATGTTTCAGATCATATTTAATGATTCATTCATCTCTTTGAGACCGATAATTGTATACAATCTGAAATTTCAATTACAACAACAATATTGTGAAAACTATATAAACTATAAAAAATGCATACCAATAATATTATTTTTGGACACTAATTTTTTCCTCTAAATTAATATTAGAAACCAAATAAAACCAGGAAAGCAAAACATTACCAACCTTCTTTCCATTTCTATGATTATGGGAGGACAGAATACTTCGATTTCAGCAATCTAACCATTCAAAACCATTTAACGTGAATCTGCAATGAGACTGGTCCATGACAATTAGAAGCCCTTCAATACCCGTTAGCCTAAGCTTATCAGTAGCTGAGAAAGTTAACAAAGTTTTTAGAAAGTAGTAGACAAAACATTCAGTGGGGGGCCTAGAAACACTAGCCATGTCAATATATATACATGTATAGACTAAATCTGTTAATACGAAAGAAAAGACAAAAGAAAACAGCATCGTGCCATTTACTTGAAATCTATAGACACTCACTTTTCTCATGAAATCTCTCATAATACAGAGGAAAAACCTCACCCACCATGTTTCTAATGTCAGTAAAGCAAAGCATTCAAAACATGCGACAAGAGATAGACAAACATGTTTAACCCTAATATCATGATCTTCAATTCATTTTCTGGCATTTCCTTTGCAAGATTTAACCATTTAAATGAAAGAACTGTAAATGTATATCACTAGAATGACAACTTGTGTGCAAATCATGTGCAAAACTTAAATTGTGGCAATTTCATGGCATGCAGAATCATACGCGCTTATTCAAAATCAGGAGAGAAATGATATAGAAATGAACAGACCGATGATGAAAGATAATGAAACCCATTCATTCGAAGCAGCCGCCAAATCCAATTGCGAAATGCTGCAGCAGCAGCCGAGAAAAGGGGGATATAGAGGAGTAAGACGGAGGCCATGGGGAAAATGGGCGGCAGAGATAAGGGACCCAAAGAAAGCAGCTCGAGTGTGGCTCGGGACTTTCGAGACTGCAGAAGCCGCAGCAAAAGCCTACGATGATGCGGCTTTAAAGTTCAGAGGAACAAAGGCCAAACTCAACTTCCCGGAAAGAGCCTCCCTCAACCTCACCGACCTAACATGTAATAATAAAAAATTCGGTTTGAAAGCAAATGACGGAAATGGCATGATTGTCAGCAGTTCCCAATCTCCAGACGCAAACTCCACGTTGAGGGACTTCCCATTTCCATCCACTCACCCAATGTCGGCGGCAGCCGACAGTCCTAGTGCTTTACCACACGGCGCAGCTTATTTTGACTTCCCTCGTCCTTCCAGTTTCCCATGTTTATCTTACCCTCCACAGATTTTCCAAAATACCCAACTTCACCACAATCCTCTCATTGATGTGAAACCGGTTAATAGTTTTTTTCCTCGTGATTTTCGTTTTGTACAATCTTATCAGCAGCAACCAAACCACTTTCCTCTCTCCATTGATAGCCAGAGAAGCATTGATCATACACAATTTACTAGGACCCCAAATGTCAGTTCATCGACGTGCCCACATCACAACTTCTCAAGCTACAATAAATATTTTAATCTGCAGCACTTGCCTTCCTCTATGGAACAGGAACAGTTGCAGGAAGTTTTAGAAAAGCCTGTTGTAAAAGCATCTGGCTACATGGCTGCCACTCAATCAGAGTCAGATTCCTGCGATGCTTCAGCCATTCTTCCTTCACATAATTGGCAACGTCAAGATCCATGACAAAAAGAAAACAATAAGGGACAGCTTTTGAAGAGTTCTGTGAGTAGATCAGTAGATTTTGAGGATTCAAGCAAAGATGCATGCATAGAAAGGTGGACATTCTCGTCTTGGACGATTTGCTACTGTCTGGATTTCATTATCACGGCTTGAGGTAAGGGAAAACTCTATTTGTCTATGTATTTCTTTATGATTCATTCATTCGAGATGCGTGTCTTCTATCTAATTAGAGTAAAGTGAGTGAAATTTTGGATTTCTTTGAAGTTTTTATTTATGATTTCATCATTCGAGGTGCTTTTGTCGTTGTTCCTTTAAGACTAAACGGGAGTGAAATTTTGGATTTCTTTGAAGCTTTTGAGGCTATTCACAGGACTATGGCGTGGTTTTCTTTGGAAACACTTTTCTGAAGAGATTTGCTCGTAAGGTCTAAATTACAGACGACATTAATTGCACTGTAAAGCTTACTTTACAAAATCAATATAGATTCTACAAGAAGGTTAGAAGTCTGTTTCTCCTGTAAACTTTTTACTACTTAAAAGGGCTAGCAAGAATTGTGAAAATTTCTCATGTAAAACGAAGGATCGCAGGTTTAGCAGAAGGTTTCTGAAAGTAACGGGCAGAAGTACAATCCCTCCTAAACGCTCTAGTCTTGGATAATGAAATACGTTTTTATTTTCAATTATTAATATTACTTTGTTTTACATAAACAGCTAGGGGAGATGTTTACAATATTCTTATATGAGGGACAATTAGACGCAATATGCTCCTCGCTAGTATACAAAATACTCCCTAAGAAGTTTCTCACTATAAACTCTTCGCCATGGACAAGATATAACTTTGTGCACATCACAGTTGATTTTAGTTGTCTTATACTTCTTTTCTTCCATTGTTCTTGTTAATACCGCCCCTAAGATCTTAGCTGTTTATAATTCTATTTTGCAGGACTGCAATACTTTTTAAACTTACAAAACTGAGTTAACCGTAACAGTGGTATTTTGGGTAGAATGCAGTGCTCCCAGGTCAGATTGTCAAAGGAATGAAGTAGAATAGTCCAGTGGATTTTTATGGTAGAATGAAATACTTGCTTGCGTTATGTTTAACTTTACGCTGAATTGTTCATTCTTATCATGAACTATGTCCTTTTTGCAAAGGTGTTTGAAAGCATAGGATGGAAACGTTGAAAAACAAACCAGTTTGAATGTTCTAATTTAACATTTTGAAAACATGAAAATTCAACTTTAAAAGGTGGCTTGCAGCTAGGAGACGATACCTTTCAAAAGGTTTAGGTATACCCCCTTCCATTTCTTTTCTTGTGGGCTACGCTATAATCACTAATGATTATTCTAGCTTGTCGATGTTAAATGTTTGGCAAATTAAAGTGGGGATCTCTAAAAGTTAAAGGCGTGCTTTGTTAGTGTTATGTTTAATGAGTGTTATGACAAATTTAAAAGTTGAAGGTGGGCTTCGTTAGTTTTAATTATACTCTTTAAAGTTTGATGGTGATTTTTCTAATTTATTTTAAAGAATTAGGTTTCTTTATTTTATTTTTAAATTTAAAAGATAAAAATATAATATAAAAAATTGGTAAAAAAGAATTTGTCAAGTTTAGATGAAATTGAATTCCAAAAGTTTTGACACGATGGTCATATATTAATATAATACAAACATTTAGCAGTTGTACAATAGCATAATTTATGCAACTTGAAAATATTATGATTGTTTTTCTTTACTATTTTTTTAGTGATTAAGTGTTCATTTATTTGTATATTTAGGTACTTCCATCCATGTGGGATAGACACCTAAGTATATGGGATTGGTGTTTGTCTTTATGTGATAGGAGTTTCATCTATCCATCTAGGATAAACATCTAGCACTTAAGTAGGGTTAGGCATCCATCTTTACAACAAGATAAGCATTCATCCATCAAACAAGATAGGTCACATAATGCTCTAGCTAGAGACTAAAGTATAACTTATCACACTAATTATATTTTAGAGACTACAATCATGTAATGGAATTGCACAGAGGTCACCATATTTAGAAGTATATATAAATAGCTTGAGTACCACCTAATAATTTGACCTAATATCTTATGGAGACAAGTGAATCTATCTAGTGTTCCTTCTGAGTATACAAAGAATATATTTTATTTTAGTATTATATTAAATTTTTTTGTCCCAATCCCTTCACTTAACAATTATCTTCATTTATTATTAATATTTAGTACTTAACCATCCTAAAGGTCCAACCCTAATTACATCTGTAATAGGGACAACTCCATACTTAGTCCACTTATATACACCTTTAGCACAGTATCAAGGAAAAACATATATGTAGTTTGGTTTTATATTGAAGTTTGATGTGAACTATATAGTGGGTATGCAACCCTTTCTATGGTCATTATCTCTGATAATTATAGGTGGTTTTTATTCATTGCAAGAGGCTCATAAAAAAAGGTGGTTCTCAATGACCCTTTGCTTGTTTATGTATTTCATCTAAGCCTTAATCATATGATCATATCACCCAAGCCATATGTATCAAGATAAATCAACATTGCATACAACTATTATAAATTTGTATATCTGTACATAACCAATCCCTATTAGGTTTTCTATGATTACACTAGTAGATATTGGTTTCTTTTCAATTATTTTATTAGGTTGTTGATCCAAGGCAGATTTTCTCACCCCATTAAATTTTATCTCCATAATGTATCTCATTACGTGCGAGCTACTAGTTTTTATAAAAATATTCCCTTGAATTTTGTTTACTAACCAAAAATGTTTATAACTATTTGAATCAAAATGTATCAATCAATGCTTCTATTATATATCATATACCTAGATTTATAATAAAAATATGTCTTTAATTAGAAGATAAGAATATGAAATGATAAGTGCTTTGATTTATATCTACATGTATAATTTGTAAGTATAGAATATAACTAATTATAAATATCCAAACCATTAAAAAAGGTTCAACATTTAATAACATATAAATTTTCATGAATAAGTTATAATAATAGAGAATAATCTATTTATGCAATAATGAGCATATTACAGTGTTTAGAATGTGGTTGCATAGTTACAATTAGAATATAGTATTTATTTTTTTAATAAAGGATTATTATATTATATTATTAGAACTTGGTATGCACCAAATAATTCATTGATGATGAGAAAGGATTTTTCTTTGTGTTGCAATGAATCTTTTAATGTATTGTAGGTAGACATAGCCAACATTATTCATGTTGTCAATTGCGACATAGTTAACAGTAAAATATTTTCTATAATACTCACTATAGTTCTTTATTTTGATTTTCCACTTAGAAAGCCATTACTCTATTGGAGATAGTAAAGGAATGAGTGATCAATAATTGAGAGAAGTTTTGCATCTGTAGGTTTTTTCTATATAAGAAATAGAAGATCTCATCCATTGTATTGATTTGCCACATGACTGGTGTGAAGACATTTTAAGGTATGACATGAAAATTAGAGTATTTAATGGTTCTATAGGATGCATTTTTTAAGACACAATGCCAAGAGTCTATAATGACCATCTTGTCCACATTTTCTTTATGTGAGGATATGTATTTGCATTTTTATTTCATATATGAAATCAATGGGCTAAAATTTTAGTCACCACATTTTGAGCTATCCCTATTTTGGCTTTCTTATTTTTTCTTCAAGTATATGCTCTTATTGTGCCATATTTTAGTTGTCTTCCCGTCAAATTTTTCATAAGAAGATTTTATAATAAGTTAATGACCAATGAAAATTTATGTTTTCATCAAGTCTAATCTATTAATAGAAGGATTAGTATTGATTTTTTTAAATTTCATTGTTACTGGTCAGCAAAATACAACTAAATGAAATAAATAAAAATATGGAAGATGATAGGTAGAGGGCCACATTTATCAACTTTCATTGAAGAATTTGCTATAAATGGAGGTGCAATTATACATGATTTGAACATTATTCCAACCATTAAAAATAATAACAATGTGGACTTAATATCAATGGTAATGCATGGGAGGAGAAATAGCATTTAGTTCTCATTGATCAATACCTTCAGAGAATTACGAGTGTATCACATTCATAATTTTGAAATTGAAAAAGTTCTTATTGTTGGCTCTTATTTAAGAGTTATTAGGGAAAAGAAGCAATATATTAGGATAATTTATTCTTTCAATTTTTTTTTATTAAAGGTAAACTAGCTTTATAGGGACTAGAAACTGAAATCCAAAATAATAAGAAAGATATAAATGAGCAATCTACAAACAATAGTTAAACAAACACAAACCATCCAGTAAACAAAAAACACAAAAATTGGGGGACAAAACCCCAACAAACTATAGAGAATTTATGAGTTTAGCATTCTTCCTAAGAACATCCTCATGAATACTCCTAACCTTACTGATAATACTATTAACAGGAGTAGCACTCTTATATTTACTTCGTAGTCTCGTAGATAGACCAAAAATAATATATTTATCCTGATCACCAGTAGCAACAACCATGAGCTCATTGGAGCCAATCTCTCTACAATGACCCCACCTGGCATGTTTGACACTCACAAAAGGAGAAGCATGAGAACCTTTAGAAAGAGCTTGAAGTTCCTCTATTTGTTCATTCAATTTCACAAGCCCCTTTGTCAAATTATTCATTGTAGTTTTACTAATAGTGACCACATCCTTGACTTTGTCGTGCAACTTATTGAGAGTACCTTCCACGCCATTGATACATTTTTTATGGTCTTCCTTGAGCTCAATAATTACTTTACCCAGGTTATGAGTACTAACCATTATGTTGTCAAATTTAGGGTTACTTTGAGAAGAGTTTTCCTTAAGAGGTGTGATCTTGTTAATGATCCAATCAAGCATAGCTGGCTAGTTATCCATAAAATTATTTACTAGATTGGTAATTGTCATGATCTTAGGAACAAATGACTCTTTTTCCATTGGTGTATCCTTCCTCACCTCTAAGGGTATCTAAACATGAATATCAATCAAACCCATATCATTGGTGTCATATAGGGGGTTACGAGGGGATCCAAGGGAAATATCCTTTGGAGAATCACTCCTTTTCATATGAGAAGACTTCCTAGATGCCATAGGAGGACGGGACCCAACTGGGTCCCTCTTTTTTCTCACCTTTCTATCTGACAATTTTTCCTTTCCCTTCGACTTCTTCAAAGCACTAGGGTTAATGGAATCGAGAAAAATTTTCCCCAAGGGCGTGTAATTAGACCAATCATCATTCACAAGGATAATCCTTTTATGGGTAGGAACCACATTCCTTTTTAAAATGTTTAACAAAAAAGTTCTATCCCTATCAGGACCAAGTTCCTGAATATTAGATGAGCCCCGATCCCCATAATGTAATATTACATTTTTTGGAATTCAATCCATGTTATAGGAGGAGGGTTTCTCTTAATGTGCAAATCACGAGCATGTTCCATAACCAACAAAATGAAGCACTCATGGAGATTAGGGGATGAATGGTTTTTCCTAGGAGATCTAAGACTATGGATCAGAGAAGCCAGAAGATAATACATCAATGAAATACACTTCATATGATGAAAGTGATTTATAATCACAAAATGGTAATTGAATAGACTAGTGAAATTGCCATCCAAAGTCAGATATTTCATGACCACTTCCATAATATCGACCCAAGGAAACTCAAGAGAGGCATGTTCATAGCCACCATTAAAGAATCTCCCAACTTCATCCCTTTCTCTAGGAAAAAAGAAGATATCCAAGGCCTTAGTAACTCTCTTTTTGTCTATCTAGAAATTTCTACCGTCAATCATAGTTTCAGAAACTTTAGCTATTAATTCCTCTTTATCTTCTAGCTCTAGTCCATACACCTTCAAAATCCCTTCATTCCAACCCTTAATGAATTCCTCAGTGACATGTTCATCAACACCATACAACTTATCCATGTATTGGTTAAGACAATAAAATAAAGTTATAAAAAAATTGATTTATAGAAAAACAAAAGAAAGTAGCACATGTAAAGATAAAATTCATTGTGCTTGATCAATTATATTTTTGAAGGCAAACTAAGCTAATTTTTTTTAATCTTTCAAGTTACTTACCATATCAATATGGGCCTTGAATCTTGTGATGGAGGGGGGGGATTTCAAACTAGATAAGTAGGAAAAGGTGTTGATCAAAGGATGGAGCACTTTTCTATAATGTAAAATTAATGGATATTTTTAGTACCTTCAAAGATTAAATTTGATAAATAGAGATTTAAAGTTAGAGAATTTACTTCTTATAGGATATGAGAATGTAAAATTAGTAGATTTTGGAAGCATGAAACTAATTCATTTAAAATTAGTAGATTTCAATTTTGAGATAATTTGAACTATGTCAATTCTAAATACCTGAATATATTTGTTTTTATAGTTGCATATGTTTGAACCAAAGTTCTTAAGAAAGTGCATCTATTGATTGAAATTTATTTGTGAGCATCAAGTTTCACATTGATGTTTTCAGAGACTCGGCTGAAATATCAAATGAATAAAGTGTAACATGGTAACCTTGGAGGCTACATACATTGGACAATTGAGGAATTTACATCATATTAAGTTAGTTTCATAGTTTGAGATGATACTTTATATGAGAAGCATTTTTTGAACTTTTAGTTTATTCTTTCCTTCTTTCCATTATTGTTTTTTATGAGTAAAATAGGTTTTGAAGGGACCTAAAACCCTTTATACAAAATGTTTCCATCAGCTAAAAATTAAAAACCTGGTAGCCAACCAAAAGCCAAAATAAGAAAACTAAAAGTAGGATAAATAAAGAAAAGACAGGTAGAGAATAGGAACCTAGATAAGATTTCTCATAGTCTCTTTGACCCAAAATTCCAATTAGAAGGTGTCCTAAGAAATCTTCTTTAGGTCTTGGAGATCTTGCTACATAGATTTACCCTTGTTTTGGTGTAGGGGACTTCCTTTTCTTCCACGTTGATTTGAGATTTTTAATCCCCAATGTCTGAGTCCACAACCACAATTGACTCAATCTATAGTTTTTTAGACTTATTCACCATTGCATGGATTCTATCCACTGTAATTCTAGTTTCCTTGTGGTTGACAATAAAAAAGGTATATAGATTATCATTACCTTTAAAATTAATCTCTAAGGCAATAATTGTACCCTCAAAGTCTATCCTTGAAATTCAATATTCTTTACTACTTTCTTTAGTGAGGTAATAAGATATTTTCCCTTATTTTAATTCAAAGTGAGGTCTTTTTTCTATTTTTTCTCTACTTGATTTTATATAACTATTTCCTTTGTATTGATTTGATTAATTTCTTAGAACATAAACTTTCTCATCTGGAAGGAGTCAACTACAACATTGTGAGAAACATCTATAAGACTTGTGCTAAAAATTTAGGAGAGAAGAGTCCAAGGAGAGACCATGAGGAGAAGGGGGATGAGCCTCCCTTAAAGAACCATGGGCACACTCTTCTATATCAGTAGCCACATTGATTGATTAAACATCATGGGAAGAATAATCACATGGATAATTGAATTCTCTCAGGATTGGTCTTAGGAAGGCATTTCTTCTTGGATAATTCATGGATAGGTCCATCCCTATTGAGGAAAACCATCTCTAAGTTATCATTTTTTTCCCAATTATCCCTTTTAGAGTAAAGACTATCAAATTGCTTGAGGTTTTTCTTCCTCTTCCATAGAAATAAGACAAGTCCTATTTCTCAATTTGTAGGGAGAATGTCTTTATTTCTAGTACTCCAGAATTAGTAAGATTGGATCCTCATGTAATATTGGGTTTATTAGGTTATTTCCATGATCCTTAATGCTATAGAACAAAGAAGAGGAGAGGTAAAACAAAAAAGAAATTCACATTTTATAGTGGAAATAATTTTAAGCAAGATTAATTGATGGTTATTAAAAAATAGAAAATCTTAAATCAAGGGATAAATATTGAATGATTACCTCCATCACTATTTCATAGAACTTCTTGATGGTACTCAATGGGTAACCACTTCTTTTCTTCTGGACCAAGGTTTTTTCTTTACCATACTTGACAAAATTAGACTTCACAACATTGTCTAGATCCTTCCTAATCTTGAAGAATTTCTTCCCCTCCATAGGAAGCCCAATAATAGTGTTTATAAGCTCCTTGATAACTTTCCCCTTTCACCAAAAATTATAAATTGTCTCATCTTCCAATTATTAGAAAAAAATTTAGCGATATTGGGTCTAAAGTCATGAAGACATTCATGAGGAGTAACCCCTCACTTCAATATATTCTCCAAATAGTGGTGTCTCTCTTCACCTTCTCATAGTTGAAGGGTTCAAGAGATTTTATATTGTCCTCCATATTACTACTATTAATGGAAGTCTCTATAATTCAAAATGTTAGCTTTCCAAAAGAACGAACCCAAAATATAGTAAAATTCATGGGCTAAACATACCCAAAATGCATGCAATGAGGACATCTAGAGTATTTTGAAATTAATAAAAATCATCAATTAAACTGCCATTGAAGATTCTACAAATGTCTCCTTTTAAAATTAATCATTTCCAAGACACCATAAGAAAGGGAGTCATACCTTTTCTCAATTTAATTCACAATCAATTAGGACCTCCAAATTTACAAAGAAATCCACTAAAGAATTACCCTCTTAGTAGATATGAGAGATTTTAGATTCATTTAAAGAGTCTATAATATTCTTAGATTTCTCTATGCAATGTTTTATTTTTCAAGAAGGAAATTAGTTTTTGATTAAGTAAAATACGTTTTACAGGGACCCTGAAACCCACAATAGTGTATGATCAAAAGGAAAGCATGAAAACCAAGCAAAGAAAATCATTTAAGTGTAGCAAGGAATAGGCCACAACAGGGCCGAACAAGGAAAAAATGAAGAAAGTTAAAACAAGCCCAAAAATAAGGGCACCAAAACATGTTACACCAAGCTCCTGAGCATGACAACAACATTTCTTTTGAGGGCCTCCATCAATTGAATAGTGTCTTTCACGTTCTGAACTTGGGATCCTTGGGGATCAATTTTCTCCCTATTTTTCTTATTTCTAGCCTCGGTTCTTTTTCCTGGTCCTTCAGTGAGCTCCTTCTCATCCTCCCTAGTTCTCTGATCAGCCATGGTTTCCATTCTTTCTTCCATCTTTTTGATTAACAACTTCAAGTTCTCATTGGAAGTTTTAAGGATATTAAAATTTTTCTCAGCAACACCCTTAAGGGTTTTTTCAAGGCTTATCATTTTGGATTCCAGGTGCTACACCTTGGTTTCCAAGTTTGGCTTTTTCTCTATGGTGTTTTCCTTGTTGTCCTTGCCTTGAAATTTTTCTTTGAGGTCCTCAATCTCTTGGTAGATCCATTTGAAAGATCTAAACTGATCTAGCATGCTATTCTTGGTGTTGTTGAGGAAATCCATGTCCATTTCCTTGGCTTTATCACTTAGCGCAACTAGTGCTGGGTCAATCAACTCTTCCTTATGGAATTTTCCTTCATTGTCCTCTAGAATCTAATGGTAGATGACCTCCCTTATTATTCCCTTTCTCACTATGTTAATATTGAAATTTCTCTAGACCTTTTTGCCTTTCCCAGTATCCTGACTGTTATACTCCCCCCTAGAGGAATCTTCAGTTTCATCTATCCTTATAGGTGATTGGTTAGTGCCCTTCTCTTCCTTATCTTCTATTATAGGGTCATGATTCTTTATATTAGTGCCAGTAGGGGATTGAGGAGGATGGGTATTATCCTTTTTGATTATAAGATCAACCAATAGGGAGCCCAAGAGGTCTTGCATTGGTTTGGGGGATTCCTCTTTGACCTTTTCTTGCATGTCTGTAGCTTCCATATTGGGGTTACCCTCATCATCTTTCATATCCATTTCTTCCTCTTTATCATTGTACTCTTACTCCGAGTTAACCTCCTTCCTATCCTATTTTTTAGAGGGTTTTTCAATTTTGATGGCTTTTAGGGGTCACTTCTTGGAAAGGGTTCCCTTGTTTTGTTTCTTATATTTGACTTCCTCGCTATCATCCAAAAGTTTTCCCACAAAAGTGCTTGAAGGGACATAATCTGACCCAAAGTCCTCGCTAATAGCCTTTCTATTCCCAATTTCCTTGCCCAGGATTTGGGCTTTAAAGAATTCATATAACAATAGAAGCAATCCTTCATGTAGGGTGGGATTAGCAATTTTATTATCTCTAAAACCAATTATATTCTTGTTCATAGAAGAGAAGAGATAAAATGGAATGGAAATCTTAAAACCTTTCCTAAAATGATTCAGCAAAATGAAATGATAGGTAAGGATTCTATCAAACCTGGTATCTAGGGTGACATAGAATGTGAGGGCCTTCAGAACATACTGCCATAGCATCTTAAAGCTCCCAGGAAGGTAGTAGGTGCTCGACTTGACAATGGCATTCGTCTCCTTGTCGTCCCTTGCAAACTTTTTGATAGCAATGTCAGAAAGTTTTTGGTCTTTGTAGAATTTTTTCTTGGTGATGGGAATGTCAGTGACCATAGATATAACCTCCTTTGTGACAGTAAATGACTTTCCCTCAATCTCCACCATCCCTTCCTTCCAAGTATTGATGAAAATTTTGGTGATTTCCTTCCTGCAACCATGGAGTCTTTCAATAAAAGTAGTGATATCCCCTTTATGTAAGGCGTTCCAGACTTTCGTATGCTTCTTCCATTTTTCACTATCACTCTCCAGCTCTCTTCTTAACCTTTCCCCAATCATGGCTTTCGTGAAGGCTCTAGTTTTCCTCTGGTTTAGCTGAAAACTTGCCTTCTTTCTGACTTCATCAGAGTGCTTTCTAAAAGTTCATTTTTTGAAATGATTACAAGATATGGGGAAGGGGGCCCTAAAAGCATGTGCAGGTGACATGTTATTAAAACTAATGCAAATCCTCCCCAGCTCGACATGAGTGAAATAAGTTCTTTGAGCTATCCCTTTGTCATAATAATTATAACTAATTATAGCATTGGTACTTTGAAGATCGTCTCCATCTAGAGAATCTAGCACAACTTGATGGAAAGTATCGGCATGGGTTTTGATGATGAAAGCTTCCTTGTTGGCAGCCTATAAGGCAATCTTGTTAGCAGCCCAGATGGAAACAAAGGCAAGCATGTGATGAGAAAAGTCAGCCTCAGAAAGATTGGTCTGTGTAACAATGAAAGAGATGAGTAAGCGAAGACCATTGCCACATCTGCGACCCTAGCCATGGGAGAACCAATCATTGTTGCACTGTTGAGTTTCATACATGGCTTTCACTTCATTTTTTATTGCTACATAGCTGATTTTTGAGATGAGAAGTTTGCATATAACAATCAGCTTGTGTGAGCTAATGAGCTCATTGGAATCCTTTTGATTTACTAATATTTATTTCTAGGAGTACAAGCAGCCTTGATGGTTTTCTAGGTTCCATTCGCTATATTCCTACTGGCTTCCTCTTGCCTTATTTGACTAGCTTTCTTTCTGCCTAGGAATTTGATTTTAGCTCCTACATTTGCTCTATTTCTACTCCTAGTAGTTGTTGGAGAAACCAAAGAGGGGTCTCTGCTTTTGGTTCTCTTTTTACTTTGAACCTTTGTCTAGCCCTCTTTTTCATCTTTGTATTTGGCAAAGAGATCCTCCATCTTGGTGAGTTTCCTTGGAGAGATAGTTCCCAAAAGAAAGTCCATTTGTTGGACTTCTTTTGATTCTAGAGTCTCAAGGCAGTGGCGAGATTCTGAGGGGCCACCAGGTATGCCCCTAGCTGGGCTTGAAAAGCTTTCTTCCAAAGGGGATTCAAGGGAGTCTAGGACAAAGGAGACAAAGATAGAACTTGGGCGCGAGTCACCTCCTTCCCCCAGACCATTGTCACTTGTTTCTATTGTGGAGTCTAGCTGAATGTTGACTTCCAAGTCTATGCCTTCTGACTGGGGAGACACTTCTCTAAGAACAGTGCTCTCTTGGCTTGATTTGATATTATCCTTTTGTTCCCCAACAAGAGGATTTTGCTTATCTTTTGGTGAGTCAAGAATCACCTAAGTATCCTTTGGTTTGTCCTTTTTTTTCCACACTCTGTGATTCTTGACTTTCGAGTCAAATTGTGGGTTGGCTGTCTCCCTTGGGAGGCTATCCTTATCATTGGGTTTACCTGGCTTAATATTTTTTACAGCTATGGCTTTCCTTTCTTTTACCAAATTCATGTGCACTAGACACAAATTGGCTTTATGTCCTGATTTCTTACAGTGGAAGCAAGAGAAAGGGACACTTTCATAGTCCAAATTTTGCAAGTGTTTTCCTAGTTTGGATTGGAGCATGATAATTTTTGGCATGTCTTGGCCTTCTTCCACCCCTATGCAGATCCTGGCATAGGTGAGAAAGCTTTTAGCAACAGTCATTGGGTGAATCGAGAGAAGAGTACCAAAGGATCTGGCTATACCATCAAAGACATCTTCAACCCAGAATTCCAGAGGGAGTTCCGGGAGCCTTACCCACACTGGGGCTTAGATGAAGAAAGAGTCATCGAGATCTAGCTTTAGAGTCCATTATTGCAACACCAGAGTAGCCTTTCATATTGACCAAGTGCCTAGACAAAGGATTTTGTGTAAGTCTTCTTTACAAGAAAACTTAAAGGAGAGAAAGCCCTTAGCCATGGCCATGACAAGGACTTGCCCCTTTAGCTCCCATTTATTTTTTGCAAAGATTCTCACAATATCTATGTTAGGTCTAGACCCCACAAATTTGCCTACAAGAGTATGGTCCATTGAGGCAATATTGTGATCCACCAACTCATCAGGAATCTCCATGATAAAATTACCTTTCTCTTTATTAGAAAGATCATTTATTGAAGGGAAGAAGACTTGCCTGTAGGTTGAACTCCGAAAAGAGTAGACCACCGGCGATGAATGGCTTTACCACCCAACCCCTTGTCCGAGTCTTCGAGGCCACGGGGGAAGAGGAAAGGTTCCCTTCTCCCTCCCTGACCTCCTTTCTAGGATCTTTCTGCTTAACCCTTGGATCCCTCTCCTTGTTCTCTGAGTTCCCCGCTCCTTGATTTGCAAAGACGCCATTATCAACAGCTCTCTCTGCCTACCGCCCTGGGTTCCTGCCCGCTTTCATGTTTGAATTCAAACTTCCCCCCGCTCAACTATTGTCCATCCGTTCATTTGTTAGGAAGGAAATTAGTTACCATTCAAACATCAAATGATATTATTGGAGTCTCTTCAATCTAAACCTTGGTAAAACTCATTTCTTTAGTTAGTTTAAGGTTGTGGTAGGAAAAAGTATCTTCAACACTGTGTTTAGCCTAGCTTCCCAAGGGGAGTGCCACCTCTACTAATAATACACCAGGTTCATTCTTTAACATTACCCCACATCTAACTAGCTCAAGGTTACCCTTATCCACCTATTCAAAATTAATTATGATCTAGCCAATAAGACTTTCCCAAAAAATATTCTCTATAGATCTCCTCAAGGGGGTAATACAAATATATCTACAATTGAGCATTAAGATAGTCTTTATCTAGAATATGGCATTTCAAATAACTTTATTCTATTAGATAAAACAAAGTAAAAATTATCAAGAATGACTCATTTATATTCATCTAAAACCACAAAAGTTGGTAAAAAAATCCCTCTCAAAATACCCTATTTTTTTCTTTCCAAATGTACTACATAAGGTGTGGGAGAGAAAAGAAGTAGAAAGAACAAAGATGGATGATGGAGAGATCCACTAGGAGAAGAACTAATGTAATGATTCTAGAAACATAGAGTGCGCAACCCAAAAATCAAATAAGAGACTCCAAACATCATGAAAATAAGAATTATCCATAAACAAGATAAATATGCTCTCTAAATATTCATAACATAACAAGCATCTTTTGGCTAAAGAAAATAATCTCTTATAGAGATTATCCAAACTATGAATTTTATTCTTGAGGGAGATCCAAAAATAGATGTTTTGATTTGATAAAGCATGAGAGGACCCAAACCCAACATCAAAATAACATCAAGTTTTAAGAGATATTCCAAAGAGATTTCGCTAGAAGTGAATTCTAGAAACTAAACAAGAAATAGAACCAACAAAAAAAATAAACAATTAGCACGCAAGACCAACATGAAATACCAAGAACAATGAGACAAAAAAGTAGCAAAACCTCCACTAAAAAACTAGTAGCTACTTGTTGAGATCCTTCAACTTCTTGATGAAGGAGGTACATTTAGGAGGCTGAGGAGAAGAAGCATCCCCGGATACAATGTCCTCGCTACTGTCCAATTGCAAGTTTCCCTCTCTCTTCTTTTGTTTCATCTTTCTTTCCTCCAATTGCTTCTGGATAGAACTAATAGAGAGGTTCATCTTATCCAACATGCTCTTGCCATAGTTTGTCAACTTAACTATTTTTTTATTGGGTTGGGACTAGTTTTTCTTTATTTTATCTAGAGCATTAAACATTTCCATTTTCTCCTCCTTGGAGGAGAGTTGCTTCTTCAACTCAATAATTTGGTCGTCTTTAATCTCACAATTGTTTAACTTTTTCCTAAAATCCTCAACAACCTCCCAAAGACTTTCACCATCTTTCCCATTAGTCCAATTCTTATCCTTCCATTCATCTTTCACCATAGCTTCAAGCTTATTAATTTTACTTTTAGTGATTTGGAACTATGAAATGATCTATTTGCTCACATTCTTTTACTTGTTGAGTTAGATACACAACTCCTCTAGTTTTATGCCACAGTCTCCAAATCATAGGTAGTAGCAGACGATTTGGATAACTTGGATGGGGAAGAACTTTTGAGGATGACAGGGTTGTCAGGATAGGAGAGCTTGACTTTAGACAAAGGGGGGAAATTGGATAGGGAGGGATAGTTAGCAATGTCTAATTCTCAGGGATCTAAGCAGAATTAGTGGACCAAGTGGATGTCGACACCACAGAAAGGTCAATAATTACTTCCTTGAGTTGATCATCTTTCTTGGGTTGGTCAAGTCCCATGGATTTATTATTAGCTTGGTGGTCAAGGTTAACATGGGTAGATCCGAGGAAGGAGCACTAACTAGAGATTTGGCTTGAGGTTGGATAGGGATAAAAGTGGGATTATTAAGCTCAATTGGGAAAAAAGGACAAGGGCCAACTTGAGGTGCAAGGTTGAAATGGAAAATATATAATCTTAGGATGAGGCCCTAGTGGAGAAGAACCCCATTCTTGAACTTGGCCTTAGACACAGATTGTGATAGGAAAGAAAAAATACAAAAAGGAAAGCTGAATTTAATGCCTCTATGAAAGTGGTTTAACATAGGAAATAAATGGGAGTGGAAGCATTAGTAGCTAACTTCCAAACTGACGAGTTTGTTTAAAATAGATTCCATGACCTTTCACTTGCTAGGATGCTTCTCCCTATTGAACTCATTTTTTAATATCATGATGTTCTCACAAGGGTCTAGGAAGAGCCAAACATCCACTTTTTCATTAGCTTTGGAATTACGAGGCAACTCTTTTCCCTCTGTACTCAAACCAGTCACAATGATGATGGTTTATGCCAAAATAATAAAAGAAACCTCACCAATGGTGACCTTTTCATCCTCCTAGGACTTAGAAAACTTCTAGGATATGTCAAAGTTGAAACCCTTCATACCCTTGACATAGTTGTCAATCTAGCTCTTAATAATAGTCTTCCACACCTTCACATCATTTTTATAAACCTCACAGGTGTACAACTTGATTTGATTTAAATCACCATCCATCCTTCTAGCTAAGAAGCCAAAACTATAAAGAGCCCCAAATAGTAAAAAAAAAATCCTCTATGTAATACACAAGCCCCAAGGAAACCACAAATTGTAGATAAAAATCTTGAACCCAAAACATGAGCTCCGAGAGGAGTACTAGACATTTCTTGTCATCATGAAGTTAAGTGATGTCTTCATTATTTCCTAGGTTGGCAATATCCCTTCCAATCTCTACATGAACCACCATGGGGAGAAAATTCATGCCTTCCCAAAAAAAGATATTTTTTTTTAATCTACCTTTTTTCGCAAGCCTATCTGTAATGTTGTTACCCTCCAAGAAAATATTTTGGCAACGAAATGTCACCAACGTGGCAAGTTGGCTGGAATTGTTTTTAAAAATATGCATCATTTCTCATCCCACCTTGTACTTGCCAGTCAAGGTCATAATTAAATTGTTTGCATCACCCTCCATATCTAGATTTTGATAACCATGATTAACCACTAACATCACCCTAGGGTAAATTGCACACGCCTCTACCATGTGGGCAGTTTGAGATCATAAGTTCACCATGAACACTGCCAGCATGGTTCCCCATATGTCTTGAATGAGACCATCCCCACCCACCCGACTTGGGTTCCCCAAAGAAGAGTCGTCGAAGTTCACATTTACCCATTTGGGATCCAGGAATGGCAAGGTACCACTTAACCAAGTTTCTTAAGCCAATTTTGGGGGAATTATAACTAAGAAGACCCCAACTTCTGGAAATATCCTAGCCCTCAATAAGGAGAGGCATGGAATGATTAGACTGAAAATATTAACCATTCTTTTCTTAATACTATTTATAGTGGAGTGAAAGACAACCTTCTCAGTAATGGCTTTGAACTCCTTAAAACATGATTAATCCTCTCCTTCCAAAGGGATCAACTAGCATAAAGTATGAAATACTACCAAAGTTCTCTCATGAAAGGGTGAGTGGAAGGGGGGATCCAACATTCATAGATCACTTGGGGATCCTCCAACCAGAACAACTATATATTGAAAATATTCATTAACCTTTTCTCAGACTCAAAGATAACTCATAGGAGAAGAAAAGATGATTAATATTTTCCTCATGGTTTTCATAAAACAGACAATGGTTGGCCAACTAAATGCCTTTCTTTTCAAGATTGTCTAGTGTGAGAATCTTCCCATGATAGACAATCCACCAAAAGAACTTGTCTTTCAACATCACCTTGAGGGTCCATATCTTCGACCAATCAAACATATGGGGCCAATTAGGGGAGAGAAGGGAAAAGATAGACTTAATATCATAAACACCAACAAATTATTTGTTCCAAATTAATTGGTCGAGTTGATCAGTTCTATAGAATCTCTTGGAATTAAGAAGTTAAATTAATTGCACAACAACACCACGAAGTGGTGCACCAAACCACCTAGGACCAATCTTTCACCTTGGGGGAAAAAAGGAGAAACCCCAATAATCAGTAACATGAGTGCCCAACTCCTCCATGAGGTAGACTTTCAAAGCAGGAAAAAGGGGATGAAACTCAAGAGGGGGTTGATAGATCCATGGGTCCTTCTAAAATTTGATAGAATTCCCACGACTAAACAACTATAGATGACCTTGACAAAGAGTGGGAATGGTTTTAGCTAGATTGTTCCAAATGTTGGAGCTAGCTGGTAGATGGTGGTCAAAACATATATGATTAGCTCCATTTTGAAGATACTTTTCTCTCATAATATCATCCCAATATGTAGAAGAGTTCATGAGGTTCTGATTGACCTTGTAGAGAAGAGACATATTAAAAAGATGATAATCGCGTAGATTGAGGCCCCCATTTTCCTTTGGAGAGCACACTTTTCCCCATTCAATGAAAGAAAGTCTTTGGTTTCCTTCAACCCCAAACCAGAGAAACCTTCTCTAGATAGCGTCCTATTTTTTGGTCCAAGCAATCAACATATGGAAGAGTGGCATAACATAGCTAGAGGTGCTTTGAATGACTGATATGAGCATCTGTAGTTTACCAAATTTGAATGACTAGCATGATCCAAAAATAAATGTTGATATCATGTTTTGTAAATCTAACGGAAGATTGTCCTCTACTATTACATGAATAAATTTTTTGAGAAATCGTGATTATATTGACTAGAAGATAGATACAATCCATACAAAAAATCAATGTAGAGTAGCATAGGAATGGAAAACATCGCAATATCACTAAATAAACCAAACAACAAGGAATAAATAATGGATACACTCAAATACAAAATATGAACTAGTTTATATAATACCTAAAAAATTACCAAGGTAAATTTATTTTCCTATCATTTAACCATCATAAACACGTCAAATTTAGTGGTTCCAATTTCTATTGATGGACATCTTTGCATTCATATGCAAGTATAATACATAAGGGATCTTGTAATGCACAAGTATTATGAAACATCTTGGATTTTTTCTTACCACTAGTAGACTTATCATGCACAAATAATTATGAAAATATTTACAAATCTTCATAAATAAAATTCAATCATTCAATTAATAAAAGAAGATTCCATATTAACATTATCTAACAACACACCTATACATTACACAAAGAAACATTCTAAAGGCAATCATGCATAATTTTGTTGATGCTTCAAAACAAAAAGAAACACTTGAAATATGAAAATAGTAATCCAAAGACTAAGATTCCTCTTTAAGAATAAATATAAATAAAAACAAATAATGATCAATTTATATTCCCACTATAAATTATAAATGTAACATTTGTATATCCAATTTTGCATTAGAAATAATTGATTAAAAATTAAAAATATAAAATATTTGTCATCTTTTCGAATTAAAAAATCAATTAAAATATATAATTCAATTATACATACCTTTAATGACCTAGGGACATAATTTGATTGGTAGGTTGCTTCATGTGGCAGGCATGGAATCACGAAGCGAAGACTTCGTCGAATCCATTAAGTACCAAAGAAATGTAATACCATCAATCGTATTTGGACAATTTAATCAACACATTTCAGTTTATGAAAAGACTATATATATATATACAAAATCGAAAAGAAAGACTAGAAAATATTATTAGATTACTTGATAATATGCGCTTACCAAACGAAGCTAGAATCCAAATTCCTTACAACCCAAAATGCGGTAGGGAAATTATGGCAAAGTCCTTCGCGTTGCAAGTCACTCGCTATTTGTCGTTTTCCCCCACGCGCCTTTCTTTTCGTCTTTATCAATGGCCGGCCAACTCTGACCAATATTGCACATACAACGTGTTTAATACAACTCTATTTTTCTATCGTGAATTTGTTTATCAGTACCATGCGCATTGATGATTGTAGAAGAAAACCAGAGTTGATTTTGGACTGTTTGCTGTGTGAACACGAGAAAAATTCTATCCGCGATATGATGTTTGGTGACAGTAAAGTTTGTTGGAAACCTAATTTAAAAGTTAAACCTAATGGAAATATACAGTCCCCAGCAAGATAATACACCTAACTGTATCACTTTGGGATAGATAAATGATCAAGATTTTTCTTTCTTTCTCAAAACTAATGGGTTACCCTGCTTTTAGTTATGCGCACAAATATTCATTGATATCGAGGTATTGATTCTGTAAAAAGAGTTGAACTAAATACATAGTATTTCAGATTGACATTCCACTTCTTTTGATAATGGGGTATCTTGAATTTCTAAATGCGTCTTAATCTGACATAAAAGGTTGCTTATCTTAACACGACTATAATCATTACATTGCAGATGTCTATCTTTAATCAGTGTCAAATTCAAATTTAGAGGAATCAAGTTGGGTTTGTATGTATGAGTCCGTAATTATTCCTTTTTATCTATTTATCTTATTTTTGATGATGGATCCTAAGATAAGGGATCATAAAATTTTACATTTCTTATTTAGCTATCTACCTTATCTTGATGACGAATCATAAGATTTGATCGTAAACATAGATACTCAAACAATCAAAACTAAAGATCTGATATTAAGAATGCCTTTGATTTGTTTAATAATCCAATTGTCGTATTTAAAGCAGAAATATGATATTCTGCAAACGAAATTAATGACAAGAGAGCCGTGGAGTAATAGGTATGCTGAAAATAACTCTTTCCCGGATTGATAGAGAGATTTAGGCGTGCTATGAAATCTTGGTGGATGATGATTCATCTATCGTATGAGTCGGTCAGATGTAAATAATTATGATGAATTCTAAACTATCAGGTAACTCCGTTCTCAGAGATGTGGACAGACAGTTCAATTTTTCGTAACCTCGAAAAAAAATGTTTAATTTGTTTGGAAATCCTGACCCCCCCATAAAAGTTACAAAGATGTCTAATCTCACCTTGCTATTCGTGCTTTCCTCTCTTGCTCAGTATGTTTACCCATTTTAAAGAAAAAATATTTGGAATGTTTTTTCGAGAAGATTTGACAGATTTGGTTTGATACGCACTAGCTGACTAATTACTCTCACACACTTTGTGGGCAGTAAAATATATTAATATCTTTTATTCTCCTTATTGTCCTCCGTAGAGTTTAGTTTTCTTGCTGTTTTTGTGGTCCTTTTTGTATGATGCAAAAAGAAGAAAAGAGAACAACTTAGCTCTGCATTTGAGAAAGAAGAAACTCTGAGCATCAAAGCTTTGTTAAATTGTTCCAACTTTTGACATATGAATATATAAATCTGATTGTGTCCATCTTGCTGTGTTTTCCGAGCAGCTGTTTATTCTAGTAGACTTAGTTTCCTTTTACTATTGGGTATAAAATATCTCTATTTGCTGATCTATTTTTCAATTCAATTCATTTGCCCCTATTTCCACATCTGGTATCGGAGCCATTGGTTCAAACATGTAGTCTCTTTTCTGGGTCTGCACTTATTTCTTGATTGACAACCATCAATGGCTTCCACAACCTCAACGTCTAGTGCTTCCTTGTGTAGTTTGCAAACCCCTCTTTTCATAGACAAAAAGTATAAGTATTGGTCATTGACCATGAAAGTCTTGTTTAGGTCTCAGGATGTTTGGGATATTGTTGAGAATGACTATGTAGAGCCAACAAATCGTGCAACTTACAATGCACTCGCCCAGGCAGAGAAAGATCTCTTGAAAGAGCAGGGAAAGAAGGATGGTGAAACTCTCTTCTACATTCATCAACCAATGCATGAAATCATACTGCCAAGTGTTGCAGCAACAATGAAAGAAAATGAGGCATGGGACATATTGTAAACAACCTATCAAGGTAATGACGAAGCTAAATCTGCAAAACTATAGATACTTCTAGAAGAGAATTTGAAAACATAAGTATGAAAGATTCAGAGTCTGTAGAGTTATTTTTTACTTGTGTCCTTGGGGTATTAAATCAGATAAAATCTCATGGGGAAACATTAGAAGAGATAAGGATAGTTGAGAAAATGTTTTAAGGGTTATGCTTACTAAGTTTGATCCTTCAGTTTTTTCCATAGAGGAAATTAAGGATTTAACCCAAATGACAATGGATGAATTGCATGCATCTTTGATAAATCATGAATATAGGTTGAACATATCACACACCTCAATTGAGAATGCTTTCTCATCTCTAGATTCAATAAGTCATGGAAGAGGTAGAGGTAGATTTACTTCTAGAGCTAGAGGAAGAAATGCATTTAGAGGATGTAGTAGTAGTCTTGCAAATCAAGGTGGAAGAAGACATAACAATGAACCATCTCATAATTATCCAGCTCGTCAAAGACAAGACAAGTCAAATATTCAATGTCATTATGCAAGAAATATGATCATTATACTTTTGAGTGAGGAAAGAAACAATGTGATCAAGGAAGACAAAATCAAAATCCCCTAGAAAATTCTACAAAAATTCTATGTTTATTGCATGTGCAAAGATTGTTGAAGCACTTCCTACAAAATCAGCAGTTGAATGTAATATGGTTCAAGAGAGTCCAAATGATATTTGGTATTTAGATTTTGGTTGCAGAAATCACATATTTGGAAATCTAGATTTGTTTTCTAGCTTGGATAAATCAGTCACTTTAAATGTTACTCTTGGGAACAATAATCAAGTGAATGTTATGCGAAAAGGCACCATTGACATTCTAACCAAAAAAGGGGGAGAAAAAAGCCATTCATGATATTTTTTATGTTGCTTGTTTGAAACATAATTTGATGAGCATTCGTCAATTAGTGGAAAAATGATACAAAGCTTATATGAAAAATAATGCATATGTATTCTTGATAAATATCCTAGCACACAGTTGATTGTAGAGGTACAAATGACAAAAAAAAGAATGTTCCCATTGAGGTTGAAACCTGGCATCAAAAGAAATGCAACTAGAGAAGCATTTAAGACTAACAATTCTCAAGACACCACTCAAGTTGCTCTAGAAGTTTGATTAAAAAAAAAGCAATGTTGCAAACTTTCTTTAGAAGGGCGCTGCAAAAAGGAACAAGATTCCTCCAAAAGAGAACAAGGTAGCTCTGGAAAGGAAAAAAATGAAACTAAAGAAGATGAACAAAATGGTAATCTAATTGTTCAAACAACTTTTCATTCAGTGGTGAAAAATGAATCATGGTTGTGGCATTTGAGATTTGACCATTTGAACTATGGAGGTTTGAATTTGTTCCATAGGAAGAATATGGTTAAGGGGCTACCATTGATTAAGAAACCGAATAGAGTATGTGAAGCGTACAGATTGGGTAAACAACATAGAGAGACCTTTCTTGTTGGAAAATTAGAAAGAGCATGTAAACCACCTGAGATTGTTCACTCTGATATATGTGGACCTATGAAAACTCCTTTTATTGGAGGTTGCACATATTTTCTTACTTTTATTGATGATTATACAAGAAAGAAATGGGTCTATTTTTTGAGGCATAAATCTGATCCATTTGGATTCTTTCAGTAGTTCAAGGCTCTTGTAGGGAAACAAAGTGGTTACCACATCAAAATATTAAGAATTGATAGAGGCGATGAATATAGTTCTAATGATTTTCTGAATTATTGTAGACAACATGGTATTCACAAACACTTTACAACTCGTTACATGCCTCAACAAAATGGTGTGGCTGAAAGAATAAATTGAACTATCATGGATATGGAAAGAAGTACATTGAAGTTAAAGAATTTTCTAAATGAATACTGGGTTGAAGTAGTAGAAACTACTATTTATATTTTGAATAGATGTCCAACTACAAGTGTAAGGAATGAGATTCCTCAAGAAGCTTGGAGTGGTAGAAAGCACAATGCTGCTCACTTCAAAGATTTCGATGCATTGCATATTCCCATGTGCTTGAAGAGCTGAGAAGAAAATTGAAAAATGAAGATGTGAAATATATTTTTGTTGGGTATTCAAAAGATACAAAAGCTTACATGTTGTGTAATCAAATTACTACAAAAGTTATAATCAACAAAGATGTACAATTTGTGGAGAATGAAGCATGGGATAGAAGTGTAAAATAAATCATAAGTGTAGAAGCAACTGATCCACATGATGAAATGACTGATGAAGTGATAGAACAACAAGGTATTCCTCTAGCAATACCTCCTTCTGTTGGCAAGTTCACTATACTATTGTATATCACTTAATATAGTGTTTTCATTATGGCAACAAAGTCATATAGTGTTTTAGAGTCAGTGCATATCATCAGAGGATCAGTATTTGGCTAAGTACAGAAGACTAGATAGTTAACAGAGCACCAGTAGATCAGAGCATCAGCGCATGTGCGTATGAACTAGTTATGGTATGTGCCCTTAAAGTTAAGCTTATATGTATGTATTCATGCTAAGTCTAAGAGTGCATGATCAAATGAGACCATATGACAAAGATACAGATAGTTCAAGGGGTACAGCCTGTGAATACCAGAACATAATAGTATATGCAACTGACTATTGGTAATTTGATTAGCAATTATATTATTGTTTTGTAAAGGCTATGTGCCTATTGTAATTAAGTTGTAGACATTTAATTATGTTTTTTTGTAAACATGCTTGAGCCAATTCAATTGGAAGCATTGTATGTAATTGGTTATAGGCCAACCTAGTTAATTGTTTTTGGTATCACATATAAATATGAGATGCGCTCTTTGTAAGAAGTATGGAAGTTGATATAGAGTTGAGATAAGAAGAGAAGAAGTGTGTGAAGAGTTGTTAAGATGTTTCAGAGCTTTGCAAGAGGTTAAAGCATCAACGCATCAAAGGAACTGATTTTACATGAAGTGTCACACCACCAGTTCATCCAGCAGATATAGTGTGTATCTAAGATTAGAAGGTTGTAGCCTTCATCACTTGAGTAGTGAGCTCTAGGACAATGTGTCCCCACTCCTAACGAAGTTAATTGTAAAAAACTCCTAATAGGGTCTGACCCTTGACAAGGTCACTATACTAAATGCATTGTAAAGACAACTCCTAATATGGTTAAGGATCTTCTAATAAGGATCATAAGACACTAGTACAGATTATTAGTGGGTGTTAATTCGCATTGGGGTTTTTAGCTATTTGGGTTTCCCCGTAACCATATTAGTGTTATGTGTTGAGTTCATATTTCTTGTTTATGTTAATGTTCATTTCAATAATTAATCATTCTGTTGGGATTGGAGAGATAGGTTACTGAGAGGGTAGGGGTGAATCAGTGCCCACAAAAAATTTCAACTCATAAAACTTTCACACCTTGAACAACAAATAGTACTAACCTTCAACTATTACTTGAGTCCATTACATGCATCATTCATTCATTTAACTATCAAAGTAAATAACATGAAATCAACAAAATAATCATCACATATCATAAGTATTTTAGTAACGCAGAAACCCTTGTTAGAAGGTAAAAATTGTGATGGGGATGACACCCACAAATTCTTTACTACTGCAGATAGAAAAGGTTTTCCTATTAGGGCTACAAGTGGTGATAACTTCTAATGATCTTACCCTATTAGGAGTAACATTTCAGATCAATTAGATCTACCTAGGGATAGGATTTTAATAACACTACTTGAGTGTGCACTCGGTTAAGAGATTTACAAAAAAGTCTTTTTTATTAAGTAAAATAGGTTTTATAGGGATCCTAAGACCCACAATAGTGTAAGATTAAAAAGATAAGCATGAAAATAAAATAGAGTAAAACAGTTTAGAGTACCAAGGAACAAGCCACTATAGGGCCGAACAAGAAAAAACAAAGAAACAATAAAAAAAAGGCAAAAAAGAAAGGCACCAGTACAATTTATGCCAAGCTCTTGAGCATGACATCCGCATTGCTTTCGAGGGCCTCCATCAGTTGAATAGTGTCTTTCACATTTCGAACTTGGGATCCTTGGGGGTCAATTTTCTCCCTATTTTTCCTGATTCTTTCCCTGGTTCTTTTTCCTGGTCCTTTAGTGGGCTCCTTCTCATTCTCCCTAGTCCTCTGATCAGCCGTGGTTTCCATTTTTTCTTCCATTTTTTTGATTAACAACTTCAAGGTCTCATTGGATGTTTTGAGATTTTACAAAAACTCTGTTACAATGACTAGAAAATAACAAGTATCTATCTACTAATGACAACTCAACTTATCTGATACAGATCAATGAAATATTGAATAGATATCACCTTTCTATGTGAAGATCTCAACTCTGAGCTGCTCGATAGCCTTGTCTGATTCTACTCAATCTGATTATCTCTGAATACTGTTCTGCTTTGTTTGACAACTGATAATCTTGAATTTGGCTAATGCTTCAAGAACTTCTTCACTCATACATCTCTATAGTTCCATAAAAAATGATGCAAAATACAATTATATAGCATACTATTTTATGCCGCTTACAAAATTAGGTTACAATGTCTTAGAGAAAAACCCTAAGATCAACGGTTTACAAAAATAATCTAGATCAAATAATCACATAAGATCTTCATCGCATTTAATGAATATCTTAATAATAAATTATCCTTGATCTTGGTAAAACATTTTGTGATTCTATTGTAACTGTTTGCATAGATAAATGTGTCATTCTTGATTCCTATGCCATTTTCTATTATCCTTGGTAAACACTGTATATACTACTCGGTAATTACACTGGTGCTTGATATCTAGTTTGCTCAGTGTTTACTGCGCTCGATATCGGTGTCTGATGCTCGGTAAAACTATTCTATGCTTGGTGTAAAGACATAACTGACTAGCTTGAGAGGCTTTCTTTTACCGACTAGGTTAACATAGGTAACCGACTGATGTCTTTGATACTAATGACAATCATTAATGTTCAATTAGAGATAACAATCTCCCCCTTTGGCATTAGTATCAAAACTCAAAATGTTTATAGATAAAATGTCTCAAAAAAAATATTTCATTTCTTCACCATATACATAGTCAACAAAAATTTGTACTCCCCCTCGGTGCATGCTCCTGGTAATGTGTAGTATACTTAGCATTTTATATACATATTTGGCATATACATGCTATCCCCCTTTTTGATATTAATGCCAAAAAAGAATATGTATACTTACAGCTTGTCAAAAATGTGCTTATGGGTTTTCTTCAGTGACTCCAAGAGGTTTTCCCATTTCCCTTTCAAGTTGGTGAGAGCAAGATGCTCAAGACCGACTTGTGCATGCATGTCAAAAATGTTGTCCAACACATAGATTTTTGGTGTTGCAACAAGCGTTTGTGCTTTCACAATGTGCTTCTCAAATATTTTTTAGGTATGGAAGCATCTCGGTTTGAAGTTCTGTGACTTGATCACTTATTGTTTCTTCCTTCTTTCCGAGGTCTTCTCTTAACTGTCAAAGTTCTTAAACTTTCAAGATGTGCTTTGCAAAAGCTTGAGGCTCGGTTAAGGCTGCCTGTGCACTGGATTGAATTTCTTTCTCAAGTTGTTTAATCTTTTCACTGACCTCAGTAGTGAAATTATCCACAATGCATAACTTGATCAAGATTTGACTTATTAATTGAGTAGTAGATTGAATATCAATTATTACCTCTGATAGCTTGACCTTATTAATTGCCAATTCTTGGCTGATCCTTTCTGCCAATTTATGCTATATTTTTTAATCTGCCCACCCTTCTATCCTCTTTTCTGCTTCAATATCTTGGGCATTTATTTCCTTGATTAGTGCAGAAAGTTGGTCCATGATGGGAGTATCTTCATCTATTTTTACCTTAGGTACTACCTGTTGTAAGATATCCTAGACATTCTCAAGTATCTCCTTGCTCTTGCACTCTTGCCTTATTTTTTCTTGTGCAGCCTTCCTTATACACAATTCCCCATATTTCCTTAATTCTTCATGGCTAAGGGTCCTGGGGTCACATTTTGGTATGACAATAATTTCATCTAAAGGACCGGCCCTTTTCCTTTGTTCTTTTTCTTCTTTTTATTCTCAGGTTCAGTAGATGAACATTTAACAAAAGGTAAAAGTGCCTTTACCTCTGTACTTTGTGTAACCTGCCTGGTTGACACTGTGTCATCCTTCTTTTGCTCCTTGGTATTCTTTGTGTTGGTTGATTGTGTTGGAGCTTTTGATGTAGTGTTTGGTGGGGTGGCTTCGGTTATAGTAGCATTCTCCTAATCCTTTGATTATGTGTATGTTGCCTCTTTTTCTTTAGGCTTTTTTGTCTCTGCTAGTATTTCTACTACTTGTTCCCCTATTGTATCTTGTGGTTTCTCGGGGTCTGAGCCTTCAAGTTTCTCTTCAGATAATATTTCAACTTCTTCAATAAGAATAGGAAGCTCATCCAATAATGATGTGAATGCAGACTTGGTAACTTGACCTTCATCCTGTGCATTGTCTGGTGCTATGTTCACATCTTCATCCTCATCTCTATCATCAGGATCACCGTTAGTGATATCCTCAATGAGTACATCATTGCCATCTTTCTCCTTTATTTGGATCACTACTGGATCTGGTGCATCATGTGAACTATCCTTAATTTATTTAGCAAGTGTTGTATCAATCACCTCGGTAAATAATACATTTGACTCTTTTGTCTTCTTTTCTATACCATCATCAATAAATATACCTTTTCCTTTGGACTTCTATCTCTTTTTAGACAAATTTTGAAATACATTTTTCTCATTTTTCTTTTTGACTGCAAAAATGGATGTCCACATTAGTTGACCAGTCTCATCAACATCTACCAGATTTTCATCTAAGATTTGCATCACCTGGCCTTTTATTTTGAATCTATGAACATATGTATCCATTAGCTCCTTAATTTCAACAAGAGATAAGTCTGGTGCTGTTGATACTAGGTCTTGTTCCCTCATCTTCCTCTCAGTATCCAAGGCATATGACCACTTCTGATTTATTCTCTCTTCAAGTGCCTCGGGAAGTTGTGTAGAAAATTCTAATGGAACTTTTTTGAAGCGTATCATCATCTAAATGACTAATTCCTCAATTGTATTTTGGTCCTCGAGTAGACATGTTGTCAAACCAACTGAGTTCCAGATCGGTGAGATCTCCATTCTCTATGATGTCAGCAACAACATCATTAATAGTTATGTCCTTTTTACTTACAACCTTGAATTGACTAGTGTCATTTTCATTTTCTTCTTCCTCAAGGTCTTCCTTACATCTTATTAGTCTTCTTCTTTTCCTCGGTGCCTCAGCTACAACCTTGGGTCCTCTCTTTGCATAAGTTTTAGTCAGTGTAGCTACCTTTGGTTTTGCTACTTTCACAGCTCCCTTTTTCTATGGTGGTGAAGCTCTGGTTGTTGACCTTGTTCGTGCACCCGTTTGCACTGGAAACTGCTTCTTCTTTGGAGTAGGAGTGGGAGAAACTGGTATAGAATATTTTTCTTTCTCGGACTTAGTTTCCTCACTGTCATATGGTTTGTCAGTCAACATTAACTGGCCTTCAGTTGCAGGTTCAACTAGTGACTCCTCAGATGAGTCAGATACATCTCCAAACTGTTTAGTTAAAAATTTCTTCATTTTCTTTGCTTTTCTTGTTATTTTGCCGATGGCAAGACCTATTTTTATTCTTGATTTTTCTTCTTCAAAGGTTCCAAACCTCTCTACCTTCTTGTCCTTCGGTAATGCCAGTATAGCCTTGATTGATTTCAAACCGAAATCATGATCCATTTCATATCCCATGGGTACTAGCCATTTTGTCCTCAGCTCTACAACTTTAATCATTGTATGGTCGGTGTCCACTATGAAACAAATATCCATCTCATACTTCTCGACCAATGAACTTGGAATCATGCTCCTCATATTCATCCTAATCTTAAACTCCTCAAAATAAAAATCTATAACATTATTCACATTATCTCCTAGAATTTTCATTATATCAAAAATTTGTGAGATGATCAATGTGTCGGTAGGCTAATCTATGTGATCGACAGAAGGAAAGAATTTTTGGAGATAGAAAAAAAATATACTAACAGTGAGCCAAACTTATAGGTATTAGACTTTTGTGATCAGATGGTTTTCATATTCTCTTCAACCTGTTTCAGGAGTAGCTTGGCAAGGTCTATCTGATTACCCTTCTTTATCATTTTGTGAGCCATATCCACAACACTACATGGTATAATATTTGATTTGCTCGATTGAAAGAACTTATAACCTGGGTATGTGCAGGATCATGGTATGCCAAAAAGTGGCAATGTGAAAAAGAAGTCTTGATTGATAGACTCTTTGAAAAACAACTATAGATTTCAAACAATATAACATTTTTGAAACCTAAAATATACATCACATTCTATGCTTCACCTAATACAATAATAATAAATAATTATTTCAATTTGATGAAGTTTAGACTAAGTTAAGGTGGTCATACACGAGAGCTTTTATATTTAGGAAAATTTGTAGCAGAAAAATCATAATTAATTATTTACATGGAAAAATAATACAAAAAAATATGCATCACATCCAGACATGAGTCTACTACTTTTATCTATAATCTTGTAAAAAAATATTATCATTTGATCTTGTTTAATGTACTCAGACATAGACCTACTCGTTATCATTCTAGTCCTGATTGATAGACTTATTGAAAAATAGTTATAACTTTCAAATTGTATAACATTTTTGAAATCCAAAACATGTGTCACATTCTATGATTTTCCTACTACAAGAAAAATAAGAACATTTTTCAATTTGATAAAGTTTAGACTAAGTTAATGTGGTCAGACATGAGAGTTTTTGTATTTTGGAAAAGTTGTAGAATAAAAATCATAATTAATTATTTACTTAGAAAAAAATTACAAAAAAAATGCGTCACATCCAAACATGAGTTTACTACTTATATCTAGAATCTTTTTAAAAAATAATATCAGTTGATTGTGTTTAAGGTGGTCAGACATACACCTACTTCTTATTTTTTTGCTGAAATTGTCATACTACTACATTGAAATTTGAAAGTTTCAACATATAGAATAAATGTTTTTCAAAAAAGGCGTAGTATTTTAGAAAATAAATTCAATTTTCTACAAATTCTCTTACATATTTTTGATATAATATTTATAACTTGTTCAAATTTTTATGTCAACTTGCCTAAACCTAATTTTTTGAATTTTCATTGCCACTTAAGGGCCTAGTTTGGCATACCATGATCCTGCACATACCCACCTATAACACGCACTACAAACTTAACTTCTGGGTCCATAATTGATGCAATCTTTAATGCTTTGTCCTTGCATGCTGCACCTGTATTTTTCTCAATATCAGCTTGAGATGAACTTTGAAATGCTTTGGCCTTGTCGGTTGTAGGATAACCTGTAACCCTATGAATCATTTTCTTTGTTACTTTGATTAGACTATCTAGCCAAAAGGTGCCTTCATGATATTGACTTAACATGGCCCTTATCCATTCTATTTTGAAGTTCTTCAGAAAATTTAGGGCATTTTTCAATCCAATCGATCCTACCTGTTTATGCTCTGGTTTCAACTTTGTATATTCATCACATAGTGCCTGGTATGCCACATACATATCGAAATCTCCTATTTCACCAATCTTGCAGTGAATGTATGATCCAATATCTTTGACCAGTAAAACCCTAGGTGGGATGCTTGAAAAAGCGCCCAGTGAATCCATTTTTTATGCAACTTTTGGGTGTGACTTGTAATTGGGCTCACTATAGTTTGATGACACTATAAGATTAACTTCCTCTTCAACAACTTTAGAAGTACTCACAGTGGATGCCATTTCAACAAACTATGTTTTCGATAAGTGCAAAGAATATGCTCGGTAGGGGTTTTAACTTACTTGGAATATGTCAAAGAATGTGCTCGGTTCGATCTGCAACTGCTTTGGATTAGCTTGAAAGATTCTTTGCTCAAACTTGCTTTGTGAAATAATCTCTTCTTTGAAATCACTTTGTGAAAATAAACTCAGTCTTTTGTGTATTTATAGCATTTCCTAATTTCCCGCTTAAAACTTTATGTCATTAATGCTCGACTTACTTTCTGATTTGTGACAGTTGTCAACTTAGAAAATAGTGCAAACTTCCATCATCTTGGTTAACACATGACTTTCTCTCTCGGTTGACACTGATACTTTGTTAACCTTGAATAGTGATTACTGATAGGTAACCATTTGCTCGATCTAACTTTTATAGACTGTATAACTTTGTTAGCTCATAACATATAAACCATAATGCATCTTTATTCATGCATATTTGGTATGTGCTCATCATATATAAGGAACTATATGTAAAATATGATCAGTTAACATGTGAGTCCCATACATACCTATATCACCTTAAGTAGATGTACCGATGTCACCTAATCCATTGGACGAGGTTTCACCAACAACATTACTTGACTCAACATTCTCATTAGATGCCTTTCTCCACATGGTTTTTCTGATTCTCATGATATCTGCAATAGTGTTTCCACTCTCAAATACATGTCCTTCTTCTGGTGCTCAGTCTCTACAGTACTTTCTTAGATAACCACCCTTATGATAATCTAAGCATGTCATTCCAGTGCTTGTCCATCTTCATGATTTTCTAGCCCATCTTTTTCTGTAACAATTTTCTGCTATATGTCCATACCTACCACATGCAACATAGTTGAACCATGTATTGTAATCCCAAACATAGAGTTACCTTGTCTCTTTGGTTGGTAAGGCTTGGGCTTGCTTTTCTATTTTGGCATCCATACTTGCTTCATCTTAGCCTTACACTCTCGTGCAGTGTGTCCATGTTCATTACAAGTATAACATAATTTCTCCATGATAGGATTATTAGCATTCTTATTCAGTTTTTCTCTACACTCATAAGCTTGATGACCATATTTGCCACAATAATAACAATAACCATTAAACTTAGGAGTGACTGGAGGTTTACCTTGTGCTTTGCTTCTGCAGACATTAGAAGTGTGTCCTAGTTTTCCATAATGATAGCGTGACAAATTTTTTGGCCTTTGACTTTGATTGTTGTTCACTTTTTCTGCTTGCTTGGATGATTATCCTTCACCGGTATATCCTAAACCAACTTTGCTTCCAAATCTTCTTTGATTAGTCAGAAAATCATCAATCTTTTTGGAACTATCCTCATCCAATTTCATCATTTCATTATGTTGTTGTTGAGTTTTCACTTCATTTCTCAACTTCTCATTTTCTTCCTTGAGTATTGGTACATCTTCAAGTCTTCTTAATAGTTCACCATTTACTCGGTTGACCTCCTGATTCACATATATCATCTGATGGGAAATTTTGAAATGGTGTACGGTGAGTCTTTGTATCTCACTTTCCTTTGCTCAAAGTTGTTCAATCATGTGTCTTCAGTCTTCAATAGCTAGATTCCTTTCTTGCTCAGCCTGTCTAGCATTGTTCATTACTTCGACCATTCTCACCATTTGAGATTCCTAACCGATTTGCAGTGCTTTCACTTGTTCGGTTAAGTGAAGATTCATTTTAGACAAATCATAGATTGTGCTTTCAGATCCATCAAAAATACTTCCTAAACTAGATCTAATGTGAACAAATAAATCATCAATCTCTTCTTCATGGTAACCAATCTCATTTTGTAGAATAGCTAGGTTCTTCCTTTCAATGAGTAACCTCTTCAATCCATCCTTGGCTTGCTTATACTTCTCAATAAACATCTACATTTGAATCTTTTTATTCTCTATTATTTTATCTAACTTATACCTCCCCATGACTATATCTTTACCCTTAAGTGGTTAAAATATCCAATAAGAGAACTAAGCTCTGATACCAGTTGTTGGGATTGGAGATATAGGGTACTGAGAGGGGAGGGGTGAATCAGTACCCACAAAAAATTTCAACTCATAAACCTTTCACACCTTGAACAACAAATAGTAGTAACCTTCAACTATTACTTGAATCCATTGCATGCATCATTCATTCATTTAACTATCAAAGTAAATAACATTAAATCAACAAGATAATCATCACATAAAACATGTATTTTGGTAATGCATAAACCCTTGTTAGAAGGTAAAAACTATGGTGGGGATGACACCCACAAATTCTTTACTACTACAGACTTTGCTTGTTAGGGCTACAAGTGGTGATCACTTCTAGTGATCTTACCCTATTAGGAGTAACATTTCAAATTAGTTAGATCTACATAATGATAAGATTTTTACAACACTACTTGAGTGTGCACTCAGTTAAGAGATTTACAAAAAAGACTGTTAGGTCTACTCTGTTAGGAGATTTTACCAAAATTTTGTTACAATGATTACAAAATAACAGGTATCTATCTGCTAATGACAACTCATCTTGTCTGATATAGATCAATGAAATATTGAATTGATATTAGCTTTTATGTGAAGATCTCAACTCTGAACTGCTCGGTACACTTGTTTGATTCTGCTCAATCAGATTATCTCTAAATACTATTCTATTCTGCTCTATCTGACAACTGATAATCTTGAAGTTGGCTAATGCTTCAAGAACTTCTTCGCTCATACATCTCCACAGTTACATCAAAAATTATGCAAAATACAATTATGTAGCATACTATTTTATGCCGCTTACAAAATTAGGTTACAATGTCTTAGAGAAAAACCATAAGATCAATAGTGTACAAAAATAACCTAGATCAAACAATTAAACAAGATTTTTATTGCATTTAATGAATATCTTAGCAATAAATTATCCTCGATCTTGGTAAAACATTTGGTAATTCTGTTGTAACTGATTTCATAGATAAATGTGCCATTCCTGATTCCTTTTCCATTTTCTGTGATCCTTAGTAAATATTGTATATACTACTCAGTAATTACACTGGTGCTTGGTATCCAGTCTGCTCGATGTTTATTGCACTCGGTATCAATTTTTGATGCTCGGTAAAACTATTCTGTGCTCAGTGTAAAGACTTAATTGACTAGCTTGAGATGCTTTATTTTGAACACTAGGTTAACATAGGTAACCAACCGATGTCTTTGATACTAATGATAGTCATTGATGCTCAATTAGAGATAACACATTCAAGATAACTTTGAAGAGTAAAAGTAAAATGATTAAATATAGTGAACATAGATTCACCCCCCCCTCTCAGTGGTGCCATTCCTAACAATTGGTATCAGAGCTTAGATCCTCAGCAAATAAGTTTAACCACTTGAGGAGATCATGAACAAGACAGAAATGAAACATCTGAAAGGAAATCCTGAAGCTGCTCTTGAAGAACTAGATAGATCTGAAAAAGAAATTGAAGAGCTAAAAGAAAAAGTTAGTGATGCTCAAGAAATCATTAAAAGACTAAGAAAAGATTTAAAATAATGTTCTACCAGTGATTTAGGGGTCATGATCGAAAAGCTAAATGAAGAGAACACATTTTTGAAAGATCAGATTAAAGAATTGGATGACAAGCTAACTAACAATCAGGAAGTCTATGATGAACAGATGAAAGAGAAGCTTTAACTGAATGAAGAATTGAGGCAAGCAAACATGGAAATCTTGGAGCTAAGAAACAACAAAGAAAATTTGGAATTTGAGTTAAAAGAAGAAAAGAATTAGATTGATAAATTACACACAAGCAGGGATCTGATAGAATCTTAGTTATATGCTGGGAAGCTTAAAGGAGATACCAGCGACATTGGATTCAATGAGGCACAAAATCAGATTGATGGTATGTGAGCAAGGATGAAAGCACCAAAAGACACCACAGATGCTAAGGAGATTGGAAGTCAGACTAAATATAATGTTGAACCATCCAAAGATGAGTGCAAGATAGTAGACTAAACTTGTTATGCATGTAAAAAGCATGGACATATAGCAAGGAACTATAAAGAGGTAAGACCTTTCAATGGTTACTATTATTCATGCAATAAAATTGGTCATAGAGCTATGAATTATAAAACAAGTTAGAAGAACAAGACTCATCATAATCAGAGAAATTAGAATCAGCCAAATGTAAGAAGTTCTTAGAATGTTACATGTCAGGTATGTAACTATAATGGTCACTCAGCCAGACAATGTAAAATGGTAACTCATGTCAATGCATCGATGAATATAAGGCCTCCAATTATTTTTCACTCTTGTAACAAGGTAGGACACATCTGAAAGTTTTGTAGATCAAGAACATAAGGTAAGGAAAGCCCTAAAAAGCCATAAAATTCAATAGTGGATACTGAAGGAGAAGTCAAGTTTGTGAAAGCTTCAGATGATGCAAGCATGATTTGGTTAGAGGCAAAGAAGGATAAGGTTGATGAGCATGTATTGGATGCATCCACAATGGATGCACCCTCCACATCTAGAATGGTCCTCAGGGTCATAGGGGGAGCTAATTTATCTCTAGACCCCTGTGTGGCTGGTATACTCACCCTCAAAGTATGCACCTTTGGATTTAACCTTTTGGAGACTAGTAGAACCTATGTGCAAGAGCACACTAGCTGATTGATAGTAGAATGAAAGTTGGAGATTTTTAAATGAAAGTCTGGTTTACGCGGCAAACATTAATGGAAGAATTTTTACTTTAAAGTACATAAAAGCTTGTAGATCACTCATTGCATTCGAGTTTAGAGTGATTGAAGAACACATAAGCCCTAGCAGTTGATTGTGAAGGATTGCAGATTGATTCACCAGTGAAGTAGTGTGTTTGATCGGTTGCGGAAGCCCTAATCTGTCGCGCTGATTCAAAAGTTCTTGGAAACCATTAGGAAAGTGATATACAAGTAAGTGATGGCTACTCCTATTGTATTTGATGTTGTAGAGAAGAAAAGATATGTATTTAAGAGGCACACATTCAAATCTAGTTTGGATGACCTAGAAGGGGCATTCTCCTGCACTCCTATGGGTGTTATGCATGTCGAAGACATCTGTGCATACATATATTGTAAGAAGGAGCCAATAGGACTTGATAGGATAAGAGTGCACTTAGAAACCATGAAGAAACTAGATAAAACCTTCCTGGATAAGTATGCACAATTTGAAAACCACCCGATAATTGAATATGCTACTGCATATGAGTTCTATGAATCCGGATGGATAAAGATTCTACTTAGCAAGATTCATGATGACCTATTCTATATAGCTGAAGTTCTAGTTAGGATTACATGAGACCTAATCCATGATATGATAGGTCTCTCTAAGAAAGGCATCATTCTTCCAGTAGGCAAGGGTGTGAGAAAACTTGTTGAACAAACATGGAAATCAAGAAGTGATAGGCATGGAATGACTATAGAGCCTATAGAAGAAAATGACATCAAATTGATGTCTATGATATTAGGGTATAGGTTTCAACACACTAGCAAAGTGAACAATGTGTCAGTGGTCACAATTGTTGCAGCAATAAGACTTGTGTGATAAAATGGAGAGTTTAATCTATGTGAGATCTTGTGTGTAGAATGAAAAGAGAACATCAAATCCATTAAACATGACAAGACTAAAATATTCAGGTTTAGGTCTTTGATCATATACATGTACTTACACATTCTTAGAAAGGTGTCATATTTGTATTTGGACAAGAGTTTGCCTACAATGCCACATATATCATTTAAGGAAACTACTGAGAGTACACCAAAGGACTACATGACACTTGAATTAAAGACATTTAGGTCCAAAATGTAGATGAGATACAAGATTCCAAAAAGCATTGTTGAAAAGTACAAAGATAGCATTTGCTTTATGGTAGAAACTGATGTAACTTGTATGGAAGTAGTAGAACCAAGAACAAAGTGGATCCATCCACTTGGATATGAGGTTGATGAACAAGTCATAGAAGCATATGCACAAATATTGCTATCAGCCCCTAAGGACCCTAATAAACCAAGATGGGGGACTTATGAAGAGAAAACAAGAGAAGGTGATGTTGTTTTGAACAATGCATCAACTAAAAGAAAAGTAGTTAAGGTTACTTCTAAGATCCTCAAAATTCATGGAATAACTCAAGCAGACCTTGACAAAGCAAGACAAGAAAAGATTGCTTTGGGAATTGAGAGCGCATCAGCAACAGAAGAAAAGGAAGATGATCCCAAGTTAAAGAAGGTCAAGATTGAGAAATCTGAAGATCCTAAGGATAAACAAGAAAAATATGATGTTGCCCCTCCTACGCACACATAAATAATTGACCTTATTTCTCCTCCAGAGTATAAGGAAATACCTAAGAGGAAGAAAGAAATTAGCATAGGAAGAATACTCAAGCACCTCCAGAGGTAGGTTTTAGACCTAGTCTTAAAGTATTGAGTACAATGATTGTTGATGAAGGAAGATTGGATCAGATAGGAAAGTTTTATGAAAGATACAGTAAAATTGACAAGTTAGAGATTCATAGCATGATCATAAGACATATGATCAAGCTCAAAAAGATAGTCTTGGAACTGAAAACAGTCATTCCAAACAATGTTTGGAACATCTTAGAATCCTTGAAGAAATAATCTATTGAAGAAGATCTTAGGATAAGAGAGAAGATTCTAGATGAAAGTCTACCAGTGTGTTCCCTAGAAGAGAAATCACTAGTGGTAGATTTGGTAAAGCCACATCTATGAACAAAGCTAAGAACACTACACATAATGGACAAGAATTTTAAGTTGACAGCCAAAGAGACATAAAAATCCTTTGAGAAGGTTTTCAAGAACAGACACATGTACCCACCTACTATGCCCATATCTCAAGTACCCAAAAAGGTAGCCAAGGAGTTAGAGACCACAAATATACCATTTACATGTCCTCAGGATTCAACACCTATAGTTGAAACTCTTGGAGAGGTAGAAAAGTTTTCACCCATGAGAGAGTCACTAAAGGATAGCACTATCATTATTGATATTGTTGAGATTAAAATGGCAACCATAGATAAGGACTTGGACAAGTTTGAAAAGGCCTTTGTAAGCACACAAGAGGCTGAAATAATATGCGGTGGCAATTCACCCAAGATAGAACAAGAAGGTAAAGAAGAAGAGACAAAAAGAAGAAAAAGAGATAGAAAAAGAAGAAGAAAAAGAAACACAAAAAGAGAAAGAGCCAAAAAGGAGAAGAAAAGGTAAAAGGAAATGAACCAATAGATGAGCCATATGTTGAAATGACAATTAGAGTAAAGCAATAAGTAGTGGATAGCACTCCTATCACTCCTTCTGTATCATTGTTGTCAAGATTGACACTAGACACCACTAGTCTAGATTCTTGGGGAGAAGAAGACCTGATCAAGATCAGTGTCTTAGCCATTAGAAAGAAAAGGAAAAATAGGTAATGAGGAACCCCTAACTTGTTGAATTAGTCAACATATTGAACAACCTACTACCTTTAGACAAGAAAGTGTCTAAGGTTCATTCATTGGATGATGTGAACACAATTATTTCAAAGTTTAAGAAAAACTTTTCTAGCTTGGAAGAATCTGCATCCCTAGTTGCAGAAGAAAAGTATATGAAGAAGAGGATTAGTGAATTGTTCAGTAACTTTGCACTTGACCTAAGTTCACTCAAGGTTGGTCAAGCATCCTTAAAAGAGTTTGCAGCAAATGGCAGGAAGATCATTGCATACTGTATGGACCAAGATATGTTGACTGATGATCATTTCAAGAAGATACAAGAGGCAGAAACAATGATAGAACCAGTAAGGAAATTAGTAGAAGACCCCTCCATTGATGTAAACATGTGTAATAATATCTACCAAGGGCAGATTGACAAGATTGAAAGAGCAGAAAAGGAGATGTCTAAAATAAGGGCAAGGCAAACACAACTAAGGAATGCTCTTGCGCCCTCTTTAGATGTACTAAATTAGAACATCAAGGAGTTCGATGCCACCATGGTGACATATGATCAAGGTTCTAGCTCAGATTTGGAGAAGATGGAGAAGCTGACTTATGCATTATGCACCCATCTCCAAACAGTCAATGCATTGATTCCATTCTCGAAGCAAGAGATCCACAATTTGTAGATAACATATCTAGATGTACTTTCCCTATAAGTACTTGTAGAGACTCAGTTTTTGGAACACCTTTGTCATTAATGTCAAAGGGGGAGTATGTATAGAATATGGAGTTATAGATATGTAAATAAGATATATAGTAATAAGACTAAGGGAGCTATAAGTTTTTGTACAAGAGGACAGATAGTAACTTTGCCATATTCCTTTATTTCCATCAATGAAAATGGGGGAGATTATTGGCAAGTTGACTATATATTGTATATGACTTAATATAGTGTTTTCATTATGGAAAAAAAGTCATATAGTGTTTTGGAGTCAACACACATCATCAGAAGATTAGTATTTGGCTAAGTACAGAAGACTAGACAGTTAACAAAGCACTAGTAGATCAGAGCATTAGCGCACGTGCATATGACCTAGTTATGGTATGCACCCTTGAAGTTAAGCTTATATGTATGTATTCATGCTAAGTATAAGAGCGCATGATCAGATGAGATTGTATGACAAATATACAAACAGTTGAAGAGGTACAACTAGTGAATAACAAAAGAGAACAGTATATGTAGCTGATTGTTAGTAATTTGATTAGTGACTATAATATTGTTTTGTAAAGGCTACACACCTATTGTAATTAAGTTGTAGACATGTAATTATGTTTTTTTGTAAACACACTTGAGCCAATTCAATTGGAAGCATTGTATGTAATCAGTTATAGGATGACCTAGTTAATTATTTTTGGTAGTGCATATAAATAGGAGATGCACCCTTTGTAATAAGTATGGAAGTTGATATAGAGTTGAGATAGGAAGAGAAGAAGTGTGCAAAGAGTTATTAAGATGTATTAGAGATTTGCAAGAGGTCAAAGCATCATCGCATCAAAGGAACTGATCTGACAAGTAGTGTCACAACACCAGTTCATCCAGCAGATATAGTGTGTATCTGAGATCAGAAGGTTGTAGCCTTCACCACTTGAGTAGTGAGCTCTAGGATAGTGTGCCCCCACCCCTAATAGGGTTAATTGTAAAAGAATCCTAACATGATCTAACCCTTGACAAGGTCACTGTACTAAATGCATTGTAAAGACAACTCCTAACAGGGTTAAGGATCTTCTAATAAGGACCATAAGACACTAGTATAGATTATTAGTGGGTGTCAATTCCCACCAAGGTTTTTACCTATTTTGGTTTCCCTGTAACCATATTAGTGTTATGTGTTGAGTTCATATTATTGTTTAGGTTCATGTTCATTTCAGTACTTAAGCATTCATGATAAGTTTAAAGAGTAAAAGTAAAAAGATTAAATATAGTGAACACTGATTCACCCCCCTCCTCTTAGTGTTCCCATTCCTAACACCCTCTACTCCTGGACAAGAAACACAAGTTGTATCACATGCTACACCTTCTTCTACAACAAGACTTTCAAGAAATCACAATTTTTCTTCCACACAAAAAACTCCACAAAGAACACCAACCATAACATCATTTGGAAGTCCATCAAACTCAGTTTATATCTAAGTAGCTCATTTGATCCTACATTGGCAAGTTTATTGCAACGAAAAATAAGGAGTTTAAGAGATATATATGAAGCTGATTTTAGTGTTGAAACAAAAAATTCATTTTTTGTTTTTGCTTTATTTTCAGAAGTTGTTGATCCAATGTTCTTTGATAAAGGATGGGCTGAAGCGATGGATGAAGAGATTGTAGCTATTGAGAAGAACAATACTTGGGAGTTTGTGGATCATCCATAAGGAAAGGATGTTATAAGTGTAAAGTGGATTTACAAGACAAAGTATGAGATGGATGGAAATATGTTGAAGCATAAGGCAAGGTTGGTTGCTAGAGGCTTCACACAACAACCTAGTATTGAAAATGATGACATATTTTCTCCAATAGCGCGTCTAGATACAATAAGAAGTGTTTTAGCCATTGCAGCCCAAAAGAAGTGGCACGTTTTCCAAATAGATGTAAAATCTGCATTTTTAAAAAAGTTTGATTGAAGAAGAATATTATGTTGAGCAGCCAAAAGGATATAAAATTGCAGGTCAAGAAGGTAAAGTATATGTAAACTTAAAAAGGCCCTTTGTGGACTCAAGCAAGCTCCTAGAGCATGGTGCAGTCGAATTGATTCTTATCTTATTAAGAATGGTTTTAGTAGGTGCAGCAAAGAGCCTACTTTATATATCAAAATGGATGAATAGGGTAAAATGTTGTTAGTTTGTCTTTATGTAGATGATTTGATCTTTATGGGAGACCTCTCTATAAGTTCTTTTAATACTTATATGATGAAAGAGTTTGAGATGAATGATCTTGGTTTTGTGAAATATTTTTTGGGAATAGAAGTTAAGAAATCAACAGATGGTATTTTTATTTCCCAGTCAAAGCATGCAAGTGATGTATTGAAAAGATTTAATATGTTAAATTGAAAACCAGTCCCTACTCAAGTTGTGGCCAGACTAAAGTTGAGTAAGGTTGATGATGATTCATTGGTTGATCCTAGATTATTCAAAAGGATGGTTGGTAGTCTCATGTATTTGACTTCTACATGACCTGACATCATGTATTGTGTGATCATTATTTTAAGGTACATGGAGTCTCCAAAAGATTCTCATTGGCAAGATGGAAAAAGAATTTTGAGATATGTATGTGCAACAAAGAGCTATGGAATTTTGTATTCAACTGTAGATGACTTCAATCTTATTGGATATATGGATAACAATTGTCCTGGTGGTATAGATGATAGAAGAATTACTTCTGGATATGTATTTTATTTTGGATCTGGTGTTGTTTCTTAGGATTCAAAGAAGTAACTCATTAAATTACACTTTCTTCAGTAGAAGAAGAGTATATGGTAGCTATTGCAGTTGCATGTCAAGTGGTATGGATGAGGAGAAATTTGGATGATTTAATGCATAAACAAGATGAAGCAAAAAATATTTATTGTGATAATAACTCAGCCATTGCATTGTCTAAAAATTATATTTTTCATAAAAGAAGAAAACACGTAGATGCTAGATATCATTTCATAAGAGAGTTAGTGAATAACAAGGAAATGTGTTTAAAATTCTGTAGATCAAAATATCAATTTTATGATATTTTTACTAAACCATTGGGAAAAGATGTTTTTGAATACTTGAGAAGTTGTTTGGGTGTATGTACTGAAAGTGGATTCTCTAGAAGTTTTTGAGTAGAATATCAGCTAGTTGACATTAAGGGGCAGTGTTAGAAATATGTCTAACCTCACCTTTAAGAAAAATTATTTGGAATGTTTTCTAGAGAAGATTTGACACATTTGGTTTGATACACACTATCTGGCTATTTACTCTCACACACTTTGTGTGAAGTAAAATATATTAATATCTTTTATTCTCCTTGCTTTCCTCCATAGAGTTTAGTTTTATTATTATTTTGTGGTCTTTTTTGGACGATGCAAAAAGAAGAAAAGAGAGCAACACAACTCTGCATTTGTAGAAAAGAAGATACTCTGAGCATTAAAGATTTGTTAAATTATTCCATATATATATATATATATATATATATATATATTTGATTGTGTCCATATTTCTATGTTTTTTGTTTTGTTTTCTGAGAAGCTCTTTATTCTAGTAGAGTTAGTTTCCTTTTACTATTGTGTATGAAATATCTCTATTTGCTGCTCTATTTTTCATTTCAATTCCTTTGCCCCTATTTCCACAATAAATATCATAAATTAGTTGTATTAGGGACTAAATTATATTCATCATATATCGATATTGTTGGGAATGTGAAGTCTAATGGTTACACTTCCATTTCTCATAGCTCTTTGTTTGAAGACTGTATGCAAATGTATAAATGGATGTGTGCAATCATGTATTATATTGTGCTGTAATGAAGATTGAATAATAAGATTACTCCTTTCTATTTTAGTGGATGTATCAAGTTATGGTGAACCATGTTTAAACTTGTGTCCCGTGTTATTCTATTTGTCTTTCTTTTAATTCTGTTGGTTTCATTGTTTTATATTAAAACAAAACCGGGTTTTGAAGGGGCCCCTCAAACCTTTACAAAAAAACTAAATATAAAGCATTAAAAACCCAAAATAAACTAGATTACAAAAACCACATACTCCCAACAAAAAAACTAGCAACTTCCCCAAACAGAGGCAACACAAACCCCTAGACAAACCCAGCCTAAGGCAAAAAACTAAACACCACCTAAATTATATCCTTGATTATTTTTCCTACCTCTTCACCAATATCACACATCTTCTTAACTCTCTCTCGAAGAACTGAGACATCATTGGAAACAAAAGTTTCCTTCTTCTTCAAGCCTTCCCTAGTACACTTTCTCGAACTAGGGGGCATGGTTTCATTGTTGAATATGTTTCTCTTCTCGATTTTACATTAATGGATATGTAGTCAATATATATGTAATATTTAGCCATACAGATTCATGTAAGTTTCATAAATAATATTTAATTCTTTAACAAGATGAAGAGAAAATTAGTCAAAATTTACCGAGTTAATTATCTATTCATATTTATAAATATTCTTTTTACCTATGACCACAACAAACCCTATTTTAACTAGTTATTTTCCTATCTTTTTATTTTGCTCAATGTTCACCAGTTTCCTCCATTAATATTCTTTGTAGTGGCTCACCATCAATGTTCAAGAAAAACTATATTTATGAGTATAGAGATTTAGTTGTATCAATGTTTGACCACTATGAATAATGATTTTAGCATATATGAATAATATAGACTCCAAATACATCTAATTTCTATTTAATTCAAAATTATTATTATTAAATAATGTTTATAAATTAAGAAGTAAGAAAAATTCATGAGTGGTATAAAATCTTCCAATAAGAAAATAAATTATTTAAAGCTCATTCTCATTAATTAACCAATTCATATTCTTAGATTGTCATTTTACACGTGATTATATGAGCTCTATTCTTATTCTTTATTTTTCAATTTTTTTTTTCTACTAACTCTCTACCTACTTCATAAGTTTTCTTTGTTATGGTCCACTATAAATCCTATTAGGAAAACTCAAAGGTTGTTTCTAAATAATAGAAATTGAGATGTATTTGAGTTTGATAACTATTAATAATGGGCTTAGCATATATGAATACAATGTAAAAATAGATTAATTTTTATTAAATAAAGAATTATTATATCATATATTTCTATACTAAGTAGCCAAAAATAAAACTTGAATCATATAAAAGTATTTGACAACAAAAAAGATATTAGTCAAAAGTCACACTCATTGGTTGCTCAATTCCTATTGCCAAATTCTCATTTTGCAAGTAATCACTTTGACTTTGCACTTAATTTTTATTTTTTCATCATTTTATGTTGCTAAATATCTAGCACACTTTGCCATTAATTTTATTTGTTATGGACGACTATCAATGTTACAAGGAAAACCCAATGGTTGTTTGTAAATGATAGATATTCAGTTGTATAAGAGTTTGTTCACTTTGAATAATATGCTCAACATATATGAATATATTGTAAAAATACATCTAATTTTCATCAATTCTAAAATTATTAGTACAAAATCACGTTTATATATCATAGAAAATAAACTCATGGAAAATATTAAATATTCTAATAGAAAAAAGAAATCAATGAAACCTCACCATCATTGATTACTCTAAATATTCCTTAATCTTCTTTCTCATAGGAACTCTTTTCTTAACACTTTTTTTTTTCTATTCTAAAACCATATACTATAACATAAAAATATCATCCTCATTGATTAATTTATTCATATTTGTTACAAGTAGTAGTTGTCATTGCATCAAAAGATAGACATGTCACAAATCCCGAGGGGAGCACCAACCATTTTTCCAACAATCGTTGCTCAATGTTACCCAAGGGGTTTAAAACTTGTGACCAAGTTTTTATACCACTTGTTACAAGTAGTAGTTGTCGTTACACCAAAATATTGACCTGTTAATGCCTGATACAACTAGTAGACTTATAGAAGACAGAGAGACGGTTAAGCTATGTCACAAATCTCGAAGGAAGCACTAACCATTTTTCCATCAATTCTTACATCTTTATGTCATATTTATAGTTTTTATTTATTTGTTATGGTCTACTATCATTTTTTTTTGTAAAGAATAGAAACTTAACTATATTAGATTTTTTATCATTATGATTATTGAGTTCAACATTGATGAAAATTTAGTTTTTGTTAAAAAAATAAATCAAAGATGCGTTTCTCTGCACTTTTATGGCTTCCTACAACGGGAAAAGTTTACAACCAGGACAGTCATAGACGGTTTCAATAAGGTACAAGAGGGGGGTCGTAGATAAAAAATAGTATCTCGTAGGGACACTTGCCTCAAGAAGAGAGGCAGAATCATCAAAAATCACTGAATTTTTCTGTCTTTCCATCAATATTTTTCATACAGAGATAGACTTAGTCCAAATCATCGACCAAAAAAGTCATCCTGTTAATTGTATACCAACGTTTACAAACTTCATTCCATTATAGAGAAATACGTATTGAAAAAAGAATGTTTCTAATGGTCATGAACATCATAAGAATAAATCCGCTAGAGTCTGCTTCAATCCAAAAATATGGAAGCAAAATGCTAGGGCTTATCCACCACAGAAGAAAAATAATAAATTTTGGTCTAGAAAGTAGAATCGCCACCAATCAGATCAAGAGAAGACATTATAAAATTTATTTAAATGGATTCCTAAAAAGTTTACAGAAAACGTACCTTAGAAACTAACCAAGGATCCCATCCATATGTCCATCACATTTACTAAGGATAACCATCGAAAGAAGATTTATGAACTTCGATAGAGGGCTCTCATCATTAAGTGTTGGACTTCCTCTTTCTCCTCTCAAATTTTAATGTGGGCCTGATCTAAATGGGCAGGGGAGAATGAGATATTTAATATTGATGATGGAAATAGATTCTTCATTACTATTTTTAAGAATAAAGAGTTCAGAGATAAAAATAAATATACATAATACATGGTTTATGAAAGCACATGGGTTATATATATTTAACTGGATTCTGAATTTTGATCCTTTCAAGATTATCTATAAATTTGTTCCCTTTTGGATGATCTCCCCTCTGTTATTTTGGAATACACAGAATTAAATTTTGTTGAAGCCATTGACAACAAAATAGGGATTTTTATGAAACATTATTTAACATCTCTTGACAACACATCAATGGCAGTGTGTATTTGTCTTCTTCTTGATTATCATAAACCTTATCCTTAAAGCATAACTTTAAAATATTTTTAAGGCCCCTAGAGCCAAAAGATTGTCATAGATAATTTTATAGTTGTTCAAGGAAATGAGGATAATTTGGGGCATTTCAGTTTCATTTTCAACTCTTACATAGGTGAATTTATTAAAGTTTATCAAGCTCCTGCAATAGGCCCGTCCCTTTCTTTACTTAAAAAATAACTGCAGTTCCCATAGGATGTTAGATCTTTAGACACTTATCAAGAGCCTCTCCATTTTAATCCTCACACTACAAGTGGGGGAAAGGACTCTTAGCTCATTCAAAATATCTTAGATTATAAAAACCCCTTAATAAAATATTATCTTGAAGAATCATTAGTGGATCTAGTAAATGAGAACATTGATCCTCAAATAGAAAGTTTAGAGCTCAATAGGTTAAATGAATATCAATCCCCCCATCCAATAAATATAATACTCTCAGTTTCTAAACTCTCATGAGTAGGATTTGGCTTTGAAGTTGTTATGCAATCCTAGTAATACATAGTCTTTTGATGTTTTTTTGCATTTTTCCTATAGAAAGGACTTTGATGATTTAGCTAAAAATATCCTCATTTACGTTGCTGAAGAAAAAATTGAGAAAATTATAGATGAGGCATTTGTTGAGAACTATAAACAAGAAAATATACACCCAAATCTTCTGGTTTAGTCACTAATTAGTCAATTGCATCTTTCCAAGGCTACCCATTTCTAAGTCAAAGAGAGCATCACCCAAGTTGACATTATCCTACCCCCAAATGAGGTCATCCTACTAAGACAAAGAACACTAAGGTGGAAATAGTTGCAGGGACTCAAAAAACCTTAGACCTCTCTTTTAAATCAAGGAAATCAAAATATTTAGCAAATGCATTAATTTTTGAGAAAATTATTAAATCATAGAGATCCAACTTCTCTCTAAGAGGGGAAATGAAGCTCATAACATAGAATGTTAGGGGCCTCAATGACCCTAAGAAGATGCATCTTATTAAGATGTAGATTTATTATTCATATTTTGATTTGATTCTAGTACAAAAGACAAAGATTATATAGAACCATACAAAGGATTTCTTCAAAAAGTGGAAATTATGGTAAGTGTTTCAAGCCCCTTCTATTGGGGTCTTGGGAGGCATATCCATGTTATGAAGACCCACACATATTTAAATTCAACATATTTTATATAATTCCAATTGTTTATTGTTCCATGTGGTTTCTTATCAATTATCCTTTTGTCTTATTAAAATGTATATGCTCATATTCCAACGGTTAGTAAGGAGATAGTATGAGATTAATTAGTAAAAGTAGTTAATTTGTTAGGGGAATAAAAGGTTATTTTTGCATCCTATTTTAATATCATCTTATCTATGGATGAAAAATTAGGGAATCACCCCTCTTTTAAATGGAATATTTTTGCAAACATTGTTAATCAAGTGGGCTTATATGACTATATTTCATTAAATGGAGTTATGACTTGCAAAAATAGAAGGCCAAGTTTCCTTAACATAGAAAGAAGATTAGATAGATTCTTCTTAAATCCTCATTTGATTTTGGATCATGGATGTTTTCCCACTACACTTCAACACTTCTCTAGGTTTGATAATTTCCCATTGCTAATGGATATTCCTTGCAAGTCAATTCCTAGGAAAAATAAATCTAACTTTAAATTTGAACTAATGTGATTATGTGATCCTTCATTTATTCTTGCATTAAAATATTGTTGGACATCATCTCCATTTGTGTATATTTCTAGGATGTACCAATTAGCACAAAATCTAAAATATGTCAAATGACAAATTTCATCATGGAATAGATTGCACTTCAAAAAACTATTCCAAGAAATAAAATGAATAAATGTGATTTGGATGTTATTCAAGAAGATATTATATAGAATGGTCTTTCTCAACAATCATATATATCTCCAAAGAAACTACAACAATAATTATAGAAAGTTATAAATCAAGAGGAAATTTTTTGGTGTTCCAAATCTAGGGAATTTTGACTTAAGGAGGGCGATAGAAATACAAAAAATTTCCACCACTAAGCATAGATAAAGAGTCACACCATTACAATCTTCCATATTAAAATTGATAATGGCGTTACCTTATTAGACTCTGGCAATATTGAATAGGAAGTGGTCACCTTCTGAACTTTCTTATCCAAACAATGTGATGAAGATTGAAGTGCTTATAAGAAGGACATTGTAAAGTACATTCTATCATTGATCACTCCCTAGGATAAGGAAAATTATCATGAATCCTTTCACGCTAGAACAACTTAGAAATGTAGTTTTCTATTTTCTCTTGACAAAGCTTCAGATCCAGATGGGTTCTTAGCAATGTTCTTTCAAAAGCTTGGTATTTTATTTCTAATGATCTCATTGCATTGATTTTTAAAAATGATTTTCTTGCCATGTTTGTTGATTTCAGGCCAATATCGCTTTACAATATGATTTATAGAATCTTTACCAAAGTAATCTAGCCTTTGGCTAGCAACCCTCATTCCAAATTCATCTCTTGAGAATAGGGAGTACATAAAATGTAGAGGGATCTCTTATTCCTCATGAATTTTTACATTTAATTCATTCTAATAATATTCCTTGATTTTTAAACTAGACATGATGAAATCATATGATAGAGTAAACTCATTTTTTCCTATGAAAATTATGATGAAAACTAGTTTCTCTTTAACAATGCCTAAATGGATTTTATTATGCATATCTAGAGTTAAATTTATAATTATTGTCAACAATACTTCTTTTGGTTATTTCTCTTCTTCTCAAGGACTCAGATAAGGACATCCTTTATCTCTATTTTTGTTCATCGCCCTTTTGAAAGGTCTTAGTATAATTATTCATTCCAGCCATAGAGTTTCCTTATGGGATGGGGTAAGCATTCCAAAGCTAAATATTTGAACAACACATATACTCTTTTCTCATGATATTTTGTTATTTGATTTAGACAAGGCTAGAATAATCAAGTCATTAATGGATTCTTATTGCAAAGCCTCAATGACATCATTGCAAAAGACCTCCAGGTTCAAAGAAGACTTTATTCCCTTCAAATACTTGGAAATTATATTCCTTTAGGGATCTAATAGGTCTACATATTGGAGTCATATTTTTACTTTTATCAATAAAGGAGTCTTATCTTGGAAGGAAAACTAGCTATCATTAGTAGGAAGACTGATCTTGATTAAATTAGTTATGTGTTCCATCCCTTGCTACATTATGAAAAATTCTCCATCTCCTCAAGGAATTGTACATCAGACGGAGAAACTAATTCATAACTTCTTGTGGAAAAGTAATATGGACAATAAGTAGATTATCCCTATAATTTATTGGGAAAAAATTATTAAGACTTAAAATGAAGGAGGTATTGGTATTCATGATCTTTAAAATAGGAACCTATGACTAGGATAAAAACTATCTTGTAACCTTTACTCCAAGTGATAGAGACTCCCTTAGTGTGCTTGCACAAACCTCCTAGGACCCTTATAGTCCATAGGCTACTCAAGACCCTATCTTTTCTTCTAGGATCTTCCAATCCCTTACTCGACCTAGTCTAGGACTTTATAATACCTCTTCAAGAGGTGACAATATTTTTTCTTCACTAGGGGTGACTATCAATAGTTCATTTTCCATTCCTTAACTCCTTCTTGGATCCATTCAAGTGCTTCTTTGTCTTCTCTCCTTAGTAAGTGATAAAATGGGTCTCAATTCCTTCTAGACACCTTCAAGAATTCCATTTGATCCCTTAAGGATAGGGTATCAATGATTTCACAATCGATTTCCAAATTCTTATGAAATCTTGGCAATTAGGCCTAATTACTCTACTAGCCCTATTTGACTAGCTTTTGCCAATTCTTTCAAATCTTTCCCCAAAAAACCCCCCAAAAAAGTTAATATTCTGACACCCTTTATCAAGTTATGAAATATTTTGTAGGTTTCATTTCTCCAAGGTCTCCATATAGGGGATTTCTACTTTTAAGTGCGACTAGGGCTAATTGGGCTTCACTGAACTAGTCAAGTGATTTTTACTTCAAAATGTGGTTAAATGGATTGGAAAAGGCCTAAGCTTCTTTTGAGGTCTCTGTACAACCCCAAGAACTACCAAACCAATCTTGGTTTCATCCTTCCAATCTAACCCTTGCATACAAACACAACAAGTACTTCACAAGCTCCTAGCCTAGTTACACTAGACTTGCCTAGGGCTTGTCTTTAAAAATAGATAAACACCTCTTCAGAGATCCTTCCTCCATATTTACACTACACATAGACTCCCCTAGCATATCCCTCAAGGCCGCCATGATGATTCCATAGTTGGGTCCTATGGGGGAGCCATTTTTACACACAAAGTCCTGAATTAACCAGTGAATGGTTTATTTACCAAATGATTTACAAAACTAACCTAGTGAATTGAAAAGAACTTCAAACCAATACAAAATGAAAGAAAAATAATCTAATTACAAAAATAACACATAAAGCTAAGGGATTCAATCCATTGAAGGATTGTATCAAACATAAATGTTTCACTGTCACACAAACTAGAATAACATTGTATGAAGGTAAATTACTTCAATTATTGCTCAAAAACTCCAACCTCGTGAAATGGGTTTCTTAGGGCTTAAATACCTTCACTTTTCAAGTATAGGTGTTTAAGATACTAACCAAGACCTAAGGAAAAACTTTTGTCTTCATGGAGACAAAGTTGTCATGCAACTTTGAAAAGTTGCAATTGTTGCAATGACAACATTTTGACAACTTTTACATGTTGTCTCCTAACTTGTTCAGATCACCTCAAAACTTCATCAAATGATATAAAATCATGATGAAATAAATTTTAGACTTATTTACAATATTTTCCTTATATTTTAGGACTTTTAACCCAAATTCCTAAGTTTAAACTCCAAAAAGACTAAAATCCAAACCAAGACCAACACAACCAAAACAACTAGATAGGACTAAGCCTAATCTAGACCTCATAGAAACACACACACTAGACCTTCTAAGGCCTTCCAAAAAATATTGACATAGCTAGGGTCAGTACAAGCCACACCAAAACTTATAAACTTTGGAGAAGTCCTTGGTGCTCCTACACCATTCTCTGAAACAAAAAGATTTCAAGTCACCATTAGACCGATCAAGTTGGAGTCTGTCCCCAAATTATTAAGCTCTATTTCCTTGATCCAATTAGCCTCTGCATCTCCTTGTCCTTTCCACTTGACTACGTTCTCCTAATAGACCTTTTATCTAGTCTTTTATAGACTCTTGATCTTATCTGCCTATTTTGGTGGTGTAGAGAGTAACTGCAAGTCTTCCAGTTCTTGTATGACTTTGGTGAGACTCTGATCTAGATCTAAGTAGGGCCCTTATGGAGAACTAATTTTTCCACATTGAAGAAATGGTAAAATCCAATATCATTCAGGAGTTCCACTTTGTAAGTATTATTACCATACTTAGCAAGAATAGTGCAAGGTCCTAACCTCCTCATCTGTAACTTATTGGGAACTCCTTTCTACAACCTTTCTTTATTTAGATGTACCATTACAATATCCCCTACTTGAAATTGAAGATCCCTCTTCTTTTCATCAATCTTTTGTTTAATCTTTGCATTTCTCTCTTCCAAGGTCTTCTTCACTGATTTATGTATATTTTTTATTGAATGGGAGAAATATTTAGCATACCCACTCCCTTTAGTTCCATCTCTTAACTCTCTGAGTTCAAATATCCCTCTAGGATGCAAACCATAGACCAGTTCAAATGGAATTCTTCTTGTGGCTCTATTGACTATGTCATTATAGTCATATACTGCTTGTCTAAGGAGTTAATCCAAAGTCTACCCATATTCTTTAGTGAGGCGTCTCAGTAGGTTACCTAGGCTTCTAGTCACCACTTCAGTTTGACCATCTGTGTGTGGGTGATAGGAAGACCCAAAGGATAGATTGGTTCCAAGATTTTTCCATTGTTTCTTCCCAAAATGACTCATGAACTTAGAGCCCCTATCTGACACTATTCTAAAGGGTAACCCATAAATTCTTACTACTTCCTTGAAGAACAGTTGTGCAATCTGACAAGCATCATGGAAAGTCTTACAAGGGACAAAGTAGGCTATTTTACTGAATCTATCTACAATGACATATATACTATCAAATCCTTGTTTTGTTCTTGGAAACCCTACTACAAAGTCTATGCTTAAATAGTCCCATGGTCTACATGGAATGGAGAGAGGTTGATAGAGACTTGCATTGGATGATGTGCCCTCAGATTTTTGACACACTACACAACACTCCACATATTTCCTAGCATCCTGATTCATCCTTGGCTAGTAGTAAAACCTCTGAACCAACTCTTGAGTCTTATTGACCCCAAAATGATCACTAAGTGCCCCATTATGTTTTTCTTGAATAAAATTTTCCCTCATTGTGTAACACCCTGCCAGGGCACCCAAGAGAGATTAACCTAAAACATGCTACTAAGTTTGGTGAATAATTTTTTTTTCTAAAGTTAACATACAAGATAAACACCAGTGTAGAAGAAATTACCATTTAATCACATTAATACAACAACCAACATAGATTACAAAACTTGAGGGTCCCATGACGTAGAATTACTTAAGAATAAAACACAACTAAAATTACAACAACAAAAGATTCCATAAATTAGATTAAACATAATTGTACATCATAGAACAATAATTACAATCCTCAAGGATATCTAGGAAATCTACATAAACTCACATCCACTGCACATGTCACAGGGTATGTGGTATTCACTCTAATAATAAAAGTACAATGTCCAGATTAGGTATCACATGCGATACTCTAGTATAGGATTACAAATAATGAAGATAAGAATAAAACCACCAATGAAGAAATTGTAAAGAATCCAACTGCAGAAGCACCATCAAGAACTGGCACCAGGACATCGAATCTCAAATGGTAAAGAATCACTACCACCCATCCATGTAGGACCACAAAGGTCTACCCCACCATGCTGAGGAGATAATAACATACCCCACTCAGATAACCAATACCAAAGAAAGGTAAAACTACTAAGCAAGGAGATCTTGAAAGCTCTCTAACTCAAGGGTACCACAACTAAGGATAAATAAACATCAAATAAAAAACATGTACCAAAACACCAAATAATACAAAATAAACCATGAAGCGATAATGAGACAACCAGGATATACCACTAGAGGAAAATATATAAACTATGGAGGTGACTTAGGCTACATACTATGGGAGTCTCATCACATGAACAATTACTTGAGTTACCCTAGACTAGTCTCTATAGACCTTGAACCCTCAAGCATCTATCAAGTTGAGTTACCCTAGACTGGCCACTCTGGACAACCCTCAACATGAACCATGCAGAACTAGAATACCCTCTCATGAAGATGAGGAATTATAATCATATGTACTCTCTAGGTATCATCCCATTCCTATCCTTAGCCTATGCAAGCACTCAAGGCACGGGTGAGGCATCAATGATAAATCTTGTATTTAATATTATCCCCAAGTTTTATTATTAGGTTATCACTTATTAATCAACTTACGATAGTTTACCCTGGTACTGGCCTCTTCGAGCCTCAGACCCCTATTGTAAGCCAGTCCCCTAAAATGCACCTATTTAACCTCCCCCAGGCTTACAAATCTCTCATAGATAGAATCAGGTATACAACCAGGTAATCCCAGATCGAGTTTCACACACAAGAAACATAAGTGATTACAAAGATACCATAAACAAAATACAAAGAAACATGAGCCCATATGATCAAGTCAAGGTATAATCGGAATACACACACACATCAAAACATAATTTTGAAAACATATCCAACTGTCACTTACTCTGGCCTCTATTTTCCCCCCAGGTCTTCTAGTATCCCAATATCACATAAGCACAAGAAGACACATCAGGAACAAAGAATACAACACTCAAATCATAGTAAACTGAAATTGATCTATATACATTTAAATTCCATATTGATCATAATTGAATCCAAATATAGAAACACATAAACCTATTAGGAGAATCTGAACATAAACATCACAACAATGCCATAAATAAAGAATATTCCCTATATTTGTCCTATGGATTCAACAGAATAAAAATCCCAATTTTCATAATTGTATATCATTTCCCATAAATTGCCCATCTAAAAATCAACCATATTTTATGTGGAAATACATGTTCCAATTTCAATGTAAATACGCCCTTAAATAACTCACAAGACATTAAAACTAACTTATTTGTATTAAAACAAGCAATAAAATCATATACATAAATAAATAAATAAAATATTTAAGAAACTATTCCTTAAACATATATATAAAAAGAAATTAATCCAATTATACAAAAAAGAAGACCCCATTTATTAAATCAATTAATAAATATAAACTTTATTTTCATTTGATTAATGAAATTTAATAATACTTAAAATACTAAAGTTAAATTTAAAACTAAATTAGAAAAATATAATTTTAAACTTTAATTTAAAACAAACTTAATTTAAAACAATTTAAAATTAAATTAAATCTTTCAATAAATAATTTTTATTAAAAACAAAAAAATAAATTAAATAAGTTTAAGTGGGGGGGGGGGGGGGCACAGCTCCCTCCCCATGGGTTGCAGGTGGTACCCTAGGTACTGTCACTACAGTCCCCTAGGGACTGCCCACGACAGTACTAGGGCTGTTGTGATAGTGATGCAGGGGCATCCAAGGTTGAGGTAGGGGCATTCTTTGTCCTCAGTGAATCTGCATGGGAGGTGTATGTTTGGCCGGTGTTACTTGGTTGCATCCTTGACCGACAGCCTCGGTCATTGAAGGAAGCTCGGTTGCTGAAGGAACTTGGTAATCCATGGTGCTCGGTGAAAGCATTAATTAGAAATGTCTATGGTGCTCGGTCGATATTGATGCTCGGTGATGCTTGGCATGCTCAGTTGTTTCACTATTGCTTGGTAGTTCTAGTTTACCGATTGGAGTTCTATTTGATTTGTTGGGCTGAATTGATGCATTTATTGTTGGTAGTTTTTGTTACAAGATAACATGTTAGATTAAATATTTGTAAGGCTATTTTGATGTCGACTTGTATTGAATTTAATATTTGTTGGGGGGAGTTAATGATTTCATCAAGCCGACTTGTGGCTAATGACTAGTATTTATAGGATGTTTGGGTATCTATGTTTAGGGAGGTAGAGGAGATCATAGAAGTTCATGACTTGAAGGCCTAGAAAATTAGATTTGAGGTTCTGAAAGCTAGAGTTGGCGAAGTTGTGGAAAAGATCTCGCATGATCTTATAGATCATATTGTTATTTGATAGTTTGTTATTGTAGAGCTAGTGGTTTGTACACTTGGAAACAAGGAGATTGCTTGGAGGCTTGTGAGCTCAAGTTCAGATCTACCTTAGGGTTTCCATCAGCTTCTGATTGTCTTCAGAGTTGAAATAGCTAAGATTGTATTGGATCTATTTGGATCTTGCAGAATTGTTTCTGATTGTAATTGGTCCTAACCCGAAAGGCCTTACAGCCAAGCATGTTAATGAAAATCAGAGTTAAACAATTACTTTGTGTTGCATTGTTGAGTATTCCACTGTGTTGTTTTGTTGGCTGCAAGGTTTGGACTATCCTTAAGTGGATCCACCATCCTTGACTGCATCAGGTGGTATCAGAGCTGAAAGGTTGATCTTGTGAAGCAAAGGTTAACCTAACAAGACTGATCTTGTGAAGTTGATCTTGTTGGTGAAGAGATCATATGATCTAGATTGTAGATCCCTGGCACTAAACTTGTGGATCTTTCCCTAGTTGTTTGTTCAAGGTGGCAGGTTGAGATTGCCACAAGGTGGTCGGTGAGGGTTTGTTACAAAGGTTTTTTGCATATCTTTAAGGGTACCTCTGAGAAGATTGGACCCTAGTTTTATTTTTGATCTTTGTCATACTATGGAATCCTGAATCACAGAGAAGGTGAAATCAAATTTCAGATCTGAGATGGAATTGATGAAGAATGACATGGTCACTGAGATCATGAGAGCTGTTACTGGTATACCTCAGAATGTTGGTACTAAGGATGGCCATGAAGAAGCTGTTGAAGAATTTGAACTTGCTGGATCTAGTGGTGATGACCGGAGGGACAGATCTGGTCAAGACAAAACTGCTCAGTTGTTTAGATCTGGGGCTCGGTTTAGTAGTAGTTACTGGATGGAAGTTTCTAATTTCTCTGGTACTTCAAAGACCAAGAACTTAATTGATTGGATTGGTGGACTTGAAGATTTCTTTGAGCTGGAAGAAATTGAAGATCCTCTTCGGGTGAGATTAGCACAAACAAAGTTGAAAGCACATGCTGCTCTTTGGTGGAAGGAACTAAAAAGAGATAGAGAAGATGAAGGTGAAACGAAGATCAATTAGTGGAGGTTGATGGTGACTAAGTTGAAAGATAAGTTCATACCTTTTGATTATGATCTTGACTTCTTTAAGAAGTTACAGAATCTAAAACAGAAGGATCTGTCTATGGAAGATTATACCGAGAAGTTCTACAAACTTACTATTCGGTCTGGACACTATGAGCTTGGTAAGGAAAAGGTAGCTTGGTATGTGAATGGTTTGAGATTCAATATTAAGGATGAGCTTGGTATGTTGAAGATTGATTCTATTGAAGATGCTTATCAGTATGCTCTGAAGGCAGAAGATAAGTTGAAAATGAAACAACATAGTAATCCCCAAGGGAAAGAAAAGATTGATCACTCGGTGAAGGATAAACTGACTGATGTAGAAGATGAATAGAAACCTGTGGAACCAAAGAAGAAGACATGTAGAGTTATCTTGAAGGGTACTTTCTATAACTATGGAGAGGAAGGACACTGTTCTTTTGAGTATACATAGAAGAAGCTTGGTGATCGATGAACTGCTGTGGTAAATGAAAATGAACCTGAATCTGAGAACTTGCTACTTTGGCAAACATTGCTCAGTGCAAAGGAGGAACCTTGTCAGAGGAGTAACTTATTTAGGACCTGATGCAAGTCTCGAGGTAAACTCTATGATGTTATTGTTGATAGTGGTAGTACTGATAACCTTGTTGTTGAGGACATGGTTCAGAAACTTGGTTTGAATAGAATGAAGCATCCTTGTCCTTATAGGATTGGCTGGTTACAAAATGTTCATGCTCTAGAAGTAAGAGATCAATGCTTTATTGATGTTCAGATTGGCTAGCACAAGGATCTTGTGCTTTGTGACATTTTGAAGATGAATAGATGTGATGTATTTTTCAATAGACCTTGGCAATATGATTTCAGAGCTATGTATGATTGTGTAAGAAATGTGTTTACTATTGAGAAGGATGACAAGAAGTTTTCCCTGATGCCTTTGCTGGATGCAATGCTTGGTAGAAGCCTGAGTATTGGTAGCTGAGTTGAGATTGTGGATCTAGAGAAAATGAATGATCAATATGGAGAACCTACCTATGTGTTGTCAAGAAAAGACTTGAAGAGACAGAGAAAGATGAAGTGGAAGAGTATGCAAACTAAAAAGGTGGAGGGCTTGTATGTGAAGAACTAGTTCGGGGTTTATGTACTGAATCCCAGAAGATGTTCTTCTCACATATGAACATCTTTTCAAACCTGGGGTGTCTGATGCAGGGGCATCCAAGGTTGAGGTAGGGGCATTCTTTTTCCTCAATGAATCTGCATGGGACGTGTATGTTTGGCCAGTGTTACTCAGTTGTAGCCTTGATTAATGACCTTGGTCATTGAAGGAAGCTTGGTCACTGAAGGAACTTGATAATCCTTGGTGCTTGGTGAAAGTGTTACTTGGTGATGTCTGTAGTGCTCGGTTGACATTGGTGCTCGGTGATGCCTGACATGCTCAGTCGTTTCACTGTTGCTCAGTAGTTCTAGTTTACCGACTGGAGTTTAGTGTGATTTGTTTGGCCGACTTGATGCATTTATTTTTGGTAGCTATTGTTATAGGTTGACATGTTAGATTAAATGTTTGTAAGGCTATTTTGATGCTGACTTGTATTTAATTTAATATTTGTTGGGGGGAGTTAATGATTTCATCCATCCGACTTGTGGCAGATGACTAGTATTTATAGGATGTTTGGGTAGATGTTTAGGGAGGCAGAGGAGATCATAGAAGTTCATGACTTGAAGGCTTAGTGAATCAAATATGAGGTTCTGAAAGCTGGAGTTGGTGAAGTTGTGGAAAAGATCTTGCAGATCAGATTGTTATTTGATAGTTTGTTATTGCAGAGCTAGTGGTTTGTACACTTGGAGACAAGGAGATTTCTTGGAGGCTTGCAAGCTCAAGTTCAAATCTTCCTTAGGGTTTCCATTAGCTTTTGATTGTCTTCAGAGCTGAACTAGCTAAGATTGTATTGGATCTATTTGGATCTTGTAGAATTGTTTCTGATTGTAATTGGCCCTAACCCGGAAGGCCTTACAGTCGGGCATGTTAATGAAAATTTGAGTTAAACAATTACTTTATGTTGCATTGTTGAGTATTCCATTGTGTTGTTCTTTTGGCTGCAAGGTTTGGAATGTCCTTAATTGGATCCACCATCGTTGACTGCATTAGATAGTCCCCTCGGGGACTGCTCACGGTACCCCTTGGGGCCTATGTAGCAGTCCCTTAAGGGGCTGCACATGACCCCACCAAAAAGGTATTTTTTTAATATATTTTTTATTATTATTTTTTTAAAACAAACTTTTCATTTGCCATGCTCAATATATATATATATATATATATATATATATATATATATATATATATAAAATTTTGGATAATTTTTGAAAATGGAAATAAATAAATAGGTGGGTATTTTTTATTATCATTTTTTATTATAATTCCAAATTTATGGAATGTATAACCTTGTTTCCAAACTTTGACTTTATCACTTTTATTTTTCTTTTCTAGCTTTTTATTTTGAATCTCTAATTTATTTTTCTTACTGTATTTTTTTTTACAGAGGATATTATTTTTTTTAATATGAAAATTGATTTTTCCCCTAAATTTGGGTTTTCTTCCACAATTCAATTTATTTAACCATCCATTATAGTGTAACTATAGTCTAGGTTATTTCTTTTGTTTTCTAGGAGATTTATGAAGAATCTTTTAATAAAATTTTGGCAGCATAACATTACTATGCTAAATTTTGATAAAAGCAAGAAATCAAGTGAACTAGGGTTTTCTAACTACCTAGAATAAAAGAATACACAGATCTATCTATTGAGATACAGTAATTTATTCACGCAAACAAAGAAATCTAGATAAATACAAAACAAAACTAACATGCAGGATTTCAAAGCCTACCTTAGATCCAAAGCAAGAAACTAAAATTGAAAACCCTTTGAAGATCTGAAGACTAGAATTCCTTTGAGGATAGATTCAACCTCCAGATCTGAATCTACGAAGACCACAACACCAAGAATTCTAGATGCACAATGTAGACAAAACAACAAGAAACCACAACAATTCAAATTCTCCAAAATCCAAAGCACACAAGCTCTCCAAATATTCTCCTCCAAAACCCATCTCCTCTCCCAAATAAATGCAATTCCCGTAATAGAGATTCAATTCCCCATTTCATGCAACCCTAGAGATAACTCAATAGCTAACTCCCACATCAACTCGAAATCAAAAATTGAATATAAATCTCAATTAAATAAATTAAAAACACTTCTCATGAACAACTCAACTTTGACTTTTTAAAACAAGTTGATTATTTTTTTAGAACAATTCCATTTTTAATGCACAAGTTTATAATTAAAATTTGTATTAAATAGATTAAATATTTAAAGCATCCTAAAACAATGAAATTAAATATTTAATTATTTAATAAAGTACGCAAGCATAATTAAATCTAATTTTCAATTAAATAATCAATTAAATCTAAATATTCAATTATTTGACTTTAGATTAATTTTCTCAAATCAAGCTAGGAACATAATTAATATTAAATTTTCAACTATAATCATTAAATTAATAATCACAAAAATTCACCCATATAAGAAATAAATCAATTGAAATCAAATAGAGTAAAACCAAGAAAACTCAGAAGGGATCCATGAATCCATGTCAACTAGACCAATTTGGGTAGGGTAGTCAAATTGATACTTGTCCAATCCTAGGACAATTAAGCTTAGGTTAGGGTTTTGGGTTTGTGTATTGTCTCCCTTCTTTACCATTGAGATGAATATTTACGGGCATGATCACTCCTACTAATTTAGGGAAGATGATGCCATGTACTTGCAAACTTGACATCACAAGAGAAAGCATGTACATCCAATATATATAGCAGATAATGATAGGGTACGGTCAAACTTGTGGATCTCAACAATGCAAGTAACTATGCCTCCATCCTCTATGACACAAACACACCAAATAGGTACATACACATGATAACCATGGACATGCAACTATAGGGTCAGTAACATCATAAACCAATATAAAGCATAAAACATAAAATCATGATAATATCATCACCTAATCTATGCCAACACATGATAAACATATAATGAACATAATCCATAATCATAATTCATTGAAATAATAATTGATCACATGAAAGGTGACTTAAAGAAATTTGGCCAAACAACTGAAATACAAGCCTAAAAGAGTACGACAACTACAAACAAAATGAAAACTATGGGTGGATACTACACATTGACCCCCTAGGGGTACAAAGTTGACTACCCTTGAACAACAACTCATTTTGCATTGTGTACTCAGAAAATTCACCATGAAAATGATTCTTATGTTCCTTACATACCTTGTAGATATCTGCAAAGTCTTCATCCTCCGAATACACATCTTTGAAACTTTCAATCCCTATTCTCTTCAACTGAACTTCTTGCATTGTCAAAAGCCTCCTGCTTAGTGCATTAGTTACTTTATTCTGTAATCCCTTCTTATGTTTATATTGAAGGTGTAAGCCTATAGGTACTCAATGCATTTAATGTGTTTATGATTGAGCTTATCTTGGGAGTTCAAAAAACTAAGAGCTTGGTTATCAGAATAGAACAGAAACTCTTTGGGGAGAAAATAGTGCCTCCATTTTCTCAATGATTGAACCAATGCATATTGTTGGCAAGTTGTCTATACTGAAGTATATGACTAGATATAGTGTTTTCATTATGGAAAAAAATTCATATAGTAGTTTGGAGTCAACGCACTTAGTGTAAAGATTAGAATTCAGTTAAGTGTTGAAGATTGGATAGTGTATAGAGTTCCTCAAGCTTAGAGCATCAGTGCACGTGTGTATGGATGAATTAAGGTATGCACCCTGGAAGTTAAGGTTTTTAGACTATACTTATGCTTATTATATGAGTGCATAAGTAGATATGCAAAGATGTGAACGTTACAGTCAGTTGAAGTTGCATAGCTAGTGTGTGCCAGCAGTGAATAGAGCATGGAGCCGACAGTTAGCTTTTTGGTTTGTGATTATAATCTAATGTTGTAAAGGCTATGCACCCATTGCATTTATGTTTCCAACATGTTTATATGTATAATTGTAAGGACGCTTAAGCCAATTCATTTGGAAGTGTTGTTTGTAATTAATTATAGGGCCGACCTAATTGTATAGTTTGTATAAGCGCATAAATATAAGGTGCGCCCATTGTATTCAGAATGGATGTAGAAAGAGAGTTGTGTTAAGAAGAGAAGTGGTATGTGAAGTCAGCATAAAATGTATTAGAGATTTTATAGAGGTCAAAGCATCAACGTACCAAAGGAGCTGATTTGACAAGCAGTGTCACAGTGAGCAGTTCACCTGCAGCTATGTGTGTATTTGATTTAGAAGGTTGTAGATTTGATCATTTGAGTAGTGAGCTCTAGGATAGTGAGTCTAGTCCCCTAATAGGGATCATTGTAAAAGACTCCTATCTAGGTCCGACCCTTAATAAGGTCTATTGTACTTAAATAATTGTAAAGCTACTCCTAACAGGGTAAAGGATCTTCTAACAAGGATCATAAAACACTAGTGTAGATTATTAGTGGGTATCAAGTCCCACCGAGGTTTTTACCTATTTGGGTTTCCCCATAACCATTTTGGTGTCATGTCTTGATTTCATGTTTCATGTTTATGTGAATGTTTAATTCATTTCTTAAGCATTTATGTTTGGCATAAAGATTAAAGTTAAAAGTTAAAATATAGTGAACACTGATTCACCCCCCCCTCTCAGTGTTCCCATTCCTAACAATTGGTATCAAAGCACTGGTCCTTAGTAAAGAAGTTTAACCACTTGAGGAGATCATGGACAAAGTAGATATGAAAAATCTAAAGAAAAATCTTGAAGTCGCTCTTGAAGATCTGGACAATTCAGAAAGAGAAATTGAAGAACTAAAAGAAAAAGTTAGTGATGCTCAATTAGTTATCAAAAGACTAAGAAAGGATTTGAAAGGATGCTCTAATAGTGAAATTGAAGAAAAAGTCAAGAAGTTGAGTGAAGAAAATGCATCCTTGTTAAGTCAGCTTGAAGAATTTGATGACAAACTGATGAACAATCAAGATGTCTACAATGAACAAGTCAAGGAGAACCTTCAACTCAATGAAGAACTAAGGGAAGCTAACATAGAAATCTTGGAGCTAAAGAATATCAAAGAAAGCTTGGAATCTGAATTGAAGAAGTCAAAGGTTCATATTGACAAATTACACACCAGTGCTGAGTTGATAGAATCACACTTATATGCTAGAAGAATAAAAGGAGACACTAGTTGCATTAGATACAATGAAGCACAAAATCAAATTGACAATATGCGAGCCAGAAAGGATTCACAAAAGAACTCTACTGATGATGAGAAGACTGAAGATCAAACCAAAGACATTGGTGGTCCTCCTAGGAATGTGCACAAGCAAGTAGAACACACTTTTTTTGCTTGTAACAAGAATGGACACATTGCAAGAAACTGTACAGAGGTAAAACCTTTTAATGGCTATTGTTTTTCATGCAATAGATTTGGTCATAAAGATATGAATTTCAAGACTATTAAGAAGAACATGACTCATCAAGATCAAAGAAATTAGAATCAAACAAATGTTAGAAGTTCTCATAATATTACATGTTAGATATGTAACTATAATGGTCACTCAACCAGAACATGCAAAATGGTGACTCATGTCAATGCACCGAGGAATAATAGACCTCTAGTCATTTGTCACTCTTGTAACAAGGCTGGACATATCTCAAGGTTCTGTAGATCAAGGACGCAAGGTCAGGAAAGCCCTACAAAGAACGAAGAACCAGTTTTGGAACCTGAAGCAGAAGTCAAGTTTGTGAAAGCCTCAGAGGATGCGAGCTTGATCTGGTCAAAAGAAAAGAAGGACAAAGCTAATGAGAATGTATTGGATGCATCCCTAGTGGATGCACCCTCTACATCTGCATGAATGGCCCTCAGGGTCATAGGAGGAACTAATTTAGCTCTAGACCCCTGCGTGGCTAGTATAATTATCCTCAGAGTATGCGCCTTTGTACTTAATCTTTTGGAGTGTATAGGATCCTTCATGCAAGAGCGCACATGCTGATTGTTAGCAGAACTCAAGTTTGAAATTTTGAAGTGACAGCTTGGTTTACGTGATGTACATTAATGGTGGATTTTTCACTTTAAAGTACACATAAGTCATTTGATTGCTCATTGCATTCAAATTCAGAGTGATAGAGAGTAGAAAGAGCCTTGGAAGTTGTTGTGAAGTCTTGGAGATTGAATCTATCAGAGATTTGTTGTAGTTATCAATGCATTTGATCGGTTGCAGTAACCCTAGCTCATTGCACCAATTAGAAAGCCGTGAGATCATCTCTGAGTTCAGTTGGAAAGCATTTAACAAGTAAGTCATGGCCACTCCCATAGTTTTTGATTTTACTAAAAAGAAGAGATACATTTTCGAGAGGCACCCATTTAAATCAACCCTAGATGATTTAGAGGGAGCATTTTCCCACACGTCGATGGGCATCATGCATGTAGAAGAAATAAGGGCTTACATCTATTGTAAGAAGGAACTTGTTGGACAAGATAGGTTAAGGGTGCACATGGACACAATGTTGAAACCAAACAAAACATTCATGGATGAATACACCAAATGGAATGGTCACCCCATTGCTGAGTATGCTACAACATATGAATTCTATGAGATAGAATGGATAAAGATCTTATAGAGAAGAATCCATGATGATTTGTTTTGGATTGGAGATGTTCTAGTTAGAATCACAAATGACCTAATTCATGAGATGACAGGCCTTTCTAGGACAGGCATCATCCTTCCAATTGGAAAGGATGTCAGAAAGATGGTTGAAAAAGTATGTAAATCTAGAAGTGATAGGTGCATCATGACTATTGAGCCTATAGAGTAAGAAAACATCAAATTGATGTCAATGATATTGGGTTATAGATTTCATCACACCATCAGGGTGAATAGTGTGTCTACGGGCACTATTCTAGCAACCATCTAACTTGTGCAAGAAGATAGTAAGTTAAACTTGTGTGAGATCTTATGCACACATTTGATAGAAAACATCAAAGCTATAAAACATGAAAAAACAAAGATATTCAGGTTTGGGTCCCTAATCATCTATATGTACCTTCATTTAGTTGGCAAAGTATTAGACTTGTATCTAGACAAGTCCATTCCAACCATGCCATAGATATCAAACAAGGAATTCACTAAGAGCACCTTAAGAGACTATATAACCTTGGAATTGAAGACCTTCAGAGAAAGAATGCAGATGAGGTATAGGATTGCAAAGTAAGTTTTCTAGATTCGATTGTGTAAGTATTTTTAGTATCAACTTTTCAGATCACACTCTGTGATCCATCATTTTTACTCTTAATCCTTGCACTTTCTCTTTCCTGATGATGGATCACAGAGTGTGATCCGAAACATTGATGCTAAAAATACTTACACAATCAAATCCATAAAACTTACTTTGCATTACTAATGGATTGTGGAAATCTTATGTTGTTAAGATATAGGATTCCTGGGAATATTATGGAGAAGTATAAAGACACAATATTCTTTATGGTGGAGACCGAAACTACTTTTATGGAAGCTGTTGAGCCTAGAACTAAATGGATTCATCCACTTGGGTATGAAGTAGAGGAACAAGTTCTTGAAGCCTATGCATAGGTATTGCTATTAGCCCCTAAAGATGATAATGAACCTAGGTGGGGAACCTATGAAGAAAAGACTAGAGAAGTTGATGTTAAACTGAATAGTGCTACAAAAAAAAGAAAGGTTGCAAAGGTCACATCTGAAATCTTGACAATACATGGTGTATCTCAAGCAGACCTTGATAAAGAAAGGGATGAAAAGATTTCCCTAGAATTGAAAGGTGCAGCAATAGAGGAAGAACAAGAAGATCCTAAGCTGAAGAAGATAGAAACTAAATCAGATGATAGTCAGAAGAGTAAAGAAGATAATACTCCTTCTACACCCAAAGATACTCCTCCAGAGTATAAGCCTATATTCAAGAGGGAGAAAGAAGTTAGCACTAGTCATCCATCCTCACGAGCACTAAGAAGCAAGAAAAACACTCAAGCACCTCCTAAGGCAGGATTCAAACCTAGTCTTAAAGTTTTGAATGCAATAATTTTTGATGAGGGCAGAATTAATCAAGTAGGGAAGTTCTATGAATCTTACTGTGAGATTGACAAATAAAAAATTCATAATATGATTGTCAAACACATGATCAAGTTCAAGAAGACAGTCCTTGAGTTAAAAATAGAAATTCCAGATAAAGTATGGGATATATTAGAAAATCTAAAGAGACAAGAAAATGAAGAAGATCTAAGGATTAGAGAAAAAGTATTAGAAGATACTCTGCTTGTATGTTCTAAAGAAGAAGTGGCACTGATATTGAATTTTGTGAAGCTGCACCTAAGGACAAAGGTGAGAACTCTTCATATCATGAACAAAGACTATGAGCTAATTACGAAGGAAACAAAAAAGGCTTTTGAGAAGGTTTTATTAGAACAACAGATAAAACCACCTACTATGCCCATCTCTCATGCACCCAATAAGGAAGATAAAGTGGTAGAGCCCACTAATCTACCAATGACAAGTCCTTAGGACTCAGCGCCCATAGCAGAAACTCAAATAGAGGCAGACAAATCTGCGCCCATGACAAAATCACACAAAGACATCACTATTATCATAGATAATGTTGAAATAGCCATGGTGGCTACTCATAAGGATTTGGAAAAGTTTGAGGAAGTATTTGTTAGCACTGAGGAAGCTAAAATCCTATGTAGTAGTATACCTCCCATTCAGCAAGAAGAAGTACTCATAGAAGATGTTTCTGATGAGAAAGAAGAAGAGAAGAAAGAAGGAGAAAATGAAAAAGAAAGAAAAGATGAAACTATTATTGAACAGGTCACAGTAAAACAAGAAGTAGTGATGGAAAACACTCCCATCACTCCCTCCTCTACATTGTTGTCAAGTTTGACACCAGATACAAGCAATTTGGACTCCTGGAAAGAAGAAGATCTGATTAAGTTCAGTGTCCTAGCTATGGAGAAAGAAAAGGAGAAGCAAGTCATGAGAAATAATCTCCTGGTAGAGTCAGTGAATATCTTGAACAATTTTCTATCAGAGGATAAGAAAGTGCAAAATGTACATTCGGTTGATGATGTGAGCATAGTCATCTCACAGTTCAAAGTCAATTTTTCTATCTTAGGAGAATTTGTGACCATAGTGGCAGAAGAGAAATACTTGAAGAAGAGACTCAATGAACTAATGAGAAACTTTGCACTTGACTTAAGTTCACTTAAGTTTGGTCAGGCATCCTTGAAGGAATTTGCAGATCAAGGAAGGAAAGTCATTACAAAATCCATGGATCAGGATAAGCTCACCAATGCCCATCTTAAGAAAATCAAAGATATAGAGGTAATGACTAAAAAGGTGAAGAATTTAGTGCTAGACACATCTACTAATGTAAACATGTGCAACAATGTCTATCAAGTTCAGTTGGACATAATTGAGAAGGCAGAAAAAGAAATGGAGAAGATAAGGTCTAGACAAACTCAGTTGAGGAATGCTCTTGCGCCCTCACTAGACATTCTCAGTCAGAACATAAAGGAGATTGATGTGACCATGATAACCTATGATAAAGGTTTGAGCATATAATTGGAGAACATGGAGAATCTTCAATATGCATTATGCGCCCATCTACAGATAGTCAATTCTCTGATAACCTTTTGGAAGAAGGAGATCCAGAACCTCAAGATTGCATATTTGGATGTTTTCCCTCAGTAAGTATGTATAGATATAGTTTTTGAAGCACCTTTGTCATTAATGTCAAAGGGAGAGTTGTTTATAGAATATGGATTACATATATGTATAGGGAGATATAAGATTATGTATAAAGATGTATAGAAGACAATTCTTTTTTGTAAAGGAATAGTTAGAGACTTGGCCATATTCCTTTGTTGCCATCAATGATAAAGGGGGAGATTGTTCGAAAGTTGTCTATAATGAAGTATATGACTAGATATAGTGTTTTCATTATGGAAACAAAGTCATATAGCAGTTTGGAGTCAACACACTTAGTGTAAAGATTAGAATTCAGTTAAGTGTTGAAGACTGGACAATGTACAAAGTTCCTATAGCTCAGAGCATCAATGCACATGTGTACAGATGAATTAAGGTATGTGCTCTAGAAGTTAAGTTTTTTAGAATATACTTATGCTTAGTCTATGAGCGCATAAGTAGATATGCAAAGATGTGAAAGTTACAAACAGTTGAAGTTGCACAGCCAGTGTGTGCCAGCAATGAACAAAGCATGGAGCCAACAGTTAGCTTTTTGGTTTGCGATTATAATCTAATGTTGTAAAGGCTATGCACCCATTGTATTTAGGTTTCCGACAGGTTTATATTTATAATTGTAAGCATGCTTAAGCCAATTAATTTGGAAGTGTTGTTTGTAATTAGTTATAGGGCCAACCTAATTGTATAGTTTGTATAAGCACATAAATATAAGGTGGGCCCATTATATTTGACATGGATGTAGAAAGAGAGTTGTGTTAAGCAAAGAAGAGATATGTGAAGTCAGCATAAGATGTATTAGAGCTTTGCTAGAGTTCAAAGCATCAGTGTACCAAAGGAGCTAATTTGACAAGCAGTGTCACAATGAATAGTTCACCTGCAGATATAGTCTGTATCTAATTCAAAAGGTTGTAGCCTTCATCATTTGAGAAGTAAATTCTAGGACAATGAGTCCACTCCCCTAATAGGGATCATTGTAAAAGAATCCTAATCGGGTTTGACCCTTAACAAGGTCTACTGTAATTAAAGCATTGTAAAGCTACTCCTAATAGGGTAAAGGATCTTCTAACAAGGATCACAAAACACTAGTCCAAATTATTAGTGGGTATCAAGTCCCACTGGGATTTTTACCTATTTGGGTTTCCCCGTAACCATTTTAGTGTCATGTGTTGATTTCATGTTTCATGTTTATTTGAATGTTTAATTCAGTTCTTAAGCATTTATGTTTGGCATAAAGATTAAAGTTAAAAGTTAAAATATAGTGAACATTGATTCACCCCCCCCCCTCTCAGTGTTCCCATTCCTAACAATAAATCTAGGTCATTGGAAGAATACTTCCTCTTTGTATCACTGAGCTTCTCACTATGAAAAGCCACTGGTCTCCCTTCTTGGCTTAAGATATCCCCTATGGAAACATTGCTAGCATCACACTCCACTGTGAAAAGTTTTTCAAAACTAGGAAGTACTCGGATAGGTTGTGTGGCTATCCTCTTTTTCAGTTCCTCAAATCCTTAATTTTCTTTTTGATTCCACTAAAAATTGGCTCTCATTCCACCCTTTATGGTATCCAACATAGGAGCACAAATAGCACTAATATATTTCATTAATTTTCTATAGTATTGTGCCAAACCATGGAAATTCCTCACCTCTATTGCAGTCTTAGGGGTAGGCCAATTGAGGATGGCTTCCACCTTTCTCGTATCCATTTTAAGATTTCATTGTGGCAAGACAAAACCAAGATATACCAACTCTTTCCTCAAGAACTCACACTTATCCAAATTGATCATGAGCTTCTCTTCACATGTAGCTTCTTAAAGACAATTTGAAGATATTTTAAATGATCTTCTCTAGTCTTACTAAAGATTAGTATATCATCTAGATACACTAAAACAAACTTACCAATATAGTCCTTCAAAAATTCATTCATAAGTCTCATGAAGGTGGATGGGGAATTTTATAGTCCAAATGGCATTGCAAGCCACTCATACAAGCCCTTTGTAGTCTTAAAGGAAGTCTTCCATTTGTCCCCCTCCTTAATCCTTATCTAGTGATACCTACTTTTAAGATCAATTTTTGTGAAATACTTGGCATCCCCTAGACAATCCATTAGGTCTTATATTCTTGGAATAGGGAATCTATACCTAATTGTGATCATATTTATGGCTCTTGAATCAATGCATAATCTCCAAGTACCTCCTTTATTTGGTGCTAGGATAGTAGGGACAACACATGGGCTTATACTTTTCCCAATGATTCCTTGGTCCATGATTTCTTGTATTTACTTGGCTATCTCCTCATTATATGGAGGGGTCATCTTATATGTAGCTTTGTTAGGTAGGGTGGCTCCTGGGATGAAGTCTATTTGAAGGCTTATGGCTCTAGCAGGGGGTAGGGTAGCAGGCTCTCCATCACTTACAATGTCATTGTACTTATTTAACATCTCTTGTACCTCTTTAGGGATCTCTTTCTTATTTTCTAACTTTTCTTCCTTAGGATTCAAGACTAGTGCATACCCCACTCCATCACCATCTTCAAGGGTTTGTAAGAATTTATTTTCATTCACCAAGAGGACATTGGGACCTGAGGACTTCACTTCTACTTAGAACAGAGACTGTATTTTCAAAGTCACATCATCTTTCTTGAAGAAGTAAGTATTCTTGGCTCCATCATGCATGGATTTCCTACCAAATTTCCATGGCCTTCCCAATAAGAGGTGGAAAGCATCCATTGGAAACACATCACATAGTACACTATCTTTGTACTTTCTAATGGAGAATTCCACGCATGCTTGTTCATTCACTAGGATATGTTTTCCTTTATTCAACCATGTCACTCTGTATGGATTGCTATGAGGAATCCTCTACATTTTTAGTTTTGTAACTACCTCTTCTGACACAATATTGTCCATTGACCATGAGTCAATGATGACCTTGCATACTTTTCCCTTGATCTTGCACTTAATTATAAATAATGTTGTTGTTTGGCTAGGTTCTTCTCTCATTGGATCTTTGATTAGTGTCCTTCTAATCTTCAAAATTTCTACTTCTTCTAATTCCAAGGGTACCTCTACATGTTTTTTACTACCATTGGCTTCTTTTTGAACAAAATTAACCCTTTTGTTAGTTCCTTGGAATGTAGACCCCTTCTATGCTATAAGCTGGATGTCCCATTTTATTTCAGTGATAACACTTCATTGTTGCAAAATAGGAACCTCTTTCTTGCCCACTATTTCTTCCTCTCAAATCATTATTGGAGCCTCTTCCCCTATTAAATCTTCTTCTACTTGAGATTCTCTCATGTTGTTTAGTTAGTTTAGTTTCACCTTGGGTCTTTGGCTTTATACATCTACCACCATAACCTCCTCTATTCCCTCTGCCATCTCTTCCTCTTCGTCTAGCTCTATTACTTCCTGAATATTGTTTCTATTAGAATGATTTTAGAAAAACAAAGATGGGGAGGGTGGGTAAATTAGTTGTTCTTAGGTCTAGATGTACCAATTGAACTTTCCAATACTTCAAAAAACTTAGATCTAATTAGCAATTCAACTTGGTCTCTATAGAATATACGAGAAACATATAACATGCAGTCCACTAACCAAAATAATTAACTTGTAGAATATAAAGCTTGCAACAACATTCACATCAAAATCATTTACAAAATTATAACACTAGGATTTATAGTGGAATCCCAATTTGGGAAAAACCACATTGTAACATGCTACTAATTTTCATTCTTCTAAAGTGAGTTGTATGAAAAGCCAACCCTATTAAAGGTTTACATACACACTATTATGTGTGAACCTATTAAAGGATTTAAAACACTCTATCAAAAGTGGTATTGTTAGATGACTTAAGAACATTCAATTAGAATGTCACCTTGATTAAAGGACTTATATAATGACTATTTTTGATTAAGTAAAACATGTTTTATAGGGTGCCTATAACCCACAAGTCTAGAGAAAAAGAAAGAGAATCAAACAGAAAAAATAAGAGGCAGGCCACAAAAAGGCCAGGGCTGGAAAACCATAGTAGAGTAGGGTAGGAAAGGCAAGAGATAGCTAGGGCACCACCTAGAAAATGAACAAAAGGAAAGGCCAGGCAAGAAAAAAGAGAAGAAACCACCCTCGACCACCGAGCAAGGGGATAAGGTTGTGAAATTACTCCTTCAATGCACTGAATTCTGTCCTTGTTCTGGATGCTCTTCACATCTTTAGGAAAGTCATCTACATTGTTCCATATCTGCTTAGCATCCTTAGTGACTGCCAAGTTGGCAAACCAGTCTGCCACACCATTGGCTTCCTTGTACATGTGGGAGTTGAACACCTTGTCAAAGCTTATGAGGATGGCCTAGGTTTCAACTTTGATGTTGGCTATTGACCAAGAAGGAGGGTGAGTGAGGTTGAGGCAATTGATGATGTTCATCAAGTCCCCTTCAAACTAGAGCCACTTGACTCCTTGATCTTTTGCAAGTTTGGTGATTTGAAGAGCCACACTGGCTTCAGCATAGTGGTTCATCTAGGCTCCCAAGGGGAAGCAAACAGCTGCAGTGCTGATTCCAAAGTTGTTCCTGATAATTCCTCCACTACCAGCTTGACCAGGGTTCCCTTTTTCCATGCCATTAAAGTTGGCTTTGGTCCATTGAGTCAGATGACACATCCACACATAGTTCCTTCTCTTATCTTGTGTAGTAGCATGGGCAATTCCTACAAAAGGGTTAGGTTTACCATAGTAGAAGAAATTGTCCTTAACTGGATGAGTAATTTTTTCAAAGACAATTTTAGAAGGAGTAGAACAGTCATGAAAGATACAGTTGTTATGCTCCTTCTAGATCCCCCAATAAAAATGAGGAAGAATCCAGGTATAGAGGGACCTAAACACTTGATCAAACCTTTTGAAAGCCCATTGGGAGAAGAGATCATTGAAAGACTAGGGAAAGCACCATGAGAGACTCAAGATCGAAAAGAGGAGATGCTAGATATGACTAGCATAGGAGCAATGGATGAAAAGGTGGTCCATAGTCTCCTCTTGACACTTACATAGAACACATCTATTGGTGAATTGGAATTCATGCTTGATGAGATTGTCCACCATAAGTGTATGGTTTTGTAGCAAAAGCCAAAAGAAAACATTGATTTTGGGCCTGGGACCAATGATCCAAGCTTTGGCCCATAGCGGATTTAAGTCATTGATTTGGGAAGTCAGCGAGGAATAGGCTAAAGCCACTATGTAATTCCCATCTAAAGAGTCCTCCCATATAAGTTTGTCCTGCTTGGGAGATAGGGTAACCGCATTGAGATAAGTAATCAAAGGAGCCAGGTCCTAAGAGATCTGAGTAAGATCCACCTATTTATCATCCCTTCTATAATTATAGACCTAAGTTCTGAAGGTTTGAGAATAGGCTTGTCTCCAAGTGTAAAAAGTATGAATATTTCTCAAGATGTCCATTTGAAGCCAGTTGTCCTTCTAGAAATTAATTGAATAGCCATTCCAATTTGCCACTTGGCTCAGTTTTTGGCCAACTCCTTAGCGTCGAGGAGGCCATTCCAAATAATCGATCCTTTAGGGGTTTCTATCTCTTCAAAACAACTGTGGATAGAGTTATGCAAGAGGTATTTCTCTTCAAAGGTGTCCAACCACTCACCTGTGCTATTAAAAATTCTCAAAATTTGTTTGGCTTGGAGGGCTTTATTGAAAGGTCTCAACTTCCTTAAGCCAAGGCCTCCAACAATTTTAGGATGGCACACTTTGTCCCAGGCAATAAGAGGAATGCACTTGTGGTCCTTAGCTCCAGACTTATATAATGACTATTAGGTCAACATTGATTTAAGGATTTAGATTGATAAAATGGTTAGAAAGTAATAGTAGGTTATGATCTGAAAAATATACAACTCACTTTGCAAATATAAATCCACTTCGCACATATGCTGATTTACTGACTAACCTTCACTTCATCTCCATCTCTGATCTACCCATAATTTTTTTCAAGCAATCAAAACTCTATTTAGCTCCTTCACAATTTCACCTTTATCCTTCTGCTTAGACTTATCAATCAATAACATCAACCTCTTCTTCAAACTTTTTTACCTCTCAATTAGGTTAATCTTATAACTTCATGATTAGGTAGATCAATCTTTTACCACTTAATCTCCTTTGTAGATCTTACGTTTAGGTTAGATTCATCGAATCCTTCCATCATTATGTTCTGCATCTTTTCCTTTTACATACATCTCCAAACTTCTCTTTAAATCCATAAGAAAATGATTTACCATCCATTAAATGCTCCATAAAATTCATTAATAATGTCAACACATTTTACATATCCCAAGAGTTCAACGATGTTGGCTAGGATCATCAATTCTTTCTCCAAATGTAAATTATTGACACTCGGTCAATACTATGTTTAGCTTCTTGGTCATCATTGTGTATCTTGGTCATCATGCTACAAACTTTCTTCCTCAACAAATAGTCTTTTCTCAATAATTTCCCATTCATTGACAATTATTGATGTTTAGATAACATTAGATCTATTCGACATATACTAGTGATTGGTTTGCACTAACATCACTCAGCTTAAACTAGATTTCTTCACTTTTTCTTAGTTAAGCCTACATTTTTGGTCTTTCTTCTTACTTAGACAACACATTACCTTGTCAATGTGCAAACTAATCAAGTACACATTGAAGTATCAGATAACTCAAGCTTTCATTAGGTCCTCTTGTTATTTCCTATTTTGAAATCCTCTTCATCAATCAAAAGATATGGTACTATCCATGATAGAATTTGTCTTAACAGTTAAGGTTTGACATCAATGACAATATAACAATTGTTTCAATTGTAGTTCCCAACAATCTCCCTCTTTGGCATTGATGGCAACACCACATGAATAACACATGATTTACCAAACAATGTAAAATCTTCATGCATCAGATTTTTATTAATATCCTTAGCTTCATTTTCATTCACAAATTTTTCCTTGCCTGACCACTTGCTCAATTACTCCCTCTAAATATTTTCTATATCTCTCCCTCATGTTACATTGAATCTTCTCCCTATTTGAAAATAATACCAAAGCTTGTATCTATCACTTACATCTTTACTCATGTAGATGTATCCATGTCAGTTTTGTATGCTATATAATCCCTCTATCATCTTCCTTATGACTGGTTAATATCTCTGCCTTACTTCTCACAACTCTAGGAAACTCCTAAAGTGTGACCATTTCTGCATCAATTTGTAAAATATTATGATTAGCACATTTGATGCAGTTCTCCAATGTTACTAGGTAGCCTCAGATAGGGGAATCACCCCTATTTTATGTCTAAGATATTCATGAGAATCCTTAGGTAAAGCTTTTGTGAATATATCTACTAATTCTTCCTTTGTATTCACATATTCCTATCTCACTTCTTTGTCTTGAACTAGCTCTCTCAAGTAATGATACTTGATAGCACTATGCTTAGTCTTAGTGTGCATCACTGGATTCTTTGATATATTAATAGCACTTTTGTTATCACAAAAAATAACAACTGGCTCAGTGATTTTCTCCTTCCTACCTTTTAACAATCACTTGATCCACACTAAATTTGAACAATTAACTACTGCTTCTACATACTCAGCTTCTATTGTAGATTGGGAAATGTAGTTTTGTTTCTTTCTTTTCCATGAGACTAATCTCTTTCCTAGAAAGAATGCTCCACCACTTGTACTATTTATGTCATCTACATTTTGAGTCTAATCTGCATCAGTGTAAACTCTTAGTTTAAAATTCTCATTCTTCTTGTAATACAATCCATAATCCTCTATTCCTTTCAGATATCTCGATATTCTTTTCAGTGACATCATATGATTTTCCTTAGGATTGGTAGGAAATCTTGCCACAATCCCAACTTCTAGGGCAATATCCGGTCTATTGTGAAGAACATATTGTAGTTTTTCAATCATAGATTTATACAAGGTTTGATTCACTTCAACTGTATCACCAGTTTTAGATAGTTTCTGTCTATTAGTCATACATGTACTTAATGGTCTAGAATCCTCCATACAAAAAGTTTTTAGTATCTCTTTGACATGTTTAGATTGAGTAATATAGATACCTTTCTTCATCTGATAAACTTCCAAAACAACAAAGAATTTCATCTCACCAAACATAGACATTTGAAATTCAGTTTGCATCTCATTTGAAAAGTTTTGAAATAGGGCATATTGTCCTCCAAATATGATATCATCAACAAATATTTCATCTAACAAAATCCCTATAACTTTTTTTTGTCTTCATATACAAATTAGTATTATCATTTGTCCTTGTAAAACCAATTTTTTATCAAATAATTGTGCAATCTTTCATACCATGCTCTGGGAGCTTGTTTCAATACATACAATGCCTTGTGCAGCTTGGAAATCATATTCTTCTTTCTTGGGTCAAAAAATCCTTCAAGTTGTTCAATGTATACTTATTATTCTAATATCTCATTTAGAAATATAGATTTCACATCCATCTGATATACTTTAAATCCTTTATAAGATGCATATGCAAGTATAGTCCTTACTCCTAATCTTGCAACAAGGGAAAATGTCTCCCCATAGTCAATTGCTTCTTCTTGTGCATACCCCTTACATAATAATATAGCTTTGTTTCTAGTGATTTCTCCATGTTCATTTAGCTTGTTTCTGAATACCAATTTTTTCCCAATAACATTCTTATCTGCTGGTCTTGGCACTAGAGTCAATGTATTATTCTTTTATATTTTCTCTATTTCTTCATTCATGGATTGTACCTAGTCACCATTCTCTAAAGAATCTTTTACTATTTTAGGCTCAAACTAACATAGTAAGCATGTATGGTCTTTCAACTTACTTCTTGTGATGACTCCGGATTCTTTATCCCCAATGATTTGTTCAGGCTTGTGATGTCTTCTTACATAATGTACTAATGTAGGTTCAGATTTCTTTTGTCCTTGCTCTTGATCTTTAGGTTCATCATACAAATGATCTACTTCTTCTTCTTTCTTAGTATCTCCTCCTGATGGTTGGCAACATCCTCCTGATGCTCGAAATAAGCTATATGTGACTCTGCATCTGGTTCAAGTGTATTACATGCCTCTCCTTCTTCTATTTATACAAAAGATTTTTAATCTTCATGTTCTTTCTTGCAATAAACTTCATTTATTTCTACATATGCATCAAATCTAACATTTTCACTTTCCACAATTTTGTTAGTGTTAGAAATCAAACACTTTTAAGCTTTCCTCTTAGTGGAATATCCTAGGAATATGCCTTCATCACTTTTTGCATCAAATTTTCCATTCCTATTGTCTTTAACAATATAGAATTTACTCCCAAAGACTCTAAAATGCTTCACATTAGGTGTATATCAATGCCATAACTCAAAAGGTGGAGCATTTGTACCTTTTTTGATTTGTAATCAGTTCAAGGTATAAATAGTTGTACTTATAGCTTCTCTCTGAAACTTTTGTACAATATTCTTCTCTATCATTAGTGTTCTAGCACAATCCATAATTGACATGTTTCTCCTTTCTACTATACCATTATGTGGAGGTGTCCTTGGTGTAGACATTTTTCCCTTTATTCCTCTATCATTGTATAATAGATTGAACTCATTTGATATAAACTCTCCACCTTTGTCAGATCTCAAACATTTCAAGCTTTTATCTGTTTCTTTTTCAAATTTTTCTAAATACCACTTAAACAACTCAAATGCATCAGATTTCTCCTTTAAAAACATTACAATCATCATTCTAGAATAGTCATCAACAAATAGAATGAAATACTTATCTCCACAATAAATTTGTACACCCATAGGTCCAGAAAGGTCAATGTGAACCAATTCCAAAATATTTTCAGAAGTATATGTCTTTCTCTTAAAACTAGACTTTGTTAGTTTTACCAATTGACACTATTTGCACATCACATTATCAGGTTTCTCCAATCTCGGTAAACCTCTAACTTTCTTCTTTTTACTAATATTTAACAGATTGTAAAAATTCACATGACACAACCTCTTATGCCATAACCATACATCATCAAATTGTGCAAACAAACATGTTTCTTTAGATAGGTCTAGATAGAACAAGTTACCTCTTGTTTGTTCTCCACTTCCAATTAATTCACCAGTGGCATCAAATATTTTAGCCTATCTATGATGAAATTCCACTATGTAACTAGTGTTGTTCAACTGTGCAACACTAAACAAGTTATAGTTAAGACCTTCAACCCAATAAGCATTTTCACATGTGATCTTATTAGTCAATCTAATTTATCCTTTTCCTCTCATAGGACATGGTGCATCATTACCAAACTTAACAATTTTACCTTTTTAATGATCTAGGGTCTCAAACTTACTTTTATCACCAGTCATGTGATGTGAGAAACTATTATCAATAATCCATTTATCACTTTTATGTCTCACATAAGAAATAAGTGCAATTTTATCATCTTCATCAAAATCATCTTTCATAGCAACATAAACAACTTCTATATCACATTCATTAGATTCACTAGTGTCACTATCAGTTTCCTCTTCATCAATATAATAATATTTCTTACCTTTTTCTTTTTAGTCTCTATACCTTTGGTGATCTCTATCATTTCTCTTGTCTTTGTACTTGTTTTCCCTTCTCTCATCCTTGTCAATCTTGTCAGGGCATCTTTCTGCAATATGGCCAACTTTTTTTACATGAAAAACATATTATAGGAAGTTTACCTTTATATTTCCCTTTTCCTCTTTTTAGCCTTCTAGCCATAAGTACCTCAAGATCATCTAGTTCTTCATCAAAAGTGTCACTATCAATGTCACTGTCACTACCACTTTTCAAAAACTTTTATTTTTCCTTCTTAGACTTATGCATAATGATTTGAGACTTGAATGCAGATTCAACATTTGAAACAATGTAGTTATCATAATTAGATAGCTCAAAAGTAGTAAGCTTACCAACAAGACTTTCCAGAGCTATAAAATTACCAGGGTTACATCTTGATTCTTTTATTGCAGAAATTTTGATAGCATAGATAGGAAGAAAAGTCCTCAATACTTTACCAATAATAGTTTCATCATCAATGTTTCCATTGGCTCCTCTAATAGCATTCATTACCTCCTTAATTCAACCACAATGCTGAGAAATATTTTCACCTTATTGCATTTTCATTTCATCAAACTTACCTCTCAAACTTTCAGATTTGGCTCTCAACACATTTGTATCTCCACCATAGATAGTTGCAAGAGTGTCCCACATTTTATTTGCATTAGTATAGTCCTTGATGTCTTCAAATTTAGGATAGCTTAGGGTAGATGCAATCTCCAACATTGCTTGATTATGTTCTTGTTTTTCTATCATCTCCTTGACAGTCAAAGGTGTAGCAAGTATAACATACTCACTTTAAACATAGTATCTTACCAAATCACCAATATCAACTAGATGCAATTTCATTAGACTCTTTCATGCATAGAAGTTCTCTTTGTTCAACTTTGGTACCTCCTTTTTGTACATCTTGATCATTAGCTTCAAGTACCTTAAAAATTTTCTTTACAAGCACTAACAACTCTGATACCAATTGTTATAATAATTTTAGAACAATAGAGAGGGGGATTGAATCAGTTGTTCTAAGGTCCTGATGTACCAATTAAACTTTCTCATACTTCAAAAAATTTAGATCTAATAAAAAATTCAACTCAGTCTCTATAGAATATATCAAAAACATATAACATGCACTCCACTGACCAAAAACAATTAATTTGTAGAATATAAAGCTTTCAATAACATTAACATCAAAATAATTCACAAAAGTATAACACCAGGATTTATAGTGGAAACTTGATTTGGGAAAAACCACTTTGTAACATGCTACTGATTTTCATTCTTATGAAGTGAGCTTTGTGAAAAACCAACCCTGTTAAAGGTTTACATACACACTATTAGGCGTGACCCTATTAAAAGATTTAAAACACTCTGTCAAAAGTGGCCTAGTTAGAGGACTTAAGCACATTCCATTAAAATGTCACCTTGATTAAAGGATTTATACAACAACTATTAGGTCAACCTTGATTAAAGGATTAAGACTGATATAATAGTTAGAAAGTATCAGTAGGTTCTGACATGAAAAACATACAACTCACTTTGAAAATACAGATCCACTTCACACATATGCTGATTTACTGACTGACCTTCATTTCATCTCCATCTCTGATCTTCTCAAAATTCACTTCAAGAAATCACAACTCTGTTTAGCTCCTTCACAATTTCACCTTCAACCTTTTGCTTAGACTTATTAGTCAATAACATCAACCTCTTCTTCACACATTGTTACCTCTTAATCAGGTTAATCTTATAACTTCATGATTAGGTAGATCAATCTTTTTCCACTTAATCTCCTTAATAGATTTTAGGTTTAGGTCAGATTCATCGAATCCTTCAATTGGCGACTCCGCTAGGGATCAAACAAGTTATCAAATAGTTAAGAATCTCTAGTTATATTACCCAACATCAAAGCTTTTATTATTGGACTACTTTCTCTAGACCCCAAAAGGAAGTTGGGCAGTGACTCTAAACAAATCTTTGAACCAGTGTTCTAAACTTCAATCACTTCTTTATAATGGCTCATAGAAGTACAAGATCTTGGAGAAAGGAACATCTAGAAGAAAATCTAGAAGGAGAACTCCCATCCCCATCAAGACAAGGTCATGTAAGGAAGGATAGAAATACTAATGACATGTCTTTCACATGGAAATATAAAGGGAATACAAGAAGAGAAGAGCTTGTTCAGACAAATCAAGAAGAAAATGCTTTTGAATATGAGGAAGCAACTGATTTGGATTTGAATTAGTATGAGGACTACTACTCACCCTCTAAAAAGGATGGAAGAAGAGCACAGTCCCATAGGAGAGGAATCCCTGGAAATAACAGAAGATGTAGAGGCCAAACTAGGAGTAAGAAAGACTTTGTTCCTTCTTTTCCCCATGATTCTCCCTTACAAGACCATCAAATACTAGATGACCACCAAGAAGAAGTCCCTACCCAAGAATCCTCATCTAAAATAGCCTTTTGCTGATTCAGAGGAAATTTTTGAAGAAGTATTTGAATTGGAGAGAAAAATCCAGGAGCAGATTCAAACAAGACAAAAAAGAGAAAAAGAAAAAGAGGAAAAGATTAGGCATGCTATGATTAGGGCAGAGCAATTGAAGAGGCAATTGTTAGATTTTGAAGCCTTGAATCAAGTTGCTATGATAGAACAAGTAGAAGATCAACCTATTGTCCAAAAAATTTATGATGTAAGAAATCCCAGGACAAAGGTAAGCAAAAGGCTATAGGGGTTTCAATAAATGAACCAAATACTACCAAGAAATCCCTAGATCAAGTAGCAAGATTAGATGCTGACTTGGAAAAGGCCAAAAGGGAAAAAGAAATATTGGCTAAAGAGTTAGAAAAGGTAGAGCTAGAAGCCACTACAGCTGAAATAAAAAGAAAGATTGATTTCCTTAAGCAATCTTCTAGACCCACCAATATGCTTTCCACTTCTCAAGGACAAGGTGTAAATGTGTTGAACACTGCTAGAACTTTAGGTATGCCCAAAACTTCTACTATCTCAAATGTTCAAACATCCACATCTTTGGGTGTTGGCCCATCTCAAATAGGATCCATACATGAAAGACACAAGCAATTGGTTTTTAATGGGATTCCTGGCTACCCAAATCCCATCCTTGATGAAATTAGGAAAAAGCTTCCAAAATTCACTAGAAGCAATGCAGTTACTTGTGAAGAACATTTGAAAAGTTTCACTAATGTGATAGATGACTACAACATTGAGCCTGATGATGTGATCATGAAGCTTTTTGTTCAATCTCTAACCAAAGATGCTAGAGATTGGTTTAGAAATTTGCCTCATGCTAGCATATGCTCATGGGAACAGTTCAAACATTTTTTCAAAGAATAATATGGTGATTAAACCAATGAAGGTTTCATGCTTAATGAATTCAACAATATCAGGAAGAATCCAAATGAAGGTGTTGTTGAGTTCAATGCCAAATTTTAGAAGGAAATGCATAAATTGTTGCAGGTTATCAGGCTAGATGACAAGATTTGTTTGGTTACTTATCTAAATGCTTTTGATTAAAAAATGGGGTATCTTTTGAGAAATAAGAACCCTAGAAATCTTGCAGAAGCTTACAAACTAGCCATTAATATAGAGAGCAATAAAAGAATATCAGGGAAGTTGGGAAGGAGGGAGGATTATAGACCTTCAATCTCAAACAAGAAGGAGCCAGGGAAACCTGATACAAAACCAAAGGATGATGATAGTTTGAAGAAAATCTTGAAAGAAATAAAAGATTTGAAACCTAATGAAACAAGAAATAGTAGAGTACAAGGAAATGATAGGCCATCCTTCAACAACTCCAATAAATTACCAAGAATGCAGAACTATCCCTATAACACTCAGTGGAAAGATGGGAAGCCAGTACTCCCTAAAAGAAAAGATAGGCCAAGTGATAAGACCCCAGACCGCTTGCATAGAAATGTAGTGAACATGAATGATGATGTTCCTTGGTGTATTATTTTTCAATCACCTCATGATCCTTACCACTATGCAATAGCTCAAAGTGTTTCCACAGATGATGAGCAGGACAATAACCATAAGGAATCTTATGATGATCAAGGTTGTGGTATGACTTATTCATACATATGTGATGAAATAGATTCTAGTGAAGAAGATGAAAATCAAGATGCTGGCACTTCCCAAGTTAAAAATGAGATTTATCATTAGAAAATATTTTCTGATGAAGAAAATAGTCATTTGGATGTTGTCCAGTGCAACACTTTGAGGAATGATGAACCAGTAGTGTTGAGAAGACCTTCTGATGAAGAAATTGCACAAATCATAGTAGATATGGTCACCCAAGCCAAGGGTAACTACAATTTGAGAAATAGGGTGGTGGGTGATTCAAGTCAAAAGTCATCTAACATATTTATTAAAAGGTCAGGTATAGATGTAAAACAAGCTCAAGACAAAAGTAAGATTGCTGATATTGGTAGCAAGAATAGGATTAAGAAGAATGTAACATTTTCTTCTCCTAATGTGACTTATAAGGTAAAGCAAAAACCTCTTCAGGAGACTATTGTCTCTGCCCAAAAGGAAGGAAGAATCATGAACAAGGATCAGCAAGGCCTTATGGAGCATGAAAACAATAAGGAAGTTACTGTCATTAAGCAAGATGTAGTTGATCCCAAGTATGTCCCAGTTGACATGGGAAAACTGTTGTCACAAATTACTATTAAAGTCCCCTTATTGGAGATGATGAGAATAAAAGAGCATAAAGAGAAAGCCTTGAGTTGGGTACAAGGAGTTCTTCCTTCTGATACCCAAAACTCCACTAAGGGTGGTAAAGTGACTGCTGCAGCAGATGATTCAACTAAAAATCAATGTGGAGATATCATCTTTGAGATCCCTCAAATGTATTTGGATACTAATGTTATAAATACCATGACAGGGACTGTTGATCCTTTCTTTTTTTCCCTAATAGTAAATGGAAAGTTGTTAAAAAATTGTATGATTGATTCAGGAGCCTCTAATATTGTTATGCCTACAGAAATAATGAAATCTTTGGGTTTGAAATTAGATACACCTCATGGACAATGTCAGGCTATGGATTCTAGAAAGGTCCCTATTATTGGTACAATAAGGGCTTTCCCTTATAGGTTAGCATCTTTTCATGATAAGTTGTTGATAATGAGTGTCCTAGTGGTTGATATCTGAACTCACTATGGGATGTTACTATCTAGAAAATGGAGTGCTTCAATGGGATGCAGTATCTAGTGTGATTTGTCCTTTGCAACTTTCAATATTGATGGTGAAAATGTGAAAGTATCTAGAGAAAGAAGAATCCCACACATGATAGAGCTGAATAATATGGATGAGTTGAATTGTTATGTGGATGTTGAGATGGAAAATTTTAGAGTGGAAAAAGTCATTTCACAAAGGGAAGATTTAGATCCATTGACCCAAGAACTGAAGGAACAACAAGATGGATTGTGGCAGATGTATTTTGATGGAGCATGCTCAAAAGAAGGCTTAGGAGCTGGAGTTCTATTCATATCTCCATTAGGTACCACTTTTAAGTATTCATTCTCTTTGACTTTTCAATGCACAAATAATACTACTGAATATGAAGCACTATCACTGGGATTGAATATTGCTATCAAGCATGGGATAAAATGTTTAAAAGTTTTTGGTGATTCTGAGCTTGTGGTGGCACAAGTTTGATCTAAATATGCTATTAAAAATGATAGGTTAAAATTGTATAAACATGTAATCTGGGATCAGATTGAGATGTTTGATGCTTTTAATATTTGTTGGGTAGAAAGATCCAAGAACATAATGGCTGATTTTTTGGCCAATGTTTCTTTAAAGAGAGATTATTCAACTTCATTTGGAGTTTCAATAGTTGAAATAAAAAGTAGGCCAATTGTGTCAGACAACATTTACAATTGGAAAGGTTTTGAGGATGATCATGACATTTTGAAATTTATTCAATGCCTTGACATATATGAAGTTTAGCTTATAGACTACAATACATTGGTTGAGGAAGTTGAGGGTAAGGACATGGTCATGGGAAATGAGGTGATCCAGTTGAATTCAAATAGTATCCCTAAGGGCCTAACTAAGTTAAAAGCATTATATAATAGCCAAAATGATCACATGTCAAAGACAAGTAATGCCAAGGTGGAAGATTTGGAAGAGGTAAATTTGGGATCACATAATGCACCTCAAATGGTTTATATTGGAAAAGGATTGGCTCCTCAATTAAGATATAATTTGATAAAATTGCTGAGAATTTATAAGCATGTCTTTGCATGGTCATATGATGAATTAAAAGGTTAGAGAGGATTTGTTCCAACATGAAATCCCATTGAAGGATGAGGTCAAACCTTTTAGGAAAAAATAGAGACCCATCAACCCATTGTTAGCTCCTAAGATGCAGTAGGAGCTAGTCAAGCTGAGTGATGCAGGAATAATCCAACCTATAAGGCATTCAACTTGGGTATCTAACTTAGTCCCAGTCAGAAAGAAGAATGGGGATATTGGATTGTGTGTAGATTTTAGGAATTTGAATGTTGCATCATTAAAGGACAACTATTCACTACCCAACATCGAGGCAATGTTGCATAAAGTTAGTGGATGTGAATTATTGTCTATGATGGATGGTTTCTCTGGGTATAACCAGGTATTATTAAAGGAGTCTGAGTAATTCAAAACAACATTCACCACACCTTGGGGGACCTATGTTTATGTCAGAATGCCATTTGGTCTCAGAAATGCTGGAGCAACTTTTCAAAGAGCCATGGATGTTGCTTCTAAGGAATATATCAATCAATTCATGGTTGTGTACCAAGATGACCTAATTGCCTATTCAAAATTGGCTGTTGACCATTGCTCACATCTAGAAAAGATTTTTGTCAAACCTTTGGAATATGGTGTGTCTCTGAATCCAAAGAAGTGCAACTTTGTAGTCAAAGAAGGAAAATTGCTAGGACACATTGTATCAAAGGAAGGAATAAGAATTGATCCAGAGAGAGTTGAGGCTATTAATAGAGTTACAGCACCCAAAAATCTCAAGGGAGTGCAATCCATTTTGGGAAAGATTAACTTTATCAGAAGATTCATTGCCAATTTTTTTGAAATTGTTAAGCCTATAGTGAAGCTGCTGAAGAAGGATGTGAAGTTTCAATGGACTGCCGAAGCTCAAGGTGCATTTGATAAAATTAAAGAAGTAGTTCAACAGGAACCTATGCTTAGGTCCCCTGATTATACTAAGCCCTTTTCACTCTTCTCTTTTGCATCATCTCACACAATCATTGATGTACTATTGCAAAAGGATAATGAAGGTTTTGACCATCCAATTGAATTCTTTAGTAAATCCTTGCAGGTTGCTGAACTAAACTATGAGATGATGGAGAAGCAAGCATATGTACTGGTGAAAGTAGTAAAATCTCTCAAGCCTTATCTAGTTTGTGCTAAGGTCATTGCATATGTCCCTCATTCTCTAGTTAAGGATGTCCTTACTCAGTCTAAAGTTACAGGTAAGAGGTGTAAGTGGATTTCTAGGATTCAAGAATTCAATTTAGAAGTCCACATTACTAAGCTTGTGAGAGGACAAGGCTTGGCAAAATTGATGACTGAAGAGAACATGGATCTAGTCCAGGTTAACAATGAAGGAATCCCAGATATGACAATAACAAGTATTGAGTTGCTTCCAGAATATGCTGATATTGTATATTTCATCAAGAATGCCAGGTGCCCAGACCATATGAAAAATAACCAAAGGAGATCCTTAAAATTGTAGGCTCAGAAGTATACATTGATACAAGGGGAATTGTATTTGAAAAATAAAGATGGAATCTTGTTGTTTTGCCTTGATAAGTGTCAAGCAGGGAAAGTTTTGATTGAAATGCATGCTGGTGTTTGTGGAGGCCATTATTCAGCAAAGACTACTGCCCATAAGATTTTAAGGGCTGGTTATTTTTGGCCTACATTGTTTAAGGACTCTTTCCAGTTTGTTAAGAAATGTGAAGCCTGCCAGAGGTTTGCCTCTAAATTAAAATATTTAGGAGCACTATTGCTAAACCCAATAACTGCTGAGGCACCATTTGCCATGTGGGGAATAGATTTTATAGGGGAATTTTCTAAAAAATCTAGTGGAGGAAATAGTTGGGTACTTGTTGCAACTGACTACTTCACAAAATGGATAGAGGCCATTCCCACAAGGAAGGCAACAAGTAGAGTTGTTATTGATTTTTTGCTTGAAAATTTTTTGACCAGATTCGGTGTCCCCATGACATTGATCATAGATAATGCAATGTGTTTCAGATCAGATGAGTTCAAGGAGTTTTATAAAGACAATGGGATCATAACATCTTATTCATCTCCTTATCATCCTCAAGCAAATGGACAGGATGAATCTAGTAACAAAAGCATTCTGACAATTTTAAAGAAAACACTTGAAAAAAATAAGAGGGATTGGCATTCAAAGCTAAAGTTGGCCCTATGGGTAGATAGGATTATAGTGAAGAATGCCACTGGGAGGTCTCCCTTTGAGCTTGTATATGGTTTACAGTCAAGATTTCCTATAAATAACTTGCTTCTTGTTTATAAGTTTGTTCAGGATGAGGAATTAGATATCTCAGGGCCAATGTAGGACAAGATTATGCAATTGACTAAATTACATGAGTCAAGATGGGAAAGTCAAAAGTGCAACATCAAATTGCAATAGAAAATGAAGTATGTATTTGACAAGAGGGAAACTACTAGAAAATTCAAAATAGATGACTTGGTACTTCAATGGAATGTAAGAGAAAAAGACAAGGGGAAGCATAAAAAGTTTGAATCCTTGTGGCTTGGTCCCTTTGTGATTCATGAAAATTTTGGAAAAGACTCCTACTTATTAAAGAATATGAATGATGTAGTCTTTGAATTTCCAGTGCATGGGCAATTCTTAAAGCCTTTCTTTAGCTAAGTTCTTGATTATGCATGCATATGTAAATGTCTTGTAAATATTGTATAGGTGTGTTTCCTTTAGTCTATGTGTTTCAGTTCAAGTTTTAGGTCAGTGCATTTTTTTTGGTCTGTATCCCAGAGATCTATGGTTCTTGTTCAAATTTGCATTTTAACATCCTCAGATAGAGCCACTATTGGTTAGAAATCCCATTTTTTTCTTTTTGCCCCAAAAGACAGGATGATCCTAAAAACTTTGTAGTCTTTAGGGTTTGCTAGGCCTAAATGTCTTTAAAAATCAGAAAAGCCCTAGTTTCTATTGTCAGCCTTCTATTTCCCTGTTACTTTATCAGATCACTTAAGTCTTAGAATAGGCATGTGCATTTTTATTTTCTCTCTTGGTTGCTGAGTCTCCTTAAGGTTTAGGAATATTCTTCTCAATTTAGCGAATGCCCGAAAGTCTTTGTTGCCCGATCTCATAGGCTTTTTGGAATATTCCCTATTATCAAATGACTTAGCATCTTCCCTTTTAGTCTCCAGATCTCATAATGTTTTCTCAAGATCTAGCGACTGCTGTATCAAATTTATCACACAGGAACTATAGTCACATTATCTCCATATTGAGATTTCCTATGGTCGGGCAATCTCTAGATTATTTTTTAAAGTGGTCTTCTATTCGATGATTATGAGTTCTCCCTTCAGTCACCAAATCTCTGGATGGAACAACGGTCTTCTTTGGCAGTAGTCTCCAGGCCTCGTGATCTTCTCATAGTTAGTCTTTCTATTTAGTGATTTAGATTTTCCTTTGGTTGCATTATCTCCCAATGTTGGCAGCTATCTCTTGCATGATTAGTTATTCAGTGACGTGGTTGTCTCTAGATCTCTAGATGCAGTGGTTAAGTGATAAAGGATTGTTAGACCTAGAATGAACCATTGATGAATTTCTGATCATGTGGATGGCACTGAATCTCTAGATCTAACTCAAGGTGAAGAATGGTTTTCACTACTTAGATTTTCCTTTGTCGGGTAATCTCCAGATGAACCCAAGGTCAATTTAAAGTTAATGTAATGGTTAAATCCCAGTGGTTATGGTTTATTTAGTGATACATCGACTGTGTGGATGGGTGATCTCAGGTTCCTGGTAGTTAAGTGGGAAACCTTCAGTGATTCAATGATATGGTTATCTCTGGGTTGCTGAATTAGATGGTTAGTTGTGAAAATCTCTCATGACTTAATGTAGGCCCGTAGGATGAAATGAGGAATGAGATCAACAAAAATCATGTATTCTCAAATAGAAAGTTGAATAGTCAAAGGCTTCAATGATTAGTAGACTTCAATTTTGTCACTGGATCTCTAGGTTAGGTGATCACTGAATGTTTTAAAGAATAATTAAAGTTGTCATGATTATAGTTTGGCTATAGATGCCAGATCTCTAGATAAAATAAATCAAGGACTCCTCCTTTCATTTGCCAAATCTCTAGATGGCTGGGTCGGGATATCTTAGAAAGAAGTTTGAAAAGTCAACAATGTCCTGTGACTACAAGAAGCCCTCTAAGTCGCCATATCTCAGAATACTTTTCTAAGGCACCAATGTTATAAAATGACTGTGAGACTTTTCTTCAGTCACCAGATCTTGAAATATTTAAATTTAAATTTCTGAGCTACGACTAGTAAATTGAAGCCCTGTTCGTGCCAAAGTAATGGGAGAAGTGACCTTTTGATAGCTGGAGATGTTAGAAATGGTGGCACATTCAATACTAGAGGATAAAATGGTTAGAGGCTACTCATTTGAGAATTACAAAGCATATTGAAGAAGTATAGAGTGCTAGGTTTTTTGAGCTTTCTGAGCTTGTAGTGTGATCAGTGAGTTTTGAAAGAGAATTTTCAGAGTTACAGTCAGGGTGAGTCAGGCGATAGCAAGCGGAGCCTCCAGTAGTCGAGGGTCGAAGGAAAAGATGAAAGAGAGCTTTTTAGATAAGTTCCTCACCCTCTTGCCGGGTTCATCCCAAAATAAGAAGGTTAGTGATGACATATTTTTTGATGATTTATCCTACTATAGAGATGCTAGAACTCCAGAGATGACAGGCATGTGCTTGTTTACATATTTCTACAAGAACTATGATAGTGTTATACCTGTTTCAAACCCTCTGGACTTTAGGGTTAGCCAAATTGATTGTCCCAAAGGTTTTTCTAGATGTGGATGCACTCCTTATGCTATCCAAAAGATATGATCCCTTATCTAAGACAATTAGAAAAGAGGATGGTTCATCCTTGGTAACATTAGACCGAAACTCTTTCATGAATGCTTTTGGAATTTAGTTTCCAATGGCCATGAAAATTAACTTATAGGCTCAAGCAAATAGATATGTCAGAGAGGCTTCTTTGGTCTCTAGGGAGATTAAGAGTCATATGCCTAAATAAAATAGAAATTATATTGCACCTATGGCTAGGTCAATTCCATATGCTCACAAGGACCTGAAGTTCTACATGAAATACATTGCATATGGGATATGCCAGGTCTTGGGTATTGATGCAGGCCCTGAGAGGATTACCTCTGATATTTTGATGTTAGTGATGGATTCACAAAGCCATATGGTGAGAAAAGGGTATGATTTTATTTGCTATGTAATAAACAAGATGCATGAGGGTTTGCTGTCTTTGAAGAACTTCACCTCTGGTTCCACACCCAGATTCATGCACTACTCCCTGCTGATGCACCTCATTATGGATCACAATTATGGTCTTATAAATTTGAATGATCTTAAGCCACAAATGGTGTGGAATGGACAGCCTAACCCAGTACAATTTTGGTTAGGAGTTTGAAGCCCTTCTTGCCCTAGGTGAGATTTTGGTTCATTTGAGAATTGGATTGTGTACCCCATTCTCTGGAGTTTGGGAGTTAATTGTACAAGATTATCCACCAAGGTCCTACAATTGGTGAGACCCCAACAGTTTGTTCATAATTTGACCAAGGGTCACAATTGGGGAGACATTTACTATGAGAAGGGCTATACAATGATTAGGGTTTATGGATGCCCTTAGCCTCCTCATCTACTTCCATTTTATGTTCCACCAAGAGTTGCATTTCTAGAGTTTGTTTGGAAACTCATGTTGATAGAAAAAGAACACTTGGCTTCCCATAGGAAGGGGACTCTCACTCCTCAGCACTTCAGGGTGCACTATATTATGATTGGAAAGGGAGCTTTTAGTAAGGTGAGTGATTGGTTAGAAAAATATAGGATGTTTGTAGCTCCAGATAGGTATGTCAATACAAAAGGTTTCATGGCTACTACAAGGAGATATTACATGCCTACCATTCCTTTCAATAAGCAACATGAAGAGTATCCTAAGGAGGATATGATCAAAAACATCATTGAAGATGATGAGGTAGAGAAAAGAATTCGACAATTGGATTGGTTACACAAAATTGAGAGGGAGTTAAAAGGAAAAGGATTGGTATTTGGGGGTTTCTTTCCCACTTTGCCTTACCTCCAAAGACTTGAGTAGATGATGGGTCAATTTGACACATTAGTTGAATCCATGAAGGATCAAATTGATGATGCTAATCAGGGTAAGAAGGCCTACTCTAATTCTAAATGTGAAGAAGACAGTGATGGTGGATACCCAATATATAGCCCACCCCCTATGGAGCAGCCATTAATTGAAGAACCTAAAGTAGGAGGTGAGACTGTTAACCTCAGTGAGCTGCCTAGCTTAGAGGACACCCTTGAGCTCTTACAAAAAAAGAGGAAGTTAGTGGCTAGAGAACCTTCAGAAAGGAAGAAAAGAGATAAGGTAAATGCCCTCTATCCAGGGACTAGCTTCCATGACCATGAAATAAGGAAGGCAGTTAGGGAAGCAAAAAGGAAACAAAGGTATGAAACAAAAGATGTAGAGTTGCCTCTGGCTTTAGGCCAGGATGAAAGAATAATTGAACAAGATGCTTTCCTGAAAGATGATAATTTTGTGAATTATGAGGAATTCAAGAGTTTCTTAATGCAGCATAAGTAGTAGTAGGTGGCCTCAAATGTGCAAATAATTGAGGAGGGTCAAGTGCCAAATGAGGCATTGCAACAATTGAGAGAATATGACCCAGAGGCAAAAAATATTACTCCAGATGAGGCCAGGGAATTAGTAAGAAAAAGTAATATGCTGCTTGTGCCTGGGTGGAGTTTGTATACTGATTTCATAATAGATCAAATAAAGAGACAAGAAGATGTCACTCTGTCTTCAAAACCCCAAGTAGGGGATATAATAAAAGGATTTGGGTATAGCCCAAAAAATCAGGCCTTGGCCATGTGGAGTCTATATCCAAAGGACAAAAAGCCACAGATTTTAAATGTGAAAGAATAGATGTAAGGGGATAAAATTATGTGGTCAATCCACAACATAGGGGACCTGGAAATTTCTCAGGTTTTGACCCAATTTGCTAAATTAAATGAAGATAAAACTAAACAATTATCAGAAAGATATGGTAATATTTTAGAGGATTATAGTGCCCTAGTAAAAGATAGGGACTTGCAGATCATAAAAGTTACAGTATTGGAAAAATAGGTGGAGGAACTGCAATTACAAATTATCAATACTCATGTAGTAGTTCCTACACCTCCTAAGTAGCCAACATTAACAAAGGCACAAGGAATGACATAGGAGGAGGTGGCAGCAGAACTAAAGAAGATTAATGATGAAAAGAATGAGGCTATATTACAGGCCCTTTTGAATATTCTGCAACATAGAATGAATACAATTAAGGATAAATTTGACCTAGTTTTTAATGCTTATGGCAAGTTGCCTGAATTGCAAAAGAAGGTTAATAATTATGTGCAAATTTTGAGTGGATTTCATACAGTGTGGTCTGTCAAAGCACCACTTTTTGAAAGATTGATTTTGGCTCAATCTTTGGGGAGTGACATACCAGATATAGTTGTAGGAGTTGGTGAGGAGATTGATAGAATTAAAGCCATATTACCACTTTTTAAGGGTAAGGAAAATCTAATTGAGGCTAAGATAACCATGCTCAGCTCCTATTCCAACAAATTCATCCCCTCAATTTTGAATATGGATGGAGTCATAAAGAGCCTTGATCATTGGAGATTGGATGCTGATCTTCTACTACCTAGGAAAGAGGCATTTTTAGGTGAAGATGATAATATTGATTTAGAAAGCTTTAACAAAACCCTTGATGAAGGTATCAAAGCAGAGGCGAACCTCACCAAATTTGTGTCAGATGTCAAGGCAATTACGGATGCTAGATGGGAAAGACAAAGGCCCAACTACAAATTATCCAAAACTTTAATTGGTTGTCAGGAGAATAGGTAACTGCATGGGATGAACTGACAAAGCCCAAAAAGGCTAGATCTACCGCAGTTGATGTGGACATTTTGGATGAAGATTGAGAAGGACATCTTACACACCTGACACCTGATTTGAGGAATATAGGGTTGATAAGCTATCATTTTAGAATGGTGTAGGTTAGCCTAAAATGGTGGTCACCATATCTCATTAAACTCAAGGAGCTATCATAAATATTTCCAATTGAGGGTGTCAGTTTTCAAGTGGCCAATGATGTACAATAGTTCAAGGAAGTTTTGTCCTTCCACTGCCTAGGGGCTGGTTATGTATTTTATTTTTGTTTTTATCTCTTATACTTTTAGAGTTAGGTTTTTCAACCATCTGAAGCTTGCTGCATTCCCATTAATGAGGGAATTCCGAGGTGGTTGAAAAGAGATTGTATATAGATTTGAAGACTCATTTTGTAGAGGAGGTTGGAAAGAAATAGAAAAATAAAATAGGATTTCTTGGAGGTAGATCACCAAGTTTTGTGTCTGATCTTCTGAGTAATGGAATTGTGAATGTAAGTGGCAAGTTGATTTTAATACAAATACACTGCAAATTTTGCCATATATTGTTGTTGTATCTTTTTTTTTTATATTGTACTCTTCTATGTTTTACATGTTAGGCATCTAAAATATACCAGTTGTAAGGAAACTTGCTTGGCTAATTTATGAGCTTCTTTCAAGGAAAGAATTAAAAGTTCTCATATTTCATCTTGAAGAGTGGATATATTTGTATGGATTTTTGATGATAACAGTATTTGGTTAATAGAATAGTTTGTAAGGCAATCTATTTGGATTTGTACTTGGTATGTAAGGCATACTGATTGTATTTCTTTTAGAATTTACTTGTTGGTTTGCATTTTGATTCTATTGCCCTTAGGATAAGGCATTGGTTCAGTGTTTGTCTCTTATGGTTTTATCTTTCGTAGATCTTAGAAGAGAAGTTGGAACTTTCACATCATTTACCAATACATTTTGATTTCATGTTTATTGCACCAAATAGATTGGACTGTGCCCAGGGCATTTAGTTCATATTTCCTGATTCTGTAAAGAGAGAATCACATTAGGTTGCCCCTCCTTAAAAGGGAGAAGGATGAGAATCCTTAAAGAATTGATTACTACTTTACTTAAAATCACACTCTGTCTGGTTAGAATTTTCATTAAGGTGGCTACAGTCATATGCAGAGTGTTCTATGGATTAATGCATTAAGAAGACTAGAAGCTAATCAGTCTCCACTCATAAGAATACTGTAAAAATAGGTATCATTAGAAGGTAATACCTACCTAAGTCTGTGGAGCTCAAAAATGAAGGAGGATCTTTTCCAATCCTCAGCAATTAGGTCTTTCTCTTGTTTGATTTAGTTTTAAGAAGTATAGACTCTGATACCAGTTTTGATCATACCAAAAAAATCCCTAACACCTTCCATCATTATGTTCTTCATCTTTTCCTTCTAGATACATCTCCACACTTCTCTTTGAATCTATAAGAAAATGATTTACCATGCATTAAATGCTCCATACAATTCATTAATAATGTCAAAACATTTTACATATCCCAAGAATTCAACTATATCAGCTGGGATCCTCAATTCTTTCTCCAAATGTAAATTACTAACACTATGTCAATAATGTGTTCATCTTCTGAGTCATCACTACAAATTTTCTTCCTCAGAAAACACTATGTTTGTTTGGTAATTTCCTATCTTTCAAAAATTACTGATGTTTGGTCAACATCAGATTTACTTGGTAGATATTGGTGCTTGGTCGACACTAACAACATTTGGCTTAAACTATATTTCATCACTTTTTCTCAGTTAAGCCTACGTTTCCAATCTTTCTTCTTACCTTGTCAAAGTGCCAACTAATCAAGTGCCCATTGAAGTATCACATAACTCAACCTTTCCTTAGGTCCTCTTTATTGGAAATTGCAATTAAAGCAATTTTTGTATTGTCATTAATGTCAAACCTTGACTGGTAAGACTATTGCTATCTAAGAAAGTACTATATCTATTTGATCGTTGAGAAGGATTAGGGAAAGGGTGATCACAATAGAACCTAGAGAAAGGTTGAGTTATTTGATACTTCAATGAGTACTTGATTATGTGGCACAATGATAAGATACTGTATTGTTTATCTAAGTAGGAAGAAAGACTAAACAAGTAGGCTTAATTGAGCAAAATTGATGAAATATAGTTTAAGCCAAGTGATGTTAGTGTCGACTAAGCCAATATATGCCGAGTAAATTTAGTGTTGACCAAACATTAGTATATTGCCAAGGGAGATTGCATCAGCTGAAGAAATAGTTTTTAAGTTATGACTGATGTACGAAGTGATGACCGAGGAGTTGAACTCAATATTGATCGAGTGTCAGTAATTTACATTTGTGTGAGGTCCTACCCCGACTCATCTTAGCTCGACTGATGATTTGACATATGGGCTAGCTAGATGATACACTATTTTGTGATATTAGAGCTATTTTGATTATGACTTCATAGCATTAGACACTATGTGATGATTTTAATTGATTATATTGATGACGATGTTAGATGTACCTCTACATGCTTATGTTAGATTCATATTTGCTTTATGTTATGGAAAGACCAATGAACTTTGAATATTGTATTTTGTTACATTATCAGATGGATTAGTAAAATGTATTAGCGGTGATGTGAAATTCCTAAAGTAATGATTCTACAATTGATTTAGGGTTACGTGTTTAAGTGAAAATTGAATGTACATTTTGATATTTATATAATTAGGGTACACTATGCAATATGTTTATGTTGAAATCATGAAATGAAGTTTCTCTATGTATTCATATTTTGATGTTACTATAGATCCTATTTCTCTTTTGATATGTTTATATATGCATTATTTTCATGAGATACAGATATCTGAATCGAGTGTGCAAGATTATAACCATGGTTGTAAATACTGGGAAACAAGGATGGATCTATGTGAAAATAGTTTAAGGCCAAGGTTGACTCTAGGAAGAGAATGACCTCATTGTTATGTGATTTTAATTTCATAAACTTAATGCTTGAATGAAGTGTGTTGTTAATGTTAATATGTGCATCATTGGATAAAAATTCAATTTGTGTAAATGTAAATGTAAATTATCCACTAGGCATGCCAAGTGTGTAATGTGATGTGTACTTATTTTGTGAGGTGTTACTTAACACTAGTGTAATGTAATAGCATGCCTAATTGGAATGTGTACCCTACCTCACCCTTTAATCATAGTTTAAATCCCTAGGCATGGTTAGTGGTTTGGGAAACCAAGGTATGTGTCATCATTTTTCCATTTTCAGATGTAAACTTTACTTGGATTTTTGGAGGGTTATATGGAGCCCTATGATGTAGTTAAAGCTAGTTTTAAGTGCTCCAAGCCATGTGCATAGAATAGGGGGCTAATTTTCACCATTTCCTTCACCCTAGGCTTCCATAATGTCTCTAAAAGTGAGCCAGCTTTGATAATGACGAATTTGGACATGTCTTCTAGGATAATCCCCTTCCCCATGTCTTGAATTACTTCCATTTTCTTAGCTAAGGGCAAGTGGCTTGTGAAAAAATACCAAGACAAGTAACTTACCTTGGGATCAGGGTAGGAGAGAAGGAATGCCATTGGGCTATTAGGAAAGGAGACTAGGAAAGAGTTATTGAGAAATTATGCAATCTTGTTTTGAGGAGAATGAACCTTGAGAGATCTAGAGGCTAGAGGAGGAAAAAGGAAAGCTAGGAAAGAAATGTTCTTCATCAAATTAACCATAGCCATAGCTTGGATGGAATGTAGGTTCATCTACCATGGAAGTGTTTGTGTATGTAAATGTATTATGTAGTTAAATTATGTTGAGAGTTTGTAGTGTTTTGTTCTCATTTTGTTTTCATGAATTTTACTCTTGTTTTCCCCTTGTTTATTGTGTTTGTGTTGTAGGTGTGACAGACAATTCTCATCCTTGGGAGGATTTGAGAGTGTCTTGGGGTGAAGTGCATAGTTGGAAAATCCTTATGTGTAGAGAGCTTGGATGTATGGGCATCCTTGAGTTGTAATTTGGGGGGCATAAGGGATGTGATTGATGCTTCATGTGATGAGCTAGTATGTTCGGAATGAGTCTTGTGAAGGCATGTAACATTTCTTTGTAAGTACTTGATTTGGTTTGGGTATGGCATCTCCATAAGTGATGTTTCCACCTTCACCCATTTTTGGTTCAATTATAAACCTATGTGAAAACTTGGAAATGGGAGTGAAAATGTGTTGTTCTATGTTTTATGTTGTAGAGTGTGTGTGGAATGAATTGTATCATATCTATCCTTGTTTCCCCTAGCTCAAGGGTGGCCATGTAATGGCCTAGGTTGGGAGGTGAGCCTCCATGGTCATGAGATAAATGCCTTGTTGCAGGTTTTGTTTGGATAACAAAGAGAAGAAATTGTTAAATTATGAAGTTAAAATTTTCCTTGGATGAAGGCTTGAGAAAGTTTGAGCAAAATAGATTTAAGTTGTTTTACCTATCTTTGTATAAAATTCTTGAACATGTAATTATCTTTGAAAAGAATCCTTATTTTTAATTTCATGACAATAAGAGAAGAATTTGTATTTTTTAATTATTATGCTGAAATCTACTATGTTGTAAATAGTATTGAAGGACAATGTAATTTAATATATTTGATGTTGTAGATTGAAATGAAATGAACATTTTCTGTCAATGTGTGTATGGACTTCAAAATAATATATTTAGTATTATTTCACATAATAGATATTTACTTTTCAATCTTTTGATATTTTCATAAAATAAAAAAATTACTTCATGTTTACACATAGTTGTAATGTAAGTTGGAATTTTGTTGTTGTGTTTTTTCCTTGTGTTTTTTGGGCATTACATTCTAGTATGAGAGCCCAGTTTCAGCTCTAGGGACCTTGTTTATCAATGCATAGTATGAAGGACTTTTTATTTTTGTAATAATGTCCTTGTAAGAAAGAAAATTCTTTTATATATAGTTGAGCTAAGGTTCAAATGTTGATGTTTAAATTATTGAGAAAACCATGTCTATGGAAATTATTTAGTAGAATTAAATAGGGTATTTGAAAAAAAAAAACCAAAATAAATGTTACTTAAAAGAAAATAGTAATATTGTTTCTTATTTTAAATAGAGAAATTGAAAATTAAATCTATGTTGTTGTTATGGAATAGGACTGGTAGTTATAAAATGATTTTTACTATAATATGATTAGTACAAAGCTAGAAAAGAAAAAATCATTTATTAATGTGAAATCTATTTCTAGGATGAAATTTTAATTTCCTCAATTTTGTATTGGGAGTAGGAAGGAAACACTAGAAAATGAAATGTTGTAAATCTCTGTGTTAGGTTTATAAAAATTTTAGTTTTAATCCTTCATGTACAAGGACAGTAAATAGATAAATAAATTGTAAATTTATAATTATTTCTTTTGTTGTAAATTTTATTAATTTGGAAATTCATATGTTGTCATTTCATGTTTCTTTAAAAAATAAAATTCTTTTACCAACTTTCATGTTTACATGTGCATGTAAAATTGAAAATACTCATCTAGTTAACTTTAATCATATATATAATTTATTAATATATAGGTATGTATATATATATATATATATATATATATATATATATATATATATATATATATATATATATATATATATATATATATATATATATATATATATATATATATATATATTAATATATACATATAAAATTATTTCTTATTAGGTATGTCTATAATGAAGAAAATCTTATTTAAAATTAATTAACAATATTATATACTTTTATGTATATGCTTAAATATATTATATTAATATATTAATATAAGTTAATATATTAATATAAAATAAAACACAGTATAAAATATAAGTTAAACTTTAATTAAATTTTTAAAAAAATTAAAATAAAATGAAATTTTTATTTTTATTTTTTTTTAAAATGAAATGGGGTCGGGCCGAAGCCCTTTCCCCGTGGCAGGGCACTACCCTCACCACCGCCCTCCTGCAGGGTGCGGGGAGGAGCCCCTATTGTCGTCCCCTTGGGGGCAGTAGGCAGAGGATGCTCTACCACCTGTAGTGGTCAGAGCTCGGCTCCCCACTGTCAGCAATTGCCAGATTCCCGGGCGTGACTGACAATGTGCCGTTAAATTATTTTTTTGTTATACCTTTTTTAAAAACCTTGCAAATAGATAAATCATATCACAAAAAAAAAGAGACTCCATTAACGTGAATAGATCCAAAATGATAATGTAGTATGAAACCCAACATAAAAAAGATAGACATTTAACATATTGTATTTTTTAGAAAACAAAAAAAATATTAAATCATTCGGGCAAATTTCAAACTTCTAATGTATGTTGTAAATGGGTAACCGACTAACCCAAAAGAACAACTCTCATGGCAGAGAGTGTGTTCTATTATAAAAGAAAATAAAAGAAATGAAAATAACAATATGCTACAAAACAGTAAAATGAAAGTAAGATTTAGAGATTTACTCTTGGTTGAGAAAACCCTTGTCATTATTTCTTGATGCTCATGATCTCACAAGAAAATGGGTGTGTACATACACACCATTGGTGTGTATATACACACTTGTTCTCATGTGAGAAAAAGAAAATTTTCTCCCCTTAGCTACCTCTTGGACTCTGGTTCATCCCTGTACATGCAAATGACTAGATTAGGGTTTCAGTAAGGCTTTAAAGTGGGGCCTAACCCTAAATCTGAATTAAGGTTAGGTATTCCCACTTTGAATTTCCCACCCATTTGTATTTCTTTCCCAATTAAAATCACTTTAACCTTACTATATGTTGGCTTTTGATTTTACTTTAAATATTTGAGTGATTAGGATTAGTTGTATAGTTAATTTAATTTTGAGATTTACATTGTTGGAATTAAAAGATTTTTTTAAAATATCCCTAAAATTCCTCATTATCTATTATTCCAATAATTTGAAAGTAGCTATAGAACATTTGTTAAGAAATTATGTTGTTTAGTAAATTGTATTGTTATGATTTTTGTCTCACGATTTAAATTCTTTTTATTAGAATTGCCCTTTTGAGATTTCATTAAATGAAACTTAATAAGCTAATTAAGTTGATTTAAATTAGTATAATCATTTTGTAAATTTATAATCTACACTCTAAACACTATGTTATTTGAGGCATTCATTTACTTAAAGTTTTAAAGTAATTAATTTAATAATTATTTGATGGGGATTTGAGATCTCCCCTTTATTCTTTTTTATATCAAATTTATAAGTTGTAAATTAATCCTTAATGTAATGAGTATTAGGCAAATTAAATTGGATAGATATATTTTCCATTTAAATTATTTTTATTGAATATTATTGTAATTGTCATACTTCTTTTAGTAAGATTTGGAGAATAGGAAATTAAGTTTGAATGTTTAATTTTTATGATTTAGTGGTATAGTCATTTAATTTAATCTAATCAATAGAACAATATTAAATGCAATTTATAGAGTAAACGATGATCAAATTAATTGGACAATATCTTTTTATTAAATTGTAATCATTATAAATTAGGATTAAGATTGGATACACAATAGGATTTTTTATTAATTTTATTAATGAATGTTTCATCATTTTAATGATTTTTTGACTAAAGTCATTTAATTTTAATTTAATAAAATTAATATTTTTTCATTTTATTTTCATCTTAGAGATTTGTATTTTAAAATGTAGAATTTGTGGGTTTATTGTCAAGAGAAACTTATTTCTATTTAATATTTAATAAAGAAAAAATTAGTATTATGCTAAGTTGCTAATGTTGAGAATATTGTTTAACAATTATTTATATTAATTTAATACTATTTTGAATTAGAGTTTTAGACCTTATGTGTTATTGAGTTCTTTCATTTATTTAATCGAGATTTATCCATGTTTTTTCTTATCATTTTCCCTCTTGCTTTGGAAAGTGAATTTTTAAAATTTATTATCTACGTTAGTGGTTTGAAAATCCCAAGATTTATTTATTGATTTTTGAGATATTTTAGGATTTTTATAGTTATTGTGGTTATTCGTATTTCCTTAAATATTGACTAGTTAATTATGTTTTTTTCTTTTATTCAAATTAATATTCAGATTTGAGATCTCTATATTATATTCTTACACTTTTAAAATTAATTAAAGATTTATTAATGTTTTATTAGAGAAAATTAGCTGCTTTATTTTATCTAATGATCCACATTATTTCCTTAAATAAATATATGGAATATTAGGGAATAAATTTTTTATTAATTCCTGGGAGGACTTAAGTGAATTATTTTTCCCTAACAATAATAATAATCGGTTGAGTATTTATTGTATTGTTTTAATGTCATAATCACTTAGACGGATTAACTATAAGGATTATTGAATCTTAAATGAAATAAATACTAACCATTGAATTCAATAATATTATTCCAATTAATCAAACTTATTATGTTCTAATTAATAACTTTTGGTTTTATCCCTCTTGTAACTTTTTATGGGTAGACTAGTTCAACTGGAAGAAAGTAATGAGTTTTTTTTTAATAAGGTAAAAATGGGTTTTGAATGGGCCCTGAAACCACACACATTCAGCTTTTGGAGGGAACTATAACCCAAATCTTGAAGATTGCAAGAATAAGGTCAGAACTAAATGAAACAACTGGGGAAAAGGATAAACCTTACAGCACCCCTCCAACACAAAAAGCCAGTAGAACTACCAAAAAAACAATATCAATACAAGAACTACAACCAAAAGGAATAGATAGAGAAAGGCACAAGATGCTGAAGCCAGAAGTGTAAAGCCATCGCTTTACAACACTATCATATATCTAGGGTTATCAGGCTCCCTAAACCAGACATAAGGGTTTTGATGGCTCCCATAACTAGAATGGGTTTTAACAACCAACAGAGCTGGAAGATAGACCAGTCCACCCTATCGGAACCAAACCAAAGAAGAACCAACAACTTAAAAATATGAGCAAGAAAATCTTTAGCTGCACCATAGCATTTAGGGTTTTTAATGGCTACCCCAACCATTAACGATGAAATGGGAATGAGGATGACTCCCCAAACCACCAAATCATGATATGCTAAAAAAAAGAAAAGACCATCAAGGATCTCTGGCAAAAACATGACTCTCTAGAAAAGGCCAAGCACAATAGGGTTTTGAAAGGCTCCCCCAACCTTTAATAAAGAGATGGAATAGAGGAAGACTCCCCATGCCACCAGATCACAACCTGCTAGGAAAAAGATAATACCGTTAAAGATCTCTGGTAGAAACAAAACCCCCCAACTATGGCTGAACTCACCAACAATACCCCAACCCACATCTTCCATCTGACTACTAGCCACTTCAATAGGTAGAGCCTCCACCTCAGAAGGAACTTCCACCTCTATAGAAAGTGGGAAAGTGGTGTTAAGAGGGAAAGAAACCTTCACCTCAAAATGAGCTTCCACCTCAATAGGAAGCAGAGCAGAGGAGTAATGAAGATGAGAAACTATCAATTGCCAAAGAGAACCTGTGTGCAACCCCACCTCAATAGGGATCCCACATAGGACCACACCAAACAAACCATCACCCCTCTACCACACAAATAAAAGATGTTGTGGAACCTTGAAAGAGGCCCACACGTGAGGGTCCTAGGAACAGGCCAACTCAACAAGATCCCAAAGAAGGACCCAAAGTAGCCACTCACCATCACAAACCTTCTATAGAAATAAGGGCTGCATCCTCTCCAAAATAAAGGGGAAAAGAACCCCCCCAAACCTTTACCATCGCAGGGAGCCCAAACCTTAACCTCTAAAATCTTAACAGGAGAAAGGTGGGAGCACTGAACACAAAAGTAGCAGCCCCCCACCAAAAAATCTCGCAAACCCCCACTTGGGTCATTGTCCTCATCTTCTGAGGTACCCTCCTCCTCTTCAATGCTAGGGATCCCGCCCACTCTATTTCCACCCTCTTTGCTACTGCTCTCATGCGTTGTCATCTCCTGGAGGAAAGTAATGAGTTAACAAGGTTCCTTACCCTAGTATTTTAGGGCATTAAAATAGTCTTGCAAATAAATCAAATTCAGATTAATATGGAATAAGGTTTAAATTAAGTTTTTAGTTAAAAACTAGTTCATTAATTTAAAACTTGATAATGTTATTTTTATGGGGCCAATATATGTGGCCAGTATACTGGCCAACATAAAAATAACATTACAACTTAACCTAGAATTATGTTGAAATCTTTAGTACTCTTGGAAAATTGATGAATTATTTATATAAACATTAAAGTTCATTTTTTAATTAAATTTTTAATAAAGTAGTATAGACCTTTTCTCATCTTCAAACTCTATTAGTATATATTATGACATGCTTGGAGAGCTTAGTATCCCAATCTATTTTGATGAACTCCAGGAGGAATTTCATGCCAAGGGGGGGAGGATGTGAGGTCCAACCTCGACTCATCTTAGCTCGACTGATGATTTGACACATGGGATAGCTAGATGATACACTATTTTGTGATATTAGAGCTATTTTGATTATGACTTCATAGCATTAGACACTATGTGATGATTTTACTTGATTATATTGATGATGGTGTTAGATGTACCTCTACATGCTTATGTTAGATTCATATTTGCTTTATGTTATGGAAAGACTAATGAACTTTGAATACTACATTTTGTTACGTTATCAGATGGATTAGTAAAATGTGTTAGCGGTGATGTGAAATTCCTAAAGTAATGATTCTATAATTGATTTAGGGTTACTTGTTTAAGTGAAAATTGAACTTACATTTCAATACTTAAAGAATTAGGGTGCATTATGGAATATCTTTATGTTGAAATCATGAAATGAAGTTTCTCTATGTATTCATATTTGGATTTTACTATAGATCCTATTTCTCTTTCGATATGTTTATATATGCATTATTTTCATGAGATAATGATATCTGAATCGAGTGTGCAGGATTATGACCATGGTTGTAAATGTGGGGAAACAAGGATGGATCTATGTGAAAATAGTTTAAGGCCAAGGTCGCCTCTAGGAAGAGAATGACCTCATTGTTATGTGATTTTAATTTTGTAAACACTATGCTTGAATGAATTGTGTTGTTAATGTTAATATGTGCATCATTGGATATAAATTCAATTTGTGTAAATGTAAATGTAAATTATCTACTAGGCATGCCAAGTGCGGAATGTGATGTGTACTTCTTTTGTGAGGTGTCACTTGACACTACTGTAATGTAATGACATGCCTAAGTGGAATGTAGACCCTACCTCACCCTTAAGTCATATTGTAAATCCCTAGGCATGGTTAGTGGTTTGGGAAACCAAGGTATGTGTCATCATTTTTAAATTTTCAGATGTAAAACTTTACTTGGATTTTTGGAGGGTTATATGGAGCCCTATAATGTAGTTAAGGCTAGTTTTAAGTTCCCCAAGGCATGTGCATAGGATAGGGGGCCAACTTTCACCATTTCCTTCACCCTAGGCTTCCATAATGTCTCTAAAAGTGAGCCATCTTTGATAATGGAGAATTTGGACATGTCTACTAGGATAATCCCCTTCCCCATGTTTTAAATTACTTCCATTTTCTTAGCTAAAGTAAAGTGGCTTGTGAGAATGTACCAAGACACCTAACTTACCTTGGGATGAGGCTAGGAGAGAAGGAATTTCTTTGGGCTATTAGGAAAGGAGACTAGGAAAGAGTTACTTATTTAGAAATTATGCAATCTTGTTTTGAGGAGAATGAACCTTGAGAGATCTAGAGGCTAGAGAAGGAAAAAGGAAAGCTAGGAAAGAAAAGCTCTTCATCAAATTCATCATAGATATATCTTGGAGGGAAGGTAGGTTCATTTACCATGGAAGTGTTTGTGTATGTAAATGTATTATTTAGTTAAATTATGTTGAGAGTTTGTAGTGTTTTGTTCTCATTTTGTTTTCATGAATTTTACTCTTGTTTCCTCCTTATTTATTATGAGTGTTTTGTGGGTGTGCAAGAAAATTTTCATCCTTGGGAGGATTTGAGAGTGTCTTGGGGTGAAGGGCATAGTTGGGAAATCCTTATGTGTAGAGAGCTTGGATGTATGGGCATCCTTGAAGCCTACTTGAGTTGTATTTTGGGGGCCATAAGGGATGTGATTGATGCTCCATGTGATGACCTAGTATGTTGAGAATGAGTCTTGTGAAGGTATGTAACATTTCTTTGTAAGTACTTGATCTAGTTTGAGTATGGAATCTCCATAAGTGATGTTTCCACCTTCACCCATTTTTGGTTCAATTATGAACCTATGTGCAAACTTGGAAATGCGAGTGAAAATGTGTTGCTCTATGTTTTATGTTGTAGAGTGTGTGCGGAATGAATTGTATCCTATCTATCCTTGTTTCCCCTAGCTTGAGGGTGGCCATGTAATGGCCTAGCTTGGGAGGTGAGCCTCAATGTCATGAGATAAATGTCTTGTTGTAGGTTTTGTTTGGATAATGAAGAGAAGAAATTGTCAAAGTATGAAGTTCAAATTTTCTTTGGATGAAGGCTTGAAAAAGTTTGAGCAAAATAGATTTAAGTTGTTTTACCTATCTTTGTATAAAATTCTTGAACATGTAATTATCTTTTAAGAAACTCCTTATTTTTCATTTCATGACAATAAGAGAAGAATTTGTATTTTTTTATTATTATGGTGAAATGTACTATGTTGTAAATACTATCAAAGGACAATGTAATTTAATATATTTGATGTTGCAGATTGAAATGGAATGAATATTTTTTGTCAATGTGTGTATGGATTTCAAAACAATATATTTAGTATGCTTTCACATAATAAATATTCACTTTTAAATCTTTTGATATTTTCAGAAAATAAAAAAAATACTTCATGTTTATGTTGGAAAGTTGGCTATATTGATGTATATGACTTAATATAGTGTTTTCATTATGGAAACAAAGTGATATAGTAGTTTTGAGGTACTGCAATTCATGAGTTGATCAGAAATTGGTTAACTGTTGAAGACTCGATAGTGTACAGAGTTCCTACAGCTCAAAGCATCAACGCACATGTGTATGACCAAGTTATGGTATGCACCCTGGAAGATAAGTTAGTTAGACTATATTCATGCTTAGTCTATGAGCACATGATTAGATATGAAAGTATGAGGGAGACACAGACAAATGAAGTTACACAGCCAATGAGTGCCAGTGAAGAACAGAGTAAGCATCCGATTGTTATCATTTTGAGTTGCCATTATATTCTATTAATGTAAAGGATATGCACCTATTGTAATTAGATTTCCAAAATATTTATATGTTTGTTTTTAAACATGCTTGAGCCAATTAATTTGGAAGCGTTGTATGTAATAGGTCTAAGGGCCAACCTAGTTGTCTATTTTGTATGCACATATAAATATGAGATGCTCCCATTGTAATTAATATGGAAGAGGATATATAGTTGTGATAAGAAAAGAAGAAGTGTGTGAAGAGTCTATAAGATGTTTAAGAGCTTTGAAAGAGGTCAAAGCATCAGTGCATCAAAGGAACTGATCTGACAAGAAGTGTCATAGTAACAATTCATCTAGCAGATATAGTGTGTATCTAAGATCAGAAGTTTGTAGCCTTCACCACCTAAGCAGTGAGCTCTAGGATAGTGCATCTAATCCCCTAATAGGTACTATTGTAAAAGATGCCTAATAGGGTCTGACCCTTAACAAGGTCTACTATACTTAATACATTATAAAAAAACTCCTAACAGGGCTAAGGATCTTCTAACAAGGATCAGTAAACACTAGTACAAAATATTAGTGGGTGTCAATTCCCACTGAGGTTTTTACCTATTTGGATTTCCCCATAATCATATTAGTGTTATGTGTTTATTTCATGTTTCATGTTTATATGGATGTCCATTTCAGTACAAAGGCATTTAAGTTCAGTTTAAAGATTAAAGTAAAAAGATAAAATATAGTGAACGTTGATTCACCCCACCCCACCCCTCTAAGTGTTCCCATTCCTAACAATTGGTATCAAAGCTCTAGTCCTCAAAAAAGTAATTTAACCACTTGAGGAGATCATAGACAAAGCAGAAATGAAACATCTGAAAAGAAGTCTGGAAGTTTCTCTTGAAGACCTGGACAAATCTGAAAGAGAAATTGAAGAACTAAAAGAAAAAGTCAGTGATGTTCAATTAGTTATCAAAAGGTTAAGAAGGGATCTAAAAGAATGTTCACCAGTGAATTGGGGATAATGGTCAAGAAGCTCAATGAAGAAAATGAATCCTTAAAAGATCAACTGGAAGAATTTGATGATAAACTGATTAACAATTAGGAAGTTTATAACGAAAAAGTCAAAGATAACCTTGAACTCAATGAGGAATTAAGGAAAGAAAACATGGAAATCTTAGAGCTAAGGAACAACAAAGAAAGCTTGGAGTCTGAACTAAAAAAATCAAATAATCACATTGAAAAATTACACACAAGTTTTGATCTGACAGAATCTCACTTCTATTCAAGAAGAGCTAAAGGAGATAATAGTTGCATTAGATACAATGAAGCACATAATCAAATTGACAACATGCGAGCAAGAATGAATGCACTAGAAGAATCCATTGATACTAAGAAGACTAAAGATCAAACCAAAGATAATGGTGAACCACCTAAGAATGTGTGCAAGATAGTAGACTGCACTTGTTTTGCATGTAACAAGTATGTACACATAGCAAGGAACTGTACAGAGGTAAGACCTTTTAATGTTACTATTATTCAAGCAATAAATTTAGTCATAGAGCTATGAATTGAAACACTAGTAAAAGAATAGGATTCAACATCATCAGAGAAATCAGAATCAAACAAATATAAGAAGTTCTCAAAATGTTACATGTCAGATATGTAACTAGAATGGTCACTCAGCTAGACAATGTAAAATGGTGACTCATGTCAATGTGTCAAGGAATATAAGGCCTCCAATCATTTGTCACTCTTGTAACAAGGTTGGACATATCTCAAAGTTCTATAGATCAAGGATGCAAGGGCAGGAAAGCCCTAAAAAGATCAATGAAATAGTATTGGATCCCAAAGGAGAAGTTAATTTTGTAAAAGTCTCAGATGATGCAAGCTTAATTTGGTCAGAACGAAAGAAGGAAAAAGTTGGTGAGTATGTATTGGATGCACCCTCTACATCTAGATGAATGACCCTCAGGGTCATAAGGGGAGCTAATTCAGCTCTAAAACCTTGTGTGGTTGGTATACTCACTCTCTGAGTATGTGTCTTTGAACTTAAGCTTTTGGAGACTAAGGGAACCTTCACGCAAGAGCACATTAGCTGATTGTCAATAGAATGAAAGATGGAAATCTTTAAGTGATAGCCTGGTTTACACAAAAAGCATTAATGGTGAAATTTTCACTTTAAGTTCATAGAAATATTTTTGATTACTCATTGCATTCAAATTCAGAGTGAGTGGAGAGAAAAAAGAGCTTTAGAAGTTATTGTGAAGACTTGTAGATTGATCTATCAGTGAGTAGTAGTACATTTGATTGGTTGTAGAAACCTTAGTTCATTGCATCGATTCAGAAGTCTTCAATTTATCTCAGAGAACATTTGGAAAGAGATAGACCAAGTAAGTGATGGCCACTCCCATAGTATTTTATGTTGCAAAAAAGAAAAGATATGAATTTAAGAAGCATCCATTTAAATCTACCCTAGATGATTTAGAGGGAGCATTCTCCCACATGCCCATAGGCATTATGCATGTCAAAGAAATTAGGGCATACATTTACTGCAAGAAGGAACCAATAGGATTGGACAGTCCAAGGGCGCACATGGAAACCATGCTAAAACCAAACAAAACCTTCTTATATTAATATGAAAAGTGGAATGATCACCCTATAGTGGAGTATACTATGACATATGAGTTTTATGAGACAATGGATTAAAATACTTCTAAGCAGAATTCATGATGACCTATTTTGGATAGGTGATGTGCCAATAAGAATCACTAGTGACCTAATATATGAGATGATAGGCCTATCTAAGATTGGCACCGTTCTTCCTATGGGAAAGGATGTCTAAAAATTGTTGAGCAAACATGTAAGTCAAGGAGTGATAGGTGTGGGATGACAATTGAGCCTATTGAGTAAGCTGACATCAAATTGATGTCAATGATACTTGGATATAGGTTCCATCACACTAGCATGGTGAATAGTGTATCTACGGGCACAATTCTAGCAGCCATTAGACTTGTGAAGAAAGATGGAGAGTTCAATCTATGTGAGATCTTTCACGCACAGTTGATTGATAACATCAAGGCAATCACACATGATAAGACCAAGATATTTATATTTGGGTCTTTGATCATTTACATGTACCTTCATATAGTTGGGAAAGTATCAAATTTGTATTTGGACAAGTCCATTCCAACCATGCCATAGATATCTAACAAGGCATCCACTGAGAGCACATTGAGAGATTACATAACATTGGAGTTGAAGACCTTCAGGGCCAAGATGCGAATGAGGTACAAAATTCTAGAAAACATTATTGAAAAATATAAGGATACTATCTACTTTATGGTTGAAATAGACACAATATGCATGGAGGTAGTTGAACCAAGAACAAAGTGGATCCGTCCACTTGGATATGAAGTTGAGGAACCAATCTTGGAAGCTTATGCTCAAGTATTACTTTTTGCACCTAAGGACCTTAATGAACCTAGGTGGGGTATTTATGAGGAAAAAACAAGGGAAATTGATGTAGTTCTGAATAGCACAACAACTAAGAGGAAAGCCTCTAAGATTATGTCTGAGATACTCAAAATTCATGGAGTAACACAAGCAGACCCAAACAAAGCAAGGGAAGAAAAGATTACTTTGGAAATTGAGAGCACATCCATAGTGGAAGCTAAGTCTGATGATCCCAAGATGAAAAAGGGTAAAATTGATGATATTAGTCCTACACCCATTGTGAAAGTTCATGTTGAGTCCACATATGCATCTCCTAAGATGCCCAAGAGGAGAAAAAAAACCACCACAAGTCACCCTTCAGCTAGAGCCACAACAAGAAGATTTGAAAATGTGCATCCACCTCTGGAAGTAGGATTCCTACCTAGTCTTCAAGTGTTAAGGACTAGAGTAGTAGAAGATGGAATGCTAGATCAGATAGCCAAGTTTTATGACAAATATCATGAAATTAATAAGTTAGACATTCATGAGATGCTGATCAAACACATGCTAAAATTCAAGAAGATAGTTCTTGAATTGAAGACAACTATCCTAGATAAGGTATGGGAGACTATGGATACCTTGAAGAGACAAGCCACTGAATAAGACTTCAGAATAAGGGAAAAAACACTAGATTACAATCTTCCAATATGTTTTGTTGAAGAAAAGATATTGATATTGAATTTGGTGAAGCTGTACTTAAGGCTAAAGATGAGAACACTACACATCATGAACAAAGACTATGAGCTAATAACAAATGAAATAGAGAAGGCCTTTGAGAGGGTATTCTTAGAGCAGCACATGAAACCTCCATTTGTACCCATCACTCAAGAACCTAGTGAGCAAGACAAAGAAGGAGAGACCACCAATATACCATTTATAGGTCCTTAGGATTCAGTGCCTACTGTGGTAACACCTACAGAGGTAGTAAAGTTTGTGCCCATGACAAAAACACAAAAAGATGATAAAATCTTCATTGAGAATGTAGAGATTGCAATGGTGGCCATAGACAATGACTTGGATAAGTTTGAAGAAGCTTTTGTGAGCACACAAGAAGCTGAAATGTTATGTAGCAACACACCTCCCACTCATCAAGAAGAAGTATTGATTGAAGATATAATAGATGACAAAGTAAAAGAAAAAATAGAAAAAGAAGAAGAAAAGAAAGAAACGGAAAAGAGAGTAATGAACCATCAGTTGAACTAGTCAAGGTAAAATAAGAAGTAATGGACAAAACTCCCATCAATCCATCACCCTTTGCATTGTTGTCAATTTTGACATCAAACACAACCAATTTGGAATCTTGGGGAGAAGAAGATCTGACAAAATTCAGCATCCTAGCCATGGAAAAGGCCAAAGAAAAACAAGTGATGAGGAATCCCCTCCTAGTAGAATCAGTAAACACTTTGAACAATTTTTTGCCAAAGGACAAGAAAGTGTCAAAGATACACTCTGTTGATGATGTGAGTACAGTCATCTCACATTTCAAAAGTAATTTCTGAAGCCTTGAAGAATCTGCATCCCTAGTTGCAGAAGAAAAGTACCTAAAGAAGAGGTTGAGTGAATTAATGAGAAACTTTTCACTTGACCTAAGCTCACTCAAGACTAGTCAAGCATCCTTAAAAGAGTTTACAGATCAAGGAAGAAGAATAATTGTTGAATGTATGGATCGGGATAAGCTTACTGATGCCCATTTCAAGAAAACAAAAGAGGTAGAAGCTATGATTGAGCAAGTAAAGGGTTTAGTGAAAGACACATCCACAGATGTGAACATGTGTAATAATGTATACCAAGGACAAATAGAAAAGATTGAGGAGGATGAAAACCAAATGTCAAAGATCAGGGGAAGGTAAACATAGCTCAGGAATGCTCTTGCACCCTCATTAGATATACTCAATTAGAACATCAAGGACATAGACACCAAAATGGTAACATATGATCATGGTCCTAACATGAAGATGAAGAAGCTATAGTATGCACTATGCGCCCATCTCCAGATAGTCAACTCCTTGATCACATTTTGGAAGGAGATCCAAAACCTCAAGTTAGCATATTCGGATGTTTTCCCTCAGTGGGTATTTGTAGATACAGTTTTTGAAACACCTTTGTCATTAATGTAAAAGGGGGAGTTGTGTATAGAATATGGATCATATTATGTATAGGGAGATATAAGTGTATGTATAAAAGACAAAAAGTTTTTTGTATTATGGATAGTTAGCAACTTGGCCATATTCCTTTGTTGCCATTAATGACAAAGGGGCAGATTGTTGGAAAGTTGGCTATACTGATGTATATGACTTGATATAGTTATTTCATTATGGAAACAAAGTCATATAGTAGTTTGCAGTCAGCACACTTGATGAGAAGATAAAAAATTAGTTAACTATTGAAGAATCGACAATGTACAGAGTTCTTATAGCTCAGAGCATCAGCACATGTGCATACAACTGAGTTATGGTATGCACCCTGGAAGATAAGTTATTTAGACTATATTCATGCTTAGTCTATGAGCGCATGATTAGATATGCAAGTATGAGGAAGACACAGACAGATGAAGTTACATAGCTAGCGAGTACAGTGAAGAACAGAGTAAGTAGCAGACTATTATCATTTTGAGTTGCGGTTATATTCTATTGATGTAAAGGCTATGTGCCTATTGTAATTAGATTGCTGATATATATATATATATATATATATATATATATATATATATATATATATATATATATATATATATATATATATATATATATATATATATATATATATATATATATATATATATATATATACATATACATACATACATACATATATATACATATACATATACATATATGTATGTACATACATACATACATACATACATATATGTATATGTATATGTATATATATGTATGTATATATATATATATATATATGTATATATATATATGTATATATATATATATGCATATATGTATATATATATATGTATATATATATGTATATATATATATATATATTTGTATATATTTATATATACATACATACATACATACATACATACATATATATATATATATATGTGTGTGTGTGTGTGTGTGTGTGTGTGTGTGTGTGTATGTATGTATGTATATGTATCTGTATGTATACATGTATATGTATATGTATATGTATATGTATATATGTATATATATATATATGTGTGTGTGTGTGTGTGTGTGTGTGTGTGTGTGTGTGTGTGTGTTTGTTTGTAAACACACTTGAGCCAATTCATTTGGAAGTGTTGTATGTAATAGGTCTAAGGGATGACCTAGTTGTCTATTTTGTATGTGCATATAAATATGAGATGCACCCATTTTAATTAAAATGGAGGAGGATATAGAGTTATGATAAGAAGAGAAGAAGTGTGTGATGAGTCTATAAGATGTATAAGAGCTTTTCAAGAGGTCAAAGCATCAGCGCATCAAAGGAACTGATCTGACAAGCAGTGTCACATTAATAGTTCATCCAGCAGATATAGTATGTATCTGAATCAGAAGGTTGTAGCCTTCACCACTTGAGTAGTGAGCTCTAGGATAGTGCATCTCTCCCATAATAGGGACTATTGTAAATGAATCCTAATAGGGTCCAATCCTTAACAAGGTCTACTATACTTAGTACATTGTAAAGAAAATCCTAATAGGGTTAAGGATCTTCTAACAAGGATCACTAAACACTAGTACAAAATATTAGTGGGTTTCAATTCCCACTGGGGTTTTTACCTATTTGGCTTTCCCCGTAACCATATTGGTGTTATGTGTTGATTTCATGTTTCATGTTTATATGGATGTTCATTTCAATACTTAAGCATTTAAGTTCAGTTTAAAGATTAAAGTAAAAAGATAAAATATAGTGAACAGTGATTCAACCCCCCCTCTCAGTGTTCCCATTCCTAACAGTTTATAGATAGTTGTAATGTAAGTTGAAATTTTGTTGTTGTGTTTTGTCCTTGTGTTTTTTGGGCATTACAATTTGAGGAAGAATTTAGATTTCTAGCCAACATGTTTGAATTCTTGGATTATGTAAAACATGTTGACTTTATTTATTGACTATATGGAACATTTAATGCATAGTAAACCATTTTATTGTGATTCCAATAAAGAGATTAAATATGTTTCTATAAGGATGGATGAAGAACATAATGTTGGAAGGATTAGATGAATCTAACCTAAACCTAAGATCTCCAGAGGAGATAAAGAGATAAAATATGGATCTACCTATTGAAGAGGTATTTAGGGAACCTAAGTGTGAAGTTGAAAGTAAGATGCTAGAATTGTTGTTGTTATTGATTGAATAAGTAGAAAGGATGAAGGAGAAGTAGTAGATCAGAGTTGTGATTGCTTCAAGGGATTTTTTAGTAGATTAGTGATGGAGATGGAAATGGAACTCAGTCAGTAAGCCAACATATGTGTAATAATTGGATCTATTATTTGCAAAGTGTGTTGTATGTTTTTAGATCAAACATTACTGTTACTTTCTAAGCATTGTATTAGTTAAAATCCTTTAATCAAGGTTGACCTAACAGTCATTGTATAAATCCTTTAATCAATGTTTCATTCTAATGGAATGTACTTAAGTCCTCTAATAAGGTGCACTCCTAATAGGGTGGTTGAAATCCTTTAATAGGGTCACACCTAGTAGTGTGTTTGTAAACCTTTGACAGGGTTGGCTTTTCACAGAGCTCACTTTAGAAGACTGAATATATCAGTAGCATGTTACAAAGTGGTTTTTCCCAAATTGGGTTTCCACTATAAATCCTGGTGTTAATACTTGTTGAATGTTTTGGTTTGAACATTTCTATGTTTTGCAAGTTAAATACTATTGGATAGTGGACTGCACTATTTTATGTTTTTGGTATACATTCAGTAATGACTGAGTAGTTGTTGGTTATTAGATCTGAGTTGTTGAAGTGTTTAAAAGTTTAATTGATATATTTGGACCTGAGAACAACTGATTCACCCCCCCCCCCCTCTATTGTTCTAAATCATATTAACACTCTTTTTATCTCCTCTTTTCAAATCATCTTCATCAATCAAAAGATAAGGTTTGACATCAATGACAGTATAAAAATTATTTAAATTATAGTTTCCAATAGTTTCTTCATTTTTTCTTCTAGCTTAACTACAAGTTGGTGGAATCTATATATTGTGGTAGGGGTAAGAAGACTTAACTCTTCTAGTATAGTCCACCTTAAGCCATTTAGATACCTAGCAACCTTCACATTTTCATCTTCTAGAACCCTAGGCCTCATATATAGTCTTTGAAACTCCTTTGTGTATGATCTAACATCTAACTCCTTTTGTATAAGGCTCTATCTTTTCTTATGAAACTAAATCTCGTAATCCTCTAACACATAATCTTCTCTGATTTTAGCTAGCATATCTTTCCAAGTGGTAATGCGTTTCTTCCCTTCTCTTTCTTATCTTGGATGAATTTTCACCAAGTGAATGCAGAACCCCTGAGCCTTTCTTTATCCACTTTCACCTTTTGAGCTTCAGTTATTCCATCACATTTGAAATGGTTCTCAAGTCCTTCAATCCAATCAAGGACTACTTCTGGTTTCATTTTTCCACTAAATATTGGGATGCCCTCTAATGCCTTTCCACTTAAGGCATTTAATAATTTCAAGAAGGGCTCTTCAGAGAGGACTGGGTCTAGTTCTGGGACCTCATCCTCTAAGGGTACTTCCTTATGTTTTTGTCCCATCTTGTATTTGACTTCTTTGTTATTTTCATCTACCTCATCCAACTTATGCTCTAATTGGGTGAGTCTTTCCCTAAGAAACCTATGTTCTTCCTCTTGCTCATCCACTTTCTTTGCTAGTTTTTCATTGGTCACCATTTTAGATTCTCCTACTGACTCCCTTTCTAAAACATTCACCACAAGCCTAATCTTTTAGGCTCTTTTACCAATCTTATAGATACTCCCTTAGCATGCTTGCACAAACCCTCTAAGACCCTTATTGTTCCTAGGTTACTCAAGACCCTATCTTTGCTTCTAGGATCTTCCAAGCCCTAACTTGACCCAGTCTAGGACTTTAAAATACCTCTTCAAGAGGTGAAAATATTTTTTCTTCACTAGGGGTGACTATCAATAGTTAATTTTCCATTCCTTAACTCCTTCTTGTATCCATCCAAGTTCTTCTTTGTCTTTTCTCCTTAGCAAGTGGTAATAGGGGTTTCAATTACTTCTGGACACCTTCAAGAATTCCATTTGATCCCTTTGGGATAGGGTATCAATGCTTTCAAAATCAATTTTGAAATTCTTATGAAATCTTAGCAATTAGGACTAATTATTCTACTAGCCCTATTTGACTAGTTTTTTCCAATTCTTTCAAATCTTTCCCAAACAACCCCAAAAATAAAGTTGATATTCTGAAACCCTTTGTCAAGTAATGAAATATTTTGTAGGTTTCATTTCTCTAACTTCTCTATATAGGGGATTCCTACTTTTAAGGACTACTAGGTCTAATTGGGCTTCACTGAACAAGTCAAGTGATTTTTTCTTTTAAATGTGGTTAAATAGATTCGGCAAGGCCTAAGCTTCTTCTGAGGTCTCTATACAACCACAAGGACTACCAAACCAATCTTGGATTGAAGGAGTTAATGAATGGAAAATTAACTATTGATAGTCACCCCTAGTGAAGCACAAATATTTTCACTTCTTGAAGAGGTATTGTAAAGTCCTAGACTAGGTTGAGTAAGAGCTTGGAAGATCCTAGAAGAAAAGATAGGGTCTTGAGTAACCTAGGTTACAATATTTGTGCTTCACTAAGGGTGACTATCAATAGTTCATTTTCTATTGCTTAACTCCATGGATCCATCCAAGTGATTCTTAAGAGTTGTGTAAATATGGAGGAAGGAGCTTTGAAGATTTGATTAGCTATTTTTAAAGACAAGCCCTAGGCAAGTCCAGTGTAACCTGACTAGGAGCTTGTGAAGTACTTGTTGTGTTTGTATGAAGGGGTTCAATTGGAAGGATGAATCCAAGATTGGTTTGGTAGTCCTTTGGGTTATACAAAGACCTCAGAATAATCTTAGGCCTTTCCCAATCTATTTGACCATATTTTGAAGCAAAAACCACTTGACTTGTTCAATGAAGCCCAATTATCCCTAGTAGCCCTTAAAAGTAGGAATCACCTATATAGATACCTTGGAGAAATGAAACCTACAAAATATTTCATAACTTGATAAAGCATGTTAGAGTATCAACCTTGTTTTTGGGGTTGTTTGGGAAATATTTGAAAGAATTGTTAAAAACTAGTCAAACAGGGCTAGTAGAGTAATTAGGCCTAATTTCCAAGATTTCATAAGAATTTGGAAATCAATTTTGAAAGCATTGATACCCTATCCTAAAGGGATCAAATGGAATTCTTGAAGGTTTATAAAAGGAATTCAAACCCCTATTACCATTTTATAAGGAGAGAGGACAAAGAAGCACATGGATCTATCCAAGAAGGAGTTAAGGAATTAAAAATGAGCTATTGATAGTCGTCCCCTAGTGAAGCACAAATATTACAACCCCTTGAAGAGGTATTGTAAATTACTAGACTGCATCGAGTAAGGGCTTGGAAGATCCTAGAAGAAAAGATAGGGTCTGTTAGCCCATTTTCATGTCATAGCTAAATTCTTTAGAAAATGGTCTATTTCTACAAAAAAATTCATGGCCGTAGGTATTTTCTTCTGGTCTTTGCAACTATTTTTTAGGTCTCTGGCTTTAAACCCTTGCAAATATTCAAAAAACTAGCCATTGTGTGGAAAAAAACCCTAAGTCTACCCAGGCCCTGTTCTATTTTTAAGTTACTTTTTGGGTCACTTAAAATTCCTAAAATGCACATGCTTTATATTATTGGTCAGTCCCTATTTAAATCTTTTCTAAGTTTTTACCCCCGGTGGCCTTTAATATTTCCTAAGTCTATGAACCCGATGGTGTTTTAATTTTTCCTAAGTCCCGATGAAATATTTTTCCTAAGTCAGTGCCTTAATATTTCCTAATTTTTTGGCTTGTTTTATTTCCTAGGCCCAATCTCTCTGACACCATCTCAATCTAATGGTTGTTGCTAAAGCGCAAGGGATTTGTCAGAGCTATGTGAAGTCACGACGGCTGTTGATTTTCCTTTATGACATGATGCTTCAAATTATGGGTCCAAGGTGACACGTAGGTACAAGTGGTGGTCTTTGATTGGTCCACAATATAATATGGTGGTAGTTGTTAGTGGGACCTAGTTTTCGAGTTTGTCAGAGGGTCTTGACATTGTCAGAAAATCAACGACGGGCGTATGATCTTATGGGATGTGTCAGAGGTTTAAGATCATGCAACAACCGTCAATTCTACCTTTTTTAGAGAGGATAAAGAGTAGTGGGACCTGTGTTGGATTTAATGATGTGGCTTTCTTTTGATTTGTTGAAGGGTTTGTTGATAGGGAGGTGTCGGTGGGACCTGAGGTTTTCAGTCTGATAGATAGTTAAAGACCCGCTTAATCTTATGGCTCTCACTTTACCGCAAGGTCAAGATGCATGCTAGATAAGTCAATGCTTTAGTGATAGCCCTTGATTCATTTTTGGCTATGTGCTTCATGGCGGTGGTCCCAGTGTCAGATAGAATTGATTGGTAGTTTCTCATTGGTCTAGGTGTGCTGAGGTGCACTTGTCAGTGGGTTCGCCAGTCTCGAAGGGTCTTGACATCTGCAAAGGATCTATGGTTGGTGTAATTTATCATGGTAGTTGTCAAAGCCATGAGATCTTCCACCAGCCATTTGATTTTGCTTTCTCTCTGGCGTCTGACATAGTGGGTCCTGTTTGTCAGAGGGAGCCGACCTATGTGATTTTCATTGGTGGAAGGGATAATGATGAAGTGGGCCCGTTGCCAGGTGTTGCAGAGTTGTTTTATTTTGATTGGTCAGCATGTTTGTGACTAGGATGGTGTCAGTGGGGACAATTTATCCAAGGTGGGTAAAGTACTACAGGATCTTGCGGTTGTCGCTATATCACTGGGGTAAGATGCACGATAGTTAAGTGTGCAGTATAATGACAGTTGTTGATCTCATCTAGGGGGAGATACATTGTGGTGGGTCCACTTTGCTACGTGCCACTAAGGTGCTCATTTCTTATTGGCTAAGGGACTCTTGGCATGGTCGAGGACTTTTCAAAGGGTTCGTGACTATTTTTAAGAATGATGTGGACCGCCCGATTTGCCGGGAAGATGCTAGGATAGACGGTCGCATTCTAAACTCTGTTTGGATGACCGTTGCATTTCAAATTCAAATTTTTAGAGTGTTTCTAGTGATAGAAAGGACTGGTTTTAATTGCTTTTGAGGATGGATTTGATTTTTTTGGTGGTGCCAGTGGTTGCAGTGTGGTCTAGGTTGCCATGATCAAATTGTACATGTGTTTTCATGCCATGTAGGAATGGGTTTTCTTACTCAAGGCATGTTGTAGGTGGCTAAAAGGATTGATTGACATATAATTTCATGATTTGTAGTACTTTCTCAGAGATCTATCATAAGTGCAAATCTTTCTCAGGCATGGCCGACTGGTTTTCATCCCCTATAATAAATTGTGACTATTCATAGTTGGTAGGGTGGTTGAAAACCCTAATTTTTCCCTAAATGATCCTTTGTATGTTCTGTCCTCATTTCTATAAAAGGATTATCTTGATCATTTAGAAGGGTTTAGATCTAGGTTAGTTTGAAAGGGTTAGGATCTAGGTTAGTTCCAAGGGTTCTGATTTCAGTTGGTTCCAGGGAGTTGTAGCAGGCTGTATCACATTGTATGAGATTGCATAGAATCTCCTTGTAATATTTTGTAGGTTATTGAAGTGGTTTTATCTCTTTTCTTCTTTGAACATGTACATGACTCATCATACTTAATATAAGTATTTCAAGCTTTCAAGTCTCTCCTTGGTGTCAATCTTGTGAATTCTAGATTTTCTGATCCATTGCATAGGGTTACCTTTGTATATGTTCTAGTCTTTAGTTCTTGATCTAGGATCAAGTGAAATATACTTTGGATAGGGCATAAATTCATTTTGATTTGTCTAAAAAAGGATATTATAAGTAGTGGATGGGCTGGAATGTTTATGTTTATGGCTATGAGTCTTTAACAGTAGTTGGTTCATGTTCAATGTTTGTATTTGAGATTTGCCCAATGGATAATGGCACTGATTAGGGATTAGTATATTCAGTTGAGTTCAATGCTTGATTGGCTCTTGTTTACTTCTTTCCATCTTCATAATATCAACACCATTTCAAGTCTTATTTATTATTTGGTTGATAGTAGTAATGCTCCACCATAGCAATGGAGACTCAATGAATGTCTGGTTACCATTTAGTACTTTCTTTCTATCATCTACTTTGTTCAATCCAATTTAATGTCCTAAAATGTCATAAGATACTAGATTAGGTACACCCACCTTGGTTTTGCAGAGCTAGAAGTGAAGAGGGCAGTCTTGTCCCTATAGTTGGTCCAGTTGTCTTGTAGAGCTCTCATACTTGGAACTAACCATTCCTAATACTAGTCTCAAGGCATATTGGCAGCCCTAGTTGGCATAAGAGTTTTCAAACACCAATAGGGTCTTGATTAACATAGGTGAAAATATTTATGCTTCACTAGGGATGACTATCAATAGTTCATTTTCCATTCCTTAACTCCTTCTTGGATCCATCCAAGTTCTTCTTTTTCTTCTCTCCTTAGCAAGTGGTAATAGGGGTTTCAATTCCTTCTAGAAAACTTCAATAATTCCATTTTATCCCTTTAGGATAGGGTATCAATGATTTCACAATCGATTTCCAAATTCTTATGAAATCTTGGCAATTAGGCCTAATTACTCTACTAGCCCTATTTGACTAGTTTTTGCCAAATATTTCAAAACAAGGACCCCCCCCCACAAAAAAAAAAGTTTATATTCTAAAACCTTTTATCAAGTTATGATATATTTTTTAGGTTTCATTTCTCCAAGGTCTCCATACATGGGCTTCCTACTTTTAAGGGCTTCCAGGGCTAATTGGGCTTCACTGAAGTAGTCAAGTGATTTTTGCTTCAAAATATAGTCAAATGGATTGGGCAAGGCCTAAGATTCTTCTCAGGTCTTTGTAAAATCACAAGGACTACCAAACCAATCTTGGGTTCATCCTTCCAATCAAACCCCTGCATACACACCCAAAAATTACTTCACAAGGGCCTAGATGGGTTACATTAGACTCGCCTAGTGCTTGTCTTTAAAAATAGTTAAACAACTCTTTAGAGATTCTTCCTCCATATTTACATTGTACATAGACTCCCCTAGCATATATTTTTGCTTCACTAGGGGTGACTATCAAAAGTTCATTTTCCATTCCATAACTCCTTTTGAAACATTGAAAACTAGCAACTCCCTATGTGTGTGAATTTTGTACCTAGTTGTAGACACAACACTTCAGTAAAACATTAGAGGTTAGCAAAAAATGAAATCTACAAGTAATTGAAACTATGCTAACCAAGAGATCTACTACCTTCTAGTAGGTGCGAGTATGATGTTCTCAGATTGAAATCGAGATTAGTGACTATGCAACACCTAAATGAAGGATTTTAAATGATGAAAGCAATGAAATATGAATGCAAATTAATCAATTTTTTTTGAATTTTGATGCAATATGTTGAAAAATTGTATGAAATTAATCTAGAATTAAATTGAAATGATATGAAAATTAATCTAAGAATTATATGAATTGATATGCAAAGCTATGAAAAACTATGAATTGATCTCACAAAATTGCCTATCGCAAAATCGTTGTTCTTCAATTGTAAATTCGGTAGAGTAATTGTGCATATTCGAGAGATTAGAGATTCAAAGCTTGAGGGATTTTGAGAGGGATTTGTGAAGAGTTGAGCCTCGTTTTTATAGAAATCCAAGGCTTGAGGATGCATTGAGGAAAGCCATAAATCACTCTTGATTAACTCAGGCTATTTTTTGAGTTAACAAGAAATTAAGAATAAATAAATTCATAAATCATGCAAAAGCAGTTTTTATCTCAAAATAGAGCTTTAATTCTTTTTTTTAACTCATCATCAGATGTTGAGTTTCAATTTTAAAATTGATTGTTAATTTCTAGTTGCCTATTTTTCTGATTGTGCATGATTTAATTATAAATTAATTAAAAATAAAGTTATTTAATCTCAACGTAACTAATTTGAAAATTAAAAAAATTGATTTATGGGTTAATCAATTATTAAATCAAACTTTTATTAAAAAAATATATTATTAAATATTGACAACCGACTTTAATTAATTAAATAGGAATTTAATCAATTAGTCATAAGATTTTTGATTTATTATCAAAATTAAATAATACAATTTAGGAATAAATATAATTAAATGTAATTAAATAATTAAGTGGTAGTATTAAATCTGATTAATTAAATATTCAAAATATTCAATTAATCAAACTTTAGGATAAATAAGATTTATCACCAAATAATTATTAAATTAAGAATAATTATGATAAATTAGGAATATTTCTAGGAATATTCCCTGATGCAGAATTTAGGATAATCAATTAAATTCGATAATGTGCAGATGTGCCTTAAGTTAGGACTTTTGTATTGATTTCATTCGATTTGAAGATGTAGGAGGTTAATGAACCTATAACCCATTTTTGGGGTATTACATTTTGCCGCTCTTTGAATTACTGTGCAAAGTGCAATGGTTTAAAGATAGGTTGTGTATGATAAAGATGTTTGAGATTGAAATTGATTTGAAAGACAAACCGATTCCAAGACATAAACTGATTGAAAGATTTAAAGATGCAAGATTTAGGTCATGGGTGACCAAAGAATCATGATGGTGTCAACTATAGCAACAATGAACCGATGATTACAAAAAAATATCAAAATGCCTAATTCTGAACCTTATGATTATGAAGAAGGAGTAACCGATTTCAGACCTGATTGTCGAAAGAGAATCATATGGGATAATGATGAAGCGGGCGCATTTCCAAGTGTTGCAGAGTTGTTTTATTTTGATTGCTTAGCATGTTTGTGACTAGGATAGTGTCAGTGGGGCCGGTTTCTCCAAGGTGGGTAAAGCACTACGGGATCTTGTGGTTGTCGCTATATCGCTAGGGTAAGAAGCACGATAGTTAAGTGTGCGGTATAACGATGGTCGTTGATCTCGTCTAGGGGGAGATACTTTGCGGTGGGTCCAATGTGCTACATGGCACTATGGTGCTTGTTTCTTATTGGTTGAGGGACTGCTAGCATGGCCGAGGACTTTTAAAAGGGTTCGTGACTATTTTTAAGAATGATGTGATTGCTCGATTAGTCGGGAAGATGCTAGGATTGACAGTGGCATTTAAAACTCTATTTGGATGGCCATTTCATTTCAAATTCAAATTTTCAGAGGGTTTTTAGTGATAGAAAGGACTGGTTTTAATTGCTTTTGAGGCCGGATTTGATTTTTTTGGTGGTGTTGGTGGTTGCAGTGTGTCCAGGTTGCCATGATCAAATTGCATAGGTGTTTTCATGCCATGTACGAATGGGTTTTCTTACTCAAGGCATGTTGTAGGTAGCTAAAAGGATTGATTGACATAGAATTTCATGATTTTTAGTACTTTCTCAAAGATCTATCATAAGTGCAAATCTTTCTTAGGCATGACCGACTGGTTTTCATCCCCTATAATAAATTGTGACTGTTCATAGTTGGCAGGGTGGTTGAAAACCCTAATTTTTCCCTAAATGATCCTTTGCATGTTGCGGTCCTTGTTGCTCTAAAAGGATTATCTTGATCATTTAGAAGGGTTCGGATCTAGGTTAGTTCCAAGGGTTCTAATTTCAGTTGGTTCCAGGGAGTTGTAGCAGGCTGTATCACATTGTATGAGATTGCATAGAATCTCCTTGTAATCTTTTGTAGGTTATTGAAGTGGTTTTATCTCTTTTCTACTTTGAACATGTACATGAATCATCATACTTAATATAAGTATTTCAAGCTTTCAAGTCTCTCCTTGGTGTCAATCTTGTGAATTCTAGATTTTCTGATCCATTGCATAGGGTTACCTTTGTATATGTTCTAGTCTTTAGTTCTTGATCTAGGATCAAGTGAAATATACTTTGGATAGGGCATAAATTCATTTTGATTTGTTTATAGAAGGATATTATAAGTAGTGGATGGGCTAGAATGTTTGTGTTTATGGCTATGAGTCTTTAATAGTAGTTGGTTCATGTTCAATGTCTATATTTGAGATTTGTCCAATGGATGATGGCACTGATCAGGGATTAGTATATTCAGTTGAGTTCAATGCTTGATTGGCTCTTGTTTACTTCTTTCCATCTTCATAATATCAACACCATTTCAAGTCTTATTTATTATTTGGTTGATAGTAGTAATGTTCCACCATAGCAATGGAGACTCAATGAATGTCTGGTTACCATTTAGTACTTTCTTGCTATCATCTGCTTTGTTCAATCTAGTTTAATGTCCTAAAATTCCATAAAGTACTAGATTAGGTACACCTGCCTTGGTTTTGCAGAGCCAGAAGTGAAGAGGGCAGTCTTGTCCCTATAGTTGGTCCAGTTGTCTTGTAGAGCTCTCATACTTGGAACTAACCATTCCTAATACTAGTCTCAAGGCATATTGGTAGCCCTAGTTGGCATAAGAGTTTTCAAACACCAATAGGGTCTTGAGTAACATAGGTGAAAATATTTGTGCTTCACTAGGGATGACTATCAATAGTTCATTTTCCATTCCTTAACTCCTTCTTGGATCCATCCAAGTTCTTCTTTTTCTTCTCTCCTTAGCAAGTGGTAATAGGGGTTTCAATTCCTTCTAGAAAACTTCAATAATTCCATTTTATCCCTTTAGGATAGGGTATCAATGATTTCACAATCGATTTCCAAATTCTTATGAAATCTTGGCAATTAGGCCTAATAACTCTACTAGCCCTATTTGACTAGTTTTTGCCAAATATTTCAAAACAACCCCCCCCCCCCCCCCCCCCCAAGAAAAAAAAGTTTATATTCTAAAACCTTTTATCAAGTTATGATATATTTTTTAGGTTTCATTTCTCCAAGGTCTCCATACATGGGATTCCTACTTTTAAGGGCTTCTAGGGCTAATTGGGCTTCACTGAACTAGTTAAGTGATTTTTGCTTCAAAATATAGTCAAATGGATTGGGCAAGGCCTAAGATTCTTCTCAGGTCTTTGTAAAATCCCAAGGACTACCAAACCAATCTTGGGTTCATCCTTCCAATCAAACCCCTGCATACACACCCAAAAATTACTTCACAAGGGCCTAGATGGGTTACATTAGACTCGCCTAGGGCTTGTCTTTAAAAATAGCTAAACAACTCTTTAGAGATTCTTCCTCCATATTTACATTGTACATAGACTCCTCTAGCATATCTTTTTGCTTCACTAGGGGTGACTATCAAAAGTTCATTTTCCATTCCCTAACTCCTTCTGCCACATTGAAAACTAGCAACTCCCTATGTGTGTGAATTTTGTACCTAATTGTAGATACAACACTTCAGTAAAACATTAGAGGTTAGCAAAAATTGAAATCTGCAAGTAATTAAAACTATGCTAACCAGGAGATCTACTACCTTCTAGTAGGTTCGAGTATGATGTTCTCAGATTGAAATCGAGATTAGTGACTATGCAACACCTAAATGAAACATTTTAAATGATGAAAGCAATGAAATATGAATGCAAATTAATCAATTTTTTTTGAATTTTGATGCAATAGGATGAAAAACTATATGAAATTAATCTAGAATTAAATTGAAATGGTATGAAAATTAATCTAAGAATTATATGAATTGATATGCAAAGCTATGAAAAACTATGAATTGATCTCACAAAATTGCATGTCGCAAAATCATTGTTCTTCAGTTGTAAATTCACCAGAGTAATTGTGCATATTGGAGAGATTAGAGATTCAAAGCTTGATGGATTTTGAGAGGGATTTGTGAAGAGTTGAGCCTCGTTTTTATAGAAATCCAAGGCTTGAGGATGCATTGAGGAAAGCCATAAATCACTCTTGTTTAACTCAGGCTGATTTTGAGTTAACAAGAAATTAAGAATAAATAAACTGATAAAATCATGCAAAAGCAGTTTTTATCTCAAAATAGAACTTTAGTTCTCTTTTTCAACTCATCATCAGATGTTGAGTTTCAATTTTAAAATTGATTGTTAATTTCTAGTTGCCTATTTTTCTAATTGTGCATGATTTAATTATAAATTAATTAAAAATAAAGTGATTTATTCTCAACTTAACTGATTTTAAAATTAAAATAATTGATTTATGGGTTAATCAATTATGAAATCAAACTTTTATTAAAAAAATATATTATTAAATATTGACAATTGACTTTAATTAATTAAATGGGAATTTAATCAATTAGTCATAAGATTTTTGATTTATTGTCAAAATTAAATAATACAATTTAGGAATAAATATAATTAAATATAATTAAATAATTAAGTGGCAGTATTAAATCTGATTAATTAAATATTCAAAATATTCAATTAATCAAACTTTAGGATAAATAAGATTTATCGCCAAATAATTATTAAATTAAGAATAATTATGATAAATTAGGAATATTTCTAGGAATATTCCTTGATGCAGAATTTAGGATAATCAATTAAATTTGATATTGTATAGATGTGCCTTAGGTTAGGACTTTTGTATTAATTTCATTCGATTTGAAGATGTAGGAGGTTAATGAACCTATAACCCATTTTTGGGGTATTACATTTTTCCCCTCTTTGAATTACTATGCGAAGTGCAATGGTTTAAAGATAGGCTGTGTATGATAAAGATGTTTGAGATTGAAATTGATTTGAAAGACAAACTGATTCTGAGACATAAACCAATTGAAAGATTTAAAGATGCAAGATTTAGGTCATGGTTGACCAAAGAATCATGATGGTGTCAACTATAGCAACAATGAACTGGTGATTACAAAAAACTATCAAAATGTCTGATTCTGAACCTTATGATTATGAAGAAGTGAGTGACCGATTTCAGACTTGATTGTCCAAAGAGAATCATATTGGTATCGAATCCTAAACCCATCAGTTACGACAAACCAAGGAAATAACACTAATGAACCGATGGTTATGAAAAGCTGATACAATTTACAAGATAGATTAGGATACCAGATTTATATGGATCTCAATGAGTCTGATATGCCCCAAGTGATGATAGATTTGCCCCAAGTGATCAGGACTTTTGATGAGTCAGCCACTAGATGTGGTAGTTGTCTTGATTACTGAGGAAATATTGATTACAGATTTAGATTTACAGACTTGAATGATGTGCAATACCATGCCGCCTTTGGGATAAAAATTAAAATCTTACAAGAAAAGTTAGCATTATAGTTTAGAAGCATGTTAATTGATTTGAGAAGTGGTTATACATGTTTGAGAACATGTTCTACATCATTTAGAGGTCCTAGAGACCAAGTTTGACTAGGTTAAACCATCAGTTGAGCATAGTTGACCAAGTTGAAATTTTGATAGTTTGATGTAAGATAATCAGTTAAGTTGAATTCTAGATTTATGTGATGATTGAAGGTCGATTATGCAAGTAGTTAATAATATGAATGATCTCAAATTTTGATTTTGATCCCAAAAAAGGATTCTACTTGCTGTTTTGTTGGAGGAACCTTCATACAACACTCAATCCTTGTGTCATGTTTAGCATTTTTGGTTTTGAAGAATCGTTTAAGTGTTTAAGCAATTTGTGAGATCATGCAAAGTGCAAAATGAAATGTAGAATGAAATGCAAACCTAGGACCTGGGACCTAATCACTGATCATGTGTTGATTTGTTGTCATCATTGAACTTTTAGGTAACCAGATAAATCAATACAATGCCCACTAGTTATGAAACCATAGACATATGAATATCGATTTGTATGCGCAAAAATCAATACAACACCCACTGGTTAGGCAACCATGGACATATGAATATTGATTTAATTTTTGGAATGTCAAATTAGATATAAGCACCAAGGCACAAACACCAGGATGACCTGAATATCATGTCCATTTTGATATAGAAATTTGTATAAGCATCAGAACATAGACGTCGTGATGACCTAAATATGCCTTGCATTCAAACACACCAAATAGTCAAGAGATCATTCTAAATCCAGTTTGAAATACCCATAGTGACCCTTTATTATTCACATTCTTAGGTAAGATCACGTTTCACAGTAGGAGAAAGAACTCACTCAAAAAGATAATAGTTAGACAAAAATTCTTTGAATTTTTTGGGTATCAATGGTTGAGGTACACATGGCCATCCAATTTGAGATAGAGGCTCTTATAGACAAACACCATTTCAATCTAGAATTTCCAAAGTTGTTAGATTTTCACATACAAGCATAAGATAGAAAATATTATGCCCCCATTCATCACTCTCTAAATCATGTAAAGGACATCATCGAAGATCTCAAAGGACACAATATGCAAAAATCTCAATGCAAATCAGTAAGCATACAAGGAGATAAAAGCATGTAAAAAGCATAGATTGTTTTCAATTTGTGTTTTATTGCATTGTTGTAGATGCAAAATCCTTTCTAGAGAGGAGACAAATTGACTAACTCAAATGAAGCTTGAAAATAATTTGAATGGAAATGACACATCTAAAGTATACTGGAGACCATAGGATATGACATTGATTTCCCCCAAGGGTTAAGCATTGATAGGATACAGACACTTGAGCTGATTGGTGCACAGATCGACTTTATTGAAACAAGGATATATACAAACTAAAGCATACTAAAAGTTGGGAAAAACTAAGATTACACTGATAGATGGAGCATTTTTGAACAAGTGGTACCCATTTGCCAAGTTTTCACCATCTTGGTAGAGATTCTATTTTTTCTACCAAGGTGCCTGTTTCCAAGTTTTCACTAAGGCACTTTTTCTTTTTCTCATTTTTTTGTATTTTTCATTTTTCCAGTTTTCTTGATATTTTTGGTATTTTTTTATTCTTTTGTGAATCATCAAGGTGCCTATTGCTAGGTTTTCATGAAGATGTTCATTTTTTCAGGACATTTTAAGATTTTTAAGATTTTTTTAGGACATTTTACCAGACACTAAATGCCTTAGGCATATAATTTCTTCAGATGGAGAACATTGATTGGTTCCCAAAGCTATTCTCCTCTAGTCGTTGAGAGTTGATATGCTCCATAGCCAAAAGTAGCAGTGATAACAAAGGGACCTAGCCAGTTGGGTTCAAACTTCCCCTTGCAATATCTATGTGATTGATTTTTAGGATTCTCTCTCAAGACTAGATCGCCAACCTAAAATTCTCTATGTCTGACTTTCTTATTATAGCCTCTAGACATTCTCTTCTGATATACTCTAAGATGATCATAAACTTCTTGTTTGCACTCATCTAGTAGTTCAAGTTCTTGTAAGCTAGACACTGTGTAGTCATCATCAATTACTAGACCATGCATTCTAATTCTTAGTGATGGGATTTCAACCTCAATAGGTAGTTTCACTTCAGACCCATAAACTAAAGTGAAAGATGTAGCCCTAGTGGGCATTTTGATACTTGTTCTATAGGCCCAGAGAGCTGGATTGATCATGAGATGCCAGTCTCTTCCTATTTTATTAACTATATGGTGCAAGATTTTTAATAGATTCTTGTTAGAAGCCTCTGCTTGTACATTCCCTTGAGGATAGTAGATAGATGACCAATATTGTGTAATCTTGAATTTGGAACATAAATCATCCAAGTCTCTATTCCTGAATTGTCCCCCATTATTTGTGACTATAGAATGAGGGATATCATACTGACATATGATGTAGTTTAGAATGAACAAAGAAATTTTCTTTTCGGTTGCTTGAGTCAAGGGGACTGCTTCTACCCATTTTGTAAATTAGTCTATAGCTGTCATGTTATGGGTATGTCCATTAGAAGAATGAGGATGTATGGCTCCTATAAGATCAAATGTCCATTGGTGAAAAGGCCATTGTGTAGTAAAGGGAATTAGGTCTTTTCCTGGAGCATGAATTAAGTTACCACGTACTTGGCACTTTTGACAGTTCTTAGCAAACTTGATTACATCTTTCTCCATTTTAGGCCAATAGTACCCAGCCCTATTAAGCTTTTGAGCTAGCATTAAACCATTTGAGTGTGACCCAAATATACCTTTGTGGACTTCCTTGAGTGCATGTTGACACTCATCCCATTCTAAATATCTAAGTAGTGTACCATCTAGAACTCATTTGTATAGATCATTACCAATGATGACATACCGGGATGCATTGTAGATAAGGTATCATTTCTCATGGCTATTGAAGGTATCAAGAATGATTTGGTCTTGGAGATAGGAGAAAAGGTTTCTGTATCGAGATGAATCATGAGCAACAATAGTGTACATCATGCAGGTTTCAGGGGGATCATATGCAGGATAAGATAGTGCTTCCACTAGGAACTCATAGTGTATCTCATGTTCAGGTTACTGTAATAGAGTAGATAGCATTGCCATTGCATCAACAACCTTGTTCTCTATTCTAGGTATTTTTTCAAAGGTGATAGATATGAAATATTTCTTTATATCATCTACCATTCACTTGTATGGGATCAACTTTCATCTTTCATTTGGTACACATCACTGACTTGATGGATAACAAGTTGGCAGTCCCCATGAATGTGTAACTCAATCACTCTCCACTCAATTGCTAGTTTCATACCATTAAGAAGGAATTCATATTCAATAGTATTATTTGTGTAAGGGAACTTTAATCTAAATTCTTTTGGTATTGAGTACCCTGGAGGAGTGATAAATAATATGCCTTCTCCAAGTCCATTTTGTGTATAGGAGCCATCAAAGAACAATTTCCATTCTCTAGAAGAAAGATTCATGATAGAGGAATTTGGGAACTCTATTTACATTGGTGTATCATCAAACATAGGTGCATCTACCAATTGATCAGCAATAACTTGGCCTTTAATAGCTCTTCTTTCAACATATTCAATATCAAATTCACTCAAGAGCATGACCCATTTGGCTAATTGACCCATGAGGGTAGCTTTGCTTAGTAGGTACTTTAGTGGATCAATCTTAGCTACCAAATGTGTTTTATGAACTAACATATAATGTCTCAGTTTTTGTGATGCAAAGATCATAGCTAGACAAGCTTTCTCAATCATTGAATAGTTCTTCACATATGCAACCAAGGTTCTACTGATATAGTATATAGCTCTTTCCTTTCTATTCTCATCATGTTGTGCTAGAAATTCCCTCAGTGATGTATCTGTGGTAGAGACATATAGGATCAGCGGCTTCCCCTAAATAGGAGGCATCAAGATAGGAGGATTTCATAGATATTTCTTGATATGGTTAAAGTTCTTCTCACATTCTTCACTCCATGCAAAAGTCACACCTTTACGTAAAGTTTTTGTAAAAGGCTGTGAGATATCTGTAAGCTGTGATATGAAACGCTTGATAAATTGTACTCTCCCTTGTAATGTTCTCATTTGACTATTATTCTTCAGGGGTTGCATCTCCATTATAGCCTTTACTTTAGTTGGATCAACTTCAATGCCCTTCTTTGAAACTATGTATCCTAAGAGCTTTCCATAAGTGACACCAAAAGGACACTTCTTAGGATTTAGTCTGAGACTAAATTTTTCCATTCTAGCTAGTATCTTGCTTAAGTCATTTAGATGTTCAACTCTAATCATAGATTTTTCTAAAGTATCATCAACTTAATCCTCCATATTTTGATGCATCATGTCATGAAAAATAGATGTCATATCTCTCTGATATGTAGCACCATCATTTTAAAGCCCAAATGACATGACATTCTAGCAGAAGGTACCCCATTCACATGTGAAAGTAGTTTTCTCTTGATCCTCTAGAGCAATTTTTATTTGATTATATCCAGAGAAACTGTCCATTAAAGAATACATCTCGAAACCCACAGTCATGTCCACTATCATATTAATGTTAGGTAGTGGAAAATCATCCTTAGGGCATGCTTTGTTCACATCTCTAAAGTCTATGCACACTCTGATTGATTTATCTAGTTTAGAAATAGGTACAATATTTGAGATCCATTCAGCATAGTCAATAACATGGATGAATCCAGCTTTTAGTAGTTTCTCTAATTCATCTTTGACCAAGAGTGCAACAGGTGGATGCATCTTTCTTAATTTTTTTTTAATAGGTTTAACTCCAAGAGCAATAGATAAATGGTGCATTATAAGATTAGGATCCAACCCTAGCATATCTGAATATTTCCATGCAAAGTTGATCTTCTTTTCTATTAGGAATGTAGTAAAATTTTTCTTTTCTTCTTCTAATCTGGATTGTGCTACATGGATCAACAATGGTTCCTCTGTTGTTCCCAAGTTGATAGATTGAGTGGGCTCAATTAGAACTAGAGATATGTCCTTTAAATGACTTGGAAGGACATCAAATATCTCATCCTTAGGCACCTCAGAGAGGTTTTCACCTTTGGATATGTGTTCTATTTTTACTTTTGTAGGTTCTAAGACTACCACAAAGTGGTTTTCACCCTCAAAACTCCTTTTCTTTTTCTTTTTATTCTTATTATTTTGACCAAGATACTCGATGTCTGAATCCATCATGCTGATGCTCAGTTCACTAATGGAAGTCTTCATAGGCTCAACTGCATTTAGGTAGCAAGCAAGGGCATAGTCATTCGGGAAAGTAAAGATACCTTGGCTCAGATTCATGGAAGTTTGGTCAAGAAGGTCAGGATGTTGGATAGTCAAAGTGGGAAAAGATTGGGAGATAGTGTTTACAAATATGCATCTGTCATCATTGGTCCTAACTTGATGCTCGAGTTCAAAGGTGATATTACAACTCAAAATATTCAATTCATGAATAGGCTCAATGTCATTGTGAGAGTCCAATTCAGCCATAGGTGGATCAGACTTGTTAAGTTCATTATTTCTCTCTAGACTTACATTGGGTTTAGGTGCATATTGGTGAATAACATCAATATGGTTTTCTATGATAAGCTCATATTCCTCTGGAATGACTTCCCATTCATAGTCATTTGATTCCTCATCTATGCCTCTAGGAAAATTGAGAACATGAGTAAAGTTAGGGTGAGTTCCCCAAGAAGGGTTACCCTCAGATTCTAGTTCGAATTCATACTCATGAGAATCTATCTCAAAATAACTACCACCTTTGTCTTGTCTATTTTATTATCTTTGAGATTAGTTGGTTCTTGTGGTGCAACTATCTCTTGTTCTATAGTAGGTTCTTGTGTGTTTACTACATTGATTCTTTTTACTAGATCATCTTTAGCTTCAAGGAGGCCTTTTATCTCTTTAGGAAAACACTCATAAGGAATGAGCTCCTTAGTGGTGTCTGACTCATCACCATCAAACTATTGTATTTTTTCCTCCTTTGGTTCAATCTATTCTAAGACATGTGTGGAGTTCTTGCTAAGATAGAAAGGATTCTTCTTATATCCTAGACCTATTCTATCCTTGTTGGTTCAACCATGGTGGTCAAGAGGTGATAGAAGACCCTTACCTTGTAGTCCTAGAGGTCCTTTTCCAGTATATCCCATTTTTGTGATCAATTTGTCCCCTGGTCCATATGACTTCTGAGGAATTTTGCTTGAAGTGGAGTCACATTTTTGGGTTGACTGAGAGTTAGATTCCTCTTTATACAACCATGCAAGCACATCTTCATCTTCCTCAAACTCTTGTTTAGATACTTGTTCTAGAACAAAGCTTCCATTGACTAGGACTTGGGATTTTTTAGCATTAGGTTTCACTTTGTCTGACGGTTGCCCATAAGTCTTAGGCGACAATGGGAGAGATGTGAGAGATAAAATAGGTTCCATTGTGTATTCTCCCATACCATTGTCTTTAATTTGGACCTCTTTAGCAATGTCTTCCATCTTGGATGTAGACACCATGTCTTTTTTCTTAGTGGAAGATTCTTTGTTATTTGGAACAAGTTTATTAGTACTTTCTTTCAATGTATTGCAAGTTGTATATAGATCAACTAGAATCATCACCTCTATTCCTTGATATGGAAATTTAACACATTGATGGTATTTGGAAGGAATAGCTTTCATTTCATGTATCCAGGGTCTCCCTAGAAGAATATTGTAAGCCAAAGTTAGATCAAGAACTTGACATATGGTGTCTCTGAGAACAGGTCTTGTTCTAATAGGTAAGACTATAGTTCCTTTGGAAGATCTTTCTTGCTTATCATATGCTTTGAGAGTTATCTTCTTCTTAGGATCAATGGCAGCTTTTGATAATCCAAATTGTGTAATCAATCTGAAACAACAAATGTTTAAGCCAGTGCCCCCATCTATCAACACACATTTGACATGACAGTTTTGGATCAAGACTTCAATATGCAAGGGCTGATTATGTGGATGACTCAAGGAGTTATCATCTTCCTCTAAAAAGGATATATATTGTAGAGACATAAGATAACCAACCATAGTCTATAATCTATCTAAATCAAGGTTGTCAGGAACATTGGATCTGAGCAGAGCTTTGCCTTGAATGGCTCTATGAGTTTGAGATATCTGAAGCAACTCAAACATGGAAATTTTTGCATTTGTATGCTAGAGTTGTTGGACAATACTGTATGATGTAGGCCTCATATCTTTAGGATTTGAAGATTTAGATGTAGCCTTCTATTTAGAAGCATATGAAAGATTGAAAGGCATCTTAGGGACATTGGATGAATCTGGGATTTGTCCTAGCAAATGCACCTAAGCTTGTGATCGAGTAACTACATTAGCTAATTGATTTTATCTATCTCTTCATAAAATTCTGATGACATTACAATGCTCAGATAGAGATGGTTCAACCATATTGATGACAACATTGTTCCCAGAGTATGCATAATTGACTTTAGTACCCAAATTAAGTTGAGAAGAAGAATCTTCTTTATCATGTTTCAGAAATGGCTCTATAAATGTTGTATGATCATTATTTCTTTTATGATTGTCAATCATGATTTCTCCATTATCAATTTTGTCTTGTATGAGGTGTTTCAAGTGTACACAGTTATTGGTTTTATGACCCTTATTATGATGGAAGTCACATAAATTGGTCTCTTTCCACCATTTTGGTTTAGGTTCAAGATCAAATGGTCGGATCTCAAGCAAGTAAATGATGTTGTTATCCAATAGAGTTTTCATGGCAGATTCCAAGGACTCTCCAAGAGGAGTGAATTTGCGGTTAGGATCTATAGCCCAAGGTTTGTAAGTAGATGGTTTCTTGTTAGATTCTGTTGCTTTAGCTTTAGAAGCTTTGATGGCTTAGGTGCCAATAGTGAGATTGAAAGTAGGTGCCTTAGAAGGGGGATAGATATTATCAACAATGCCATCTATGACAACACTTTTATTCTTGTTCCATTTTTTCCTCTATCTTTAGAACTAGATCCAGATTCATACTTGTCCTTCTGAAGTGATAGGTCTCCTTTTTGCACAAGTACTTTCTCAATTTTGATTTCATTTTCAACCATCTTACAAAAGGATGTATGATTTTGCATTTGCAAGTGGTAGTTGTGTTTTGGAACAAGATTGTTGATGAAGATTTCTAGCTTCTTAGTTTCTAGAATGGGTCTAGCATATAGAGAAAACTTCTTCCTCCATATTTTTAGAAAAGTTAGGAATGGTTCTCCTAAGTATTGTTTTAGATTGCAGATGTTGATCATGGTGACCAGATGCTAGATGTTATAGGAGTGTTGTTGATAGAATAGTTTGATTAACTCCTCAAAAGTTTTGATATTTGGAGGCATTTTTGAGAACCAATGAATGGTTGACCCTCCCAGAGATTGAGGGAAAAGACACATTAAGTATGTTGCTTCTTACATGAACTCCATAGATTGAGTACAAAATTCTCTGACATGATCTTGAGGATTAGAGTTTCAATCATACTTATCATACTTAGGTATCTCCACTCTTTTAGGGAATGGTGTCATGTACAAGTCTTTATCAAATGGAAAAGGGCATAGAGCCTCCATGGAGAACTCTTCAGGTTCCTTTTCTTTTTCAAGTTTGTTAAGTTTGATTTGCATGGCATGCATCTATTTCATCATAGCTATGATTGGATTTTCTTCTTCATGTGTAATGATATCTTCAACATTAAAGTTGGGAGGAAGTTTAGCCCCTTGACGAGTTAGTTCTAGAAAGTATGTTTCTCTATCTTCCTTCAAGAAATGCCTCATCATTTTTTTGAAGTCATCATCATTTTGATATCAAGAAATTTTAGAAGGTGTGGGTTCTTGATCCACACCATGTGAAGAGTGATGTCCTTGAGACCCATGATGTGTCCCTCTATGAGACATGTTATGAGTTTAAGGACTCCCTAGAATATATTGATGTAGAGATTTTTGATTGACCCCTTGGATTGATGGAGGGGGTCTATAACTAGTTTTTAATCGAAGATTGCCAAGACCGTCATCTTCGTAAAGACCTAAATTGTAGATTTCATCAAAGGTTGGACCCACGTGAGTAGACAAAGGTAAGGTATGAGATGCTTCTCTAGATTTCTTATGTGATGAAACTCGAGTTTCTACCATTAACCTTGGGTGAAGAAAGAGAGCAAGATGAAGACAACTGAAGAATGACTTCATTCAAGAAGATCAAATTATGCAACCTTATCAAGATTGAATTGATTGAAGATTAGATCAGACGCAAATAAAGGATACTGTGCCATAGTAGTATGGGTAGACACCTAATAGATGGCAAGCACGAGCTCTCAACACTTAGCCATTTTGTAAGAAGACTAAATTTTGAAGATAATTTTGAGAAGGTTTTGACACAAGATGAAAATGATTCAAATCGATAAACCAAAAGGCTAAATCAAACTTAAGAGACCACCTTAGGAAAATGGATGGATTTGTTATAGGTTATGCTCTATTTCTGACGCAATGATTTGTTTGACATAATCTGGAAGTAGGTTGTAAAAATTGGATTTTTGACAAATTTTGGAGTTTTCTGACAACTTTGACTTTAGCTTTGATATGAGTTTTGAAATTTTAGGATGAATTTTGACACCAGAAAGGATTTTTTCTTCAGATTTACAATTTTTCAATTTTTAGAACTAGTTTGTTTACAATTTTTTCTTTGTTCAGGTTTGTAGATTCATGTAATAGTTTAGGATCATTCATTTTCAATAACCAAGTAGACAACAAACACACAGAACATCAAGCAAAGGGAAGCAATCAATCACTTGAAAATAATGAACAAGGGAAAAGAAACCTTCTCATGAACAAGCAATAGTGACTTAATGTGCTAATCTGTAGGAATGCTACTTGTGTATGTTCCAAAAAGTTTTTCAACAATGCACATAGTCCTATAAAATGAAAAATTTGGCCTCACTAGGGTTTGTAGTAATGGTCTGACTCTGCAACTTTTGTGATCTCAAGAGGTGAACTCTAATCTAGGCACATTGGGGTTTTGACATAGTTTGAGAATTTAATCAATTAGGAGTTGCTAGGGAGATCTGACAGCCCAACAATAGACCACACTTGTGAAGATTTCCTCCACAAGGACATTTATATATCGGTTGTTGCTACCATGGTGAAAATGGTTGTTACCGCTTGATGTTTCATCCATATGGTTGACCCAATTAAGGGAATGTCCACTACGGTTAACCCTCTCTAAAGGTGACTCAAAAAATATACCACAGGGGGGCTAGATTGGATTCAAAGATTTAGGTTTCTGGTGCTATCCAAAAAGGAAGTAGAGCATAATCCCCTAGCCTCTTCATTTCATCAAAACAAAGAAGAGAGATTAATCTGACATGCTAAGACTAAAATTATCTCACCAAGATCTATGATGTCAACAACTTATGGTCTATCAATCTCTCTAGAGAGGGAATGTATCAATCAAAATCTAAGGATGCAAATCAAGGGAATGTGAGACAATCTCAATATCCTCCCTACCTACAAGGGGATCCTTCGTCAAGAAGAGATTCACATGTAAACAAGCGAAAGAAGCCCACTCTCTCAAGATCATCTGCAAATAGTGTTCATAGGGCCTAATTACTATGTGTAACATATATGCAAAAAGAAAATCTATGTTCATTTTATAGCCCAAAACTGAAGTGTGAATTATGAAAGTTGTAAAGGAACTCAAGCTTGGCACAAGAGAGTTTGTTTTATCTCCCAAAATGAAGTGTTATTAGATTTAATAGAATACCTAAGTTCCTTGCAACGTGCTTAGTAGATTTTACCTATTTTAGCAATTTTTTTGCATTTGTCTTCTATCTTTTGTACCCACAGGATGTACCTGCACCTGCACCTGCAAATCGCTATTATGAAAAACTTACCTATTATTGTACATGAAACCCACTATTATAAAAATCCATCAAAAAAGAAACACAACCTATCAACCCCACATGGTAGAAAATTAGGTTAGTCAAAGATAATATGTCATTTGATAATCAAAAAACCTCTTGTCATAAAAAATTAGATTCTGACTATTTTGCACTAAATCAATCATAACTTTGGAAAATCAAAACAAAATTAATCCAAACCAATGGAAAATGAAAGATAACTCAAATATATTTCCAAAAATATAAATTTTGGATCTGTATCATGTCATATGTGCATGTACCAATAAAAACATCAGTTCCATTTCATAAAATCAGGTTCAGACCAGTCTTCACTAAAATGATCATAACTTTTGCAAATAAAATCAAAATTAATCCAAACTAACAAAAAATGAAAACTAACTCAAATAAATTTCCAGAAATATAAATTTTGAATCTGTATCCTATCATATGTGCATGTAACAATAAAAACATCAGTCAGATTTCATAAAATCAGGTTCTGACCAGTCTTCACTAAAATGATCATAACTTTTGCAAATTAAAAAAAAATTAATCCAAACCAATGAAAAATGAAATCTAACTCAAATAAATTTCTATAAATATAAATTTTGGATCTGTATTATGTCATATGTGCATGTACCAATGAAAACATCATTCAGATTTCTAGAAAAATAGCCCAAAAATTTATCACAAAAGTCACAAAAATTAACCTTGTGGTCGTGGGTTCAAGAAAAATGCTAGAAATTTGATAGAATAGAATGGAAACCCATTTTAGGGCCCCACGGTGGGTGCCAGAAATGTGTGTGAATTTTGTACCTAGCTATAGACACAACACTTTAGTAAAACATTAGAGGTTAGCAAAAATCAAAATCTGCAAGTAATTGAAACTATGCTAACCAGACAATTTACTACCTTCTAGTAGATGAGAGTATGGTGTTCTCAGATTGAAATCAAGATCAATGACAATGCCACACCTAAATGAAGGATTTAAAATGATGAAAGCAATGAAATATGAATGCAAATTAATCTTTTTTTTTTTTTTGATGCAATAGGATGAAAAACTGTATGAAATTAATCTAGAATGAAATTGAAATGATATGCAAATTAATCTAAGAATTATATGAATTGATATGCAAAGATATGAAAAACTATGAATTGATCTCACAAAATTGCCTGTCACAAAATCTTTAATCTTCAATTGTAAATTTGCTAGAGTAATTGTGCAAATTCGAGAGATGTGAGATTGAAAGCTTGAGGGATTTTGAGAGAGATTTGTGAAGCGTTGAGCCTTGTTTTTATAGAAATCTAGGGCTTGAGGATGCATTGAGAAAAGCCATAAATCACTCTTGATAAACTTAGGTTGACTTTTGAGTTAGCAAGAAATTAAGAATAAATAAACTCATAAAATCATGCAAAAGCATTTTTTCTCTCAAAATAGAGCTTTAGTTCTCTTTTACAACTTATCATTAGATGTTGAGTTTCAATTTTAAAATTGATTTTTAATTTCTAGTTTCCCGCTTTTCTGATTGTGCATGATTTAATTATAAATTAATTAAAAATAAAGTTATTTATTCTCAACTTAATTGATTTTAAAATTAAAACAATTGATTTATGGGTTAATCAATTATTATTTAATCAAACTTTTATTCAAAAACTATATTATTAAATATTTACAATTGAATTTAATTAATTAAATAGGAATTTAATCAATTAGTCAGAAGACTTTTGATTTATTGTCAAAATTAAATAATAAAATTTAGGAATAAATATAATTAAATGTAATTAAGCAGTATTAAATTTGATTAATTAAATATTCAGAATATTCAATTAATCAAACTTTAGGATAAATAAGATTTATCGCCAAATAATTATTAAATTAAGAATAATTATGATAAATTAGAAATATTTCTAGGAATATTCCCCGATGTAGAATTTAGGATAATCAATTAAATTCAATAATATGCAGATGTGCCTTAGGTTAGGACTTTTGTATCGATTTCATTTGATTTGAAGATGTAGGAGGTTAATGAACCTATAGCCCATTTTTGGGGTATTACACTCCCCTGAATTGAGCCAACAAAAACCACGAGACAAACCCAGCCTAAGACAAAAAATTGAACACTACCTAAATCATATCTTTGATTATTTTCCCTACCTCTTCACCAATATCACACATCTTAAATCTATCTCGAATAACTGAGGCATCATTGGAAACACAAGTTTCCTTCTTCTTCAGGCTCGCCCTAGTACACTTTCCTGGACCAGGCGGCATGGTTTCATTGTTGAATATGTTTCTCTGCTCAATTTTATATTAATAGATATGTGTTCAATATATATGTAATGTTTATCCATATAGATTCATATAAGTTTCATAAATAATATTAATTTTTTAGCAAGATGAAGAGAAAATCAGTCAAAATTTACCTCATTAATTATTCTATTCATATTTATAAATATTCATTTTACCTATGATGACAACAAACTTTTTTTTACCTAGTTATTTTCCTATCATTTTATTATGTTGAATGTTCACAACTTTCCTCCATTAATTTTTTTTGTAGTGGCTCACCATCAATGTTCAAGAAAAACTATATTTATAAGTATAGAGATTTAGTTGTATCAATGTTTGACCACTATGAATAATGAGTTTAGCATTTATGAACAATATAGACTCCAAATATATTATTTAAATTTAATTCAAAATTATTATTATTAAATAATGTTTATTAATTAAGCAACAAGAAAAATTCATGAGTGACATAAAATCTTCCAACAAGAAAATAAATTATTGAAAGCTCATTCTCATTAATTAACCAATTCATATTCCTAGATTTTGATTTTGCGCATGATCATATGAACTCTATTCTTATTCTTTATTTTTAAATTTCTTTTTTCTACTAACTCTCTACCTACTTCATAAATTTTCTTTATTATGGTCCACTATAAATCATATTAGGAAAACTCAAAAGTTGTTTCTAAACAATAGAAATTGAGATGTATTTGAGTTTGATAACTATTAATAATGGGCTTATCATATATGAATACAATGTAAAAAAAGATTGATATTTTATTAAATAAAAAATTATTATATCATATATTTCTATACTAAGTAGCCAAAAATAAAACTTGAATCATATAAAAATATTTGACAATGAAAAAGATATTAGTCAAAAGTCACACTCATTGGTTGCTCAATTCCTATTCCTAAATTCTCATTTTTCAAGTAATCACTTCGACTTTGCACTTAATTTTTATATTTTCATCATTTTATGTTGCTGAATATCTAGCACACTTTGACATTAATTTTATTTGTTGTGGACGACTATTAATTTTACAAGGAAAAACCAATGGTTGTTTGTAAATGATAGATATTCAGTTGTATAAGAGTTTGTTCACTTTGAATAATATGCTCAACATATATGAATATATTGTAAAAATACATCTAATTTTCATCAATTCTAAAATTATTAGTACAAAATCACATTTATATATCAAATAGAAAATAAACTAATGGAAAATATTATATATTCTAATAGAAAAAATAAATCAATGAAACCTCACCATCACTGATTACTCTAAATATTCCTTAATCTTCTTTCTCACAGGAACTCTTTTCTTAACACTTATTTTTTTTCTATTATTGTATCTTACTAGATTTTCACCACACTCCTCAATTGGATATCTTTGTTATGGCTCACTATCTATTCTATGATGAAAAACTAAAGATCATTTGTAAATAATAAAATTTAATTGTATCAAAGTTGGATCACTGATCATGATGAATAATGATCTTAGCATATATGGACATTGGGTCAAAATATATTTTTTTTCATCATATCAAAAATTATCAATGTATACTCATTTCCATAGTAGATGTAAAAACTGAATTCATGGATAATATGTAGTCTTCCATAAAAAAGTAATGTATGGATGATATATAACCATTCATCTAAAACTGTATACTACAACATAAAAATATCATCCTCATTGATTAATTTATTCATATTTTTTACAAGTAGTAGTTGCCATTGCACCAAAAGATCGACCTATTAATGCTGATACAACCACTAGACTTATAGAAGACACATGAGAAGGTTAAGACATGTCACAAATCTCGAGGGGAGAATGGACCATTTTTCCAAAAATCTCCCCCTCAGCATTACCTGAGGGGATTTGAACCTGTGACCAAGCTTTTATACCACTTGTTACAAGTAGTAGTTGTCGTTGCACCAAAAGATCAACCTTTTAATGCCTGATACAACCACTAGACTTATAGAAGACACGAGAGCCGGTTAAGCTATGTCACAAATCCCAAGGAGAACACTGACCATTTTTCCAACAATTCTTACATCTTTATGTCATATTTAACCACAATCTTCACCACAGTCCTCCATTTTTCATATTGTTTTATCATACTAAATCTTTACAACACTCCATTTTTTCTATTTTTTATTTATTTGTTGTGGTCCTCTACTAATTTTTGTAAAGAATAGAAACTTAACTATATTATATTTTGATCATTATGATTATTGAGTTCAACATTGATGAACATTTATTTTTATTTTTTATAAATAAAAGATGCACCTGTGCACTTTTATGGCCTCCTACAATGGGAAAATTTTACAACTAGGCTAGGCATAAATGGTTTCAATAAGGTGCAAGAGGGGAATTGCAGATCAAAAATAGTGTCTTTCAATGTCACTTACCTCAAGAAGAAAGGAGAAATCATCAAAAACCACTGAATTTTTCTCTGTCTTTCCATCAATATTTTTCATACAGAGATAGACTTAGTCTTCATCATTGATAAAAAAAATCATCTCATTAATGGTATAACAATGTTTATAAACTTCATTCCATTAAAGAGAAACACGTATTGAAAAAAAAATGTTTCTAATGGTCATGATCATCACTAGAATAAATCTACTAGAGTCTACTTCAATCCAAAAATCTGGAAGCAAAATGCTAGGGCTTATCCACCAAAGAAGAAAAATAATAAATTTTGGTCTAGAAAGTAGAATTGCCACCAATTAGATCTAGAGAAGACATTATAAAATGTATTTAAATTGATTCCAAAAAAGTTTGCAAAAAAAGTACCTTAGAGACTAACCAAGGATCCCATCCATATGTCCATTTCATTTACTAAGGATAACCATCAAAAGAAGATTTATGAACTTCGATAGAGGGATCTCATCCGTAAGTTTTAGACTTCCTCTTCCTCCTCTCAAATTTTAATGTGGGCCTAATCTAAATGGGTAGGGGAGAAAGATATATTTAATATTGATGATGGAAATTTAGATCTCTATAGTTTTGTTGACCATTAGTGTTTCACACTTAGTCATATATCTAGGCAATGATGGTCGGTCATCACTACGACCGAGTCATTTTGTAAAGGCCGAGTTTTGTATTGTATACTTACTGAGCAGTAGTACTATTGAGTAAAGTTATGGTCACTATATGTTTGTAATATGCCGAGAGTATAGTTATTGCCAAGTTACATATATCAGTGATTACCAAGGGATAGAGAAGTTCAACCAATGCCAAGTATAGTTAATGTCGAGTGCTAGGAATAACTTTTGCTGAGTTAGCTAGAATTGACATACAAGTTTGGAATGGCACAATGATTGAGGTAAACCATTTTTGGTGATAATGAAGCTTTGTATATTATATAATGAGGTAATTATGCATCCATATTATTATCATTGATCCCTATGTAAAACCTAGAGCCAATTAGAAAATTGTATAGTTTAGGTGGCAATAGAAATGAATTTGAACTGTAGATCTTGAAATGGTAAAACATTTTTGTCGTTATATAAGGGCTAGATCTAGCTCAGAGAAGTGCGTGTCTATATGTGAATTAGAGGGATAAGATTGAATTAGTATGAGAAGATGATTAGAGAAGTATATTAAGAATACATGAAGTATTTAGAGAGAGTTCAGTGACTAAGCTAAGCAGTGAAAGGACAAAATCAAGAAAGATCAAAATATAAAGTAAAGAGGAGATCTGTAATCTACATACTAGTGCAAACTAAAAGATTAGGTACTGAGACATTTTGACCAGTGTATCAGGGTTAATCTCTTAACCGAGTAGTCTTAGAAAACTTTTTTTAAATCTCTTTATGGAGTGCTTACTTTATTGTAAGTTTATAAATATTTTAACAAGGTAGACTATACAAGTCTTTTAGCTTTTGACAAAGTAGACCTTTCATAGGGTAGATCATCATTTGATCACATTTTGTAAGCCTTAATAGGAAAAACTTATTACTGTAGTAGTGAAGATTTGTGGGTGTCATCCCCACCCTAGTTTTACTTTTCAAGGGTTTCTGGGTTACCAAAATCATGGTGTTATGAGTGATTTCATGTATGTTGCTTTATATGTTTTGTTACTTACAATGATTAAGTTTTGTTTATGTTATGCATAAAGTTTTATCAGATCAAGAGGATAAAAGTAGATAATAGCTGATTCACCCCCCCTCCCCCCACCTCTCAGTATTACTTTCCCACTTATACTTCCAATAATTGGTAATAGAGAAACAAGGTTTCTCTTAAGGAAGTCTAACCACTTGAGGGAAAATATCTTAAAATGGAAGCTTATAATCTAGGGAAGATCATAGAGAATCAAAAGATTGAAGTACAACTAGAATTACAACAACTAGAAGCAGCCAGAGGAGAATTGAAGAAATCCTTGAGCAGGAGAAGAGAGATTGCAATTCAACAAAATGAGCCACAGTACAAAGAGGAAGACATCTCTGGACTATTTGACAATGGAAACTCTACCAAGAGTGATAAAGTTATAAAAGAACTACTGGAGAAAAATACCATACTAAATGATGACATTAGAACTCTAAGGAGAGAATGAGAAATTCAATCTGTTAGACTTTGTGAAGTAGTGGAATAGAAAAAGAAAGTTGAAGATGATAAGACAATGTTTGAGGAAGACAAAAGACAAATTGCAATTAGGCTAGATGAAAGAACAAGTGACATGTAGAGGTTGACTAATAATCAACTAGACATGGTAAATCAGCTACTGATGGTTAATCAGGAATTGGGTAGGAAAGATATGGAAATCAATTAACTAAGGTCTGAGAATGATCAGTTGAAACATGATTTGAGAACTAAAAAAGAGATCAATGAAAGGATGAACAAACCCAATGAAGGTAAAAAATATTTTGAAGAGCTATTAAGATCACCTAGAAGATCCAGTGATAGATCTAGACTTGTACTGAATGAACATTCATCTACTGAAGAAGGATAATCATCAATGAATGGAGAACAGAAGATGGCTAAACCAAAGAACACCAAGCCCACTTGTCATCATTGTGAAAAGCCAAGACATACAACCAACATATGTAGAAGCAAACATGGTAAGTCTGATTCTAAGCCTAAGTTTAATGGACATTGTTTTAACTGCAAAAAGCATGGAAATCAAGCACATGAATGTAGATCTAAAGCTAGAAATTCATCCACCTCACCCAAGTTTCAAGGAAGTTGTTTCAATTGTCAGAAATATGGGCACAACGCATTTGAATGTAGATCAAGACCAAGGTGGTCATCAAATGAGAAAACAAAGCCAGTCACAAAGCACAACTGTTACAATTGGGATTACAACACTTGGTATAATTGCCATTATTGTGGTAAGTATGGACACATCGGAGCTAATTGCATGAAGACTCACTTTAGAGGCAAATCTAAAAGCTGGATGAATGGAAGCATGGTCTATTACAAATGTAACAAGGTCGGTCACTTAAAGAAAGATTGTACATCACCTATGTTGAGCAATGAAAATCAGAATGAAGGTATCCGTGAGAAACTGAAGAGTCAGATGGAAAAGACATGGAGGAAGAGAGAAGAAGAAAACTCAAGCGAAGCTAGCACATCTGCGATCACCCAATCCAATGCATCAGGTGATCACACTTCTTCTAATTAAGCTTGAAAGGTATGTTCAGAACTGAGTTTTGCAAAGCCTTATCTTTCATCAGTTCCTAACATAGAAGTGAGCAAAAGTCCACATCAGCATAGATAAAGATACATTAGGACATATGTGAGAAAAATAGAAAATTTATTTTTGATGCCAAGCATCAGTATCAATGACCGAGCTATCAATGTATGCCGAGCACCTACTATGGCCAAAATTCTATGTACGTCGAGTTGTATCACAATGGTTATATCGACTGAGCTTGTGAGTTGGCCGAGACAGCTGTAATCTACCTAAATCTGTATGGAGCATTTATGAGGCCCTAATCCTATTTTTTCAAATTCTATAAAGTGGAAAGTTGCAGTTAATTTCATTTCACCAGGCTATTCAAAATTTTAGAGAGTGATTCAAAGTTTGTGCAACCAGATTAAGCAAAGAAATTCTAAATTTTCTCAGTGTGCCGTCAGCAAAATTCATCTAAAAGGTTATTGACAAAAAAGTACTTTACCGAGCAAATATTTTCTTTTCAGAAATTATAGTTTAAAATGGCATCATCTTCATCTGCACCAGTAAAGAAACAAGGGATGGAAGTTTTCAATGTGCAACTTGTAAGGAATGAAGTTTGCAAATAGAGGGTATTCAAGGCAATATCTAAAAGTTTTGTCAAAGGAGATTTGAATGGAGCCCTATCCTCTATTCCAGAAAATGTGTTATTGATGAATGATGTTAGTTCTTGCTATATGTGAAAAATTGTAGAAATTGGTGATTATGAGATCAAGGAAGCATATGACAAATTATGTGTCAATGGAGTGTTGAAGCTAGAACATTAGGTTGTTGCCGATCAAGGGTTAGTGCATGCCCTAAATTTCCCACAAAATTTCAAAGTGGAATGGATAAAGATCATTTTGGGTCGAGTACACAACATGCAGTTATGGCTGGAAGATGGACCGGTGAAGATCACAAAGGAAATGATACACAAAGTCAATGGTTACACTACAATTGACAAAAAGAGAATAATGAAATGTGCAGGAAAAGAGGATATTCAAGAAAACACCTAGGTAGTTTGGAACAAATGCAGAATGACAATTTCCACCATCACTAATCTGGAAATTGACTTCCTTGTTAGAGTCATCTCACACAAGTTTTACCAATCCAGTCAGTTGGATAGCATCCCCTGTATGGCAGTGGACTAGGCATGGAAGATAATTAAGAAAGGGCACATATATTACCTTGCCGAGCTCTAGCTAACTCAACTTGCTGAGAACTTGAACTCCATCTGGATGGTGAAGAAATCCATGTGTAAGTTCAGTTCCTTACTGATCTATATATTCTTTTATGTCAAGAAGTGTTTTCCTACACATGGCAATGTGACATGGGATAAGAAGAAGCCCATCAGTGTTCAAATAAATGATTTTATAAACCAGATTGGTGATGATTTTGAAGGGATAATGGATCATTATTTCATTGATTTTAAGAAGAATATGAGGAATAGGACTAGAGTCCCTGTGTCTTTGATTGAGAAATATAGTAAAGATATATGTTTTCTTGTAGACACAGACTTTACCTATGCACAGGTAGTCCTACCTAGGGTTTCATGGTTAATACCATTACCCTATGAACTCAACATAGATGAAGCTACTACATCAATCATAGCCTTCTTAGCTAAGGAAATTGATACTAAGGAACCTTACTTTGGCACATTTGAGGAAGCCAAATCCAAGATCTCTTTAGGATTATTGGCTGCCACCACTGAGAGGAAAAGAAAGAAGATAGTGAAAAATTTGGAAGAATATGTTAAAGAATTTGAGAAGGATGCACCACTAGAGTTGACCCAAGGATTGGGAGAAGATGAAAAGAGTGCAACTAGTGGTAGTGAGAAAGAAGAAGAAGAAGAAGAGAAGAAACCAGTAATTTCTGAGACCCTACCAAAGAGAAGAGTGTTGAAACATGAAGTGTCAGAGACACCATCACTAAGGCCTCAGACTAGAAGAACTACTACCAAGACTCCTAAGAAGACTCCTACATCTACAAAGCAAAAATCCACTCAACCCAAGATAGTGCCAACCAAGGCTATGAAGAAGCCGAGAAGGAAACTTGTTCTAAGAAAAGATGATGATGAAGAAACCGAAAGTGATGAAACAATAAAAGGGAAGGCTACACAACAGAGTACACATCAACTCACTATTGATGAATTATGTTTTAAGATTACTAGCATAGCTATAGTAGATGAGGTGAAAAGATTAAAGTTTGGAAAAATGAGCATTGGAGATAAAGAAAAATTTAAGGATGCTATTCTTGAAATGTTATGCATTTTCAAGATGCTGCCAATTGAGATTGAAAATAGAATTCCAAAGGAATTATGCAATAGGGTAGCACAAAAATGGGAGTATGCTCTATGAATAGAGAAGGAAATAAGGGAGATTACATTAGCACAAGTTGAATCCACTCTCACCCCTCCAGAGATCAAATAGACAATTGAGCAATATAGAGGCAAGTTTGATTCTAAAATTAGAGCCTATCTAATTCTTCAACACAAGGTTGAAGATGTTGTGCAAGAAATTTTAAAAATTTGGAAGGTATTGTATGGATTGATACTTGCTCAGGATGAAGAAAAGGATGAAGGAAAGAATGAAGGAAAAAATGCTACCACTTCAATAGTTGTTGAACTTGAAAAAAATAAAAATAAAATGGAGATTGATACTCCTAAGGAAGTGAAATCACATGATACTTTTGAGGTTCACATTATTGACATACCAGAGGAGAGCCCCATTAAGAATTCATTCTTAACTAAGGATGATTTAAAGAACATGAAATAAATTGACACACCCCTACTAGGTAGCAACATTGTACTATTTCAAGTCATGGATTATCCCACCATCATGAGCACACAATCCATCGATGATAATCCTACTCTACCTGGAGTTGCTACTATTGATAAGTTAGTCGGTACAAGCCTTACCGAGGAACCCATTAAGTTGGTACCACTAACTCAATCTACTAAGGAAGAAGTCAAAGTAGATGACAAAATTCAAAGTCCTTCTAAGGAAGAACACAAAACATAAGAACAAGGAATCATATTAGATGAACAAGCTGTTAGTCCTCATGTTGAGGAGAAGGAGAAAGGAGAACAAAACATCAAAGGAAAATTCATTGAAGAAAAAGAGCCAAAGGAACAAGAGGAAATCAAATCTCTTGTACAGATGCCAAGTGGAAGCACCCCACCGAGAGCACAAAAGGAGAAAGATGAGGTAACAATTGATGAAGTCATTATTATTCCTAAATGGGATACATATAACTTTTCTTATGAGCAACTGTAGATAATGAAAGATTTGCTAACAAGAAAGAGTAGGCAAGTAGAACTTCAAAGAGAGCATCAACAAAAATAGGTTCTTCATGAAATCAAAGACATATTTAATGAAGTATATGACTTATCAGATGTAAATAGTTCCATTCCCATATTGGAACAACTTGTACACATTGTTCAGAACGTCAATAATGAAGTTAGCTGTGCAAGTGATAAGTTATTTGAATGGTCAGAATGGAGGTTTGAGACCAAAATGCTAGAGAAGATATATGTCAAGATAGTAGTAAAATAGGTTGAGCTATCAAATTTGGTAAAGGAGACCGAGGGATTAGTTGTGAGTGGATAGTCTCTATTGGCCAAAATATGTAATGTTGAACTATTCACAAAAGAGAATGAACAATTAATTGAGACTCTCAAGTAGGATATTAAAGCTACAAGTTAGTCCTTGACCTTGGATGTAGACACCAGTGCTACACATTATGTCAAAATCATGAAGACACAAGGTAAGTTAGCTGAGTTGATGGCTAATGATGGCAAGATTCACTCTCACCTACTCTCTATTCAAACTATTTTGACACTGCATCTAGAGGCTATACAGAGAAATTTAGCAAAGGCTAAAGCATTGATCTAGAGTGATCCACACTTGTCCACAAAAGAGAGGCTTAACAGTTTAGCTGCTAATTTAGAAATGCAGATAGAAGTTTTGAGCCCTGTTTCAACTGCTTGGACGGATGCACTCTACATGATCACGGTGCTGCATAAACCTTTTCTAGAGAAAATTTGTGAGCTACCTATTGATGAAGAGATTAGTTGTGTCAAAAACAAGGGGGAATCATCATGACATGAGTACAGACAAGGTCATAATAGGGAAAGGTAACAAAATTTTGAATGTGTATATATATCTCAGTGGGAGTATTAGGCTACTACAAACATACTTTTGTAATTGTATTTACCAATGTCATGACAAAGTGTTTTTTCCACTAATGTCAAAGGGGGAGATTGTAGATCTCTATAGTTTTGTTGACCATTAGTGTTTCACACTTAGTCATATATCTAGGCAATGATGGTCGGTCATCACTGCAACCGAGTCATTTTGTAAAGACCAAGTTTTGTATTGTATACTTAACGAACAATAGTACTATCGAGTAAAGTCATGGCCACTATATGTTTGTAATATGTCAAGAGTATAGTTATTTCCAAGTTACATATATCAATGATTACCGAGTGATAGAGAAGTTCAACCAATGCTGAGTACAGTTAATGTCAAGTGCAAGGAATAACTTTTGCCGAGTTAGCTAGAATTGACATACAAGTTTGGAATGGCATAATGATCGAGGTAAACCATTTTTGGTGATCATGATGTTTTGTATTTTGTCTAATGAGGTAATTACACATCCATATTATTATCATTGATCGCTATGTAAAACCTAGACCCAATCTAAAAATTGTATAGTTTAGGCGGCAATAGAAATGAATATGAACCGTAGATCTTGAAATGGTAAAATGTTTTAGTTGTTATATAAGGGCAAGATCTAGATCAGAGAAGTGTGTGTGTATATGTGAATTAGAGGGATAAGATTGAATTAGTATGAGAATATGATCAAAGAATTATATTCAGAATAAGCAAAGTATTCAGATAGAGTTCAGTGACCGAGCTAAATAGTGAAAGGATAGAATCAAGAAAGATCAAATAGAAGAGATCAAAATATAAAGTAAAGAGGAGATCTATAATCTACATACTAGTGCAAACTGAAAGATCAGGTACTGAGACATTTTGACCAATGTATCAGGGTAAATCTCTTAACCAAGTAGTCTTAGCAGACTTTTTGTGAATCTCTTTACCAATTGCTTACTTTATTGTAAGTTTATAAATCTTTTAACAAGGTAGACTATACAAGTCTTTTAGCTTTTGACAGAGCAGGCCTTTCACAGGGTAGATCATGATTTGATCACATTTTGTAAGACTTAATAGGCAAAACTTATTACTGTAGTAGTGAAGATTTGTGGGTGTCATCCCCACCCCATTTTTACTTTTCAAGGGTTTCTGGGTTACCAAAATCATGGTGTTATGAGTGATTTCATGTATGCTGCTTTATATCTTTTGTTGCTTACAATGATTAAGTTTTGTTTATGTTATGCATAAAGTTTTATTAGATCAAGAGGATAAAAGTAGGTAATAGCTAATTTACACCCCCCCCCCCCCCCCCCCGCCCACCTCTCAGTATTACTTTCCCACTTATACTTCCAATAGGAAATGGATTCTTCATTACTATTTTTATGGATAAAGAGCTTAGAGATAAAAATAAATATACATAATACATGGTTTATGAAAGGACAAGGGTTATATATATTTAACTGGATTCTAAATTTTTATCCTTTCAAGATGATCTATATATTTGTTCCCTTTTGGATGCATTTCCCCACTGTTATTCTGAAATACACATAATTAAATTTTATTGACACCATTGACAACAAAATAGGGATTTTTATGAAACATTATTTAACATCTCTTGACAATTCATCAATGATAGTATGTGTTTGTCTCCTCCTTGATTATCATGAACCTTATCCTCAGAGCATAATTATAAAATATTTTTAAGGCCCCTAGAGCCAAAAGATTGTCAAATACTATTCTCTAGTGGTTCAAGGAAATAAGGATAATTTGGGGCATTTCACTTTAGTTTTCAACTCTTACATAGGTGATTTTATTAAAGTTTACCAAGATCTTACAATAGTCCCCTCCCTTTCTTAACTTAAAAAATAACTTTAGGTCCCATAGGATGTCAAATCTCTAGATACTCATCAAGATCCTCTCCATTTGAATCCTCACACTACAAATGGGGGCAAGGACTCTTAGTTCATTCAAAATATCATAGATTATTAAAACCCCTTAGTTGAAGCTTCTCTTGAAAAATCATTAGTGGATCTAGTAAATGAGAACATTGATGCTCAAATATAAAGTTCAAAGCTCAATAGGTTGAAAGAATATCAGTCCTCCTTGTCTAGTAAACATAACACTCTCAATCTCTAAGCACTCCAGAGTAAGATTTGGCTTTGCAGTTGTTATGAAATCCTATTAATACATAGTCTTTTGATTTTTTTTCATTTCTCCTATACAAAGGAATTTGATGATTTGGTTGACAATATCCTAATTTATGTTGCTAAATAAAAAATTGAAAACATTGTAGGTGAGGCACTTGTTGAGAACTATAAACAAGAAAATATACACCCAAATCTTCTGCATTAGTCACTAATTAGTCAATTACATCTTTCCAAGGCTACCCATTTCTAAGTCAAAGAGAGCATCACCCAAGATGATGTTATCCTACCCCTAAATGAGGTCATCCTACTAAGACTAAGAACACTAATGTGGAAATAGTTGTAGGGAATCAAACAACCTTAGACCTCTCTTTTAAATCAAGGAAATCAAAATATGTAGCAAATGCATTAATTTTAGAGAAAATTATTAAATCATAGAGATCCAACTTCTCTCTGAGGGGGGAAATGAATCTCATAACATGGAATGTTAGGGGCCTCAATGCCCCTAACAAGATGCATCTTATTAAGATGTAGATTGATAATTCAAATTTTGATTTGGTTCTAGTACAAAAAACAAAGATTATATAGAACGATACAAAGGATTTCTTTAAAAAATGGAAATTGTGGTCAGTGATAAGAGCCCCTTCTATTGGGGTCTTGGGAGGCATAGCCATGTTATGAAGTCCCTCACATATTTAAATTCAACATATTTTATATAATTCCAATTGGTTATCATTCCGTGTGGTTTCTTATCAATTATCCTTTTGTCTTATTAAAATGTATCTGCCCCTATTCCAATGGTCAGTAAGAAGATAGAATGAGATTAATTAGTAAAATTAGTTAATTCATTAGGGGAATAAAAGGTTATTTTTTCATGCTATTTTAATATCATCTTATCTATGGATGAAAAATTAGGGAATCACCCCTCTTTTTAAATAAATAGAATATTTTTGCAAACATTGTTAATCAATTGGGCTTATATGACTATATTTCATTAAATGGAGTTATGACTTGCAAAAATAGAAGGCCAAGTTTCCTTACCATAGAAAGAATATTAGATAGATTCTTCTTAAATCCTCATTTGATTTTGGATCATGGATGTTTTCCCACTACACTTCAACACTTCTCTAGGTTTGATAATTTCCCATTGCTAATGGATATTTCTTGCAAGTCTATTCCTAGGAAAAATAAATCTAAATTTAAATTTGAACTAATGTGATTTTGTGATCCCTCATTTATTCTTGCATTAAAATATTGGTCTACAACAATCTTCCTATTAATGATAGCTAATTTTCCTTCCAAGATAAGAATCATTTATTGATGGAAGTAGAAATATGACTCCAACATGTAGACCTATTAGATCCTTGAAGGAATAGATGTAGACCTATTAGAAACTAAAACAACAATTATAGAATGTTATAATTCAAGAGGAAAGTTTTTGGCATTCCAAATCTAGGGAATTTTCACTTAGAGAGGGTGATAGAAATGCAAAATTTTTCCACAACTAAGAAAAGGTAAAGAGTTGCAACAATACAATCTTCCATATTAAAAGTGATAATGGTGTTACCTTATTATACTCTAGTAGTGTTTAATAGGAAGTGGTCTCATTCTCAACTCTCTTATCCAAACAGTGTGATGAAGATTGAAGTGATCATAACAAGGACATTGTAAAGTACATTCCATCATTGATCACTCTCTAAGATAAGGAAAATATCATGAAGCCTTTCATACTGGAAGAACTTGGAAATGTGTTCTTCTCTTTTTCTCTTGAAAAAGCTTCAGAGCCAGGTGGGTTGTTTGCAATATTATTTCAAAAGCTTGGTATTTTATTTCTAATGATCTCATAGCATTGATTTTTAAAAATGATTCTCTAGGCATGTTTTTGGATTTCAAGCCAATATCGCTTTACAATATGATTTATAAAATCTTTACCAACATAGTCTCCCTTTGGCTAGCACTCCTCATTCATAGATTCATCTCTTGAGAATAGGGACTACATAAACTATAGAGGGATCTCTTATTCCTCATGAAGTTTTACATTCAATTCATTCTAATAATATTTATTCCTTTATTTTTAAACTAGACATGATGAAATCATATGTTAGAGTAAACTCAATTTTTCCTATGCAAATTATGATGAAAACTAGTTTTCCTTTAACAATGCCTAAATGGATTTTATTATGCATACCTAGAGCCAAATTTTTAATTATTGTCAACAATACTTCTTCTAGTTATTTCTCTTCTTCTCAAGTACTCAGATAAGGAGATCCTTTGTCTCCGTTTTTTTTCATCATCATTTTGAAATGTCTTAGTATAATTATTCATTCCAACCATAGAGTTTCCTCATGGTCTAGGGCAAGAATTCCAAAGCTAAATATTTTAGCAATAGATATACTTGTTTATAATGATACTATGTTATTTGATATAGATGAGGCTAGATAAATCAAGTCATTGATGGATACTTATTGCAAAGCATCTAGACATAAAATAAATGAGAATAAATTAAAAAAATCTTCTTTAATAGCCCCTTTGGAAATGACATCATTGCAAAAGATCTGTAGGTTCAAGCAAGACTTTCTTCCATTTAAATACTTGGGAATTCTATTCCTTTAGGGATCTAATAGGTCTACATATTGGAGTCATATTTCTACTTCCATCAATAAAGGATTCTTATCTTGGAAGGAAAATTAGCTATCATTAATAGGAAGATTGATCTTGATTAAATTAGTTTTGAGTTCCATTCCTTGCTAAATTCTGAAAACATCTTGATCTCCTCAAGGAATTATTAATGAGATGGAGAAAATAATTCATAACATCTTGTGGAAAAGTAATATGGAAAATAAGTAGATTATCCCTCTAATTTATTGGGAAAGCATTTTTAAGACTTAAAAGGAAGGAGGCATAGGTATTTATGATCTTTCAAATATGAACCTATGAATAGGATAAAAATGTGCTTGTAAGCTTTACTCCAGGACATCTTCAAAATGAGATTATATTGCTCATTCTAAATATCTAGTTTCATATCAGCTAGAAATAATATTCACAATCAATAACCCTATGATTGATGCATACATGTCAAATTTTGTCATTAAGAGTAAACAAGTTATCTTTTCATTTTGGTCTTGGATTGTGAATTTTGGAAATAAGGAATTTTTTTGGGAAGACTGATGGAATGGGTTTGCTTATAGATTATCATGAGAATATTTAACAAGACAAACTAACACTTCAAGATGCATGGGGATATTTGATTCAAGGTTATATATAATCAGTAAGAAAACTTCTAATGCAATTTATTATCATTGGAAAGACTTCAATATAGATTTCATTACAAACCAAAAGAAAAGGCTCAATTCAATCCTTCAACATAGAGTGTTGAATCTCTTTAATGAATCTATTTTCTGATATGGTCATGTTCAAAATTAGGCTAATATTAAGTAAAGGAGGGCTATCATCTATTAGAGAAGAAGGACATAAATAAAATGCTAAAGTATTTGCAATTTGTTGGAATGATGAGGTATTACCCAAGGATGATGTGTTTTCATGGTTAGCCTTGAAAAATAATATCCTTACCACTCAAATAATAAACAAAATTTTAAACATCAACCCTACATTCACTTGTGTTTTATGTAATTAGGTTGAGGAGACTACATATCATCTTCTCCTACAATATCCATTTTCTCAATAATATTGGTCATGACTCCAATGTTGTCACTAGGGATTGCACCCGAGTATGGCTCAGTGTAAAACCTAGGAATCCCATGAATCATGGGACTACTCTCAGGCTATGGGTAACCTATCAGAGACTAGACCTCTAGATTTGGGGCTAGCTTCCCCTTGAATCACTTGAAACTATATTGAACTTTGAAGGAAAAGGGAGAGAGATTGCATGAAATTGGAACTAAAACTAGGTGATTCACCAAACTTAGTAGATCCATAGATTGAAATAGAACTCACAATGACACTTAAAATAATCTAGTAACTCACAAATTGACCCTGTCTTCTTTGAAAATTCTTGAAATAAAGAGGTATTTTTATTAAAAGAAGAAAAAAAATTCCACAACTTAAAACCAAATGTACGCAGATTAGAACAATAACTGCAAAACACCTTCTTGAAAATTCAACTTGAACAAACATGTGAAGTAAAGGATGACAAGATCACAATAACTTCAACATGAATTCAAATAGGAAAACTCAGAAAATAACAGGGATGAGCATGAATACTGTAGTATTTCAATGCAAGGAGCCAAATATATCAATCTGTTTCTCCAGAGCTACAAGCATTCACCTCCAAGGAAGAGGGAAAGAAGAACTAACTTCAATCACATAAGTGAGAGGTATAAAAAGAAACCAAGGATTCTACATTCATGACCCATGACCTCCCTAAAAATGGAAAAAATCCTCCACATAGGCCCATGAATGCCTCCCTACCTCGAATGCCTAGTTCCCAAGTTTTTAGGGGTGGCCGAAAAAGTGGGACACCCAAAATAGGTGGTCAAAGGAATGACCCCACCCACTAAGTCATGCATCATAATAAAATTCTGACAATGACTTATAAAATGTCATTTGTCAAAATTTACAATAACATTCTTTCAATGACTTTTTACATTTAAAATTTAAACCCCCCTTTATGCCAAATAAAAGTGAATTTTAACATACTTTGAAAAAACATTCTCAACCCAATATTAAAAAGGGTAAAACACATTTTAAAAGTATTTACATTTTAATAAATCCACCTAATAAGAAAAAGACCCCTAGGAAAACATTAACATTTAATTAATAGATTTTTCAACCTAATCTTTAAAAAGAAAAGGAAAAAATCTATCAACCAATCCTTGCAAAAGTCGATCTAAGAAAGAAAGATGCCCAAAAATGGTCACTTCACTGCCACAAGATGGGGAAGTTTCCATTTGCACTGGTTCTTTTGGCTACAAACTTAGGCTTGCAAAGGGAACTTATGGCCTTTTGATCTCTTCTTGGCATCATCAGAATGAGGTAGGCATTGCATGGTTTTTTACTTCCATTTCTCTACATTCCTGTCTGGCATCGTGCTCTATATTTTGTGTTCATGTTTCTAAGGGCACTAGTCCTACTATAGATTACTCTTGATAGCATCAATGTATTTAGAAGGAACTATGATTTTGTGAGCTTGGAATCTCTGTATGGTATCAGAATATTGGCAAAATTGAGGGCACCATGTTGTAACATGCTTGTATTTAACTATTTTACTACAATTTGAGGGCACTGTTAGCCATTCTCTATTCTTCATTTAGACCACTGTTGTGCATCTTGAATCATTTGTTAGGAGTTAGTCTATTTTTGTAAAAGGTTTGATGATCTATTGCTAGGGCATCACATTTGAAATGTATGCTATCTGCTGATATGTGTAATAACTAGGGCATGATTATTTCTTACCCTCTACATTTTATGACATTACATTTCATCCTTGTTACCTGTATTTGGGGTACTAAGTTTGCAAGTGAAAAGGCCTAATGACCTACGGGTAGGGCGCTACTATTATTTGTGTTTCACTATTACTGTTTACAACTATCTCCTTTATGCATAGCATGTTTGGTAGCTAGGGAACGATACTTGTTGTCACAAGGAAAAAAATCATGCCATAAACATTGTGTTTTGAATGCTCTTTAAAATAATGTTGGTCCTTTATTATCTGATGAGGGCATTGCATCTTTGTCCCTTTATCAACCCGCGGGCTATGACCACTAGTGCCCATCATCATGGCAACTATGAACATATTGGGGCCATGAGCCTAAAATATGGCACATTCTTATTTGTTAATGATTACATTTTCTCTTTGTTTTTAGAAGCGTTGGGTCTATACATCTCATGATTCATTGTGCCATGATCATATTTTGGATCTGTCCTTGACATGTGCTCTATTAAATGATGTTGCTATTATCATTTGGTATTGTTATTGTATCCTTAGATGACCCATGAATGCTAGCACCAGGGCATCAATTTCATTATTATTTTTAGAATGACCATCCCATGAGCTTGCTAGAGCATGTTACCTAAAAGGTTCGTGGTAATGCCAGCTCATGTACATCCTTTGTATTCTTGTCCTTCGGTGCCATTGTTGTGTCCTTGTCAACCCATGAACTCATAGACCTACAGTGTTTGCTCATTATCTTTGACATTCTATTTACTATCCCTTTCTTAGCCATACCAAGATTCTAAGTCCAGACCCATGCCTCTGTTTGAGTTGTCACTTGGTTTAGCCATAGACAACCCATGAGCCATAGGTTGGGTGTCTTTGATGATTCCTTACTCATGGATTTAGGATTTTTTGTTTATCATGCTTTTCTCTCTATCATGCTACTTACATTCCATGAGGGCACTGCTTCACTATTTTCCTATCTTTAGGTAAAATCCACAGGATAAAGACTAGGGCATCATTGACTTATGTGCTATACTTACTATTTTAACTTGGGGCTTGAGTTTGCAAGCTCTATGTTCATCATGGAAACATTGCATTATCCATTTTTGTTGATGTTGAGGCATGTGGTGTTGCTATTGATTTTGAGACCCGTAATCCATGAGCTAGGGCATTCACATATTCTCTTATTGATCACCGTACCCTATCAATTTGCTATTGGAAGCTTGGAAACCCGTGAGCCATGATATTTTTGCTGCTTTAAATGTTCATTGCATAAACCCTGCTGGCTACTAACTTCATTATTTTTCTTGAAGGAACCATCTCTACATTTGAATTTGTGGTCACTTGATTGTATTGGTTGCCTTTCAATGGACCAACTGGCAGGTTATGAACTCTTGGCATCCTTGTTTATTGATTTGGATTCACAACCCATAAATAGGATTGTTGGCACACTTCAGTTGTACATACTAATTGCACTGGTTGTTGTTCCAGCCTATGGTACATGTCTCAAGATCCCTTGATGATGTATTGTTGGTGCTCATAATGACCCATGCATTTTACTATTGCTTATGAGGATGTGCCATCATAAAAAGGCCTGTTACTAGTTTATCAACCTAAGCCCCCTAAATCTAGTTCATCATGCTTTGGTTTGAATGTGCTCATGTTATAATGTACCCCTTTTTAATATGTAGATTTGAGACAGACCTTATGCTATAATATACCTTTCCTTACAATGCAGATGTGTACCCTATTCTCTACCATGCTGATGAAGTATACCCTTTGAATCTGCTAGTGCTCTATTTGCAAGTGCTTCAACCATGCTTCACTTGATTTGGCTTTAAGGTTCTTGAATATCCCACTAATATTGCATCATTCATTGAATGTTTCCCTGTTGATCATGGGTGTTCTTTCCCTATGATGTAGCCACTACCAAGGAAATGAGGTTTTCTTGGCATCGACTACATCACAGGTCAAGGTTGTCCATCTGTACATGGAACAAACACATTAGTGAAAACAATGGTACTTCTTTTATTTCCAAAGCCTCTTAATGCACATGTCTTGAGCACAACCCATGTTAGAGGTGCATGGATGAGTACATGTATGCATGCTTATAGATAGATATTGTGATACCAAGCATTGTTTAGATCCATTGATTTAACCCACTTCTCTTCTCCTATCTGCAGGTTTAGGATCATAAGAGCACACTAGGAACACAGGACTAGAGATAGACTCATTACCAGGCAATGTCTAGTACCCCCATATCTATGCTCATTATATATGTATATTTGCACTCACTTATGTAATTCTAGCAATGGCTATGCTCACAACATGTGTGAGCCTGGATAAATTTTTTCTTTAGTTCCTCCCCTCTTGTACGTCATGCTTAGATATTGACACATATACATGTAATCTTAGATGTAGTTCATTTCCTTTCCCTTTCATGTAATTTGCAAATGAAATGAACACAAATTTTAAGAAAGATCACCTAATAACACAACTAGGGTACTGTAGCCTCATCTAGTAATTAGGTCATCAAAGATGAGTAAAATAATGGTAACATTTTGGTGACCTCTAATGAGTGCTTGCCTACTAAGCATCCCGACTAGTTGCCTTAAAGATCCATTGGGCACAGAGTCATAAAGCCTCAAACTAAACTTAGCTCCTTTCAATCAACACCCTCCAACAAAACAACTCACTGCTGGAGATAGACTGCTCTAGCTTATTGCTACTCAAACCAAAACCCAAAACTGAACTGAAAGTAACACTAGAAACAAACTTGTGCCAGACACTTAGGAAACATAGAAAGCTAAAAAATCTAACCTACCCTACTCTAACTAGTATCAACCAACTAGTTAAACAAATCCATTAATTGGATTGTTGAAGTAACTTCCCATTCTCCTCAAAATGCTATACTTTTCATATTTGATGCCAACAAGGAGAGTATGGAATACAAAAATATCTTGAACTATCTAGCATGTCAACTTTTAAATTTGGTATACCAGACTAATAACCTCAATTAGATCATAGATGTTGTCCTCCAAGGGAGTTTGACAAGGTTGAATAAGCTCCTGGTCACCAAGGATCGGACCCTTGACATCACCCTCCATTAAATCATTAAGTATAGATGCCTTGCATGTTTCACTTGATCTCATTTGTGCCAGGTATCTGATAGAACACCCCCTTGAGAGTATAAAACTAGGCCTCTCCTACTACTTAGTATGCATCTTACAAGTATCTTCAACATGCTGATCAAATCTTTGCCCCTCCATGATAGTATTCCATAATATTTCTTCTTCTGCAATCAGGGGATCATTCTCATCATCAGTTGGAACCTCCAATAGCTCATCCAAGTTGTCCAACCATCTCAGGTCTTTAACCATAACTGGCCCCTCCTCATAGTCCAAGAAATAAGATTCTTGAGATTCATCCACTACTTTATTACAAATAGGACCAAATTCTATAACTGGTACAACACTAGCCTCTTGAAATGATAGGTTTTCCTTAGGAACATACATGTTATCATCTATTTTAGGAAGATGAGGAACACTAACAAAAAATGACTAGAAAGCATTTATCATAGAGTCAAAATCTTCTTGTTGTCCTAAGTTAGCAACAACTTCATCATCTTCCTTGTCACAATCAGTGAGCTTAACTAGTAAGTCTTGCACTACTTCATTTTTCTCAATATAAGAAGGCATTTCCTCAAAAAGTTTAGCTAGGCTCTCACCTTCTTCAATTTCTTTCTTATCCTTATCTGGCTGCTCCCATCCATCATCATGTAATAAATTTACTTGTCCCTCATGATCATCATGAAAAAGTACACCTAAAAGACAAAAATCATCTTCTTTTTGATGGCCTCAAATGCTATAAGGTGTAGGGGGCTCTTTAAGAAGTGGCTTATAGGGCTTTATCTATTGCAGGATAGGCTCATTGTCACTTAGGAAGTCAAAACTTTTAGGTGTCTCATCTATAGGAATAGAATGGAGTGGCTGGAAATCTGAGATAGGGTCATGAATAGGCTCTAAACATGCATGGGGATTAGGCTCCTGTTGACTAAGATTCTAAACTGAAGGAGAAATCCTAAAGCTTGGAATTTCAATAGAAGTGCTAGTGGACTTACCAAGTAAGAAACTTGGGATTTGAACCTTGTGAGTCTCTTATCTAGTTTGCAAAGCTTCTAGGTTCTCTTCAGTAGTATGAGGCATCTCCTTCTGGATCTCCTCTTTAAAAAGAGCTAGCATCTTGTAACCTAGATACAAGGTCCATGAGGGTCTCCAAGGATGCATTAAATTTCCATTTCCCTTTAGTGGATCTGGTGAGCTCTCCTGCATTGGGGCAGTAACAACTTGTTGATCTCCTTTCCTTGGTACTTGTGCCAATAGATTCTCAATCAATTGATCCTTTTCTACAATCTTCTTGGCAAGTGTCTCCTGCTCATGATCATGAAATTCATCCTTTTCTACTGACTCTTTTCATAGATCATCCTCATTCTTTGTAGCTATCTAGTAGATGCTCCTTATGAATTCTTGATGGTCTTCCAGACTCTTCTTATAAACCTTCTCTTGTGTTAAGATTAGATGGTTCTTCTCTTCAATGATTTGCTCATGAATTTCTATCTGGTTATGTAGCTTCCTTGAGAGCTCCTCTTTCTAAGACTTCATCTCTGCATAGTCTTTCATGAAAGAGCTCATTTCCTCTAGAAAAAAAGCCAACCAGTCATTGGAGCTTGAATCTAAGGTGGTGTTGGTTTGATTTTGAAGATTGTAATGGTGATCTTCATAGGGCGGTTGATAGGAATGCTACCAGGATGCTTGATGCTGGGTGGGAGGGTATGGTGGTGCATGCTGGTAATTTGTTGTTGGTGGGCTATTTTGACCATATGCTACTGCTTGGCCAGCTTGATATGGAATGAATGCCTACACATGGGTGGCCTTCTCATGATATGGGGGGTGATAAGGAGTATACACATTAGGCATTGACATGCTTGCTCATCAAATGAGCTGGTAAAAATATATTTCCCAAAATTTATCAGCACTTGAATTGCTTAAACTAATAGATTTCTCTAAGAGTCACCATGGTGCTTGAAACAAACTACCACTTAAAGGTTGATTGCACTGAGGATCACACCAAAATCCTAGTGAATAATGGGAAACAAAGTTGTCCCACTAGGCATGCCAAAAACTATTGTCACTAGGGATTGGACTCGAGTATGCCTAAGTGTAAAACCTAGCAATCCCATGAAACATGGGACTACTCTCAGGCTATGGGTAACCTATCATAGAGTAGACCTCTGGATTCAAGGTTGAATTCCACTTGAATCACCTGAAACTAAATGAAACTTTGAAGGAAAAGGGAGAGAGATTACATGAAATTGGAACTAAAACTAGGTGATTCACCGAACTTAGTAGATCCATAGATAGAAATAGAACTCACAATGACACTTAAAATAATCTAGTAACTCACAACTTGACCCTCTCTGCCTTGAAAATTCTTGAAATAAAGAGGTATTTTTATTAAAAGAAGGGAAAAACTTCCACAACTTAAAACCAAATGTACGCAGATTAGAACAATAACTACAAAACACCTTCTTGAACATTCAACTTGAACAAACATGCAAAGTAAAGGATGACAAGATCACAATAACTTCAACATGAATTCAAATAGGAAAACTTAGAAAATAACAGGGATGAGCAGGAATACTACATTATTTCAATGAAAGGAGCCAAATATATCAATCTATTTCTCTAGAGCTACAAGCATTCACCTCCAAGGAAGAGGGAAAGAAGAACTAACTTCAATCACAAAAGTGAGAGGTATAAAAAGAAACCAAGGAATCTACATTCATGATCCATGACCTCCCTAAAAATGGAAAAACTCCTCCAAATAGGCCCATGAATACCTCCCTAACTCAGATGCCCAGTTCCCAATTTTTTAGGGGTGGTGGAAAAAGTGGAACACCTAAAATAGGTGGTCAAAGGAATGACCCCACCTACTAAGTCATGCATCATAATAAAATTCTGACAATGACTTATAAACTGCCATTTGTCAAGATTTACAATAACATTCTTGCAATGACTTTTTACATTTAAAATTTAAACCCCCCTTTATGCCAAATAAAAGTGGATTTTAACATACTTTAAAAAAATGTTCTCAACCCAATATTAAAAAGGGGAAAACACATTTTAAAAGTATTTTCATTTTAATAAATCCACCTAATAAGAAAAAGACCCCTAGGAAAACATTAACATTTAATTAATAGATTTTTCAACCTAATCTTTAAAAAGAAAAGGAAAAAGTCTATCAACCAATCCTTGCAAAAGTCGATCCAAGAAAGAAAGATGCCCAGAAATGGTCACTTCATTGCTGCAAGATGGGGAAGTTTCCATTTTCACTAGCTCTTTTGGCTACAAACTCAAGCTCACAAATGGAACTTATGGCCTTTTGATCTCTTCTTGGCATCATCAGAATGAGGTAGGCATTGCATGGTTTTTTACTTCCATTTATTTGCATTCCTGTCTAGCATCATGCTCTATATTTTGTGTTCATATTTATGAGGGCACGGTCCTGCTATGCATTACTCTTGATAGCATCAATGTATTTAGAAGGCATTGTGATTTTGTGAGCTTGGAATCTCTGTATGGTATCAGAATAATGGAAAAATTGAGGGCACCATGCTGTAACATTCTTGTATTTGACTATTTTACTACAATTTGAGGGCACTGTTAGCCATTCTCTTTTCTTCATTTAGCCCACTATTGCACATCTTGAATCATTTGTTTGGATTCAATCTACTATTGTAAAAGGTTTGATGATCTATTGCTAGGGTATCACATTTGAAATATATGCTATCTGGTGATATGTGTAATAGTTAGGGCATGATTATTTCTTACCCTCTGCATTTTATGGCATTACATTTCATCCTTGTGACCTGTATTTGGGGCACTGAGTTTGCAAGAGGAAAGGTCTAATGACCTATGGGTAGGGTGCTACTGTTATTTGTGTTTCACTATTACTGTTTATAGCTATCTCTTTTATGCACAACCTTTTTGGTAGCTAGGGCATGATACTTGTTGTTACAAGGAAAAAAATCATGCCATAAACATTGTGTTTTGATTGCTCTTTGAAATAATGTTGGTCCTTTATTATCTGATGATGGCATTGCATCTCTGTCCCTTTATCAACCCACGAGCTGTGACCACTGGTGTCCATTGTTATGGAAACCGTGAACATAATGGGGTCATGAGCTTGAAATCTAGCATGTTCTTATTTGTTAGTGTTTACATTTTCTCTTTGTTTGTAGAAGTATCGGGTCTGTACAGCCTGTGAGTCATTGTTCCATGATCGTGATGTTTTGATTTATCCTTGACATGTGCTCTCTTAAATGATGCTGCTATTATCATTCTATATTCTTATTGTATCCTCGGATGACCCATGAATGCTAGCACCAGGGCATCAATTTCATTATTATTTTTAGAATGACCATGCCATGAGCTTGCTAGAGCACGTTACCTAACAGGTTTGTGGTAATGCTAGATCATGTACATCCTTTGTGTTCCTATCCTTTGGTGCCATTGTTGTGTCCTTGTCAATGCGTGAACTCATAGACCTGCAGTGTTTGCTCATTATCTTTGACATTCTGTTTACTATCCCTTTCTCAGCCATACCAAGATTCTAAGTCCAGACCTGTGCCTCTGTTTGAGTTGTCACTTGGTTTAGCCATAGACATCCCATGAGCCATAGGTTGGGTGTCTTTGACGATTCCTTACTCACAGATCTAGGCTTTGTTGTTCATCGTTCTTTTCTCTCTATCATGCTGCTCACATTCCATGAGGGCATGGATTCACTATTTTCCTATCTTCATGTAACACCCACAGGATAAAGACTAGGGCATCATTGACTTATGTGCTATACTTACTATTTTAACTTGGGGCCTGAGTCTGCAAGCTCTATGTTCATCATGGCGCCATTGCATTATCCATTTCTGTTGATCGCAAGGCATGTGTTGTTGCTATTTATTTTGAGATCCATAATCCATGAGCTAGGGTATTCACATATTCTCTTATTGATCACTGTACCCTATCAATTTGCTATTGGAAGCTTGGAAACCCATGAGCCATGATATTTTTGCTGATTTGAATGTTCATTGCATAAACCCTACTAGTTATTGACTTCATTTTTTTTCTTGAAGGCACCATCTCTACATTTGAAGTTGTGGTCACTTGATTGTATTGGCTACCTTTCAATGGACCAACTAGTGGGTTATGAACTCTTGGCATCCTTGTTTATTGATTTGGATTCACAACCCATAAATAGGATTGTTGGCACACTTCAGTTGTACATACTCAATGCATTGGCTATTGTTCCAGCCTATGGTACATGTCTCAAGATCCATTTATGATGTATTGTTGGTGCTCATAATGACCCATTCCTTTTACTATTGCTTATGAGGACGTGCCATCATAAAAATACCTATTACTAGTTTATCAACCTAAGCCCCTTGAATCTAGTTCATCATGCTTTGGTTTGAACATGCTCATGTTATAATGTAGCCCTTTTTAATATGAAGATTTGAGAGAGACCTTATGCTATAATATACCTTTCCTTACAATGCAAATGTGTACCCTGTTCTCTACCATGCTAATGAAGTATACGCTTTGAATCTGCCAGTGCTCTATTTGCTAGTGCTTCAACCATGCTTCACTTGATTTGGCTTTAAGGTTCTTGAATATCCCACTAATACTGCATCATTCATTGAATTTTTCCTTGTTGATCATGGGTGTTCTTGGCCTGTGATGTAGCCACTACCAAGGAAATGATGGTTTCCTAGCATCGACTACATCACAGGTCAAGGTCATCTGTCTACACATGGAACAAACACATTAGTGAAAACAATGGTACTTCTTAAATTATTTCCAAAGCCTCCTTAATGCACATGTCCTGAGCAAAACCCATGTCAGAGGTTCATGGCTGAGTACATGTATGCATGCTTATAGATAGATATTGTGATACCAGGCATTGTTTAGATCTATTGATCTAACCCACTTCTCTTCTCCTATCTGCAGGTTTAGGATCATAGGAGCACATTGGGAACACAGGACCAGAGATAAACTCATTACCAAGAAATGTCTAGTACCCCCGTATCTATGCTCATTATATATGTATATTTTCACTCACTTATGTAATTCTAGCAATGGCTATGCTCATGGCATGTGTGAGCCTAGATAAATGTTTTCTTCAGTTCTTTCCCTCTTGTACATGATGCTTAGATATTGACACATATACATGTAATCTTAGATGTAGTTCATTTCCTTTCCCTTTCATGTACTTTTCAAATGAAATGAACACAAATTTTAAGCAAGATCACCTAATAACACAACTAGGGTACTGTAGCCTCATATAGTAATTAGTTGATCAAAGATGAGTAAAATAATGGTAACATCCAAAAAAAACATTTTTGGTTTTCTCCACTTCAAAAAGCTTTGATTTAGGAATTCTATAGTTGGACACTACTCAATGAGGAATCATTATTTGAATCCATTTGGAAAGTATCTGCACCAATCCTTATTTTGTCCATTTGGTGGGAATGAAATGGAATTATTTTTAGGAAGAGCTCCATAATTGAGAAAGTGTTGCAGAGGATTGAATCATCAATTTTGTAGTATGTGAAAGAATAGAATCCAAGGGTAAATAATTTATCTTCCAAGTTCTCCTCATAAGACAATAAGATCCTTAATAGTTGGCCGCTCATATAAGTTATGTTCAAAGGTTTTTTGGTCAGCAACATGGTAAAAACAATGATAGAAAAGATATTAAGTGGAAACTAGAACCACAAGTAGTTTACAACTTAAACTTCATTTAATCTTAAAGGGGAAACCCATGACATTCATCTATTGGTTCTTTTATTCATAATCACAAGCAAGATCTCTTAGAAAAAAAGGTATTTAAACTACCCATGGACATAAATTCTATGGTAGAGGCTTTTCAATTACTCAAAGGTATACAATTAATAATTGATTTTAAAAAAAACATACTTAGATATAGGGAGATTCAAAAGTCATTATTAATCTTATCCTTTCAAACAAAATATTAAATGGAGGTTGAGATACATTTTTTTTCATAAATTTTCCAATTACCCACAATTTTTAGGTCATATTTAGTTGAGCATTGTTACAAAGAACATAATTATATGGAAGATTATTTAACAAATATGGATTTCAAATGTCAAGAGGAGGAGAACATAGTATCAATTCACAATTTGACAAAATTTTGGGCAAATAATGGCTCAATATATAATATTCTACAAAATATTTCCGATGAAATTAAAATGGTGAGGCTAGGGACTAAAAAAATTAGAATAAAGTTACATGATATTTTTACATGAGGTGTTGTTGTGCTTGAATGGATTAGTATTATGTTGATATATGTAAACATATTTTTTGAGGAAACATTCTTGGTTGAGGTTTCATTCAATTAGTTAAAGGGTTAAATGTTGTGATGTGGGATCAATGTGAACATAAATGGAATGGTCAAATTTTGAATTCCCCTCTATTGTCACTACCTTTCCATATCAGGGGATGATGTTAGTTGATAATCTACAACTAATTCAATAACTTGATGAACTAAATGAACAAGTAAAAGACAATGATTAGAGATCATTGAGCTACTAAAGTGATATGTAAGGAAATTACATCAGTCAATATGTATTGTCATTGATGTCAACTAGTTTTGACTATACTTATCATCATGGTTGCAAACATCTGAAGAATAAAAATGATAAAGGAAAGAGATATCTACAAGAAGATGATATGGATATGGAGATATGGTTAAGGTATACATTGGGTAACTTATTGATGAGTCCATGGCATCATTTTGTTGACTTGATTGTATTACATGAATTTTTTATGTATTGGAGATCAGAACTAAACAAGTTGATGTGGTTGATAATTGAAGATTTATGTATACACTGAGTTAGTATAGTGTATACTGAGTATCATTAATAACTAAGTTAGTATTCATCGACACATTTTTGTATTAACCGAGTGAGTGAAACAATTAAGTTTATAACAGTCGATTGAAAAAACAATTAAGTTTATTAACCGAGTGAGTGAAACAATTAAGTTTATAACAATTAAGTTTATATCTGTGAGTTTCTTATGATTCTGAGGGAAAAGATAAAGTTTGTTATGAGGATCTAACAACTAAAAAAATTCTAGATTGATCGAATGGAGAAGGATGAATCATTTTATAGACACATCTTCCAAGGAAGCTTGAATCGGCAAAATGAACAATGGAGATTAAGAAGAAAATGGTTTATGATGTCTATTTAAAGAGACAATAGATTCATTATTGAGTCTATCATAATTGAATATGTAGAATAAATCATGTGGAAGGACTATTTTCATGCACCACTAATCAAATTGGTTATAGACAAAACCGAGCTGAATTGCAGGCATAACCAAGTGTCAGAGTATTATTGACAAAGATAACTATGTTGAAGGATCTGAAGGATTGAAGTGATTATTGATCAAAGGAGGTATTTTGAGCTTAGCATAGATTTTAAAATCTATAAATATTAGTTGTATTTGAATCAAATCACTAATGTATCAGTTTAACCATTGTTACAGCTAAATCTCTTAACCGAGTGGACTTAATAGTTTTATTTCTATTTCAATATGACATTCCATGAATGTTGATGATTTTATTTTTGACCCCATAGTGAATGTTGGTCAAGATTTAAATGTCAATGATAAATCCTCTAACTAGGTCACACCTCACAATGTGCATTGTAACCTTTAACATGGTTGGCTCCTAGCTGAGCTCACTTCAGAAGAGTGAAATATTTTGGGTTACTGGTCCCAGGTGGTATTTCCCTTAGTAGGGTTTCCACGTTAAAATCCTTGTGCTATGTGTATTTGATGTGATTGGATTGTTATTTTACTTTACACATTTCATATTTGGACTAATCGATAAACATGGTATTGAATTTACTGGTATTGGCAAATGAATAGAAAGTTATTGTTGAAAATCTTACCAAGTTGATTATTTATTTGAAAAAGATTTGATTATATACATCTGGTAGTTTGAGATTGGAGGATAACTAGATTTAATTGATTCACCCCTTTCTCAATTATCTAACAATTGGTATCAGAGATTGTGTGCTTGGAAGGATGTTTGAAGGACTTGAGCTAAAGATTACAAGATGTATAAGAGAGACGTGCCAAAGTTGAACAAAGATAACTTCTCGACATGGGAAAGAAGAATGAGGTTTCACATATCTAGAATTGTAGAATCTATATTATTTCACCTAGATAATACTTACATACAACTGATGATTGGAACTTTGATTGTTGATCAGCTTAGAGATAGACATGACAATGATAGAGGTTGTCGCTGCCCTATCTGATGCAGAATTTGAAGATTTCAAAGCATGTACTTTAGAAAAAGAAATGTGGGACAAACTTACACTATTCTACGAAGGAGATGTGAATGTGATGAGAGAAAGATCTAAAAGTCTTAGAGGAAGGTTTGATGACATGAAGATGAAAGAAGGAGAAAACATTTCACAGTACAGTTATCGAATCAAGGAGGTTTTATTGATGAAGATACTATTATGAGTAAAATTCTTAGAACCTTGCTGCCAATTTATGCTATTAGAATCTTTGCAATTCATGAAATGAGATCTACACTGGGTAATGTTCTTACACTTGATAGCCTAATTGGTAAATTGACTACTTTTGAGCTGAATAGATATGATAACAGTATTGTACCAAGTCTTGAGCCTACTTTTATTTCATCTTTATAAATTTGAAAATCAAATAGTAAACATATGATAAGGAATGAAAGTAGTAGTGGCAGTGATGAAGATGGACTTGATGAACTTGAAGCACTTATGGCTAGAAAGCTATAGAAAGGTAAAGGAAGGTATAAAGGGAAATTACCTCTGGTATGTTTTAAGTGTAAAGAAATTGGTCATATTGCAGCTAAATGTCCTAAGAGGAAAGATGATGAAATTAAAAATGACCAATTTGGTGAAAGAAAGTATGACATAAGAGATAACTGAGATCAGAGAGGCAACTGACACTATGATAGAAGAAACAACCAAGACTATAAAGACAAAGGAAATAAAGCATGTTACCTTTTCAGAGATGATGATGATGACACCAACACTGACACTGATGAAGACATTGAGGTGGTATTCATAGCTTTGAAAGAATATTTAGAAGAAGAAAGGTATATAGAAACAACACTTATCTCTAAAGTTAGCAAGAATGATAAATGGATTATTGATAGTGGTTGTACACACAATATGACTATTGATGAGGATAAATTTGAATATCTTGAACACTATAATGGAGAATTTGTTAAAATGGGAAATGATACACCTTCTCAAGTAAAAGGAAAAGGATCTATCATGTTGAACAATAAGATCAAATGTGAAAATGAATATTGGGTGAAGTGACTTAAGTATTACTTGTTAAGTGTAGCATAGTTGAATAACTCAGGTCACCGAGTTGCATTTGAAAGTAGGAAGGTGAAGACCTATGATGAAACAGGAAAGTTGGTCAGTATTGGTGAACAATCTAAAGGTAATCTATTCTATCTTGACCATGTTGAAAATTATTATTTAATGGCTAGAACTGAAGATGTCTGGTTGTGGCATAAAAGGTTGTGTCATGTGAATTTTGACAACATGGTTAAGATCAGTAAGAAAAAAAAAGTTATAGGTTTACTGGGCTTATCTAAACCTGACCATGTCATGTGCAAACAATGTCAAATAGGAAAATGTCAAAATCTAGTTTCAAGAGAAAGACCTACTCATCTAAAGCTATTTTAGAGTTGGTTCATACTAACTTGTGTTGTCCTATGAGAACCTAGAGTTATTATGGTGACAAATACTTTATTCTATTTACTGATGACTACTCTAGGATGATGACAGTTATGGTTTTGAAAGAGAAATCTGAAGCTTTCAAAATGTTTAAATGATATAAAGCTAAAGCAAAAAAGGAAAGTGCAAAAGAGTTAAAATGCTTAACATCTAATAGAGAAGGTGAGTTTATTTTTGACGAATTCACTAAATTTTTTTAATGAGCATGGAATTAAAAGATAGGTTTCTGCATTGGGAAAACCACAATAGAATGAGATTGCTAAAAGGAGGAATAGATCTATAGTTGATTATGCTAGAACACTGATGATTGAAAATGATGTTGCAAAAATGTACTAGAGATAAGCTATTAGCGCTATTGTATACACATTGAGCCAAGTACAATTGAAGAAAGATTCAAATAAGACACCTTATGAATTATGATATGGGTATACACTTGAAGTATGTTGTTTTATAATTTTTGGATGTAGATGTTACATTCTGAAAGATGATAGAAATGGAAAATTTTATTTTAAAGGTGGTGAAGTAATATAATTAGGGTATTCTACTAAGAGAAAAGATTAAAAAAATTTGAATAAGGTTTCTAACAAAATGATTGACAATGATAATGTGAAATTTGATGAGTTTGATGAGAAAAATGATGAAGAAAGAAGGAAAGAACTAGAAGACTATGGTAGATATACATTCATTGAGATACCTGACCCTCTACTAGAGAAACAAGTAGAAGCTACTGAGAAAAAAATAAAGACACCAAGCATTAGACTATAGAGGCTGAGAATCAGGAAATTGCTATCGAGGAAGAAATTGAACCTGCATTGACTAATGAAAAGAGAAGAGAGAAAGTGTTAGCAAAATTTGTGAGAAGACAACTTCCAGAGAACCAAATTATTGGAGACAAGCAAATTGGCATGCTAACAAGAAGTAATTTGAGAAAGAGCACATGTTTAGTTTGTGAATTTGAACCTAAGAATGTTAGAGATGCACTTGAGAATGAGGAATTGATAAAAGCCATGAATGAGTAAATTGAGAAGATAGAGAAAAAAAAACATGGACATTGGTACTGAGACCAAGTGATAAAAATGTAATTGGAACCAAATGGATATTCAAAAACAAGTTGAATGAGAATGGTGAAGTCACTAGGAACAAAGAAATACTTGTTTGTAAACGATACACACAAGAAGGAGGTATAGATTATGGTGAGACTTTTGCACCGGTTTCTAGACTTGAAGTTAGAATAATACTTGTATATGCTACACACAAAGGATTTAAAGTATATCAAATGGATGTTAAATCTATATTTTTGAATGGAATACTTGAGGAAGAGGTTTATATTGAACAACTTGAACGTTTTGTTGATCCAAATAAGAAGAACATGGTATGTAAATTGCACAAAGAACTGTATGGACTGAAACAAGCACCAAGAGAATGGTATGAAAGATTGCATGCTTATCTTATTAGTATTGGATTTTTGATGTAGTAGTATTTTGGGTTCCTAGAGATCTTTCTTAGTCTTGGAGGAATTCCCTATCAAAGGGATACAACAATTTGTATTGGGCAGCTTTCTAAGTTTCTATGTTGCAATGATCTATGGAGATCTCTGGCATATGTAATGAAAGGAGTTTGTTCCTTTATGTTTGTGTTGGATATATATAAGATCACATATTTTGAGGTGGCATGGTTTGGGAGATCTTGGATGGACCACTTCAAAGTTAGAGTTGTTTCCTTACCATCGGAGCCATAATATCCTTCTTTCTAGGTGCTAATTGTGAATTATGTAGTTGTTGATCCTTAATGAATCAGAATTTTCTCTCTTAGGGACTTAAAGAGGACCTAAAATTCTATCTTTTCCCAAGAATAAAAGTCCTAATTCATTGTGAGTCAAAAGTTATGACCATTTTTCTTCGATACCTATTTTCAGCTAGTTTACACGTGAAACGTGGGGTTTTTCATCTTGTGCGGTTCTGTATGAGGAAATGGGATCTTTCTAAGTTAGGGACTTGTTCTCAGATCATGTGTGGACCTAAATCTAAAGGTGCATCATGTTTGGTTATTTCTTTCATTAGTTTTGGTATCTTTCTTTAGGCTGAACCTATAATGTAATTAAATGCCTGACTAGCCGACTTGTGGCTTAGTTGGCTATCTATTGAGAGCTTGGGTTGATGTAGATAATCATCAGTATAGATATAGATTGGTAGTGATATGATGGAAGAGTAGAGTAGAAGAAGATTTTCAAATCTAGGTTTTGTAGCAGAACTAGTGGCTTGAGGGCATAGTACAACAAGAGGTTGCTTGGTGGCTTGCGAGCACAAGTTTAGACCCTGTCTTGGTTGTTCCTATCAAAGGTTGCCTATTGCAGATCTGAACTAGTTGGTGGTTCCCTAGATCTTGCTAGATCTTGCTGATACTTTTTAATTTTCATTGTATAAGGCCAAAACCCAGAAGGCCTCATAGCCGAGCATGTTGAATGAAATTCTAGTTTGAAACATTACATTTTTATATTCCGCTATGCTTGTTGTTATCATAACTAGTAGTGTAGGCTTGGAATGTCCATTATTGGATCCTCCATCCCTGCCCTGTGTCAAGTGGTATCAAAGCTTGAAGATTTTGAGTGTGTGGATAGATCATCGAAGGTGATGAAGTTTGCACCAGGACCTTGGATTGAAGATGCCTCTGAGGAGAGCATATTTGATGTGAGAGATGAAGATTTCCTTGAGTGAACAGATCGCTAAATTAAGGTAGGTTGTGAAGATGGATAGTAGATTTCCAAGTGTGTGGAGGCAATTGGAATCTTCCAATCAGATCACTGAGTAGAGGTAGTTGCACTTTGAAAGGAACTTGATGGATAAGTTAGGTCAGTTTTGGCCTAAATTCAATCTGAGGATTGAAGAGATGATGAAGTCTTGTCGGAAGAAAGTTGTCCAGCTGATTAAGAGGATTATTCAGAGAAGAAGACACTTTGATGTAAAGGAAGAGGTGAAAGATGACTTTGCTAAAGATAATAAGGTATGTGTTGGTTTTCATGAGTAGATGGATGGATCTAGCATGAGAATTGCAGAGCATTTGGTTGGGCTTGATCAGATTGTTGTTGGTGAAGAGTTACTTATTGGTGAACACCTTTGTGATGGTGGTGTTTTCAACTTGCTTTTTTTTGATGTTATGGTGTAGATATTATTTTCTGGTTGTGGACTTGAATTATTGGTTGACAGTAGTGAGTCTTGTGATGAGTTGGAGAGATGGGATTCTGATGATGAGGGATATCATATTGATGTGGATCTAACTTTGGATCTATTTGTTGGGGAGTTGGATACTATTGTTGCTGAGATGGGTTGTCATGATTATTGGTATGGTGATTGGATTGTTGAGATTCATATGATCCTGATGTTTGAATGGATGAAGCATAGATGGTTGATTTTCCAATTTGTTCTCTTGTCCTTGATGGATTGGAAGCCTTTGGTGAAGATGAAGTTGATTGCAGATAATTATTTTGAGATTAAAGAATGGGACATAATTTTTTACCTTGGTAGTCTAATGCAGGATCATTTTGGGTTCCTGGAGATCTTTTTTAGTTATGGAGGAATTCCCTATCAGAGGGATACAATAATTTGTTTTTGGTAGCTTTTTGAGTTTCTATGTTGAAATGATTTATGGAGATCTATGGGATATGTGATGAAAGGAGTTTGTTCCTTTATTCTTTTGGAGGCTATGTCTAAAATCACATCTCTTGAGGTGGCATGGTTTGGGAGATCTTTGATGGACTATTTCAAAGTTAGAGTTGTTTTTCTTGGCTTCGGAGCCATAATTTATTGCTTTCTAGGTGTTAATTGTGCATCATGTAGATATTGATCCTTAATGAATCAGAATTTACACTCTTAAGGCCTTAAAGAGGACCTAAAATAATATATTTCCCCAAGAACAAAATTCCTAATTCATTATGAGTCAAAAGTTATAACCATTTTTCTCGGGTACCTATTTTCAGCCAATTTACACATGAAACGAAGGGTTTTTCATCTTGCACGGTTCCATATGAGGAATTGGGATATTTATCAGTTAGGGACATGTTCTTGGATCATGTGTGGACCTAAATCTTAAGGCACATCATGTTTGGTTGTTTCTTTCATTAGTTTTGGTATCTCTCTTTAGGTTGAACCTATAATGTAATTCAATGCCTAACTAGCTGACTTGTAGCTTAGCTGGTTATATATTGAGAGCTTGGGTTGATGTAGATCATCATAAATAAAGATGTATATTGGTAGTGATATGATGGAATGGTAGAGTAGAATCAGATTTTTGAATATGTGATTTGTAGCAGAACTACTGGCTTGAGGGCTTAGAACAACAAGAGGTTGCTTGGTGGCTTGCGAGCACAAGTTTAGACCCTCTCTTGGTTGTTCCTATTAGAGGCTTCCTATTGCAGATCTAAACTATTTGGTGGTTCCCTAGATCTTGTTAGATCTTGGTGATACTTTGTAATTTCATTGTATAAGGCCGAAACCCAAAAGGCCTCATAGCCGGGCATGTTGAATGCAACTCTATTTTGAAACATTACATTGTTATATTTTGCATTTCTTGTTGCTGTCATAAATAGTTGTGTAGGCTTGGACTTTCCATTATTGGATCCTCCATCCCTACCCTACATCAATTTGTGAGGATAAGTGATAATACCTATCTCTATTTGAAAGGAGAAACTAATGACAAGATTCATACTACTTAAATCTTTGTTGATGATATTATATTTGGAGGACATGATAATCTTTTCAAAGCATTTACTAATGAAATGAGAAAGGAATTTGAGATGTCAATGTTTGGAGAGATTAAATTCTTTCTAGGTTTGAAAATTTTACAACAAAATGAAGGGATGTTCATAAAACAATTAAAGTATGTCAAATAAGTATTGAAGACTTTTGGAATGGAAGATTCAAAACTGATAGGTACAATGATGGTCATAGGGTGTAAATTGACAAAGGATGATTAGTGAACTAAGGTAATGTTAGGAATGGGAACACTGAGAAGGGGGGGGTGAATTAGTGTTCACAGTATTTTATCTTTTTACTTTAATCTTTAAACTAAACTTGAATGCTTAAGAACTAAAATAAACATTCACATAAACATGAAACATGAAATCAAGACATGAAACCAATATGGTTACAGGGAAACCCAAATAGGTAAAAACCCCGGTGGGAATTGACACCCACTAATATTCTGCACTAGTGTTTTGTGATCTTTGTTAGAAGATCCTTAACCCTGTTAGGAGTTTCTTTAGAATGCATTAAGTACAGTAGACCTTGTCAAGGGTTGGAACCTATTAGGATTATTTTACAATAGTCCCTGTTAGGGGAGTGGACACACTGTCCTAGAGCTCACTACTCAAGTGGTGAAGGATACAACCTTTTGATCTCAAATACACACTATATCTATTGGTCAAACTGTCATTGTGACACTGCTTGTTAGATTAGTTCCTTTGATGTGCTGATGCTTTAGATCAGTTCCTTTGCATACTTCTTCTCTACTTAACACAACTCTCTATCAACTTCCATATCTTTTACAATGAGCACATCTTATATTTATACACACATACAAAATAAACAACTATGTTGGCCCTTAAACCTATTACATACAATGCTTCCAAATGAATTAGCTTAAGTGTGTTTAAAATCAAACATATATATATGTCAAAAACCTAATTACAATAGGTGCATAGCCTTTACATCATTAAAATATAATCATAACACAAAATGCTAACAGTCAGCTACATACTCTATTCTTCACTAGCACACATTGGCTATGCAACTTCAACTACCTGTATCTTCCTCATACTTTCATATTTGATTATGTTCTCATAGACTAAGCATGAATATAGTCTAACCAACTTAACTTCTAGGGCACACACCATAACTTGGTCATATGCACGTGCACTAATGCTTTGAGCTGCAGGAACTCTGTACACTATCGAGTCTTCAACACTTAATTGATTTCTGATCTTCTCATCAAGTGTATTGAATCCAAACTGCTATATGAATTTTTTTCCATAATGAAAACACTATATTAAGTCATATACATTATTATATCCAACTTTCCAATAATATCTCCCTCTGTCATTGATGGCAGGAAAGGAATATGGCCAAGTTTCTAACTATTCTTAATACAAAAAAACTTTTGTCTTCTAACATATACTTATATCTCCCTATACATATTATGATCCATATTCTATACACAATTCCCCCTTTGACATTAATGACAAAGGTGTTTCAAAAACTATATCTATACATACTTATTGAGGGAAAACATCCAGATATGCTATCTTTAGGTTCTGGATCTCTTTCTTCCAAAATGTGATCAAAGAGTTTACTATCTAGAGATGGGCACATAATGCATACTATAGCTTCTCCATCTTATTCAATTCTATGGCAAGACCTTGATCATAGGTCATCATGGTGGCATCAATCTCCTTGATATTCTGATTAATAATATCTAAGGAGGGTGCAAGAGCATTCCTCAATCGAGTCTATCTAGCTCTTATCTTTGTCATCTCTTTTTCTGCCTTCTCAATTTTATCAATCTGTCCTTGGTGGACATTATTGCACATGTTCACATCTTTGGATTTTTCTTTCACTAAAATCTTTACTTTCTCAATCATAGCTTCTGCCTCTTTTGTTTTCTTCAAATGAGCATTAGTAAGCTTATCTTGATCCATGCATTCTGCAAATTTGATTCTTCTTCCTTGATTTGAAAATTCTTTTAGGGATGCTTGACTAGTCTTGAGTGAGCTTAGGTCAAGTGCAAAGTTTCTAACCAATTCATTCAATCTCTTCTTCAGATACTTTTCTTCTACAAATAGGGATGCAGATTCTTCAAGGCTTGAGAAATTTCTTTTGAAATGTGAGATGACTGTACTCACATCATCAATAGAGTGTATCTTTGACACTTTCTTTTCCTCTGGCAACAAATTCTTCAAAATGTTTACTGATTCTACCAGGAAGGAATTCCTCATCACTTGCTTTTCTCTAGCCTTATCCATAGCTAAGATGCTAAGCTTAATCAGGTCTTCTTCTCTCCATGAGTCCAAATTGGATGTGTTAGGTGTCAAACTTGACAACAATGCTGTAGAGGGAGTGATAGGAGTGTTATCCATCACTTCATGTTTTACCTTGACCATATCTACTGATGATTCATTATTATTTTCTTCTTTTTCTGATTCTTTCTTTTCTTCTTCTTCTTCTTTTTCTTTTTCTTTTTCTATCTTTTCTTCTTTTTCATCTATTATGTCTTCAATCATTATTTCTTCCTGATGACTAGGAGGAGTGTTACTGCATAAGTTTTTTTCCTCTTGAGTTCTTAAAAATGCCTCTTCAAACTTATCCTATTATGTGTCAGTGTTCACCATGGCTATTTCCACATTATCAATGATAATGGTGCTATCTTTGAGTGATTCTGTCATGGGTGTAGAATTATCTTCCTCTGATTGTGTTTTCGCTGTAGGCACTAAATCCTGAGGACCTGTAGATTATACCTTGATGGTCTCTGACCCTTTGGTAACCATTGTGGGTACATGTGCTATGGGCGCAGTAGGTGGATACATGTTTCTATTTATAAAGACCTTCTCAAAGGATTTCTCTATTTCTTTGGCAGCTAATTTTTAGTTTTTATCCATTATATTCAGTGTTCTTGTCTTGGTTCTAAGGTGAGGCTTCACCAAGTCTAACAACAACTTCTTCTCTTCTAGCTCACATATAGGAAGAGTTTCATGTAAGATCTTTTCCCTTATCTACGGATCTTCTTCAATAGCCTGTCTCTTTTGGAATTCTAGGATATTCCATACATTGTTAGGGATCATGGTCTTAAGTTCCAAGACTATTTTCTTGAACTTCAACATGTTTTTGACTAACATACCATGAATCTCAGATTTGTCTATTTCACTATATTTTTCATAGAACTTTCCTACTTGATCAATTCTTCCTTCATCAATTATCCTTGCACTTAGCAAACTGAGGCTAGGTTTGAAACTTACTTCAGTAGGTACTTGAGGGTTCCTTCTATTTCTTGTTGCTCACAAGGATGGATGACTAGTGCTAGTTTCTTTATTCCTCTTTGGCATTGCCTTATACTTAGGAGGAGAAGTAAGGTCAATAGTTTCCTTGGGCGTAGAAGGAGTATCATTAGTTATATCCTTTTGTTCATCTGATTTCTCTATCTTTTCCTTCTTCAACTTGGGATCATGTGATTCTGCCTTTGCTACATCTGCGCTCTTTAATTAGAAAGCAATCTTTTGTTCTTTTGCTTTGTCAAGATCTTCTTGAGACACACCATGTATTCTCAAGATTTTTGAGGTGACTTTAGCAACCTTTATTTTTGTTGCTACGCTGTTTAGTTTGGTATCTATTTCTCTTGTCTTCTCCTCATAAGCTCCCCATCTAGGCTCATTAGGGTCAGTAGAAGCTAAAATCAATACTTGAGCATATGCTTCTAACACTTGTTTCTCAACTTCATATCCAAGTAGATGAATCCACTTCATTCTAGGTACAATGGCCTCCATGCAAATTGTATCCTTATACTTTTCAACAATGTTTTCTAGAATTTTGTACCTCATTTTCATCTTAGCCTTGAAGGTCTTCAACTCCAATGTTATATAATCTCTCAATGTACTCTTAGTGGATGCCTTTTTAGATATATGTGGCATAGTTGGGATGGACTTTTTCAAATACAAATCTGATACTCTCCCAACTATATGAAGGTACATGTAAATGATCAAAGACCCAAACTTAAATATCTTAGTCTTGTCATGCTTGATTGTCTTGATCTTATCAATCAACTATGCACGCAAGATCTCACACAGGTTGAACTCCCCATATTCCTTCACAAGTTTGATGGCTACAAGAATTTTGCCCACAAACACACTATTCACCTTGCTGGTGTGATGAAACCTATATCCAAGTATCATAGACATCAATTTGATGTCAGCTTTCTCAATAGGCTTAGTTATCATCTTGTGCATATCACTCCTTGACATACATGTTTTCTCAACAATTTTCTCGACATCCTTGCCTACTAGAAGGATGACGCCTATCTTTGGGAGCCCTGTCATCTCATATATTAGGTCACTGGTAATTCTGACCAGTACATCACCTATCCAAAATAGGTCATCATGAATTTTTCTTAGAAGTATTTTAATCCATTATGTCTCATAGAATTCATATGTCGTAGCATACTCTACTATAGGGTGATCATTCCACTTTGCATATTCATCTAGGAATGTTTTGTTTGGTTTTAACATTGTTTCCATGTGCACCCTTAACTTGTCCAATCCTACTAGTTCCTTCTTATAGTAGATGTAAGCTCTAATGTCTTCCACATGCATAACACCCATAGGCATGTGAGAGACTTAAATGGATGCTTCTTAAACACATATCTTTTATTTTATGCAACATCAAATACTATGGGAGTGGCCATCACTTACTTGATTTATCACTTTCCCAATGTTCACTAAGATAATCTAAAGACTTCTGAATCGACACGATGAACTAGGGTTTTTGCAACCGATCAAGTGTACTACAAATCACTGATGGATCAATCTGTAGGTCTTCACAATAAATTCTAAGGCTCTTTCTTCTATTAAGTTGAATGCAATGAGTAATCAAACAACTTTCTGTGTACTTAAAGTGAAAATTCCACCATTAATGCTTGTCGCGTAAACCAAGCGGACACTTAAAAATTTCCAACTTTTGTTCTGCTAACAATCAATATGTGCAATCTTGCATGAAGGTTCCTTTATACTCCAAAATCTTAAGTCCAAGGGTGCACACTCTGAGAGTGAGTATACCAGCCACGTAGGGGTCTAGAGCTAAATTAGCTCCCCCTATGACCTTGAGGGTCATTCATCCAGATGTAGAGGGTGTGTCCACTGTGGATGCATCCAATACATTCTCATCAACTTTGTCCTTCTTTCCTTCTATCTAAATCAAGCTCTCATTCTTTGAGGCTTTCAAAAACTTGACTTCTCCTTTGGGATCCAATACTAGCTCTTCGGTCTTTTTAGGGCTTTCCTAACCTTGCATCCTTGATCTACAAAACTTTGAGATATGTCTAGCCTTGTTACAAGAGTGACAAATGACTGAAGGTCTTATATTCCTCGGTGCATTGACATGAGTCACTATTTTACATTGTATCACTAAGTGACCATTATAGTTATATATCTGACATGTAACATTCTGAGAACTTCTTATATTTGTCTAATTTTGATTATGTTGAATCTTGTTCTTCTTACTAGTCTTGCAATTCATAGTTCTATGACCAAATTTATTGCATGAATAATAATAACCATTTAAAGGTCTTACCTTTGTATAGTTCCTCACTATGTGTCCATGGTTGTAACATGCAAAACAAGTGTAGACTATAGGCTTGTGCTCATTCTTAGGTGGTTCACCATTATCTTTAGTTTGATCTTCAGTCTTCTTAGCATTAGTAGAGTCTTTTTGTGTATCCTTTCTTGCTTGCATGTTGTCAATCTAATTTTGTGCTTCATTGTATCCAATACAGCTAGTGTCTCCTTTGAATCTTCTTACATACAACTAAGATTCTATCAAATTAGAACTGGTGTGCAATTTGTCAATGTGATTCTTTGCTTCCTTTAATTTAGATTCCAAGCTTTCTTTGTTGTTCCTTAACTCCAAGATCTCCAAGCTAGCTTACCTTAATTCCTCATTGAGTTGAAGGTTCTCTTTGACTTGTTCATTGTAGACTTCCTGATTGTTGATCAGCTTACCATCAAATTCTTCAAGTAGTTCTTTTGAAGATGCATTGTCTTGATTCAACTTCTTGATCTTTTCTCCTAGATCATTTTTAGAGCATTCTTTCAAATACTTTCTTAGTATTTTGATAACTAATTGAGCATCACTGACATTTTCCTTTAGTTCTTCAATTTCTCTTTCTGATTTGTCCAGGTCTTCAAAAGTAGCTTCCAGATTTCTTTTCAGATGTTTCATTTATCCTTTTTCCTTGATATCCTCAAGTGGTTAAACTTGTTTGCTGAGGACCAAAGCTTTGATACCAATTTCTAGCAATGGGAACACTGAGAGGGGGGGGGGGGGGGGGAGGGTGAATCAGTGTTCACTGCATTTTATCTTTTTACTTTAATCTTTAAACTAAACTTGAATGCTTAATAACTAAAATAAACATTCACATAAACATGAAACATGAAATCAACACATGACATGAATATGGTTATGGGGAAACCCAAATAGGTAAAAACTCCGGTGTGAATTGACACCCACTAATATTCTGCACTAGTGTTTTGTGATACTTGTTAGAAGATCCTTAACCATGTTAGGAGCTGCTTTACAATGCATTAAGTACAGAAGACCTTGTCAAGGGTCAGACCTTGTTAGGAGTCTTTTACAATAGTCCCTATTAGGGGAGTGGACACACTATCCTATAGCTCACTACTCAAGTGGTGAAGTCTACAACCTTCTGATCTCAGATACACACTATATCTGTTGTATGAACTATCACTGTGACACTACTTGTTAGATTAGTTCCTTTGATGCATTGATGCTTTGACCTCTTTCAAAGCTCTAATACATCTTATTGGCTCTTTTCATACTTCTTCTTTTCTTAACACAACTCTCTATCAACTTCCATACCTTTTACAATGAGCACATCTTATATTTATACATGGATACAAAATAAACAATTAGGTCGGTAACCTATTACATAGAATGCTTCCAAATTAATTTGCTTAAGTGTGTTTACAATAAAACATATATACATGTTAGCAACCTAATTATAATAGGCGCATAGCCTTTACATCATTAAAATATAATCACAACACAAAATGCTAACAATTGGCTGCATACTCTATTCTTCACTAGCACACACTGGTTGTGCAACTTCAACTGCCTGTATCTTCCTCATACTTGTATATCTAATTATGCACTCATAGACTAAGAATTAATATAGTCTAACCAAATTAACTTCCAGGGTGCACACCATAAATCAATTGTACAGACATGCGCTGATGCTGTGAGATGCAGGAACTTTGTACACTATCTAGTCTTGAACACTTAACTAATTTTTGATCTTCTCATCAAGTGCGTTGACTCCAAATTGCTATATGACTTTTTTGCCATAATGAAAAAACTACATTAAGTCATATACATCAGTATAACCAAATTTCCAATAGGTAAATTAGACATTATATAGATCAATGATTCGTAAACTGATGTATGTTGTGCATAGTAGACTTGATATTGCGCATGTTGTTGGGATTGTAGAAATATTTTCTACTAGTCCTAAGGAATCACATATGACTATTGTTAAGAGGATACTAAGATACTTGAAGAACACAAGGCAATTTTGAACTACAAGTTTACACCGACACAAATTGGACTGGAAATATAGATGATTGGAAGAAAACAACCGGTGGAGCATTCTTTTTGGGAGAAAGGTTAGTTACTTGGATAAGTAAGAAACATGCATGTATTTCTCAGTCTACTACTAAAGAAGAATATGTTGTTGCTACTGCTAATTGTTCAAATATTGCATAGATAAAAAAAATTGTTGAAAGGCATGAATGAGGAGATCACTGATCTAGTGATTATATATTGTTACAACAAAAGTGCTATAAAAATTTCTAAGAATTTGGTGATGCATGGTAAGAGAAAGTACATATCTATTAAGTATCACTATTTGAGGGAACAAGTACAAGAAAAGAAAGTGGAACTGGAGTTTGTGAAATCTAAAGAACAACTTGCAAACATATTTACTAAACCCTTACCGAATGATACATTTGAGTACTTGAGGACTAGATTAGGGGTCCATCCCTTAATTTTCGGTCACTAAGGTGATTAGGAGGTTGCATCAACCTATACTTTATTGAAAAGTCAAATGATGTTGATGCATATTATTCACACTTAAGGTTTCCTAAGGTTGTGAAAGCTAGAATAGGAAAATTGTATATTTTTACATTAAGGTACATGATCTAAACCGAACAACAAAGATATTTTTTGGTTTTAGAGATTTTTTTATTCTTTTTGGCATTGTTGTTAAAGGGAGTGAAAGATTCATAGGAAATATCACTCAAAGAGAGAAAATTATTGAAATACATATCCAATGGAAGAGAGAATTAATGAAACATTTATCTACAAGGTAGAGAAATAATAGGAGAGAGATCAGAAAGGAAAAGGAAGATCAAATCCATAGGGAAAGTCTGCTTGAAATGCTTAAATGCTGAAATGCTATGTAGTGATTAAACATATTAAATGGCTAAGGTAAGGAAATCTTATTGAGATACACCATTTACTAATAGATTTGTAGTACAAACTTTTGGTATTTTATGGCATATTTCATATTGTGTTTCCATCAATGAAAAAGGGAGAGATTGATAATCTAAAACTGATTGAATAACTTGATGAACTGAATGAAGAAGTAAAAGACATGGATTAGAGATTGCCGAGCTACTAAAGTGATATGTAAGGCAATTAAATCAGTCAATATGTATTGTCATTGATGTCAACTAGTTTTGACTATACTTATCATGATGGTTACAAATATCTAAAGAAGAAAAATGATAAAGGAAAGAGATATCTACATGAAGATGAGAGGGATGTGTAGATATGGCTAAGGTATACATTGGGTACCTTATTGATGAGTCTATGGCATCATTTTGTTGACTTGATTGTATTGCATGAATTTATTATGTATTGGAGATTAGAAGTAAACAAGTTAATGTGGTTGATAATTGAACATTTTTGTATACATTGAACCAGTGCAATGTATACCAAGTATCGGTAATAACTAAGTTAGTATTCACTGACACATTTTGTATTAACTGAGTGAGTGAAATAATTAACATTTATAAGATCTAACTGAGTTAATGAGATGGTGAGTTTCTTATGATTCTGAGGTAAAAGATAAATTTTGTTATGAGGATCTAATGGCTAAAAAAATTCAAGATTGATCAAATGGAGAAGGATGAAAGGTGTTATAGACACATCTATCAAGGAAGCTTGAAGTAGAAAAATGAATGATGGAGATTAAGAAGCAAAATCTAATGGATGAGAAGAAAATGGTTTATGATGTCTATTTAAAGAGATAAGAGATTCATAATTGAGTCTGGGATAATTGAATCTATAGGATAAATCACCTGGAAGGACTACTTTCATGCACCACTAATCAAACTGGTTACATACATAACCAAGTTGAACTGCAGGCATAATTGAGCATGAGGTTATTATTGACTGAGCTAAATATGTTGAAGGATATGAAGGATTAAAGTGATTATTGATCAGAGGAGGTATTTTGAACTTAGCATAGATCTGAAAATCTACAAATATTAGTTGTATTTGAATTAGATCACTAGTGTATCATTTTAACCATCGTTACAGCTAAATCTCTTAACCGAGTGGAATTAACAATCTTATTTGTATTTCAATATGACATTCCATGAATTTTCATAGTTTTCTTTTTGACCCCATAGTGAATGCTAGTCAAGAGTTAACTGTTAGTGATGAATCCTCTAACTAGGTCACACCTCACAGTGTGCATTGTAATCTTTAATAGGGTTGGCTTCTAACTGAGCTCAATTTAGAAGAGTGAAATATTTTGGGTTACCGGTCCCAAGTGGTATTTCCCTTATAAGGGTTTCTACATTAAAATCCTTGTGTTATATGTATTTTATGTTATTGGATTGTTATTTTACTTTACACATTTCATATTTGGACTAATCGGTAAACATAGTATTGAATTTACTCATATTTGGTAAATGAAGAGAAATTTATTGTTGACAAGCTTACCGAGTTGATTATTTGTTTGAAAAAGATTTAATTATACACATCTTAGAGTTTGGGACTATAGGATAACTGGATTTAACTGATTCACCCCCTCTCAGTTATCTAACAGTTAGTTGTATTATATATAATTTAAATATATTATTTATTTATCTCACACTACTTACATCTGAAATGTAAGCCTTAGCACTTGGCCCCTCATAAGTTTGCAATGTGAAAAATTAAAGGACACATGGTAGTGGTTGCAAACCAAGTGTTTTACATGGAAAAATAATAATGTATTTCCAGTATGATAATTAATATGAATTCAATTCATTTTATTATTTGCATGTGTGTAAACATATATGCGATTTTCTCTCTTACACCAAGATTTAGGGAAGAATTTTTTTCATGTTTTTTGTGGCCATGATTTGGGAAAGTATTTTCCCTTTGCATTTTAATGAGAGAATTAATTTTTCATTTTTTCTCCCACAACTTGTGGGTAGAAAATTCTATTCGTATACTGAATGTATCCTTCACATGGTTTTTAGTAAATTTTCCTAATATATGTATGAAAAGTTTGGGAATTATGTTCATTCAATTTTTTTTCTCCATTTCATCATTCTCTATTTTCGTGAATGGGCCACTATGGGGTATGCTCCTTTGAATAGTAGGGTTCTAGTACCAATTAAATATTTGGAATTACTATTCTCAAGGTCGGTTCTTAGCTTACAATTACTTGGGTGGACTAACGAAGAAGAACATTTTCTAGGTTATTGGGGACACAATATTAGTGACAAATTTTCCAAGGATCATCTTCCCCTAGTAGGTATTAATGGTTTTCATATCAAATGTTGTTGATCTACTTCAAGATCAAGATTTGCTCAAAAAAATGATTGAAATCTATCTTCGAGAAGAATTCTTGGAGGATTTTCAACTATCTACATCACTTAGGAAATATGACATGTTAAAAGGTGAAGCTTTAATTGGGGGATTTTTCAACCAAAAATCTAAGAGAGAAGTTGGTTATAGATCACATTTTTTATGATATTAAAAATTCTATGATATCTGGAAATTGTAATTTGTTTGACTTGAAGAACTACACAAGTTATAAGATTTATTTCAATATGATCTTACTGTATTCAACAAGTCTATATTTTATGTGATGCATAAATTGTTTCTTCATCGTCCTCTTCCTAGACCATGTCTTATAACTTGTAGAAAAAATATTGTCAAAGAGTATTACAAAGGAAAATCAAAGGGTGGTGATGAACCGGTCATGTTCAGTGCTCCTCCTAATATAGTGGACCATAAATAAATCAAAGACTGGGAATAAGGTCTTGTATCATCAGAAAATGGAAGCCCTTCCATTTAGGACCAGTTTAGAACTTTGAGTAAGTAGTTTAGGGTCATGTCAGATGCCTTTAATGGTTCTTTGACTTGGATCTAGCTTTTTCCCCTTGTTATGTTTCTCTTTCCACCTTTTTCCAGTCCATTTATGGCACCTGATCCTGAGAAATTGAGATTCTTGTCCTTAGGGTCAAGGTCCACCTCAGCCTTGACCTAGGTTAGAGTTGAATTTGACCCCGACCCCAGGTCTTGATTTCAAGTTTTGAAAGTTTCTGTATGTTGGGTTTCGTAAAGTTTATTTTCCTTCTTCTGAGTCAGCTGTTTTGGGCTTCAAAATGGTAAACTCTTAAATGATATTTAAATTGGGTCCACTTCCAAGAGTAAGGGCTTAAATAGGAATTTAATTCTCCTATGTAGGCCTTTCTAGAAGTTTGTACCCTAACTTGACTAAAAGGAAGCCTTTCTCTCTCATTTTCACATCCATTATTCACACAAGCACTTAAGCAAGAGAAATCAAGCAATTGTCAAGAAAGAAAGAAGGAGAAATAAAAAAATCAAGCATTCATTCATCTTTAAGCTTTCAAGCATTCAAACATTTAAGATCCAATTCATCAAGGAGATCCATTGGAAGCCATTGGAGAATTCAATCTCTATGGAGCCCCTTTGTTGAAGACTTCTCCATCCATTTCCATACAAGCTTCTTCTATTTCAAGATCCATTCAAGATTTGTGTAGAAGATCTAATAAAATTGATTTGATACATCCTACATAAAATTATACCATCATTTGGATCATCCATACTTGTGGATTCAAGGATTCAAATCCTTCACAAGGGTTTCAACATAAGCAAGGTGAATTGTTCCATTTACTTTGTTTATTGCTATAATTTTTGTTATATTTCAAGGTTAATTCCAAAAATTGGGGTTTGACTAAGGAAAATCCCTCATCAAACAAAAAAAACCCTTTTTCTTGTAGGTACAAGTGTGGGGCAGTGAATCATAGATTAGATTTGAATACCCTTTTCAGAAAAATTTCAGGATCTGTAATCAAACTTTTCATCAGAACAATACAGGTCAAGGTCAATATAAAGGGGTAAGATTGTGCCCTGGGGTAAGATCTTACCTCTATGTTGGGTCAAGGTCGATTTTTCTTAGAATAGAAGAAGGTTTCTGGGTTTTCTCTGTCTCTATGTTTCCAAGCTAGATCTAGCTGTAGAATTTCCCAAAACTTAGTACAGACACCAGAAAACAATGTTTTCCAGATCTATCATATTTTGAGGTTAGTACTTGTCTTCAATTCAATTAAGATTTTAGTACTTCCTTTCCATAATGGAATATAAGGTTTTATCCTTTCATCATATTCTTCATTAATTGATTCATTTGTGCATTGACCATTCTCTTTTGGTTGATGAATTTGGCTCTTTCTTGGGGAATTTGGGTTATTGAAGAGGATCTTATCTTCCCCAATCCTATACATCTTATTACATCCACACATTCTCATCATACTCATTTTCATATATTACATTTTTGTGAACCTGTGATAGACAACTCTTTCTTTTATGGTGTTAGATCTTGCACTTACATTTCATATAAAGTAAAAATACAAAAAAAATTATTTTTTCATACTTTGTGTTTCCCTAGTTTAGTTCATTTTGCATTGCATTGGTATATGAGATTTACTACCTCTAGTCCTACTTATAATATTTTGATTAGATGAAGTTGTAGACTTATGGGTGCCTTTGATCCCGTGTCTTCCTCTCCTTTTCTTAGGATTTGGAATGACAATTTGATTATTCATGATTCTAATCCTACTATGGAGCATAACTCTTCTCACTCATCTCATGATGAGGATGATGATTTAAGATTTCCTCCTAAACAAGTCGAAAAACTTTAAACTAAACTTGATAAAATGGGAAATTGGCTTACTCAAGAGAACCATAATAAATATTTTATTCAAGATATAGATGCTCTTAAGAAAGTCTTTCATGATAGTGATCAAGGTGTTAATCTCTTACGTGGTATTACTCAACTTGTACATTAAAATGTTAAATCTTTAGCTCAAGAAGCTCAAGATTTAGGATTCAATCCTCTTGTCACTAGTGTGGAACCTTCTTCCATTCCTTCACCTAGCATTCCTACTTATGCTCCTCCTTTAGTGACTATGTTGGTTCCCTCTCTCCCTATGAGTGGTCCTCTTGTGTCTCTACCTACTTCAAAACCTTCTTATCATAATGTTCCTTTTACTTATTCCAATCCTCTTCCAACTATGGTTCCAAGTGTTCCCTCGATTGTACCTTCCTTTCCTTCCACTTCATACACTTTACCTAGTGTTTCTAGTGTGTCTATGTGATGAAGGATGCTCCCCTTAATACCACAAACACATAAGAGAAATAGAGAGACAACAACAATTTGCAAGAACAGAAAATGGGCTTCTTATTATCTTCACAAATGTGGAATTACAAATTTTAGAATTACAATATGCAAAGCCACATGGGCATTCCCTTTACAATATTTTGTAGAACAAAGCCTCAAATCATTACCCAGATCTACCCAGAACTGCTCTGAACTACCTAAGACAACACTACAGCCTTCCTTATATAGCTAATTTTCCACCGCCTCGGAAGGTTCCAGAATTTTAGCCAATAAGGCTGACCAAACTTAGAATTATTTTATTTTACAATTTATTACGTTAGAGTCAGCTCAAAACAACTTTTGAAACCCAAACAAAATTTTTGAAGGAAAATCATTTTCCACCATTTCAGGTGACCCAACTTCTAGAGACCATAAGTCATCACCCGTTGACCCGATTGACTATTATAACCTCATTTCGGAAAGGGCACAAAGTGCTCTACAACATTTGAAATAATCAAGATTCATTCAGCCCAAGTTTTGACCTCATCTATGGCCTCTAAAGCCTTCAAAATTGAGTTCAAAGTTTCTATACCCTGTTGCCAATACTGAAAATCTTCAATATCTACAAAGCTAGACTTGATCTGTCAATGAAACTTTACTGGCAGGCTAATATGACCAAAATGAACGTCTAGAGAAGAAGATAGAACATTTTGAGCTTGAACAGAATACTTACTAAAAAATAGTAACTTTCCAAAAATAGCAGCTCTACACAAGATAGGTCTTATTGAAAAGAAACCAGAAATATTTTTGGGTGATGCAAGATTGCTCTTACACCCAGGATGCTCCTGCATCACTATGCCTCCTATTTCATCTAATGATTCAACAATTATCAGTTTGGCTAAAACTGTGTCCTCTTTACAACAAATTGCATCTTTAACTCAATCTAAGTTTACCATTCCTACATGTGACATGGGCAATCCTTTATCCCTCGACATTATTCATGCTCCTATTCCTCAACAAGCCAATATGCCTCATCTTGAGAATTACAATGGTAAAGGAGACCTTGTTACTCATGTTAAAACATTCCAAATCCTTTGTAGTGATTATGCTCATGACCATAGGATTTTAGCCAAGTTATTTGCCATAACTTTTCGTGATAAGGCCTTGCAATGGTATTGTTCCTTACCTCCTTATTCTATTGATTCTTTTCCAAAACTTGCTAATGCCTTTATTCAACAATTTCAAAATAACATTGGACTACAAGTATCCTTAACTAATTTGATGCATTGTAAACAGAATACTAAAGAAAAATTGACTAAATTTATTAGTAGATTTAAGCATTTGTATGCTTAGATTTCTTATCATGTTCCTTATATTGATATCCAACATATGTTTATTTCAAATTTACAAAAGGATATTAGAGATAAGATTCTGCTTACTGAATTTACCTCTTTTCAACAACTTTGTGCAACACTTCATCATTATCAATTAAAAGTGAGGCAATTTGAGATAAACACTCTGATGGCTCCTATCCTAGCCGATAAGAGTGATGTTGCTCCTAATCCCAACAAGTTTAAAAAACCTAACAACTATTTCAAGATAAATAAACAAGTGATTGCAGTTGATGATCAAGTTGTTTTTACATCCAATAATGCCACTTATGCATCCACTACTTTTCAGACGAATCATATGTTTAGTCCTCTTTCTAAATATTGTATTCTATTATGAATAAATTTTTGACTACTAATATGATTACTTTACCTCCTATTCAACCTCTTTTACCCTCTATGGTGGCATCCAAATCCTTTGATCCCAAAGTCTTTTGTCAATACCATCATCAAAATGGCCATGATACTGAGAAGTATTATTCTTTAAAACATAAGGTTCAAGACTTAATTGATTCTAATGCTCTTTCTGTTGATAATTGTGATGGTAGTGGGAACAAATCTTTCTCTCCTTCTAATCAAAATCTCCAAATCTATATGAATCCTTTGCCTACACATGATACTAATACCATTGTTCATCCATCTTCTATGGATATTATTTATGATTCAAAGATGGATGATCTCAATACAATTGTTAACCATGTGGAGCATGTTGTTTCATCACAATCTGTATCTCCACCCTAGCCTCAATCTCAAACTCAACTTCAAGTTCCACCTCAACCTAAGCCTAAACTGAAACCTCAATGTAAACCTCAAAAACAACCTAAGAATAAAAGACCTAGGGAGCTCTTGATTACCTTTGATGATTCCAAGACTATTAAAGCTCCTGATGGTCCCCTTTATATATATGGTAGGATTTCTAAGATACCTATGCATGATTGTCTTGTTTATCCTACATCCTTAATCAATGTAATTATTGAAGAAAATATTCTTTTGAAGAACATACAATGTCATTTTTATGATACATCAGATGTGTGGATTCAAACTTGTAATGGTTTTCTTTATCCATCATTTGGTTCTATTAACTTACCTATTGAACTTTTTGGTAAAGTTGTGGGCACTACCTTTATTTTTGTTCCCACTTCTGATCAATTTCAAGTTATGTTTGGTTTTTCTTGCTTGAATTCCATGCATGTCATTGCTTCTCCTATCCATAAATATCTTAAATTCATTCATGATGAAGAAGTGAAGATGATTAATCATAGTTTATATCAACCTTCTAGGCCCAGGGATTGTGTTACACTTGACTTCTTTTGACTTTTATTACCTAATTCATGTCCTCAACTTGATAACCTTTTTCACTCATATCAAGCCTATAAGCATCACAAGATTCTTGAGTTCAACATGCCTCAGATGGATCTTAACTCTGGTCTTTTTCCTATGCCTTCCATACCTCCTTTATCCATGCCTTCTAGTTTTGTTAATCAAGATCCTAGTGTTTCTTTTCAACCTACTAAGAACTCTACTGATCCTCATGTAGAACCTTTGGAGGAATTGGTTGTTGTCCCTCCTAGTTATCAACATATTTCAAACAAGACAAAATGTAATAGATTTGCTAATTAACATCATAAGAAGCATCAGGCTCAAGATAAAGCCCTTGCCTCTATTCTTCAAATTTCTTTACCTTCTTTTGACCAGCCTATGCATGATGTGTTAGAAGAAGTTAATACTAATAATGTGTTGGAGATTTTCCAATAGGCCAGTACTAACTATATGTTTGTCATTGATGAAAACATATGGAAAGTAGCATGTGTGGAAGTCTTATATAGTAAGCCTTTAGTATATGATTCATGGACATGATATCAGCATGATATCATGGGTGTAGAGGTTAACTTTAAGTATAGACAGTTATATAGCAGCTTGTGTCGGCAATGTTCCTGACAGAGTTATAGGCAGTGTTCTCTGTATGGTTGTCCATATAGTTATCTTATGGGCATGTGCCCTAGGATATATGTTGAAGACATGTTAGTGATGTTTTAGTTATGAATGCATAGTCTAATGATGAATGGGAGTGAAGTTATGTAGTTGCTATTCATTAGTAGTCATTTCTTGTGTTTGTTCAAAAGAGCTAACAAAGATTTTATTGTTTCTTGAGTTGCGCCTATCTTGAGGATATGCACCCTTGGAGTTAAGGTTGGAGAAGTGTTATTGATGTTCAGTTAAGAGTGCATAAGTTAATTCAGCTTACAAAGAAAGTTCCAGTTGTTTTGGTAGAGCCAATAGTGTGTGGCGTGCATCTATAATTATTTTATTAGACAGGTCCCAGAATGAGTTGCGTGCATAATAGAGCTGACATAATGTTTGTTGGAGTTTATTATGGTTTCTCTAATATGATTTCAAGGTGGTTTTAATAGGCCGACTTGATTATATTATTTGGAGGAAAGATATTTATAGGTAGTCATTTGTCATTGCTTGAGTGTGGTTCATGGTTGATTAAGTAGAGCAGAGCAGAGTGTGTGAAGTGTTGAACCATCAGAAGATGGTCTATGTGACCAAGTAGAGTATGTGTACTATCTATTGGAACTGATCTAGATAGTAGGTCAAAGCACAGTTCACCAAGATCCAGATATAGTGTGTATCTATTATTCAGAAGGTTGTAGCTTTCACCCATTTGAGCAGTGAGCTCTTAGACAATGTGTCCTCTCCCCTAATAGGGACAATTGTAAAATACTCCTAATAGGGTCTGACCCTTAACCAGGTCTATTGTACTTAATATATTATAAAGCTAGTCCTAACATAGTAAAGGATCTTCTAGCAAGGATCATTATACACTAGTACAAAATATTAGTGGGTATCAAGTCCCACTGGGGTTTTTACCTATTTGGTTTTTCCTATAACCAAAATATTGGTGTTGTGTTAAAGTGTTCTTTCATTATGTTTATGCTTTATGTTTAAGTATACTTAATTGGATAAAGAATTGAAACTTGTAGATAACTGATTCACCCCCCTTACCCCCCCCCCCCGCCTGCCCTCCCCTCTCAGTTATCTCTTGGGACTATTCCTAAGAATTGGTATCAAAGCCAAGTGCATCAGAGAGAAATTTTAATAGCTTGAGGTTGATTAGATGGCATACTTCAGGAAAGAAAGTCCTAAGTTTGATGGAGAGAATTATCTTGATTGGAAGAACAAGATGGTGACCCAGTTGTAGTGCATTGCTTTTGAAGTTTTTAATGTAACCATCCAAGCAACCAAGATTCCTACATTAGAAGACCTTGCAAAAGATGATTCTACTGATGCTCAAAAGGAATTTTTTCATCAGAATTCTATTGCTAATGAAGCCCTTATCAGTGCCCTATCTGATGGTGAATTTTAAGAAGTAAAAAAGATAGATAGAACCCATAAAATTTGGAAGCACCTTGAAGACATTTTTGAAGGAGACAAACAAGCAAAGGATGCATGTAGGAAGACATGGAAGAAAAGATACAATGCATTAGAGATGCTACCTGAAGAAAATATCAAAGCCTACAATCAGAGGATTAATGAAGTAGTTGCTAGAATCAGGAACAATGGTGGAGATATTTCTAAGGAAGACATTATGGACAAGTTGATGACTACTCTTACTCCAGAATATGAGAGAAAGATCAACATCCTTGATGAGACCATGTAGCTTACATCAAATTTCAAGAGAGAGACCTTGATCAGCAAAATCTCAGCTTTTGAGATTTCAAGATTGAAGATAGAACCAAAGAGTGAGACAACTTTCAAAGCAATAGTTCATGGTAAGAAATTTGCAAACACTTATAGTAATTTTGATGATGATGATGAAGATAAAACACTAGATGATTTTATTGCTATGATTGCCAAAAGGGAAGAGAAAGGAAAAGGAAAATATGAAGGTCAATTACCATTTATGTGCTTTTCATGTAATAAGATTGGTCACTTTGCATCTAAGTGTCCCACTAGAGCTATAAATTTCAAAAAGGATTATAAGCCTAAGTATTCTAAGGAATGCTACTATGCTAGAGATGGAGTCTTTGATGAAGAATTAGGTGAAGAAGAAATTGGATTCATTACTATTGTAGACAAAACAAATATTAAGTTAGTTCCTAAAAATGAGAAAGTGAATCAAGAGCTAGCATTGATTTCCCAAGCAGATATAAGAATAGACTAGATTATAGATAGTGGTTGTTCACATCACATGACAAGTGATAAAGGTAGGTTTGTTCATTTGAACAAATACAATGGAGGTATGGTCAGATTTGGAGACAACACTCCTAAACCTATAGTTGGTAGAGGAGCCATCATTTGGATGGAAAGAACAATACTAATGACGTTCTTTATGTTGATGGTTTGAAACATAACCTTCTCAGTGTTGGACAGTTACTTGGTAAAGGCTATCAGTTGGAGTTCAAAGATGAAAAATGCATCATTAACAACAAAGATGGTGTTATGATTGCACTAGGCACAAAGACGAGAGGTAATATTTTTCAACTCAATTCAGAAGCAAGTTGTTTTGTTGCTAAAGTTGATGACAGTTGGTTGTGGCATAAAATACTATGTCATATCAATTTTGATAACATAGTAAAGATAAGAAATGTTAAAGCAGTAAGAGATCTACCTAGCATAGCAAATCCATTTGATACTATATGCAAGGAATATGTGATGGGAAAGCATGTGAGAAATTCATTCAGGAGCAAGTAGAATTTAGTAGAGAAGAAGATGGATCTAATTCATAAAAACCTATGTGGACCAACTCAAATAAGATCATACTATGGTGAAAGGTATTTTATTTTGTTTGGTGATGATTGTACTAGGATGATGTGGGTTGCGTTCTTAAAAGATAAGTTAGAAGCTTTTGAGAAGTTCAAAATATTCAAAGCTAAGGTTGAGAATGAATCTGGATTAAAGATAAAATGTTTGAGATCAGATAGAGGAGGAGAATTCACCTCTGACAGATTCTATGAGTACTATGAAGAACATGGCATAAAGAGACAATTAAGTGCACCTAGAACACCTTAGAAAAATGGAATTATAGAGAGAAGGAATATGATCATTCTTAATACAATGCACACCATTATGATAGAAGGAAAAGATGCACACACCTATTGGAGAGATGTGGTCAATACAATAGTATATACAATCAATAGAATTCAGTTAAGGCCTAGCACTAACAAAACACCTTATGAGCTATCGTTTGGTAATGTTCCCACTATAAAATACTTCAGAATCTTTGGAAGCAAGTGCTACATCAAGAGGGATGAAGCAGTAGGCAAGTTTGATGCAAGAAGTGATGAAGGTATTTTTCTTGGTTACTCTACTAAAAGTAAAGCTTATAGATGTTTCAATTTAAGATTGAAAAAGATCATTGAAAGTGCTCATGTAAAGATTGATAAAAATTTTATGATTCAAGAAAGATATCATGATTACTCACCCATGATTGAAGAAGAACCTAGACCCTCCACTAGTGAGACAGTTATTGAGGAAATGTTTGATAGTATTGATGTGTTGTTCAATGACCCTGAGACAAGTGAAGAAGGTACTCCTAAGGTTGATGAGTCAGCATCACCTAAAGTTCCAAAGTTTACATCAAGAAATCATTCCAAGAAAGACATCATTGGAGATCAGAGCGGCAAAGTATTAACAAGATCACAAGCAAAGAACTCAGCTAGCAATGATGTGGTATGTTTACTATCTCAGGTTGAACCTTTAAGTGTTGAAGATGCTTGTAAGGATTCAGATTGGCATGATGCTATGAAAGAAGAACTTGATCAGATCATTAAGAATGACACTTGGGAACTAGTCCCAAGACCTACTGATAAGAATGTGATTGGAACAAAGTGGATATTTAGAAACAAGATGAATGAAGATGGTACACTAGTAAGAAATAAAGCAAGATTAGTATGTAAGGGATATGCGCAAAGATAAGGAATTGATTATTCAGACACATTTGCACCTATGAGTAGATTAGAAGCTATTAAGTTGTTTTTAGCTTATGCTATAGTTAAAAACTTCAAATTTTATCAGATGGATGTCAAATCAGCATTCTTGAATGGAGACTTAAAAGAAGATGTATACATTGAGTAGCCTGAAGGATTCACCTTATCAGACAGACTTGATATGGCATGCAGATTGAAGAAGGCCCTCTATGGACTTAAGCAAGCCCCTAGAGCATGGTATGAGAGACTAAATGGATACTTAACAAAGATTGGATTCAAGAAAGGAGCAACAGATTGTAATCTATTTATTAGAGAGACATCTGAAGGTTTATTACTTGTAGCTATATTTGTTGATGACATTATCTTTGGAGGTAATGACAAACTCTATGCTAAATTTTCCAAAGAAATGTAGAATGAGTTTGAGATGAGTATGATTGGTCCTATCAAGTACTTTTTGGGATTAAATGTGCAGTAGATAGAAAAAGGGATTTTTATTAATCAATCAAAGTATGTGAAAGAGATACTGAAGAAATTCAAGATGGATGATTGCAAGCTAGTAGGAACCCCTATGATTACCGGATGCAAGCTTACAAAGGAAGAAGACTCAACAATAGTTAATATAACATTGTATAAGTCTATGATTGGTAAACTCATTTATCTTACTCAGACTAGACTTGACATTTCCAATGCAGTTGGTATAGTTGGAAGATTTGTAGCAGAGCCTAAACAAAGTCACCTCATGGTAGTAAAGAGAATATTCAGATACTTACAAGGCACTATAGATTATGATCTATGGTATCCTAATTCAAAAAATGTCAAGCTTCATGTGTACACGGATGCAGATTGGGCATGATGTGTTGATGATAGAAAAAGTAGTTTAGGTGGAGTAGTTTTTCTTGGTGATAGACTTGTCACTTGGAAAAGAAAGAAACAAAACTATATTTCTAAGTCAACAGCAAAAGCGGAGTATGTTGTAGCAGCCTTGAATTGTTCTACAATTGTTTGGATCAAGTAGATGATAAAAGATTTTGGAATTTAGATTGATTATCCTATTGTTATTCACCATGATAACACTAGCACTATCAATATTTCAAAGAACCTTGTGAATCATGCAAAGAAAAAATACATTGAGATCAAGTATCACTTCCTAAGAGAGAAAGTGGCAGAAAAAGAAGTCAAGTTGGACTATGTGAGTACTAAAGAATAGTTGGTGGATATATTCACAAAGCCCTTGCCTAAGGATATTTTTGAGTATCTCAGGGGGAAGTTGGGAGTAATTCCCTTCCCTGATTCTTCTTAAAAGGAAGCAGGAATGACATCAGTCCTCAGGGATTGATGGAAGATTGACTACTCTACCTCGGGAGTAGTACCGGTACTTAAAATGAGTGGTGCCCTTTTCCATTGATGTCAAAGGGGGAGTATATATAGAGTCATGAAAAACAAAAGTAAAAAGAGGAGTAATATACTAAGGGGGAGCAACATTCAATTATGACAACAGTACAGTTGAGGAAATGGAGAATATTAGAAAATATTGCAGTAGATGGAGGATTCATCTTTGGGGAAGTTTTGAAGAGGAAATGGAGAATGTTATAAAAGAAATGTTCATTTGGGTTAATGGTGGTTTTTCATTACACATGTTGCCATCAATGCCAAAGGGGGAGATTGTTGGAGATTTTCCAGCAGGCCAGTACTGACTGTATGTTTGTCATTGATGACAACATATGGAAAGTAGCATGCGTCAAAGTCTTATGCAATAAGCCTTCAGTATATGATGCATGGACATGATATCAACATGATATCATGGACGCAGAGGTTAACTATAAGTACAGACAATTATATAGCATCTTGTGTCAGCAGTGTTCCTAACAGAGTTACAGGTAGTGTTCTGTGTATGGTTGTCTGTATAGTTGTCTTATGGGCATGCACCATAGGATGTATGTTGAAGACATCTTAGTTATGTTTCAGTTATGAACACATAGTCTATTGATAAACAAAAGTGAAGTTATGTAGTCTCTATTCACTATTAGCAGTTTCCTATGTTTGTTTAGAAGAGCCGACAGAGATTTTATTGTTTCTTGAGTTGTGCCTATCTTGAGGATATACACCATTGTAGTTAATCTTGGAGAAGTGTTATTGATGTTTGGTTAAGAGTGCATAATTTAATTCAGCTTACAAAGAAATTTCCAGTTGTTTTGTTATAGCCGATAGTGTGTGGCCTGTGTCTACAATTATTTTATTAGACAGGTCCCAAAATAAGTTGTGTACATAATAGAGCCAATAGAATGTTTGTTGGAGTTTATTATGGTTTCTCAAATATGATTTCAAGGTGGTTCTAACATTCTGACTTGATTATATCATTTGGAGGAAAGATATTTATAGGTAGTCATTTGTGATTGCTTGAGTGTGGTTTATTATGGTTTCTCAAATATGATTTCAAGGTGGTTCTAACATTCTGACTTGATTATATCATTTGGAGGAAAGATATTTATAGGTAGTCATTTGTGATTTCTTGAGTGTGGTTCATGGTTGATTAAGAAAAGTAGAGAAGAGTGTGCAAAGTGTTGAACCATCAGAAGAAGGTCTATGTGACCAAGTATAATATGTGTTCTATTCATTGGAACTCATCTAGACAGTAGGTCAAAGCCTAGTTCACCAAGATCCAAATATAGTGTGTATTTGTTATTTAGAAGGTTGTAGCCTTTGCCCATTTGAGTAGTGAGCTCTTGGACAGTGCATCCTCTCCCCTAACAAGGACAATTGTAAAAGACTCCTAACAGGGTCCAACCCTTAACTAGGTCTATTGTACTTAATATATTGTAAAGCTACTCCTAACAGGATAAATGATCTTCTAGCAAGGATCATCATACACTAGTACATAATATTAGTGGGTATCAAGTCCCACCGGGGTTTTTACCTATTTGGGTTTCCCCGTAACCAAAATATTTGTGTTGTGTTCAATTGTTCTTTCATTTTGTTTATGCTTTATGTTTAAGTATACTTAATTGGATAAATAATTGAAACTTGTAGATAATTGATTCACCCCCCCCCCCATCTCAGTTATATCTTGGGACTATTCCTAACATAATGATGTTAAGATGCATGATTATGATGATTCTATTCGTATCTTACATCCTATTTTGATTAATCTGGATGAAGAGGATAATCTTGATGATACTAATGATGTCAATCATGAATATGAAACTATTGAAATTGACATTGACATTGATTTACCTAATATGCTTTCAACACAATTGATAATTACACCTAGTATCAAACATTACAATTCTCAAGAGGATCCTTGTTTGGAACTGGCTATCATTCCTACTATATTGGATATTGTCCCTCTTGCGAGTTTCCCACCTTCCCAAAATGATATAAAACAAGATGGGGAGAGTAGGTGACACACTTGATTTGCTTGTCCTTCATGGTAGTTTTTTGTGTGTTTTCCTATTGTATTGTACTTCTCCCATGATGTGTTTGCTAAATGTTTGTTAGATTATTTTATATGACCCTTGTTACTTTATTGGTGCAAGGTGATAAAGGAATCAAACCTATTGTACTATTCCTCTATATGTATCTCTATTCTTCTATATGTTGTTTTCATGTTATGTTGTTCCTATGCTATTGTTTGTAAATGTTTTCCTTGTGTGGTCTTCTTGGATTTGCAACTTGGTAGCATTAAATCTTTTTGGTCTCCATGTTGTGGTCCAAAAAGACTCTTCTTTGTAACTCTTATGTTTTCTTTCCTCCATTGTGATTCTAGTTCTACTTTCTTCAGGGAATGATGTCAATTCATTTGCAATAATATCATATATATAATATCTTAAGATCATACTGACCCTACGGTAGGTAGATCCCTTCTGTGTTCTCCGTATGTTTATGTGATATTTCAATTGATTTGTCTTCTCTTGGTGGCATCTCATAGTGGAAATGTAATCAGTGGAGTTGTTTATGTTTCTATTCAAGCCATTGCTCCTGTTAAAGTGTTAGCAATGACTTTAATGTGGGGGCACATGCTCTACTCACTTTTTTCACACATGCACTTTCAATATACATATATTTTTCAAGGCTCTTCTTTCCCTTTTTGGATTAGTGACTAATCCTTAAAGCATGGATTTTTATCTTATAAGATCTCTTGATCCCTCCAGTTTCAAATTTCAAATTTTTGATCCCTTAAGGTCAGAGGTGTCCTTAAGACTGGATCTCTTTTGTATTTGGGCTTTTGTCTTGTGGAATAGAATATTCCTAAGGGTAAATTCTTGATGGGTTGACTAGTGAGTAGCCACATTTAGTAGACAATTCAACTCCATTTTTCCAGTTCCACTATTTCTTTGTGTGGTTCACAATAGGACATAAGTTCTCATTGGGAGAGGAAATCACACCCTCTTCTCTCTCTTTTCTAGAGATGCGAGCTCTTATTGTCATCCTAGAGTTGACAAAGACTAGATTCCCTAGGGGATTGAGGATTCCTTTGTCCCTTTGATTTCAATAAGATTAATTTTTTTTATTGTGATCTACTTTACCAAGAGTTTGCATCGAGTCCATACTATTGCTAAAGTGGGGACTAAATGTATCATCAAAAAATGGAAGAACTTCCATTTAGGACTAGTTTAGCCCTCCAAGTAAGTAGTCTAGGGTCATGTCAAATTCCTTGAATGGATCGTTGACTTGGATCTGGCTTTTCCCCCATGTTATGCTTCTCTTTCCACCTTTTTCCAGCCTATTTCTGGCACCTAAGCCTAAGAAATTGAGATTTTTAACCTTAGGGTCAAGGTCAATCTTTTTTTTCAAGGTCGACCTTAACCTTGACCCAAGTTAGAGTCGACCTTGACTTTGACCCTGGGTCCAGATTTCAAGTTCTGGAAGTTTCTAGATGTCATGTTTTGAAAGTTTATTTTCCCACTTCCGGGTCGGTTGTTTCGGGCTTCAAAATGGTAAACTCTTAAATGATAGCTAAATTGTGTTCACTTACAAGATTAAGGGCTTAAATTGGAATTTAATTCTCCTATGTAGGCCTCTCTAGAATTTTGTGCCCTAAATTGTATAAAAGGAAGCCTTTCTCTCTCATTTTCACATCCGTTATTCACAAAAGCAATCAAGAAAGCAAAATCAAGAAATTGTCAAGAAAGCAAGAAGTAGAAAGAAATAATTCAAGCATTCATTCATTTTCAAGCATCCAAGCATTCAAGATCCAATTCATCAAGGAGATACATTGGAAGCCATTAAAGAATTCAATCTCTATGGAGCCCCTTTGTTGAAGACTTCTCCATCCATTTCCATTCAAGCTTCTTCTATTTCAAGATCCATTTAAGATTGGTGTTGAAGATCTAATACAACTGATGTGATACATCCTACATACAATTCTACTTTCATTTGGAGTATCCATACATATGGATTCAAGGATTCGAATCCTCCATAAGGGTTTCAACATAAGTAAGGTGAATTGTTCCATTTACTTTGTTTATTGCTATAATTTCAATTATATTTAAAGGTTATTTCAAAAAATGGGGTTTAAACAAGCAAAACCCCACATCCAACAAACAAAACCCTTTTTCTTGTAGGTACAGGTACGGGACAATGAATCACATATCAGATTTGAATACCCTTTTTGAAAATTTTTTGGGATCCACAAATAGATTTTTTGTCAGAATAGTGCAGGTCAAGGTCAACATAAAGGGGTAAGATTGTACCTCGAGCTAAGATCTTACCCCTATGTTGGGTCAAGGTTGACCATTCTCAGAACAATAAAAGGTTTCTAGGTTTTCTCTATCTCTATATTTTGAGGCTAGATCTGGTTGCAGAATTTCCCAAAACTAAGTATAAACACCAGAAAACAACATTTTTAAAATCTTTCATATTTTGAGGTTAGTACTTGTTTTTAATTCAATTAAGATTTCAGTTCTTCCTTTCCATAACGGAATATAAGGTGTTCTCCTTTCTTCATATTCTTCATCGATTGATGCATTTGTGCATTGACCATTCTCTTTTGGTTGATCAATTTGGATCTTTCCTTTGGGAATTTGGGGTATTGAAGAGGATCTTATCTTTCCCAATCCTATACATCTCATTACATCCACACATTCTCATCATCCCCATTTTCATATATTAAAGGTGTATCTTATCCAACCTTAGAGGAATTTAGTGATAACACATATATTTAATGAGAGTTGTAACCTCTACATTAAGGGATTGAGCTCCATGCCTATCTGTTTCACTTTCCAAGAAAGTTTTTTTAATGATCGGTCTTCCCAATGTATGTCTTTGGAAGATATTTTTATTTATTATTTAACTAGATTTTATTAAGTTTTCATTGCTCCTAGCATATGGCCAAATAAATTTTTTTAGATCTATATTTCTATCCTATAAGTGTTTTTTTACTTTGTAATATTCATTTCTTTAATCATTAATATTTTTTCTTTGTTGCCAAAGTGGAAATCAACTATATATATATGTGTGTGTGTGTGTGTGTGTGTGTGTGTTAGAAAGTAAAGACCACCAAGATAACTGAGAGGGGGGGTGAATCAGTTATCTGATAATTAAACCATTTATCAACATTAACTTCAATATCAACTTCAACAGCTTTAAACCATATAATTAATGCAGTAACCAACCATAGAAAGATAATCATACACAATGACACAATAACACAAGATATGTTAACTAGGGAACCTCTTGATCAAAGAGTAAACCCCATTGGGAATGATGCCCACAAAATGATGCACTAATATGAAAGTTCCTTGTTAGAGGATGGACCCTGTTAGGATTCTTATGAAATACATTCATTACATATGAATCTCTGTTAGGAGATTTTGAATCCCTATTAAAAGATTCTAACCATGTTAGGAGTTATGGAAGATAGAAGGACCCACTACCCAAACAACTTCAAGGCAAGATATCTGAACTCACTGTCCAATAGATCTTAGGATTATTCAACAGAATAATATGAAATATGTTACCTTCTTCACACCATGCCAAAACCACACTCTCTACTACACAAGATCACAAATCTAGATCTCTATACTTTGCAAGTCTTCCTTCATCACTGAATTAGCTCTTTTCTTCACTTCATGCATACCTTCGCATCACAACTTCATATCACACACACACACACACACTTGCCCATATCCAAGAAGGGAGGGGTTTCAAGAATGATTGGAAACAACTCCATGAATGTATTCCATTCGTGTAGTGACTGCCCTCTGACTCTTAAGTTTGGCGTCTTGATGGTATTCACTTAGGTCCATGAGAAGTCAAATTAATTGAAGAGAAAGATGGATTTCCCTGGCCCCAAATAGTAGGGGTAGGGGCTTGCTATAGTAGGGGTAGGGTCTTTCTATAGAGTTACTTATTATCAAACCCACCAATTACAAGCAAAGGTGTGTGTCTGATTGGTTGGCAGCCTTAGATATTGTGGTACTAAGACTGAACCCTCTTCTCTTCCCCATCGATGCAATTCAATTCTAGTAGGCAAATAGTAGGGGGCATATATATATATATATATATATATATATATATATATATATATATATATATATATATATATATATATATATATATATATATATATATATATATATATATATATATATATATATACATACATACATATATGTATATATATATGTATATATATATATATATATGTATATATATATATGTGTGTGTGTGTGTGTGTGTATATATATATATATATATATATGTATATATATATATCTTTGACTTTTTTGCATTAACCTTTTGGCTGGAAGATTCAATATATAAATCTAATGTTCCCTTGATATGTCTAGCTTCATCAAAATTTTCCTTCCCAAACAAAAGTGTATCATCAAAAAATAAAGAATGAGTTATATAAATTGATGTACCCTCTATTCTTTCACCTTTCCATATTCCTTGAGTAGTATAGCGCTTTATAATTGTACTAAAGGCTTCAACCATGACTTTAAATAAGGAATGAGAAAGTGGGTCACCTTGCCTTACTCCTTGTGTTGATGAAAAATAACCAAGAGGAGAACCATTTATAATAACTAAATGAATAGACCAGTTATGCAAGCTTTAACGCATTTACACCATTTTTCCACAAAACTAAAAAATTTAAAGACTTTAAAAAGAAAAGACCAGTTGAGCCTATCATAGGCTTTCATCATGTCTAATTTGATCATAAAGGCACATGTCTAATTTTCATTGATCAAGTGAAGGATCTTATGTTCCACCAAAGATCCTTCCCTAGGACAAATCCCCCTTATTACTGAGAAATATTTTTTTTTAAGACAGGTTGTAACCTCAAATAGATGGCTTTGTTAAAAAAACTATAAATTATATTACACAATGAGATAGGAATAAAATCTATAAATGTCTTAGGCATGGTGACTTTTTATATAAGGGAAATATTAGAAGCATTACAGTTCTACAGTGTAGCACCTCTTCTTCATGATTCTTCTAATGCAAGTAGTAGCTCCCAAGAAATGACATCCCAACACTTTTGGAAGAAGAGGGTAGTGAACCCATTAGGTCCAAATTCTTTATCTCAGGGGAGGGAATAAACAACCATATGAATTTCTTGAGGTGTGAAAGGAGCCAAAATTGCCTCATTCTCTTGTGGAGATATGAGCATGGGCATAACATCAATCAACTCTTTCTCCTTTGACAACAACAAAGGTGGAGATGGCTAGGTGGAAAGAAGACTCTTAAAGTATGATATACCTTCTTCCTATATATCCTCAACATTTGATAGTTTTTACCAATTAGATTCTTCTAAAATGCTAAATATTGTGCTTGATGCTCAACACTACTAAGATGACATATGAAAAAAATTGGTATTTCTATCACCTTATTTTAGCTACAATTCCTAAGATTTTTGTCTCTAATACTCTTCCTCTCTTTTTCATAATTCCTCCCACTCTTCATTTAACTATTTTTGTTCTGCATATAATCACTATTGAATTATATACTCATTAATATGATCCATTTTTTTTAACTTCATCTATTTGTGAAAATATATTCTTAAAGACCTTTACATTCCATTCCTTAATTTGGCATTTAACATTATTCATTTTTCTAAGAAACTATAACATCATTGTCCCTTATTTGGGGGAGAACTTACCCACCATTTTTTGAGATGCGAATAGAATTGTGGATGATGAAACCACATTCGTTCAAATTTAAAACATGCTTTCTTCCTCGAAAAGAATGATGATGCTGCCATGGAGAGAATCGACTAAATGAAAAATCATTTGATCCTGAATATTTCAAGATTTCAAAATTAACATCTACAACTTGAATTTTCCATACCTGGTACATCAAAAACCCATTCAATCTTTCAGTAATATGTAGGAATCCAACCCTCTTATTCATCCAGTATAAGCTCCATTTTGAGGGACAATATCAATGAGGTCATTGTCAAAAATGAAAGTCATAAAATCCTCCATAGTTTTTCGAGGTGGTAGTATTCCTCCCTTCCTTTCCTTGAAAGAAGTAATTGCATTAAAATAACCTCCTAAAATGACCTCCTAAAATGACATTATGCTCATCATATTATTAAATAACCATAGTTAAGGTGTACCACATTCTTTTATTTTCTGATGTAGATGAAGGGCCATATACACTTAAAAGAGAAAATGTCATGTTAAAATATCAAACCCAAAAAAGTTTCCAACCTGTACTTTGGTTTATATTAGTGATCATAACAGTCTCTGGATTCCAAATCATGGTAATTCCACTAGAAGAACCTATACCTAGAAAATAGGCTGATTTACAATGTGTGTATATTCCAACTCTATTAAAATAGTCTTCCTCAGAAAGCTTAGTTTCCTGGAGCATAATAACATCTTCTTATGATGAGTCAAGTTGCATCTTAACACTATGTATTTTTTCAGATGAATTTATGCCTCTGACATTTTATGATATTACCTTCATTTCTCTTGAGGAGAAATCTTAGTCCTCCTCGTAATCCTTTTAAACTTTTAAACTTATCGTCAATTATGGCTTGAAGTCCTACTTCTACTTCCTCTTTAGCTTTAGCACTCCTTGATTTTATTCCTCTTGTTCTTGTTCTTTTCTTCTCTCCTACAACAATGCTAGGGGTTTTCTGGAGTCATAATGATTGGGTATAATTAAATCGATTTATATGCTAAGAATGTTGGGGATTAGGGCTAATAGGTGGATCAAGATGATCAGCTTCCTCTTGAAGACATTTAGATAAGGATGTTTGTGGTTGATTGACTCATCATCAAGTCTTTCTAAATCCTATGGTAAAAAATTCACTTACTCTTTCATCACATCATAGGATGACTTATGTGTCTTAGAATTATTGACTTAAGGATTGGTACAATGAGAAAACTCGCCAAATATTTACTGATTAAAAATTTCATCATATAATTGTGATCCTACTAAAAGGGATAGCTCTTCTGCAAAGACTTCTAATTATACTTCAGATATATTATTCATCTCTCTCTCATCCCCTATATAATTACGATCTAGCAATCTGATATCAATTGGTGAATTGGAAAAAATTAGATCCTGGACTATCAATTCTATTTGCAAATCTCGCTAATTAGGATAACCCAAAATATTTCCATAATTTGACTTACCATCAACCCATTGATTGCAAATGTACATTAAATTTGCATCTAGATGCATTTTCATCCTAGTAAAGGAGTATTCTATTTCTTTATATACTAGATCAAATAAAGAAAATATTCTTTTTATCACATCATAAGAAATGGTTACCCCATTCCCCTACATTTTATCTAAATACATATTCTGACAATTACTCGAATTAGCATAAGCAAAAGGACTTTCTAGCTAATTTATTACCATTTTGGATGGTTCTTGAAGATTGGACTTCTTATTGGCCCTTTTTGTAATATAAAAAGCACATTTTTTTAGGAAATGAGGTATGATTTAAGGTATGATTCTGACATACTGTAATATTTATCATGTACATTCCCACCATATTGAGTATTAAAATGTCCCAATAGATCTTCATGTTGATCAATTGTTTTAGCATCTTGGACAAATACTTGTTGCTCCCATTCATCCCATTTTGACTTAATAATAACAAATTTTGTGATAGGTTTCAATAAGTTGAGCAACAAACAAACCCTTATTGGCAATCGAGTATGCTCATATGGAATAAGGTCATTCTTTACAAAGAAGCCCAATTTGTTTGAAAATCATTCAATGAGGTCGGGTTCTGATGCAGGAGCATCCTGGGTGTAAGAGCAATCTTGCATCACCCAAAAATATTTCTTTTTTTTTTTAATTCAATAAGGGCTATCTTGTGCAGAGCTGCTATTTGTGGAAAGTTACTATTTTTGGTAATTTTCGTATGTGCTCAAAATGATCTGATTTCTTTCTTGGAGGTTCATTTTGGTCATATAAGTCTGCCAGTAAAGTTTCATTGCCAGGTCAAGTGTACATTGGAAGATATTGAAGATTTTCGGTATTGGCGGCAGGGTACAGAAACTTTGAACTCAGTTTTGAAGGCTTTAGAGGCCCCGGATGAGGTCAAAAATTTAGGTGACAAGCACTTACATTGATCAAGCCTATAGAGCGCTTTGTGGCGTTTCCGAAATGGGGTTATAATAGCCGATCGGGTCAACTGGTGATGACTTATGGTCTTCGGAAGTTGGGTCACCTGAAATGGCAAAAAATAATTTTCTTCAAAATTTCTGTTCGGGTTTCAAAGGTTATCTTGAGCTGACTATGATGTAATAAAATGTAAAATAAAATAATTCTAAGTTTGGTCGGCCTTATTGGCTAAAATTCTGGAACCTTCCCAGGCGGTGGAAAAATTGCCTATATAAGGAAGGCTGTATTATTGTCTTAGGCAGTTCAGAATAGTTCTGGGTAGTAGATCTGGGCAATAATTCAAGGCTTTGTCCTACAGAATATTGTAAGGGAATGCCCATGGGGCTTTGCATATTGTAATTCTGAAAGTTTGTAATTCCACATTTGTGGAGATAATAAGAAGCCAATTTTCTATTCTTGCATATTGTTGTTGTTTCTCTATTTCTGTTATGCGTTTGTGGTATTAAGGGGAGCACCCTTCATCAAGTGGTATCAGAGCAGGTTTTTTTGAGTGTATAAACAGATCGCCGACTGTGAGGCAGTTTGCACCAGGACCGTGGTTAGGGTTTCAGCGCGCATCGCGAAAATGTCTCCACGAAGAGAACGTGGCGGAAGAGCTGGTGCTGTGACACCTGAGGTTAGAGAGCTGCAGAGACAAGTGCGAGCATTGCAAGAAGAGATTCACAGAGGAATGAATCTTAATGTCAGAGATGAAAGCGAGGATGAAGCCGAAGAAGAATATCAAGAAGGAGAAGTTGAAATTGTGAACCAGGAGGAAGAAAGACTTTTTCGGGCGATTTCCAAGATTGGGAAAAGACCTAAGATTGAGGTTCCTACATTTTCTAGAAATCTTAACCCAGAGGAATTGATCGACTGGATCAATGAATGTGAGGAATATTTTGAGTATGAAGATGTTGAGGATCCTGATAGGGTCAAATTTGTGAAGGCCAAACTGAAAGGTCATGCGAAGATATGGTGGCAAGAGATTCAGTTGGAGCGAAATAGAAGGGGAAAGGAGAAAATCACGAGATGGGATCAGATGGTGGATAAATTGAAGTGACCGTTCATTCTTGTTGATTATGAGCTTGACCTACTGAAGAAAATGCAGAGTTTGAAGCAAGCAGGAAGATCTGTTCAGGAGTATACGGAGGAGTTCTATCGACTCCTCATCAGAACAGGCCATGCCAAAGCTGATAAGGAGAAAGTTGTCTGATACCTTAATGGGTTAAGGCCAAGCATTCAAGAGGAGTTGAATCTGGTTCGAATGAACAGTATTGAAGAGGCATACCAGTTTGCCCTAAAAGTAGAGGAAAAGCTGAACAAGAAGTTTGAGAGCAGACAAAATGGAAGAGGTCGCGGTGGACGATCTGGTGGACGGTCATATGGTGGACAAAATGAAGATCCAAAAAAGAAGGATGAGACCAATAGCAGTTAGAATTAGAGAGGAAACAATTCCAATCGCTTCCAGGATCAGAATAATAGAGATCAAAGAGGAAGGGGAAGAGGACAAGGATCTGGAAGAGGTGGCTTCCATGCAACATGTTTTCACTGTGGAGAAGAAGGTCATAGGGCATTTGAATGTCATCAGTGCCAAGGCAGAACGGATAGGAGAAATGAAGGCCAGGCTAGAGTTGCACATGTAGATGAAGATGCCAGATCATCAAATTCTGAAGATGCTGAAAGAGGAGAAACGTTGATTAACAGAAGAGTCCTGTTGAGTGGTGAGAATGAACCTGAGCAAAGGAGGAGCTTGTTTCGCACCAGGTGCAAGTGTGAAGTTAAATGTTGTGATGTGATTATTGATAGTGGAAGCACTGACAATTTGGTGTCAGAAGAGATGGTGACAAAGTTGAAGCTCAAGAGACAGAAACACCCACATCCATATTAGATTGCCTGGGTACAGGATGACCACAAGGTCATGGTCAATGAACAATGCCTAGTGAAGTTCAAGATTGGCGGATACCAAGATGAGGTATTGTGTGATATCATATCTATGGATGCATGTCATATGTTGTTGGGTAGACCATGGCAGTTTGACAGATGTGTTGTACATGATGGTCGTGTGAATACCTATTCCCTGACAAAGGATGGAGTGCGGCATAAGCTAAAACCATTGAAGGAGACTGAAGAAAAGGTATGTGGTAATGCAAGAATAACATTTGTTGATGGAAAAAAAATTTTAGATGGTATGAGGCATGAGCATGTGTGTTTTGCTTTAATTCCAAAAGTTGGTAAAGAAGAAGTAGAGGATGTACCTGTAGAGGTTGCAGATTTATTGAATGAGTTTCAAGATATTGTATCTGATAATGTACCTGATGGATTACCACCGGTAAGGAAGATCAGTCATCAGATGGATTTGATTCCAGGAGCCAGTTTGCCAAACAAGGCAGCACATAGAATGACACCAGCAGAAAGTGAAGAGTTGAACATACAAGTACATGAGTTATTGCAGAAGGGGTTGATTCGAGAGAGTCTAAGTCCCTGTGCTGTACCTACGGTATTAGCACCAAAGAAGAATGGAGAGTGGAGGATGTGTACAGATTCCAGAGAAATAAACAAGATCACAATCAAGTACAGGTTTTCATTGTCATGAATGGATGATATTATGGACTGTTTGAGTGGAGCTGTGTATTTTTCAAAGATAGATCTGAAAAGTGGACATCATCAGATTCGGATCAGGGAGGGAGATGAATGGAAGACTACCTTCAAGACAAAGGAAGGACTGTATGAGTGGTTAGTCATGCCTTTTGGGCTAACCAATGCACCGAGCACTTTCATGCGGCTCATGAACGAGGTTCTGAAAGAATTTTTGGGTAAGTTTGTCATTGTTTACCTAGATGATATTTTGATCTTTAGTAAGACATTGGATGAGCATATGATGCATATTCGTATGGTATTTGAGAAGTTGAGAGAAGAGAAATTGTTGATTAATTTGAAGAAGTGCAGTTTTGTGAAGAAAGAGTTAGTGTATTTGGGATTTGTAGTTTCAGCAGAAGGTCTAAAAATGGACCCAGAGAAGGTACAGGCTATCCTTGAATGGCCTAATCCAAGGAGTGCTATTGAGGTAAGATCTTTTCATGGTTTGGCTAGCTTTTACAGAAAGTTTATCAAAAATTTTAGCAGTATTTGTGGACCCTTGACTGAAATAATGAGAGGGGATAGAAAAGAGTTTAAGTGGACTAATGGGGCAAAAAAGAGTTTTCAATTGTTGAAACAAAAAGTTACAGAACAACCAGTTTTAGCACTTCCAGATTTTAATAAGGTGTTTCAAGTAGATTGTGATGCTAGTGGTACTGCAATAGGAGCTGTTATGAGCCAAGAAGGTAAACCTGTTGCTTATTTCAGTGAGAAGTTAAATGATGCCAAGAGGAAATATTTTGTTTATGATCAAGAATTTTATGCTATAGTTCAGGCATTAAAGAAATGGAGACATTATCTGCTTCCTAAGGAGTTTGTTTTGTATACTAATCATCAAGCTTTGCAATATTTGAATAGTCAAGGAAAGTTGAATCAGAGGCATTTGAAATGGGTTGAGTTTTTGTAGAGTTATACATTTGTTTTGAAACACAGGAGTGGAAAGTCTAATAGGGTTGCAGATGCTCTTAGCAGAAGGCAACTATTGCTGACAGAAATGTAGATTGAAGTGGTTGGGTTCAAGGAACTCAAGAATTTGTATCCAGAGGATCCTAATTTTGGTGAAGCTTGGAAAGCTTGTACAGAACCTGTTACTCTAGACAGGACGAAATGGCTGGATTTTATCATCCAAGATGATATGCTATTCAGAGGGAGTCAGTTGTGCATTCCACGAAGTTCTATGAGGGAGAATCTCATCAAGGAGAAGCATAGCGGAGGATTGGCTGGACATTTTGGTCGTGACAAAACCCTTTCTTTGGTTAGTGAAAATTATTATTGGCCACAATTGCAGCAAGATGTGAAGAAGTTTGTACAGAGTTGCAGAGTATGTCAGATGGCGAAAGGAGTGAAGCAGAATACAGGGTTGTATCAGCCATTACCTATACCAGAGAAGCCTTGGGAGGATATCAGTATGGACTTTGTTCTTGGTTTACCGAGGACTCAGCGGGAACATGATTCAATTTTTGTAGTGGTTGACAGATTTTCGAAGATGGCACATTTCATTCCCTGCAAGAAGACTAATGATATTGTTCATGTAGCAGAATTGTTTTTCAGAGAAGTAGTGAGACTTCATGGTTTGCCAAATACCATAGTTTCAGATCGGGACACTAAGTTTGTTGGATATTTCTGGCATACATTGTGGAAGAAGTTGAAGACAGATTTGAAGTTCAGTTCATCACATCATCCACAGACTGATGGACAGACAGAGGTGGTGAATAGGAGTTTGGAAAATTTGCTGAGATGTTTGGTTGGAGATAAGCCAACAGGATGGGATTTGATTTTACTACAGGCAGAATTTGCATACAATAATTCTGTCAATAGGAGCACTGGTAAATCACCATTCCAGATTGTATATGGAAGTAGTCCAAGAAATGCATCTGAATTGAGGAAGATAGATAAAGGAGAAATAAGTAGTGCTGAAGCTAAGGATTTTGCAGAACACTTGAAGAACATCCATGGGGAGGTGAGGAAGCATATTACCAAGATGAACGCACAGTATAAGGCTAAGGCAGATGAGAAAAGGAGGTATAAGAAATTTTAGGTTGGTGATGAAGTCATGGTTCATTTGCGGAAGGAGCGGTTTCCAGTTGGTACATATAACAAGCTGAAAATGAAGAAGTTTGGACCATGCAGGATATTGAAGAAACATGATTCAGGAAACGCATATGAGGTAGAATTGCCTACCGAGCTAAATATTTCACCAGTGTTTAACATTTCAGATCTGACAGAGTATCATGAGGGAGGTGTTGAAGATGAGATCACAGTGGCACAGTGGAGTATGCCAGCAACTAGTTCAGACACTAAGGAGATTGAAGATATACTGGATAGTCGTGTTGGTAGAAGCACAAGGCACAGGACATATGAAGAATATCTGGTCAAGTGGAAAGGACGACCTGTTGAAGATTCATCATGGCTAACAAAGGAGGAGGTTAATCATCTTGGTTTTCCTCTGCACACCTGAGTCGTGACAGGGTCACTTCTCAAATTACCCCGGGTGTCTGATGCAGGAGCATCCTGGGTGTAAGAGCAATCTTGCATCACCCAAAAATATTTCTATTTTTTTTTAATTCAATAAGGGCTATCTTGTGCAGAGTTGCTATTTGTGGAAAGTTACTATTTTTGGTAATTTTCGTATGTGCTCAAAATGATCTGATTTCTTTCTTGGAGGTTCATTTTGGTCATATAAGTCTGCCAGTAAAGTTTCATTGCCAGGTCAAGTGTACATTGGAAGATATTGAAGATTTTTGGTATTGGCGGCAGGGTACAGAAACTTTGAACTCAGTTTTGAAGGCTTTAGAGGCCCCGGATGAGGTCAAAAATTTGGGTGATAGGTGTTTGTGTTGGTCAAGCCTGTAGAGCGCTTTGTGGCATTTCTGAAATGGGGTTATAATAGCCGATCGGGTCAACTGGTGATGACTTATGATCTTCGAAAGTTGGGTCACCTGAAATGGCGGAAAATAATTTTCTTCAAAATTTCTGTTCGGGTTTCAAAGGTTATCTTGAGCCGACTATGATGTAATAAAATGTAAAATAAAATAATTCTAAGTTTGGTCGGCCTTATTGGCTAAAATTCTGGAACCTTCCCAGGCGGTGAAAAAATTGCCTATATAAGGAAGGTTGTATTATTGTCTTAGGCAGTTCAGAATAGTTTTGGGTAGTAGATCTGGGCAATAATTCGAGGCTTTGTCCTACAGAATATTGTAAGGGAATGCCCATGGGGCTTTGCATATTGTAATTCTGAAAGTTTGTAATTCCACATTTGTGGAGATAATAAGAAGCCAATTTTCTATTCTTGCATATTGTTGTTGTTTCTCTATTTCTGTTATGCGTTTGTGGTATTAAGGGGAGCACCCTTCATCAGGTTCTCTATTTTCAAAACAAATCATTGGAAATGTTATTGGAAACAAAACCAACCCCTTCTTCTTATGAATTATATCTCTATGTATTTTAGATTTGAATAAGACCATAAAGAACTTTAATGCTGGATCTATATAAAATATATCTTTGACACCCTTCTAGTGGTTTTTCACCTAGATACGTATATCATAAATACACCACGAGGAATCATTAAACATATCAATGAGATCCATGTCATGAAGAGAGGATATAAGATAAGCTAGCAGATCATCTGAAGAGCGATGGTGACAAATGGTTCTTGCAATCCATCAATGGGTTGATCTGCAACTGCATGAACCAGGTTGTCAGCTTTTCGAAGCCATACTTTAGCCGCTATCTTTGGATCAAATGGAGTTCCATTATTTCCTAAGTCCCTTCTATTGGAATGTAGATTTTTTTGAGATTTGGGAGCGCACGTGAAATATTTAGAGGCCTAGGGTTCTGAACTGGTACAATATTTGGCCATATCACAAAAGAGGATTGAGACATGCGAATTGGCTCCTCAAAGGCATCAATTTTTTGTGATCTACAAGCATATCGTGGGTGCAATAAACCCTCACAAATGTCAAAAATTGGTTGTGGCCTATGGGTTTTGATTCATGATTGAGGTGGTTTTCTTCTTGCCCACTTTATATACCATCGATGGCCAATTGGTCCCCATTTTTCGATGGTTTCTTCATCAGGTCTCTTACTAGATCAGGGAGAATGGTCCTCTAATCTTCATATGGATCCATAGGATTCTTTAGGAATTTGTCTAATCGAGATCTACGAGGATGTCATACCCTATCCCTCTAAACGCCCCCAGATCTATTTGTTTCATCTTGCTAGTATCATAAGCTTTCCTCGTTGTTCAATATGGTCTGTTGACCAACCCGAGCTGCAGCCCTAGAAGATTCTACCACTTTGAATGCCCTAATACCCTGGAAATATGATGAGGATGCAGAGTGTATTACCTTCAAAATTTCATTTGATGGATGATTGAAGTGTGTATTTTGTGACACATGGAATTGCAGATTAATAAAGGACTTGGCGAAGCGTACAGTGGCTTTGACTCTAAAAATATTGCTTACTGCATATTGGTTACACATCTCTACTTCAGATACACCCTTACCTATGCAAGTTATCTTTTCTACAAATCTGTAGTTTTTAAAAATTCCTCCCACCTTCTCTATAGATTATTTTTGCTTCTTCACATGCTCCTTCGGTCGCTCTATTGATCTATAATCATCTTGATTTCTTACCATTAATGAATATTAAGTATAGGTATATGACCTTATATATATATATATATATATATATATATATATATATATATATATATATATATATATATATATATTTAAAATTATTAGTATATATTCATTTGTATATTAAATAGAAAAAATAATTTGTATATGATATAAAATCTTTTTTCAATACCAAATTTATAGATAATATAAAATTTTTGATTAAAAAATTTACATTGTTACTTAGAAAATTACTGAAAACTCACACTTGTTTATTATTATATTCATATTTTAAGAATTTTTATTATCCTATCAAGTGTAAAGATCAAATCCTTTTACAAGGTTATTCTCAAAAGTAGTTTCTAGATCCCTTAACCAAGTAGTTCCTAATAGGGATTTTCGTAATAGATTTTAACAGGATATAGATACTCTTAACCAGGTATGCTCCTAAAAGGGTGATGTAATCCCTTTAACATGGAAAATATTATTTTTGCAGTAGTGAGAATTTATGGGTACTAGTTCCCACCATGGGTTTACCCTTTTAACCAAGGGTTTCCACAACAAAATTATGTGTTCATTTACTTTGTTGTTATGTCATAATATCTTTTCAATGTTGGATTATTTGGAAGTCGATTAAAAAGATTTTAAGATCTATGGTTGCACTAATTAATCCCCCCTCTTGTGGCTTGCCATACTAACAATTGTTATTAGAGCCAAATTCCCTTGGAGAAGCCTAACATATTGGGAAGGATCCTTAAGGAATATATGGATGGATTAGTAAGATATCAAAGACAACTAGAGAAGAAACTTGCAAATGTTGAATAATTTATTTAGGAGTTGAAATAACAACTCAGGCAATGAAGAGACAAGAGACAAGAGATTTTTGAGAAACTATTAGAGAGTAGTGGATCTCATGAATCTAAATCCTTAGAGGCTATGCATTTAGAGAATGATAAAATGATTCAAGATAAGATCAATAGAAAAAGAGAGTTGGAATTTTTATCCATAAAAATGGGTCAAGAGATGGAAGCAAGAAAGGCTATAGAAGAGGCCCTAAAATCTAAGGTGGATGAGTTTTTTAAGTCTGAAAAAGAGGTTTATACATTGTATGAACATCTACATGAAACAAATGAAGAGAAGTAAGAACTTATGATAGTGAATGAAAATAAGTAAAATAAAAGTGAGAAACTAAAAAGTGAGTTGAAGGCTACAAATAATTTTGTGAACAAATTCAATGAATGTTCTGCAATGCTTGATGAGAAAATCAAGAATCAAAGAATGCATGGAGATAACTATGGCTTAGGATATACCAATCATGAAGTGGGTGGGTCTTCCAAAACTAAAAAGATCGAGCAAGATGTTAAAATTGTACCAAAGTAACACAAAGGTATCTCGATAAGAAATCTTGTAAACATGTATTTTTTAATTGTCATAAGGGGGGACACACTACTAATGTATGTAGAAGTAGATCTATTAGTTTTGATGGCTATTTTTACAACAACAACAAGTATGGTCACAAATAAAATAAGTGTGGGAAAAGATTGAACAATCATAGGTCATATGTGAACCAACAAAGTTATTATCAGAATGAGAACCAGTGGAACGCTAAATGCTCACTTTATCACAATTATTGTCACATGGTCATTAACTATAGAATGAGGACTACTAGAGGTAATCTTGGACCTTAGAGAACAACTAAAATGAAAAAATTTCACTACCACAAGATTGGACACATTGCAAGGTTTTGTAGGTCAAGAAACAACATAGAAAATTAACTATCTAACCAATAAAATGATCAAAAGGAAAAAATATTGCAACAATGGAAGAGACTAGAAGGAAGATGAATAAAATTTGGGTGAAAAGAGTGATAATAAACTATATGAAGGATCCACATTTTCATCAGATGTGGAGAAATCATCAGCTAACTACGCTTGTTTTAGTCTTAGGGGTTGAAAACATTGGTAGATCTATTTCCATACCCCCTAGAAGTGTGTACAATACGTTTTATTGGCATATTCATATGCATATAATGATATTTTGAATTATGATGTAGAGTTTTGTTGATATTGAAAAAGTTTCATAGTATTGGAAGAGAGATCTTTAAAGTTGAGTGGTGTATGGTTATATTCAACTAGTAAGCATATAATTTTATGATAAAATTCTAGATAAAATGTCATTTTGTTTCTCCTTATACATTTTTCATATTCTAAGTGTTAGACCATTTTCCTCTCATTGCAAAAAATCCAATGAAAATGGTCTATTCCTGCAAAACCCTAAGAAAGTTGCCATGTCCTAATGCAACACATTTTTTATCAGCAAAGAACATTTATGGTGTTTTGTGGCTTGCAAAATTAGTCAAGGATAGTTTAAGGTGTGTACAAACTTCAATTAAGATCGCATGTGCTTCAATAAAAAAACCAATGAGATATGGTTGGTTCAAGGTTTGAGAAATAGGTATTTTCCATGAATAAGGGTTTCAAAATTTGTCTAAGTCTAGAAAAACCCTAGCCAATTCTATTTCTTTGTTACCTTTTTCGGGCCACTTAGATCGTATTTCTACACATACCTTTTCATTTTCCTTTGTTCATGTGTTCTCATAATTTTTGGCAGTTAGTGGTTTTTGTTTAGCAACTTGGCGAATGAAGTGTTTTTGCATTCTCCTGATCTCGATGGTTAATGGCTTAACATTCAATGAATATGAGAGAACCATTGATGTAGATCGAAATCGATGTGTTGGAGCTCTAAATTTTGGGCAAAATTTGAAGTCCTATATAGTGATAAAATCCTAAAAAATGGCCTCTTAATTTCCATGCCAAATAATTAAGGATTGAGTACATGAAATAGGATGAAAAAATTATATTAATTTTCAATTCGAAAGTTGAGAGATGAAGGAAGGAAGCTTTGTGACATGAACAATCAAAATTTTGTGATCAAAGCCTTCAGAAAATGCTCAAATTTCAACCTGCTCCAAAGATGATGCCGACAGAGGATGAAGATGGTAAAATTTTACAAATCTAAAAATGACCCAGTTTGGGAAACCAAATTTCCTATCTACAATACAAATATTAGCTTTCCACGAGGTGTTTTGGTTTTTTGACAAACCCAAATCCAAAAGTTAAGTAGTTATTTTTTAGTTAGTTTATTATTTTTTCAAAATGATTTGTAATAAGGGTTGTGTCTTTTCACCCTAAAGAGGTGTGAAAGCCACTCAAACACATATATATACATAATGTAAAATGTAAAGAGAGAAGAGAAGATAATTAAGATTTTCATAAAATAGAATTTGATCACAACTGCCATATGAACTCTAATATACTATTTTTTCAACATTAATAAAGATAAGTGCTCTTGTTTTTATTTGTGGTTATAAGTTATATGTTTTCAATTAGTCTTTCAGATATTCTATTTTATAGAGTATTTCATTGTGTTAAATTCCTTGAGTATCATAATTCAAAATTAATTTATATATTTTAAAAATCAATTGAAAGATCTTTGTATCTTCTCTTGTTTTTATCGGTCTCTTAATTTGAGTTAAATTCGATAAGATTAGCTATATAGATTGATTTGAATTATAAGTCAAGAGGAAGCCTATGAAGTGATGGTATTGTCTTATTAAAGCAAGTTGAGAAACACAAATAATTTGATAGTTCAAAGGCTCATTCACCACCTTTTGAGGAACTTTGTTTCGTGTATGCCGTTGAGAAACACAAATAATTTGATAGCTCAAAAGATAATTTAGGCCTACCAGCCTTGGCTTGATTAAGCTAGAATTGTAGAGGTATCATTATACCTTTCAGTTGGCCAAAAGGAAATCCATCATTTTTGGGCACCAACAAATTGGTGACTCTGTTGGGGAGAGTTTCTCACAATATATATTGTGAAGCTACCTAGAATTTGAGATTTCACATATCAGAATCATAAAGTAGTTATATTAGTTTTTTGGAAGCACACTCTACTAGAAGAAAGAACCCAAAACCAAGACATTTCTCGAATGAGGTGGTGAGTCTATTCAATAAAGTATTTAAATCAATGACTCTACAGAGGAAAAAGAACAAGAAGGAGATAAGTAAGGTTTTCCTCTTTGATAGAGGTGGGACTCTATTGACAAGAACCTGATGTATAAAGAAACAAGTTATTACCAATTTAGATATTCAGAATGTATCAGAATAAACAACCTTTTCAAAGAAAACCATTTATTCCAGATGGTATCAGGCCATTGGATCTCAGGGGATTCCATTGTATTCCTTTTAAGTTTCTCCCTAAGTTTTCACATCTTTTACCAAAGTTCCATGGACAATGGGATGAATCGGCAGTTGAACATTTGGACGCATTTTATACATTTATAGAGAACTATGAGATTTGTTCAAAAGATCAGGCAATGAAACTCTTTGTCAGGATATTAGAAGATAATGCAAGAGAGGCATATGAATCATTACCTTCACAAAGTATTTCATCTTGGAAATAATTTAAACAATGGTTTCTATATGAATTCCATGATGCAAGAGATGAAGATAACATGTGTTATGACCAATGTAAAGACCAAAGTTACAGCATGGAGGAGGATATTAGCATGTCTCCACTTGGTTCCTTTTTCAATTTGGAAAGGTATGAAGGTGAATCTATGATACAATTGTTCATGAGGATGTATGATGTTTATCAGGAGATACCTTCAAAGGTCAAACCTTCATCTCATGAAATATGCAATAAAATACATGAATTAGGGATTGCTCACGATTCTCGGGAATGTAGTTTTCTAAAGTATCTATATGATAAAATAAAGGTAGAAGATAATGAATACAACATGAAACATATAAGACATGAGGCCCTGGATTCTAATGAAGAAGAAAGTCTGAATCAGATGGAAGAAGATTTCATCCAAGATGAGACATGTGTGGAAATGGATATAAGATGTTATGAACAAGAAGAAAACTATACGGAGGAAGAATCTTATATATCCCCTTTAGATGAATTTCTCAATTTGGAAAGACAAGAGGGTGAGTCCACAACCTATTTTTTCATAAGGATGGTGGGTTTCTATCTAAAGATACCTTTAGATATCGCACCTTCAAGCAGGGAATTTCTAAAAAGGCTTGATAATTTTGGGGTCTCTTTAGATGACCTTGATTTGAAGATCCTTTTTCAAAAATTAAAAGAATATAATGAATACAATGTGAAACATAAAAATGCTATTTCAGATCCAAATATAGAAGAAATTTTGGACCAATTTGGAGAGGAAACCACCCATGATGATTCTTGTATGACATCAAACATCGGTGAATATAAAAATGAGGAAGATGATTCTCTCAGTGAGGAAGATATTTCAGCCTTGTTAGACATAGAATATCATAAACATATTGAGAGGAATAACCCAAATTTTTTCTCAATCTATCATGGTAAACAAGTTGACAGATCAACACATATTCAAGGGGTACTAGATGAAGGAGATGATAATTCCCAGGGATCAAATTGTGGAGATGAAATAGAACTGCATGAACATGAGGAACTTTAAGGATATAATATCAATGAAGATGTTAGTCTTGTTGATGAAAAACTTGATGATCCAAATGAAAATTCTCATGAATGTATGCCTAAATTCTCTATGTTCCTGAATCCATTAGTTCAAGAGGAAGTAGATGAAGATATGTCTAATTTTTCTATGTTATCATATCCATTTTTTGAAGAGGATCCTTTATGCAATGGAATCTATCATCATCATAATGAAGATAACATTCTTAATTGTAAGAATTTTCATATCACTCTGATACCATGTAAGAATTTTCCTAAGGCAAAGAATAGAAACCAAGATCTAGAAGCTCAAGAGATAGCACAAGAGAGACAAAATATGATATGATGAACTGATCAAATAATGAATAATAGATTGAATGAATGAATTGAATTACATACAATGTAGAAATGGCTCAATATATAGGCAATGCATGATATCTAGAAGATATGCAAGTGATAAGATCACAACTAGACATGATGGAATCACATGTCCACCAAAGGTGGATCATCCTCCATTGTACATCAAAGTATGTGCAACATGTGCAACAATGAGAGTATGATAATGTGATAAGATCACTAAAGGTGGATCTCACACACAAAGAGGTATGAGTGGAGATTCTCCTAACCATGTGCTAAAAAAAAATGCAAACTCCTAAGTGTCTCAAAGACAACTAATTATGCAAATGCATTATCCTAAGTAAACTTAAGTAAAGTGTAATTAGTAAATAGTTAATTACACCAACACCCCCCCTTAAGTGCAACTTAGGGGAATGCACTTAAGCTCACAATGCAAGATGGGTCCCGACTACTAGGCCATGTTAGGTACCCATGTACAAAATGCAAGAACAATGCAATCTCTCATAAAGCAGAGAAAGAGGGAAAACCTCATGGGAAAAACCCTCCCCCAAAAAGAGAGATGAATACAAGATGCATGCATGGATGGAGTAATCAAGACCCCCCTATTATGACATACATCATGCATATACAATAAAGAATCCCCCCAAAGGAAGGAAATAGGGAAGAGAGACAAAGTAGCCCCCCCTCAATGTTGAATCTCCTGCAAAGATGGTCCAAGATGTTGACCAATACTCCTCCATAGGAAGAAAATAGAGCCAATGCTGCACCAAGAATGTCAAAGTGTGACAAAATTAGGTACCAATGTCGATGTAGAATGACTGATGGAATGCCCATTAAGATATGATAGAGATGAGGCATGGAGACACCTACAAGCACCAATTGGTTACTCAATTGACAGGTTGGTATACTTGAACTTGTGTCGTGCATCCATTAATTGGTTGGAGCATAACTTTCAAGAACCAAGTCCCATGATATTCCTAATCTACTAACATAAGGATTACATCAAATGTGTCATCAATGACAAGGTACAAAAAAATGTGGCACTTTATGATAGTGCATGTATAACATAGCTCATGCAAGAGCATACAACATCAAATACAATGCAAAGCTGGAAACATGAAGAAGATGAAGCCACCAAAGATGCCCTATCAAATGCTGCAGAAAAAATGTCCTCATGTTGGCCTTGTGCTAGGAAGTCTTTGGGACGAAATTGGCCTCCCCCCTAGCTGCCGATTGGATGACGCTGCAAAATAGGTATACAAGTGGCAAAGAAAAAATTGTTCCCAATTTTGCTTAATTATTTATATTTTGTTTTCCAAAAACTCATTGAGTTTAAGAAAAATATTTATTAAAAAAATCCAAAAAAACTTTATTAAAAAATAAAGAAAAAAATACAATTTATTTTTTAATTTTTAGATTTTTAAAAAACTTTATTAAAAATTTTTAATAAAGAAAAACATTTAAAATGTTTTATTAAAACCAAAAAGTTTTTATTAAAAAACATGATAAAAAAACATATAAATTTTTTTTATTTATTAAAAAAACTAAAAAAAACAAACATATCAAAAAACTTTATTTAAAAAACACTTTTAAAAAATTTATTGAAAAAACTTTTTAAAACATAAATTAAAAAGCAATTAAAAAAACTTTTAAAATTTTTTTTACCCCTTGCGGGGGCCGCAGTGCGCGTACCACACATAGTGTGGATGGCACTGACAATGCGGCAGTACCGCATTGTAGTGCGTACTGCACTGCCAGTGCAGTGCGGACTGCAGGGGCCTGCAGCCCAAAAGAAAATTTTATTAAAATTTGTTTTTTCAAAAATGAAACACACCCCCCCCCTTTAATTTTTGATTTTTAGATAAAATGAAATATAATAAAAATTGAACATAATTAAAAAAATAAAATTGTACCTGCAGACTGCTGAATCCATACGACAGACAAGGAGGAGAATTTTTTTCTGAAATCAACGGTGTCCGATCTAGGTGAATGAAGAGTCAATCTTGGGGTTTTTGGCCGCTCTGATGGCAATGGTAGTGTTAGATTTGGCCCAAAGTGCTCCAATTTTGCAGATCGGCCTTAGGGGTTTGATTTGCAAAAAAAAATTTGCCTCAAATTTGACTTTTGCCTAATATAGGCAAATTTATAGTCAAAATTTATGGAATTAGCCACCTGGATGCAATGGTGAGGTCCGATTTTGCTCAAAACACTCCCACAAAATGCTGATCCCAGATTTGGTTCGTGGCCCTCCAAAAGTTGAAGCCATCAATCGCTCTCCAATGGCTATCCAATGAAGACTCCTTTGGCTCTGATACCATGTAAGAATTTTCCTAAGGCAAAGAATAGAAACCAAGATCTAGAAGCTCAAGAGATAGCACAAGAGAGACAAACTATGGTATGATCAACTGATCAAATAATGAATAATAGATTGATTGAATGAATTGAATTACATACAATGTAGAAATGCCTCAATATATAGGCAATGCATGATATCTAGAAGATATGCAAGTGATAAGATCACAACTAGACATGGTGGAATCACATGTCCACCAAAGGTGGATCATCCTCCATTATACACCAAAGTATGTGCAACATGTGCAACAATGAGAGGATGATAATGTGATAAGATCACTAAAGGTGGATCTCACACACAAAGAGGTATGAGAAGACAACTATGACACCTAATGTGGAGATTCTCCTAACCATGTGCTAAAAATAAATGCAAACTCCTAAGTGTCTCAAAGACAACTAATTATGCAAATGCATTATCCTAAGTAAACTTAAGTAAAGTGTAATTAGTAAATACTTAATTACACCAACACTAATTTTAAAGTTGATGAAACTCATGAAGTGCATTCAGAGGGTGAGATATCTTTAAGTTCATCCTTTGAGCCGGAGGTACGCCAAATATGTGAAGATGAGATGGAATCTGCCAAGCATGATGGGGGAAATATATTAAAGGATAGTTTTGAAGATTGCTCAAATATTTCACCTAACCATAGTCCTGGTATATATGAAGAAGTGTATCCTCAACATGAATCATCTTTAAACCCATTATATGAACTAGTGTTGCACCATAGGCCTAAAGAAAAGATTGGATTAGAAAAACATAATCTGCATTCTAAATATGGAGACATCCAGAATTGTATACAAAAGGACAATCACAGAAAGAAGATTTAATCTAATGCTTATATGACTGGTCATATGCATGACAAAAGGGAGCTTCCGTTCAGCAAGGACCAAAGTACATCTGATGATTTATCAAAGGAAAAACAAAAATATAATACCAAAAAATACATTCATAAAGCAACAATTATTGTTCACAAAAATGATGGCATCATGTTCAAGAGATCCAAAGTGTTACATGATCAAAATCAGGTGTTCGATAGAGGAAAGCATCAATGTTAAATTTTGGGGTGCTTGGGGCCACCAAATTTTACTTCACATTAGATTATTATGGATACTTGTTCTGCTTCTCTAGAGATAGTTGGAATCTCACTATGCTCACATGGAGCATACGTTCCCAGAAAGAGCCTATTCGAGCTCTAAATTTTGGGCAAAAATTGGAGTCATATAGAGTGATAAAACCCTAAAAAGTGGCCTCTTAATTTCCATGCCAAATAATTAATGATGGAGTACATGAAATAGGATGAAAAAATTATATTAATTTTCAATTAAAAAGTTGAGAGATTAAGGAAGGAAGCTCTGTGATAGGAACAATCAAAATTCTGTGATCAAAGCCTTTAGAAAATGCTAGAATTTTGACCTGCTGCAAAGATGATGCTGATAGAGGATGAAGATTGTCAAATTCTTAAAAAATAAAAATGACCTAGTTAGGGAAATCAAATTTCAAATCTCCAACACAAATCTTAGCTTTCCACTAGGTGTTTTGGTTTTTCGACCAAACCCAAATCCAAAAGTTAGGAAGTTATTTTTTAGTTAGTTTATTATTTTTTCAAAATGATTTGTAATAAGGGTTGTGTCTTCTCACCCTAAGGAGGTGTGAAAGCCACTCAAAAACATATATATACATAATGTAAAATGTAAAGAGAGAAGAGAAGATAATTAAGATTTTCATAGAATAGAATTTGATCACAACTGTAATATGAACTCTAATGTACTATTTTTTCAACATTAATAAAGATAAGTGCTCTTATTTTTTATTTGTGGTTATGAGTTATATGTTTTCAATTAGTCTTTCAGATATTCTATTCTATAGAGTGTTTCATTGTGTTAAATTCCCTAAGTAACATAATTCAAAATTAATTTATATAGTTTAAAAATCAATTGAAAGATTTGTGTATCTTCTCTTATTTTTAGCAGTCTCTTAATTTGAGGTAAGTTCAATAAGATTAGCTATATAGAATGATTTGAATTATAAGTCAAGTGGAAGCCTATGAATTGATGGTATTGTCTTATTTAAGAAAGTTTTTAAAATCATCTCTCATCGTATATAGGATTGAAAGTTTTATGACTCTATAGCCAAAGTATTTAGAAGGCACAGATCTAACTATTATTTGGAAATTTTCATTTGGTTCATAATTTATGGTTTGTAGATTATATAATCATTATTTCGAAACCATTACTTTTTAGTCCTTAGTTTAATCCACTTTAGCGAAGATTTATAGAGTAGAGATTATTAGGAGATTTGTGATTTCCTCAAAGGATCATTCACCACCTTTGGAGGAACTTTGTTTCATGTATGCAGTTGAGCAACACAGAGAATTTGATAGTTGAAAAGAGAATTTAGGCCTACCAACCTTGGCTTGATTAAATCAGAATTGCAGATGTATCATTATACCTATCAGTTGGCCAAAAGAAAATCCATCATTTTTGGGCACCAAAAAATTGGTGACTTTGCTGGGGAGAGTTGCTCACAATATATATTGTGAAGTTAACTAGAATTTTAGATTTCACAGATCATAATCATAAAGTAGTTATATTATTTTTTTGGAAGAACACTCTACTAGAAGAAAGAACCCAAAAGTAAGACATTCCTTGAATTAGGTGGTGATTCTCTTCAATAAAGCATTTAAATTAGTGACTCTACTGAGGAAGAAGAACATGAAGGAGATAAGTAATGTTTTCCTCTTTGAAAGTGGTGGCTACTCTATTGACAAGAACCTAATGTATAAAGAAACAAGTTATTATTGATTTAGATATTTAGAGTGTATCAAAATAAACAACCATTTCAAAGAAAATCATTAATTCTGAATGGTATCAGGCCATTGGATCTTAGGGGATTCCATTGTCTTTCTTTTAAGTTTCTCCCTAAGTTTTCACGTCTTGTACCAAAGTTCCATGGAGAATGGGATGAATCAACAGTTGAACATTTGGATGCATTTTATGCATTTATAGAGAACTATGAGATTTGTGTAGAAGATCAGGTAATGAAACTATTTGTCTGGACATTATAAGATAATGCAAGGGAGGCATATGAATCATTACCTACACAAAGTATTTCATCTTGGAAAGAATTTGAACAATGCTTTCTATATGAATTCTATGATGCAAGAGATGGAGATAACATGTGTTATGAACAGTGTAAAGACCAAAGTTGCAGCGTAGAGGAGGATCTTAGAATGTCTCCACTTGATGCCTTTTTCGATTTGGAAAGGTATAAAGGTGAATCTACAATAAAGTTGTTCATGAGGATTATGATCTTTATCAGGAGATACCTTCAAAGGTCAAACCTTCATCTCATGAAATATACAATAAAATACATGAATTAGGGATTGGTCATGATTCTCGAGCATGTAGTTTTCTAAAGTATATATATGATAAAATAAAGGTAGAAGATAATGACTACAACATGAAACATACAAGAGATGAGGCCTTGGATTCTAATGAAGAAGAAAGTCTAAATCAGATGGAAGAAGATTTCATCCAAGATGAGACGTGTGTGGAAATGGATATAAGATGTTATGAACAAAAAGAAAGCTATATGGAGGAAGAATCTTATATATCCCCTCTGGATGAATTTCTCAATTTGGAAAGACAAGAGGGTGAGTCCATAGCCTATTTTTTCATAAGGATGATGGGTTTCTATCTAAAGATACCTTCAGATATTGCACCTTCAAGAAGGGAATTTCTAAGAAGACTTGATGATTTTGGGATCTCTTTAGATGACCCTGAATTGAAGATCCTTTTTCAAAAAGTAAAAGAATATAATGAATGCAATGTGAAACATAAAAATAATATTTCAGATCCAAATATAGATGTAATTTTGGACCAATTTGGAGAAGAAACTACCCATGATGATACTTGTATGACATCAAACATCGGTGAATATAAAAATGAGGAAGAGGATTCTCTAAGTGAGGAAGATATTTCAGCCTTGTTAGACATAGAATATGATAAACATATTGAGAGGAACAACCCAAATTTTTTCTCAATCCATCATGGTAAACAAGTTGATAGATCAACATATATTCATGGGGTACTAGATGAAGGAGATGATAATTCCCAGGGATCAAATTGTGGAGATGAAATAGAACTGCATGAACATGAGGAACTTTTAGGATATAATGTCAATGAAGATGTTAGTCTTGTTGATGAAAAACTTGATGATCCAAATGAAAATTCTCATGAATGTATGTCTGAATTTTCTATGTTCCTGAATCTATTGTTTGAAGAGGAAGTACATGAAGATATATTTGATTTCTCTATGTTATCAAATCCATTATTTGAAGAGGATCCTTTATGCAATGGAATCGATCAGCGTCATAATGAAGATAGTAGTCCTAATTTTAAAGTTGATGAAACTCATGAAGTGCATTCAGAGGGTGAGATATCTTTTAGTTCATCCTTTGAGCTAGAGGTATACCAAATATGTGAAGATGAGATGGAATCAACCAAGCATGATGGGGGAAATATATTAAAGGATAGTTTTGAAGATTGCTCAAATATTTCACCTAACCATAGTCCCAGTATATGTGAAGAAGTGTGTCTTCAACTTGAACCATCTTTAAAACCATTCTATGAACAAGTGTTGCACCATAGGCCTGAAGAAAAGATTGGATTTGACAAACATAATCTGCATTCTAAATATGGAGACATAGAAAATTATATACAAAAGGACAATCACACAAAGAAGATTTATTCTAATGCTTATATGATTGGTCACATGCATGACCAAAGGGAGATTCCATTTGGCAAGGACCAAAGTACATCTGATGATTTATCAAAGGAAAAACAAAAAGAGAATGGGTATGTGCAGGATCATGAGGGGCCAAACTATGCCCTTAAGTGGCAATGAAAATTCAGAAAATCAAGATTAGTCAACTTGACGTGAAAAAATGAACTAGTTATCTACCTAATATCAAAAAGTTGTAAGAACATAATTTTTAGGAAATTGAATGTAGTTTCTAAACTACTAAGCCTTTTTTGAAAAAAAATTAATATGATTGGTAAAAAGTATAGATTGCAATGCAGCACTACAAACATTTCAACAAAAAAATAAGAAGTATGTGTATATCTGACCACCCTAATCAAAAGAAAATGATAATATTTTTTTATAATATTCTATATATAAGTAGTTGACTCATGCCCAGATGTGACGCATATTTTTTGGTATTTTTATTCCAAATAGATAATTAATTATGATTTTTTTGCTACAGCGCTTTTAGAATTTAAAAACTCTCATGTCTGACCACCTTTACTCATTGAAAACTTATCATAATTCAATTTTTTAAAAAATTTTCTTATACTAGACGAAGCATAGAATGTGATGCATCTTTCGGATTTCAAAAATGTTATACGGATTGAAAGTTATAGTTGTTTTTCCATCAGTATGTCAATCAGGACTTTAGACATAAGTGAACTAGAAAATAACTAATAAATACTTAACGAATTCAAAATCTGATAGCACTTATATCGATGGAAAGTTGACAATCATCCAAAGAAACCCTTTTATTTTTATCAAAATTGGGTGGAAAAAAAGTCATCAACATAATGGTTGAAGTGTTCATATAAGAAAAATAGAGAAAAAATACATTTTTTGCACACCTTCAGCGTTGACCATGGGGCTTTGGTTTCCAAAGCTATTACCAAGCCTAATCGGGTACCCGAAAAAATTGGGTACCCAATTTTTTCATGTACTCGATTTTGTTTGAATTTGAATTTTGAAAAGTTTCCCCCTCCCACTCTTTTTTTATTTCCCTTTAATTTTGATGTTTTTTTCTTTCACCCTGACAATCAATAATTTATATATTTTATATTTATGTTTTATATTTTATGTTTTATATTTTATATTATATAGTATATATATTATATATATTATTTATTTATATTATATATTCGATAATATCAATTTAAACGACCTAAGTATATAGTCTGTTTAGATTTATATTAAATGCAATATTTTTATATTATAATATAAATGTTACATAATATATATATATATATATTGTTGCATGTATATAATATAATGTCTAATATATATAATATATAAAATGAATAGGACATTAATATATTGTATATTTGATAATATATATTAAATGTAATATCTAATATATCTTATAATATATATTCTATATTTAGTCTATTAAATATTATATTTTTTCAAATATTTTATATATTATTTTAATATTTAATTTAAGTTATAACAGATCCTCTCATGAGACAACAGGTCGAATCGGGGTCGCTAGATGTCTTAAGGGGTAATTAGGGTTTGTGAGGCAACTTCGGATGTACAGTGACCATTTAGAAGACAATAGGGCATGTCCAAGGACCAATGTACCAAATTTTAATGAATTTTTCCTAGTCAAACTCGAAAAGAGTCCATGGAGTGCTCTCAGGAGACCACATGTCCAATCAGTGTTGCTAAGCATCTTAAGGGGTCATCAGGGCTTGTGAGACAACCTTTGATGCACAGTGACCATTTGGAACACATTAGGACATGTCAAAGGACCTAACTCCACAATTTACATGAATTTTGATTAGTCAAACTCGAAAAGGGTCCATGGGGTGCTCTTGGGAAACCATTGTGTGATTTAGGGTCGATAGGTGACTTACGGGGTCATCGGGGTTCCAAATGAAACTTTCGATGAATGGTGATCCTTTGGAACACATTAGCACATATCAAATGACCTACATACCAAATTTGGATAACTTTTTCCTAGTAGAACTCGATAGGGGTCCATGGGGTGCTCTCGGGAGACCACATGTTGAATCGGGGTCGGTAGGACTGTTAAGAGGTCATTAGGGTTCCAAATGAAACTTCAATAGAATGGTGACCCTTTGGAATACATTAGGACATGTCATAGGACCTACATACCAAATTTGGATGACTTTTTCCTAGTAGAACTCGAAAGGGGTCCATGGGGTGCTCTTAGGAGACCACATGTTGAAACAGGGTCGGTAGGCCTGTTAAGGGGTCATTAGGGTTACAAATGCAACTTGGATAGAATGGTGACCCTTTGGAACACATTAGGACATGTTAAAGGACCTATGTATGAAATTTGTATGACTTTTTCCTAGTAGAACTCAAAAAGGGTCCATGGGGTTCTCTGGGGAGACCACATGTCGAATCAAGGTCGGTAAGCCTGTTAAGGGGTCATTAGGGTTCCAAATGTGACTTTGATGGAATGGTGACCCTTTGGAATGCATTAGGACATGTCAAAAGACCTACGTACCAAATTTGGATAACTTTTTTCTAGTAGAACTCAAAAGGGGTCCATGGGGTGGTCTCGGGAGACCACATGTCGAATCATGGTGTGTAGGCCTATTAAGGGGTCATTAGGGTTCTAAATGAAACTTCTATGGAATGGTGACCCTTTCAAATTCATTAAGACATGTCAGAGGACCTATGTACCAAATTTGGATGACTTTTTCTTAGAAAAATGCAAAAGGGGTCCATGGGGAGCTCTCGGGAGACCACATGTCGAAACGGGGTCAGTAAGCATGTTAAGGGGTCATTAGGGTTTGAAATGCAACTTCTATGGAACCATGACCCTTTGTAATGCATTAGGAACCCCTAGGGGTCAAAAGGGGTCAGGGGGACTCCCTAGGGGTCGTAACATATACTAGGACCCCTAGGGAGTCCCCGTGACCCCTTTTGACACATTAAAATGCTCAAGTGTGTCTTAAGGGGTCCTTTTGACTCCCTAGGGTTCCTAACAAATGATCAAGCGTACTAGGACCCATAGGGAGTCATCGTGACCCCTTTTGACACATTGGAACACTCAAGTGTGTCTCAAGGGCTCTTATAACCCCTTAAGACACACTTGAGCGTTACAATATGTCCAAAGGGGTCACGATGAATCCCTAGGGGTCCTAGTATGCTTTATCATGCGTTAGGAACCCTAGGGAGTCCCCATGACCCCTTTTGACACATTCGAATGCTCAAGTGTGTCTTAAGGGGTCCTAAGACCCCTTATGACACACTAGAGAATTCCAATGTGTCAAAAGGGGTCACGATGATTCCCTAGGGGTCCTAGTATGCTTTACCACACAATAGGACACCTAGGGAGTCCCCGTGACCCCTTTTGACACATTGGAATGCTCTAGTGTGTCTTAATTGGTATAAGGACCCCTTAAGACACACTTGAGCTTACCAATGCGTCAAAAGAGGTCACAGGGACTCCCTAGGTGTCCTAGTACATGTTAGGACCCTTAGGGAGTCCCCCTGACCCCTTTTGACACATTGGAACACTCAAGTGTGTCTTAAGGAGTCAGAGCACCCCTTAAGACACACTTGAGCTTTCCAATGTGTCAAAAGGGGTCACAGGGACTCCTTAGGGGTCCTAGTATGCTTTATCACACGTTTGGACCCCTAGGGAGTCCCCCTGACCCCTTTTGACATATTGGAATGCTCAAGTGTGCCTTAAGGGGTCATAGGACCTCTTAAGGCACACTTGAGCATTCCAATGTGTCAAAAGGGGTCAGGGGGACTCCCTAGGGGTCCTAATGTGTACTAGGACCCCTAGGGAGTCCCTGTGACCCCTTTTGACACATTGGAACGCTTAGGTGTGTCTTAAGGGGTCCTTTTGACTCCCTAGGGTTCCTAACACATGATAAGGCATACTAGGACCCCTAGGGAGTTATCGTGACCCCTTTTGACATATTGCAATGCTCTAGTGTGTCTTAAGGGGTCATAGGACCCTTTAAGACACACTAGAGCATTTGAATGTGTCAAAATAGGTCACAGGGACTCCGTTGGTGTCCTAGTACGAGTTAGGACCCTTAGGGAGTCCCCCTTTCCCTTTTGACACATTCGAACGCTCAAGTGTGCCTTAAGGGGTCGTAGGACCCCTTAAGGCACACTTGAGCATTCCAATGTGTTAAAAGGGGTCACGGGGCCTCCCTAGGTGTCCTAACGCATGATAAAGCATAATAGGAACCCTAAGGAGTCCCCGTGACCCCTTTTGACACATTGGAACACTCAAGTATGCCTTAAGGGGTCCTACAAACCCTTAAGGCACACTTGAGCATTCCAATCTGTCAAAAGGGGTCACGGGGACTCTCTGGGTGTCCTAGTATGTGTTAGGACCCCTAAGGAGTCCCGTTGACACCTTTTGACACATTGGAACAATCAAGGGTGCCTTAAGGGGCCATAGGACCCCTTAAGACACACTTGAGCATTCCAATGTGTGAAAAGGGGTCACAGGGACTCCTTAGGGGTCCTAGTATGCTTTATCATGTGTTAGGACACCTAGGGAGTCCCTATGAACCTTTTTGACACATTGGAACACTCAAGTGTGCCTTCAGGGGTCATAGGACCCCTTCAGACACTCTTGAGCATTCCAATGTGTGAAAAGGGGTCACGGGGATTCCTTAGGGGTCCTAGTACACTTTATCATGTGTTTGGACACCTAGGGAGTCCCCGTGACCCCTTCTAACACATTGGAACACTCAAGTGTGCCTTAAGGGGTCCTTAAGGCACACTTGAGCATTCCAATGTGTCAAAAGGGGTCACGGGGACTCCCTATGTGTCCAAACACGTGATAAAGCGTACTAGGACCCCTAAGGAGTCCCCATGACCCCTTTTGACACATTGCAATGCTCAAGTGTGTCCTAAGGGGTCGAAGGACCTCTTAAGACACACTAGAGCATTCCAATGTGTCAAAAGGGGTCACGGGGAATCCCCAGGTGTCCTAGTACATGTTAGGACCCTTAGGGAGTCCCCCTAACCCCTTTTGACACATTGGAATGCTCAAGTGTGCCTTAAGGGGTTCTACGATCCCTTAAGGCACACTTGAGTGTTCCAATGTATCAAAAGGGGTCACGGGGACTCCTTGGGTGTCCTAGTACACATTAGGACCCCTAAGGAGTCCCCTTGACCCCTTTTGACACATTGGAACACTCAAGGGTGCCTTAAGAGGTCATAGGACCCCTTAAGACACACTTGAGCATTGGAATGTTTGAAAAGGGGTCACAGGGACTCCTTAGGGGTCCTAATAGGCTTTATCACACGTTAGAACACCTAAGGAGTCCCCGTGACCCCTTTTGACACATTGGAATGCTTAAGGGTGACTTAAGGGGTCGTAGGACCCCTTAAGACACATTTGAGTGTTCTAATGTGTGAAAAGCAGTCACGGGGACTCCTTAGGGGTCCTAGTACACTTTATCATGCATTAGGACACCTAGGGAGTCCCTGTGACCCCTTTTGACACATTGGAATGCTCAAGTGTGCCTTAAGGGGTCGTACGACCCCTTAAGACACACTTGAGTGTTCCAATGTGTGAAAAGGGGTCACAGGGACTCCTTAGGGATCCTAGTATGCTTTATCATGTGTTAGGACACCTAGGGAGTCCCCGTGACCCTTTTTGACACATTGGAATGCTCAAGTGTACCTTAAGGGATCGTAGGACCCCATAAGGCACACTTGAGCATTCCAATGTCTCAAAAGGGGTCACAGGTACTCCCTAGGGGTCCTAACATGTGATAAACTGTAATAGGTCCCCTAAGGAGTCCCCGTGACCCCTTTTGACACATTGCAATGCTCATGTGTGTCTTAAGGGGTCGAAGGACCCCTTAAGACACACTTGAGTGGTACAATGTGTCAAAAGGGGTCACGATTACTCCTTAAGGGTCCTATTACACTTTATCATGTGTTAGGACCCCTAGGGAGTCCCCATGACTGCTTTTGACACATTGGAATGCTAAAGTGTGTTTAAGGGGTCCTACGACCCCGTATGACACACTAGAGCATTCCAATGTGTCAAAAGGGGTCATGATCATCCCCTAGGGGTCCTAGTACACTTTATCATGTGTTAGGATGCCTACGGAGTCCCCGTGACCCATTTTGACACATTGGAATGCTCAAGTGTGCTTTAAGGGGTCGTAGGACCCCTTAAGACACACTTGAGCATTCCAATGTGTGAAAAGGGGTCACGGTGACTCCTTAGAGGTCCAAGTATGCTTTACCACATGTTAGGACACCTAGGGAGTCCCCTTGACCCCTTTTGACACATTAGAATGCTCAAGTGTACCTTAAAGGGTCCTACGATCCTTTAAGGCACACTTGAGCATTCCAATGTGTCAAAAGGGATCACGTGGACTCCCTAGGTGTCCTAACATGTGATAAACCATACTAGGACCCCTAAGGAGTCCCCGTGACCCCTTTTGACACATTGCAATTCTCAAGTGTCTCTTAAGGGGTTGAAGGACCCCTTAAGACACACTTGAGCATTGCAATGTGTCAAAAGGGGTCACGATGACTCCCTAGGGGTCCTAGTAAGCTTTATCACATGTTAGTACCCCTAGGGAGTCCCTGTGACCCCTTTTGACACATTGGAATGCTCAAGTGTTCCTTAAGGGGTCATAGGACCCCTTAAGACACACTTGAGCATTCTAATGTGTGAAAAGGTGTCATGGGGACTCCGTATGGGTCCTAGTATGCTTTATCACCCGATAGGACACCTAGGGAGTCCCCGTGACCCCTTTTGACACATTGGAATGCTCAAGTGTGCCTTAAGGGGTCCTACGATCCCTTAAGGCACACTTGAGCATTCCAATGTGTCAAAAGGGGTCACGATGACTCCCTAGGGTTTCTAACATGTGGTAAAGCATACTAGGACCCCCAAGGAGTCCCTATGACACCTTTTGACACATTGCAATGCTCAAGTGTGTCTTAAGGGGTCGAAGGACCCCTTAAGACACACTTGAGTCTTGCAATGTGTCAAAAGGGTTCACGGGGACTCCCTAGGTGTCCTACCATGTGATAAAGCATACTTGGACCCCTAAGGAGTCCTTGTGACCCCTTTTCACACATTGGAATGCTCAAGTGTGTCTTAAGGGGTCCTATGACCCCTTAAGGAACACTTGAGCATTCGAATGTGCTCAAAAGGTGTCACGGGGACTCCTTAGGGGTCCTAGTACACTTTCTCACGTGTTAGGACACCTAGGGAGTCCCCCTGACCCCTTTTGACACATTAGAATGCTCAAGTGTGCCTTAAGGGGTCGTAGGACCCCTCAAGGAACACTCGAGCATTCCAATGTGTCAAAAGGGGTCAGGGGACTCCCTAGGGGTCCTAACACATACTAGGACCCCTAGGGAGTCCTTGTGACCCCTTTTGACACATTGGAATGCTCAAGTGTGTCTTAAGGGTCCTTTTGACTCCCTTGGGTTCCTAATGCATGATAAGGCATACTAGGACCCCTAGGGCATCATCGTGACCCCTTTTGACACATTGCAACACTCTAGTGTGTCTTAAGGGGTCATAGGACACCTTAAGACACACTAGAGCATTCCAATGTGTCAAAAGGGGTCACGGGGACTCCCTAGGTGTCCTAGTATGTGTTAGGACCCTTAGGGAGTCCCCCTGACCCCCTTTGACATATTGGAATGCTCAAGTGTGCCTTATGGGGTCGTAGGACCCCTTAAGGCACAGTTGAGCATTCCAATGTGTCAAAAGAGGTCACAGGGACTCCCTAGGTGTCCAAATGCATGATAAAGCATACTAGGACCCCTACGGAGTCCTTGTGACCCCTTTTGACACATTGCAATGCTCAAGTGTGTCTTAAGGGGTCGAAGGACCCCTTAAGACACACTAGATCATTCCAATGTGTCAAAAGGTGTCACGGGGACTCCCTAGGTGTCCTAGTATGCGTTAGGACCCTTAGTGAGCCCGCTGACTCCTTTTGACACATTGGAATGCTCAAGTGTGCCTTAAGGGGTCATAGGACCCCTTAGGGCACACTTGAGCATTCCAATGTGTCAAAAGGGGTCACAGAGACTCCCTAGGTGTCCTAACGCATGATAAAGCGTATGCATTAGGACACCTAGTGAGATCCCGTGACCCCTTTTGACACATTGGAATGCTCAAGTGTGCCTTAAGGGGTTCTACAACCCCTTAAGGCACACTTGAGCATTCCAATGTGTCAAAAGGGGTCACAGGGACTCCCTAGGTGTCCTAGTATGCGTTAGGACCCCTAAGGAGTCCCCTTGACCCCTTTTAACACATTAGAATGCTCAAGGGTGCCTTAAGGGCTTGTAGGACCCCTTAATACACACTTGAGCATTCCAATATGTGAAAAGGGGTCATGGGGACTCCTTAGGGGTCTTAGTACACTTTATCACGCATTAGGACACCTAGGGAGTCCCCGTGACCCCTTTTGACACATTGGAATGCTCAAGTGTGCCTTAAGGGGTCGTAGGACCCCTTAAGACACACTTGAGTGTTCCAATGTGTGAAAAGGGGTCACGGGGCCTCCTTAGGGGTCCTAGTATGCTTTATCATGTGTTAGGACACCTAGGTAGTCCCCGTGACCCCTTTTGACACATTAGAACACTCAAGTCTGCCTTAAGGGATTGTAGGACCCCTTAAGACACACTTGAGTGTTCCAATGTGTCAAAAGGGGTCACGATGAGTCCCTAGGGGTCCTAGTACACTTTATCATGCATTAGGACCCCTAAGGAGTCCCCCTGACCTCTTTTGACACATTGGAATGCTCAAGTGTGTCTTAAGGGGTCCTACGAGCCCTTATGACACACTAGAGCATTCTAATGTATCAAAAGGGGTCATGATGATTCCCTAGGGGTCCTAGTATGCTTTATCACTTGTTAGGACACCTAGGGAGTCCCAGTGACCCCTTTTGACACATTGGAATGCTCAAGTGTGCCTTAAGGGGTCGTAGGACCCCTTAAGACACAGTTGAGCATTCCAATGTGTGAAAAGGGGTCATCGGGACTCCCTAGGGGTCCTAGTATGCTTTATCACACGTTAGGACCCTTGGGGAGTCCCTATGACCCCTTTTGGCACATTGGAATGCTCAAGTGTTCCTTAAGGGTTCGTAGGACCCCTTAAGACACACTTGAGCATTCCAATGTGTGAAAAGGGGTCACGGGGACTTGGCGTTGGTAGGCCTATTAAGAGGTCAATAGGGTTTAAAATGCAACTTTGATGGAATGGTGACCCTTTGAAATGCATTAGATCATGTTAGAGGACCTACATACCAAATTTGGATGACTTTTGCCTAGTAGAAGTCAAAAGGGGTCCATGGGCTACTCTCGGGAGACCACATGTAGAAATGGGGTCCGTAGGCTTGTTGAGGGGTCATTAGAGTTTTAAATGCAACTTCAATGTAAGGGTGACCCTTTCTAACACATTAGAACATATCAGAGCACCTACATACCAAATTTGGATGACTTTTTCCTAGTAGAATGCGAAAGGGGTCCATGGGGTGCTCTCTGGATACCTCATGTCGTATTGGGGTCGGTAGGCCTGTCAAAGGGTCATTAGGGTTAGAAATGAAACTTTGATGGAATGATGACCCTATGTACCAGATATGGACGTCTTTTGCCAAGTAGAACTTAAAAGGGGTCCATGGGGTGGTCTCGGGAGACCACATGTTGAATCAAGGTCAGTAGGCCTGTTAAGGGGTCATTAGGTTTACAAATGCAACTTGGATGGAATGGTGACCCTTTGGAACACATTAGGACATGTTAGAGGATCTATGTACCAAATTTGTATGACTTTTTCCTAGTAGAACTCACAAAGAGTCCATGGGGTTCTCTGAGGAGACCACATGTTGAATCAGGGTCGGTAGGCCTGTTAAGAGGTCATTAGGGTTGCAAATGTGACTTTGACAAAACGATGAGCCTTTGGAATGCATTAAGACATGTCAGAGGACCTACGTACCAAATTTGGATGAATTTTTTCTAGTAGAACTCAAAAGGGGTCCATGGGGTGGTCTCGGGAGACCACATGTCGAATAATGGTGTGTAGGCCTATTAAGTGGTCATTAGGGTTCTAAATGCAACTTCTATGGAATGGTGACCCTTTCAAATTCATTAAGACATGTCAGAAGATCTATGTACCAAATTTGGATGACTTTTTTCTAGTAGAACGCAAAAGGGGTCCATGGGGAGCTCTCTGGAGACCACATGTCAAAATGGGGTCAGTAGGCATGTTAAGGGGTCATTAGTGTTCGAAATGCAACTTCTATGGAACCGTGACCATTTGGAATGCATTAGGACTCCCTAGGGGTCAAAAGGGGTCAGGGGGACTCCCTAGGGGTCCTAACACGTACTAAGACCCCTAGGGGGTCCCCCTGACCCCTTTTGACACATTGAAATGCTCAAGTGTCTTAAGGGGTCCTTTTGACTCCCTAGGGTTCCTAACACATGATAAGGCATACTAGGACCCCTAGGGAGTCATCATGACCCCTTTTGACACATTGGAATGCTCAAGTGTGTCTTAAGGGGTCCTACGACCCCTTATGACACACTAGAGCATTCCAATGTGTCAAAAGGGGTCACGATGATTCCCTAGGGATCCTAGTATGCTTTATCATGTGTTAGGACACCTAGGAAGTTCCCTTGACCCCTTTTGACACATTGGAATGCTCTAGTGTGTCTTAAGAGGTCGTAGGACCCCTTATGACACACTAGAGCATTCTAATGTGTTAAAAGGGGTCACGATGATTCCCTAGGGGTCCTAGGATAGCTAGGGAGTCCCCGTGACCCCTTTTGACACATTGAAACACTCAAGTGTGCCTTAAGGGGTTGTAGGACCCCTTAAGACACACTTGAGCATTCCAATGTGTGAAAAGGGGTCACGGGGACTCCTTAGGGGTCCTAGTATGCTTTATCATGCATTAGGACACCTAGGGAGTCCCTGTGACCCCTTTTGACACATTGGAATGCTCAAGTGTGCCTTAAGGGGTCCTCATGTGATAAAGCATAATAAGACCCTTAGGGAATCATCGTGACCTCTTTTGACACATTGAAATTCTCTAGTGTGTCATAAGGGGTCATAGGACCCTTTAAGACACACTTGAGCATTTCAATGTGTCAAAAGGGGTCACAGGGACTCCCTAGAGGTCCTAACGCTTGATAAGGCATACTAGGACCCCTAGAAAGTCATCGTGACATATTTTGACACATTAGAACACTCAAGTGTGTCTTAAGGGGTCACGATGTCTCCCTAGGGGTCCTAGTACGCTTTATCATGCGTTAGGAACCCTAGGGAGTCAAAAGGACCCCTTATGACACACTTGAGGGTTCCAATGTGTCAAAAGGGGTCACGAGGACTCCCTAGGTGTCCTAATGCATGATAAAGTGCACTAGGACCCCTAGGGAATCATCATGACCCCTTTTGACACATCGTGACCCCTAGGGAGTCCCGATGACCCCTTATCATGCGTTAGGACCCCTAGGGAGTCTCTCTCTGCCTCCAGTGAACTATTCTTCAAAGCGTCCATTTTTGCATAGCTAGGGTTTACGACACCTGTAAAAGGAACATTTAGTACAAAGATTTAGTGGACCACATTAGTACATATATAATATACATTATATATATCATATGCCTCTTTTTTATATATATTATATACATAAATATATGTAAAAGTTCAATTGTTTTCATTTGCTCCCGCCATTTTTTCATCAGTCGGGAAATATCGGGTACCTGATATTTTTAGGTACCCAATTTTTGCCAGGCAATATTTGACAAAAATATTCCCTGTCCCCACAGAGAAGACAATCATGGGATTTTATACTTTTTTCACGCGTTGCAAAACAAAAAATGTGATTTGGGGCCCATTGTTTGATTTTTGTCGACTTGTGGTTTCACCATGCGAAGCACTAGTCGTTGAAAGGCTAAATGTAAGAGGAAGCTGATAGATGATGAAATTCAGGCATATAGGGAAAAAGATAAGGAAAATCACCGAAGAAGGAGAGAAGGTATGTTAACCATTAATCAAGGTGACCCCGTAAATGTAGTTGTAAGTGAAGAGGATGTTCAATTTGAAAATGCACAGATGGAGATTGAAAATGTAGACTTTGGGAACAAAAATGTTGCACAAGAATGACATGAATGTTATACATCTCCAAATTATATGCGAAATGAAGTCCCTTGTAGATAATCAATCTTCAAATTCAGGGCTTTCAAAAACACCTAAATGGTTAATTGAAATTGAGGAGAACATTATGAATAATTGGGAAGGAAAGAGGTCACATAGAACCATTAGGTTGTGGGCTTCAAGACTTTATGATCAATTTTTTCAAAACAAGACATTGGTAGAGAAATGTCAAATTTTTGTGCAGTTGTTAAAGATGCAAAAGATGAGACCTGTGCTTGTGAAATTGAAGATTTGTGTGAACAAAAAAATGGAGAGAAATGCCATTGTTGTGAAAAATATTTTCAATTCTCTCAATAACATTGGGAAGACTAGCAGAGAAAAAGACGAGAGTTTCTTGGAGGGTTATTACAACCTCCTTAGTAAGTCATCAGTTAAGAAAGGCTTGTTTGATGAGACAAACTTGTGTTGATTTCAATATAGACCATAAAACTTTGGGTAGAGCACTTACAAGAAGAGAAAGACTTGATGATCCTCTTTAAATTGATACATGGGCTTATGGTGGGAGACTTCCACATTTTGATAAGAAGCTAACAGACATTGTCAAGGATGAAATTCAACAATTTTGGGATGCTAACTCAAGAGTGTCACCAAATGTGAAGGATGTCTTGAAGTTGAGAGTTGGCAATCAAGACTGCACTCCACATCCTAAACATTATGTGGAGGTAAGTCAAACAATGTTGTATAAAAAATTTTGTGAGACACATCCAACATTGAAAATATCACAAAGGTCTTTTAAATCCGTGAAGCCATTTTATTGTGTACCCCTTAAGATTCGGAATACATGTTGTTGCAAATATCATGTTGAGTTTTCAATGCATCATGAATTATTACGGTCCATTCATTCTAAATTGCATACTAATGAAATGCTAGAGGATTGTGGTGCAAGTGGTCTTCCCAAATCATCAAGAGACTTGCTAGATCAATTTTTATGTCATAAAGATGATGGTTGTTTATTTTATAAAAAAAATTGCTTAAATGCCAAGTGCTCAGAATGTGGTGGCTTGTCCAAGTTTAGAACATGTTTTCATGAGGGTTTGGAACATAATTTTGGAAAGACACTCGTCTAAAAAAAGGTATATGAAATAGTGAAATATACATTGAAGAGTGGAGGTGAAGGCTCTAGATGTGAGTTAGTTGTAAAAGAATACAATGTTGCTGATTTTATCTCAGATTTCAAGAAAAATATTTTTTACAAGTATGCGAGGCATAGTCACAGGTCTCAATGGTTGGATCAACAATTCAGGACATGTAAGGACACTTTCCCCATTGGAACTATTATATCCGTTGTAGACTTTGCGGAGAACTATACATTGCAGCCCCAAAATGAGACTCAAGCTCAATATTACAATTTGATTCAGGTTGCTATTTTTGTACACATCACATATAGACATTCCCCTGATAACACAAAAGATGAGCGAAAGATAATCAGAGAGTACCATTTTTATATGAGCGACGATAGGTCTCACTCTCATGAGTTTGTTCAACATTGTTTCCAGAACTATTTTGACTTCTTGCAGGAAAATGGTATTGCTATGGATAGGCATCTCATTTGGTCAGATAATTGCACTGGTCAATTTAAGAATGCTAGAATGTTTTATTGGTTGTGTAGAATGCATGTGGAGAGAGGTGTACCTCATATTTGGAGTTTTTTTGAGTCAGGGCATGGGAAAGGGGAGCATGACGGAGTAGGTGCGTGTGTCAAGAGAGCTCTAGTTAAGGAGCAATTGAGGATTTCAGGTGTTGTACTTCTTGATGCTCATTCTATTGTTGATTGCTGTACTTTAGCTGTGTCATAGGGGGGACTCTTGATTCTACAGTGCATAGATTCTTTTGGTTGGTTGAGGATGGAACTATAGGAGATAGATTGGATTGTCAAACAAGGAAAGACTCTTCAAAAATGCATTCATTCCAAAGCTCCAATAGTAGTACATGGACCATTTGGACATGAGAGTTGGCTTGTTTTTTCCCCATGTGTTTTCAGTATGATTGGGATCATTGCGAGTCAAGTGAGTGGGTGGATACATGGGTTCCACAGTATCTGACTCCTTTATCTTTGACACTCTCTATAAGAAATGATGACATGGACACTTCAGTTGACTATGACCATCTTTTAGATCTTTTGAAGTCAGGAGATGTTTTTGCATTGGTTGCACTGCAGGGGAATGATGAGAGGTCAGATTATTGGTTAGCACATTGTGTACAAGTTAAACAAAATCTTGTACAACCGATGACAGATGGTGATGGGTTCACTTATCCTACTGGTTCAGTTGTTGTTGCGGGAACATGGCTATGAACATACATGATTAGAAAGAATGGAGTTCCCGCATTTGAAGACTATGAGAAGCACAAAACTATTCTTATGTATTCACACCTTGTTATAGCAACAAATGTCAAGTTGTCAAAGCATCAAGGAAGACCAAAGACAAAATAACTTTGGACTTTTACTACTCCTGATCATGAAGCACTATTGGAGACCCTAAAGCAAAGAGATGACCCTTCAGGAACACTTGACTAGGTAATAAGTTAACTTAGTGCATTATTTTCTAAGTTTGTTAAGCTTAATTTCAATACATTAATTTGACCTTTCTTAGATTGTATTTTGAGTCAATAAACTTGGTTTTGTATGTGGAATGTAACTTGTGCAGGAGCACCTATGAAGACACCTATGGTCACCATGGATCCAATTAGAGATAGAAGGACAAAAGGATCCTTAATGGTTAATTGAGATCTTTTGAAGCCTATAATGGCAATTTGTAACAATCAATTTGATTTAAAAGTTAAATGTCCTAAAAGTCTTCCTAAGGACTTATGACCAAAATCATGTATGGGTGGCCAATAGTGCCAAGAAGAGATCTTACATATCATATACTTATGTCATTTGCATGGTTTGAATTCTTACATGTTTGATTGTTGTTTGTAATGCTTTAAGGATATTATTTTTTGTCAAATTTAACAAGCTTAATCATGATTAATTTCACAGTTCAAATTTCAAACATACCACTAACAGTCAGTTGAAAGCAGCTCGTATCTCAGACCTCGTAAGAGGTATTGACAAGCTATCAGGTGCTACAGGATCATGTTTTTGAGATCTACAATAACTTCTCTCAGTTTTGGGCAATTCTACTTCGTTTGTATTTGGCAAGGTGATCTTAGTCGATGCCAAAACTTGCAGTGAGGGTCAGTTGAAAGTGGCTCAGCAGCGTATCTTTCAAACCGTCCGACCTGGCATCAAACCGTCTACTCCATCAGCTCTGGTTGGCCAGGTAAATGACAATGACAACCCCATTCTACCCACAGAGTCATGAAAATGCTCGCAACCACGCTTGACCCAAGTGACCCCAAGGCGCACTAAGCATGATTGGGAAGTGATCTTCTGGGGCTCATATCTCAGACCTCATGAGAGCTATCAACAAACTGTCAGGTGCTACAAGATCATCTTTTCGAGGTCTACAATAACCTCTCTCAGTTTTGGGCAATTGAACTTTTTTTGCATTTGGCAAGGTGATCTCAGTCGATGCCAAAACTTGCAGTGAGGGTCAGTTGAAAGTGGCTCAGTAGTGTATCTTTCAAACTGTCTGACCTGGCATTGAACTGTCTGGTCCATTAGCTCCAGTTGGCTAGGTAAACACCAATGACAACACCATTCTACCCACAGAGTCATGAAAACACTCGCGACCACACTCGACCCAAGTGACCCCAAGGTGCACTAAGCATGATTGGGCAGCAATCTTCTGGGGCTCGTATCTCAGACCTTGTGAGAGCTATTGACAAACTATTAGGTGCTATGGGATCTTTTTTTTGAGGTCTATAATAACCTCTCTTAGTTTTAGGCGATTCGACTTCATTTGCATTTGGCAAGGTGATCTCAGTCGATGCCAAAACTTGTAGTGAGGGTCAGTTGAAAGTGGCTCAGCAGCGTATCTTTCAAACCATCCAACCTAGCATCAAACCGTCTACTCCATCAGCTCTAGTTGGCCAAGTAAATGCTAGTGACAACCCCAATCTACCCACAGAGTCATGAAAATGCTCGCAACCACGCCCGACCCAAGTGACCCCAAGGTGCACTAAGCATGATTGGGCAGTGATCTTCTGGGGCTCATATCTCAGACCTCGTGAGAGCTATTGAAAAATTGTTAGGTGCTACAAGATTGTGTTTTTGAGGTCTACAATAACCTCTCTCAGTTTTGGGTGATTCAACTTTGTTTGCATTTGGTAAGGCAATCTCAATCGATGCCAAAACTTGCAGTGAGGGTCAGTTGAAAGTGGCTCAGTAGTATATCTTTCAAACCGTCTGACCTGGCATCAAACCATCTCCTCCATCAGCTTTGGTTGGCTGGGTAAACACCAGTGACAACCCCATTCTACCCACAAAGTCACGAAAATGCTCACGACCACGCTCGACCCAAGTGACCCCAAGGTGCACTAAGCACGATTGGGCAGTGATCTTCTGGGGCTTGTATCTCAGACCTCATCAGAGCTATCAACAAACTATTAGGTGCTATTAGATCATGTTTTTGAGGTCTACAATAACCTTTCTTAGTTTTGGGTGATTTGACTTCGTTTGCATTTGGCAAGGCGATCTCAGTCGATGCCAAAACTTGCAGTGAGGGTCAGTTGAAAGTGGCTCAGCAGCGTATCTTTCAAACCATCCAAATTGGCATCAAACCATCTGCTCCATTGGCTCCGGTTGGCCAGGTAAACACCAGTGACAACCCCATTCTACCCATAGAGTCACGAAAATGCTTGCGACCACGCTCGACCCAAGTGACCCCAAGGTGCACTAAGCACGATTGGGCAGCGATCTTTTGTGGCTCATATCTCAGACCTCGTGAGAGCTATCAACAAATTGTCAAGTGCTACGAGATCATGTTTTCAAGGTCTACAATAATCTCTCTCAGTTTTGGGTGATTTGACTTTGTTTGTATTTGGCAAGGAGATCTCAGTCAATGCCAAAACTTGTAGTGAGGGTCAGTTGAAAGTGGCTCAGGAGCATATCTTTTAAATCGTCTGACCTGGCATCAAACCATCTACTCCATCAGCTCCGGTTGGCCGGGTAAATGCTAGTGACAACTCCATTCTACCCATAGAGTCACAAAAATGCTTGCGACCACACTCGACGCAAGTGACCCCAAGGTGCACTAAGCATGATTGGGCAGCGATCTTTTTAGTTGTTGGATTCATAAAGGACTGGGACTATATCAGTGGCAAACTCAAGAGAGATTTTCAATACCAAACTGATGATTCCTTCATGATGCATGATAATGCAGTTCTTTGTGTTGACATCAGTCATGATTCAGAGATGTTGGCTTCAGGTTCACAGGGTGGGAAAATTGAGGAGGACGTGCTCGCAATTGAATCCCAAAATACATATGTATGATGGCTTCAACAAAATATTTATTGGTGTCACTTGCATGAAGCGGTATGTTTGTGGAGAGCTAGAAATGACACGCTCTAGTTATAGCACCAAGCGTCCAATGAAGACACAGACGCATTAACACTTGTGTTGCAATAAGATCCAGATGGCACTATTCAGTAAATTAGTCCCTTCGTGTCTATCTCATGTTTATGAATAGATGTTTGTAAGCCTTTATTGCTTTCAGGTTAAAAGCATTATCATTTATAGTTTAGTTGATTCATTGTAAATCCTACACGGGGAGTTGTACTTGGATAATTCAAAGGGCGCTTACACTTCTCAATAGCGAAGTGACCCAACTGTTGGTGTTGGTTGAGTCTTTTTTTTTGGGCTTTAAAGGTCATTTTGTAAGGGTTTCTTTCAAAGACAAATTTGTTCACCAACAAGAAGTTAAACCTCAAACATAATAAGCTCCATGAACAGGGTATTCCAGAGTAAAGAAAAACAAATGTAACTTCAACAAGATATAATTTAAATCATAATGATAATCATAGTCAAGATATAACTTTACCATTCAATTCCACAAACATGAATAATAAATATGTATATACAAAAGATGACGCAAATATAACATATAAATGAATATGTTCTATATATGTATCAAATGTATCAAAAGTATGTCCATATACAAATATGGCACATGCCATTTCAAAATGTCTACAAAATCAATGTTTTAAGGTGTACAATGTGGCATATATGCCATCTCAAAATGTGTCAAGTGTCATCTCTAAATGACCACAAAACTAAAACTGCATCCTATGCTATAGGGGGATCATCAAAATGTAGCCTCTTTGAAGAAGTGTTGGGCTCTGATTGAGCCTACATAAAAAATGAGTTCAAACCAAAGTTAGATTGCTTACTTTATATGATTTGTACACACACACACACACACACACACACACACACACACACACACACACACACACACACACACACACACACACACACACACACACACACACACACACACACACACACACACACACACACACACACACATATATATATATATATATATATATATATATATATATAAATATAAAATTCATAATTTTCAAACACTAATTTAATTAAAATTATAACTGAATACTAATAAATTTGTACCTGGTCTCTCGATCGCCTACCATGATCAGGTGTCCTAACATAAGTCTTGGGTAGCGAAGGGACCATGCCAACAATACCAACTCTAACCTATAAATATATATTTGGAATAATGAGATTAGTAGACTAGTGCAACATAGAGTAATAAATCTACAAAATAGGATGATAGCATAATAAAATTACAAATTGATTGAACTAAAATTAAAACTTACATCTGGTGATCCCTCCTCTAGAATAGTGGGCTGGGTCAACAAAGAAACGAAAGATTTTCATGGGACCTCCCTCACAGTCGGAGTAACCTATGAGAGTAAAAAGATTGTCAATTATATATCAATGTACTTCATCATAGAAACCCTAGTTACAAAATACAAATAAAAATAGGTAAAAGTCTACCTACAATCGGGCTATCACTCCAAATCGAGACGCCTGTAACCCTATGCTGCCGAACCGGTGTCGGGACATCATCAATAGCCACATCCTATACAATAAAGTGCAAGTAAAATATTTATTACTACACACAAGTGGCATACATATGCATGCATAATTAATCTTAAACAATTAACTACCTTTCCTTTGTTGACACTTGATGAAGGAACCCCCTCATGCCCCCCACTGACAATGGCTATAGCCTACAAGAACACAATAAGATGACAATATAAATTAGTAAATGTATGAATTTTATTGCTCTAATTGATAGAAATTTAAGCATGTACACCAAATGATATAAAAAAAAAACTAATGGGTTCATAATTTATAATATACCATATAGTCATCAAGGCCAAATGAAATGGCCGAAAGTGTGGACTCATCCACCTGTCTCACCTCCTCCTGTGTCATCGACTGAACATAAATGGAAAAAATATATATACATAAGTGCATGCAATCATTAAAACTAATCTAAATAAATAAATTATTTTTAAATTAAATAAGTCTTGTGACAAATTTATTTATAATTTTTACTCTTACAGTATCAACAGGAGTCAATGGCTCTACGTGCACCTCCTGAGCACTCTCATGAGATGTAGATGCTCCATGAGGTGTTGTAGCCTTTGCAGTAGCCTCTCTTGTATCTCCCTCATCAATATCATGAAACTGATATATATCAGAATCAGTAAGCAGTCTGAGGCACATATGCCTGCACATAATGCACATATGGGGCTCATATACATGTGAACTCTGATGAGATGTCGATGCACCAGCAACATCCATAGGAGGTAACACTGACCTAGTTTGTGTGATCAACTATTCACTCAGTAAATGAATTGCCCTAATAGTTTATTCAGCAGCCTCTCTAATGATATCAGGATGTTGCACTGAAGGAGGGGGTGCAACATCAGTAGGGGGGACAAAGGTAGTGGCCTTTCGGTGATGGGAAGATGGCCTAGTCTGAGGAGCTCCTCTACCTATGCCCATGTTGGGCCTCATACTCCAATAATCAACATGTTGACCTAGCACAAACTCAGCATACAATTTTTTAAGGAAATAAAATGGGACCTCCAAATTTCTATGTGGTGGTTTATCAAAAACCATCCACCAGCGATCCCAAAAGTTTGTGTGCATTGCTTCATTTGTGCACCATTTTATTGATAATTTGGGCTTTTTGGGGTCAACTAGTATTCTGGTTTTAGGATCGATAAAAAGGGTAGCTATATCTTCCTTAGTTATATTAAGGGCTGCAATCCCATCATGGTCAAGCCCATCATCAAATTGGTTGTGCATATCATGACGCCAATGAAGAGCAACATTATGTTGCTGCATGAGTGTGTCAATATTTCTAACAATTGTATTTAGTGTGGTAAGCATGGGAGCTAATGTAGGTATATTTTGATACGTGTTTTGGAAACCTCATATTGTGTTCAAATTTTCTTCTATCAAATCTTGTAAAGATTTAGGGTTTAGATATGGGGGATTGTTTTTGGGATTGTTATTTGGAGGGTTATTTTCTTCATTGTTGTCAGCCATGCCTGATTAAATAAAAAACAAATCTAAGTTTCAAATATTATTACAAATATAAATACAAAACCTTATTTTAAAAAAAAACACTACATTTACAATGAAAATGAAATAAATTAATAAAAATATACAATTAACTACTTACTAAATATGCTTGAAGTTGAATTTGACATTTTGAATATCAGGTATCCGAAAATATATCGGGTATCAGAAAACCGCAGCTAGAAAATGATAAAATCACTCTAGGAAATGAAGAATAGGTCTCACGGGTGCGGGATATATGCCACAGTTATTGAGTACCCGAAAATATTGGGTACCCGATTAGGAATGTGCTTTGGTGGTAGGGTTGCCCAGGTGTACTGACACCTAGGCCTACTAAAAAGTCAACAAGTGCTTTCATGCACTTTTGGACGAGTGAAAAGTGAATATTTTTCACATCGCCAATTTTTGGCCCCTCATCTTCTTGCACATACCCGAATACCAAAAAATACATTGATAAAACAAGTATTGTTCACAAAAATGATGGCATCATGTTCAAGATATCCAAAGTGTTACATGATCAAAAACAAGTGTTCGATAGAGGAAAGGATCAATGTTTAATTTTGGGGTGCTTAGGGCCACCCAATTTTACTTCACATCAGATTATTATGGATACTTGAACTTCTTCTCTAGAGATAGCTGGAATCTTGCTATGCTAACATGGAGCAAAAATGGCCTCTTAATTTCCATGCCAAATAATTAATGATGGAGTACAAGAAATAGGATGAAAAAATTATATTAATTTTCAATTAAAAAGTTGAGAGATAAGGAAGGAAGCTCTATGATAGGAACAATCAAAATTTTGTTGTCAAAGCCTTTAGAAAATGTTGGAATTTTGACTTGTTGCAAAGATGGTCAAAATTTAAAAATCTAAAAATGACCTAGCTCGGGAAATCAAATTTCCTATCTATAATACAAATTTTATCTTTACATGAGGTGTTTTGGTTTTCCAACCAAACCCAAATCCGAAAGTTAGGTAGTTATTTTTTAGTTAGTTTATTATTTTTTCAAAATGATTTGTAATAAGGGTTGTGTCTTTTCACCCTAAAGAGGGGTGAAAGCCACTCAAACACACACACACACACACATATACATAATGTAAAATGTAAAGAGAGAAGAGAAGATAATTAAGATTTTCATAGAATAGGATTTGATCACAACTGCAATATGAACTCTAATGTACTATTTTATTAATATTAATAGAGATAAGTGCTCTCCTTTTTTATTTGTGGTTATAAGTTATATATTTTCAATTAGTCTTTTGGATATTCTATTTTATAGAGTGTTTCATTGTGTTAAGTTCCTTGAGTATCATAATTCAAAATTAATTTATATAGTTTAAAAATCAATTGAAAGATCTATGTATCTTCTCTTATTTTTATTGATCACTTAATTTGAGTTAAATTCGATAAGATTAGCTATATAGATTGATTTGAATTATAAGTCAAGTGGAAGTGTATGAAGTGATGGTCTTGTCTTATTAAAGAAAGTTTTTAAAACCATCTTTGATCGTACGTAGGATTGAAAGTTTTATGACTCTATAGCCCAAGTATTTAGAAGGCACTAATCTAACTATTATTTGGAAATTGTTATTTGGTTCATACTTTGTGGTTTGTAGATTATATAATCATTATTTCAAAAACATTACTTTTGAGTCCTTATTTTAATCCACTTTAGTCAAGATTTATAGAGTAGAGATTATTAGGAGATTTGTGATTTCCTTAAAGGATCATTCACCACCTTTGGAGGAAATTTGTTTCGTGTATGTAGTTGAACAACATAGAGAATTTGATAGTTTAAAAGAGAATTTAGGCCTACCAGCCTTACCTTGATTAAGCCAAAATTGTAGAGGTATCATTATACCTGTTAGTTGGCCAAGAGAAAATCCATCATTTTTTGGCACCAACATGATGACTGGTGTGTTTTCTCATAATGAAACCTAGGGTTAGGCAAGCATCCAGTGATTTAGAGATCAAGTCATTCATGCATTCTCTAGATATAACCTCGATTAAGTCAAATGTTATGAGATTATGAGACTTTCTTCAGTCGTCAAATCTCCAAATGATCCTGGGTCAAAGTCAAGGTTAACATGAAGTCTGGCATAGCGGTTAAGTCATGTATTCAATGACTTGGTGACTGAATGTTCATATGTTCTCTTGATCCTAGCAGTTAAGTGCTTAACATCTAGTGATCCAATGAATGGTTAAGAAATGTGTTGTTGTTGGATTGTGTGATAAAGTAGCTAAGTCATAAATCATTCAACAATTCATTAAGTGTCATGGATATTGATAAAGAACAATGGATGGCATTTAATCTCATGATTAAACCAAGGTTAAGGATTTTATCTAGCGATTCAAAGATAATAGTGATCACTGAATCTCATGATTTAACCAGGTTCAATGCATTTGTTCAATGATCATGTGATTGCTTGTAATCACTAGATTGCTAGATGAATATGAGTTAAAGTTTAAAGGCTTGGAGATTGATTATGAATGGTAGATGCAAAAAGATCAACAGTTGGCGCTTGATCACTTAATGAAACCATAGTTAATGAAAACATTCAGCGATCAAGAAAATAAAGTGTTCATAGATTTTCCCAATCAAACCATAGTTAAGATAAATGTTGCGCAACCTAGTAAAAGCCTTCAGTCACGTGTTTGCCAAATAGCTTAGATTTAATGTGCTTGTTGAGGCCAAAGTGGGTCCAGTTGCAAGTATGTTGAGGTGTTCATTTTTGATTGGTCATTGAAAGGAAATGATGATGTGTCTAGTTAATTTACAAAAGGCTTAATTGATTGTTGTCTATTAACAAGGGCTGCTAGATGTGCCAGGAACGATTATGATTGATGACCACATTTTAAATTTGATCAGTTAGTCGTTGCGGACATAATTTGAAATGATTAAGGGTTTTGGCAGGGTTTGTTACAGTGATCCTGATATGACAAATGCCAAATCAGATTTATTTGTTCCAAGGCAGGTTATAGGACAAGAGAGATGACACATGGCAAAATCCGGTGCATTCTGGGTAAAAAGGGCACGAATAAGAGAAAAAAGTGCAGGAAATAAAAGTGAAAGGTAGATTTAAATAATTTACACAATCTTTTCTATAGTTTAATGAAATGTTTTTATTATGCGATTTCTGAGAAGCATTCAAAGAGGTTTTTTCATAGAAAAAAAATCAAATCATTGCATGAGAGTGAAGGAATCAAATTAGTTGGAAATGATTGCAGACATGGTGTGAAGTTGGAGAAGATCAGTGGAAGATAAAATTTGGAGAAGTTAGAGATATTTTTGTGCAAAGAATTAATAGTTGTCATTTGGCTGGAGTTGGTTTCATTTTTCCTATATCTCTAATTTTCTTCATTGTTGTAAAGGATGGTGGAATTAACATTGTAGAGGTAGTAATTTGGCTTTTGAGTCTTGTTTTTGTGGTTCACATGGTTTCTTAATTGTACTAAACTAGAGATTTTTGAATGAAAAATAGTGGAATCCCAATCTTTTATTGGTGATGTCTTCATATGTGTTTCATTCAATTCTTGTGTGTTAGTTTGTAAGGCATTCTAATATACTAGTTACAAGGTGACTATGAATATGGGTTCTTAGTTTCTTTCAAGGAGGGAGTAAAACTTTGGCACAATTTTGAGAATTTAACAGTGTATGTGAATCTGATGTCATGGTAGAGGAGTAAGAGAATGATTTGTAAGGAACTTCATTTGGGTTCTTTGTGTTTAGATTTAGAAAATTTATGGGGATTTACTCTTATTTGATTTTGTGGCCCAATTGATGAGGCACTAGTCACTTCTTGTCACTACATCTTTCATCATCAAATCTAAAAATAAATTAAACCTTTACTTTCTATTGAAGAGCATGTAATGTTTATAATTTGTATTTGCAGAATGCAATGCATTTAGTGATTCTTTGAAGAATGAATCTTGGGTTAGCCTACCTGAGTCTTGAACTTGAAGAGAAGAAGGATTTATCCTTGTCACCTGTGCCATTTTACTAGTCCTTAAAATACTCATGCAATAGGGATCTTGCATAAGACTCATTGATTGTTGACTCCCATTTTTTATGGTTCTAATAACTATCCACGTTCTTTGTCTGCATAGTTGAGGTTATGTCAAAGATAAGTTATCATAAATGTAGATTCATGTTTGACTTAGGTACACCTGCCTAAGTGTGTGGAACTCAAAGTGTAGAATTTTTGTAGGCCTTGTCAATGTTATCTTTTATTTCCCCTCAGTTTGCAGGAAGAAGTAGATTTGTGTGAATTAGATGATTATCCCATGTCTGGTTCTCATTTTCTCTTTTAGAATTGAGGGATATAAGAAAAATCACTAACATAATTGGTGACTCGATTGGGGAGGGAATAAATGATAGCAAGTTTAAGATGTTATTTCCTTGCTTTGTTGAATCATCCCAAAGTTTGGTTAAGTGGTCATAGAGTCAAGTGTTTTACAAAAAACTATCATATTATCTCACTGAGTGTGAGTGGCGACTATGAGTCTCTTTTTGATCAGTCTGTTCTTGTAATTAAAGTGTAATGTATTTTTTTATCCTGACAAAGAGTTATATCTTGTGAAGATGTGTTGTGTTTGTTGGTTTTTAAAGAACGTTTAGATTTGAGATAACGGTTCTCAGCTAACTCAGAATTTTTCCTCTCCAAAGAGGTGGAGACTCTACCAATGTTTTAAAGGTGATTTAAAGGAGACTTCAGATCAATATTTTGTAGCAGAAACATCACTTCTATGTAATATTTTTATCAAAGAAAGAACAGTCCCTAAATAGGTGAACACGTCACTAAGAAGAGGGAAATTAATCTTGAAAGTTTAAGTTATATTTTTGGATAGAAGATTCAATTGCTGCAATGAGTATCAAAAATATGTTATGGCTTAATGAAGTTAGTGGTTGCATAAATTTGGATAAGGATATTGTCATGAGAACAAGCTGTATTGTTTTGTCAGTATTTTAAAATGGATTTTCCAACTTTGATGGATCAAGATGATGTTTCTAGATCTGAAATTTATCAGTCAGATCTTGAAAATTGTAATAGGGAACTTATTTTGATAAATCAAAGAATCTAGCATAATTGCCTACTGATGTTAAGATGTGCAATGGGAAAAAGGAAAGAAGAGTCTACACTTTCATGCTATAAGAAATTTCTTATAGCTTGTAGTGAACTTCCTATGGGTCTTGATTTTCAAGAATCCCAATATGCTGAAATGTTTTTAGAGCTTGGTATGCTAGAATCAGTCAATTGGATTGCATCCCTTAGAGAGGAAGCACTTGAGAATGTTAAAGAATGGATAGATTCATTTGTAGATACTGAATCTTGTGATGCTGATGGTGTTGGTTATTATGCTGATAATGAAATCTATGGTTATCAAGGAATAGAAGATGAATTTACAGTTGATAGTGATTCCCTTGAGTTTGTAGATTTTCCTTTTTCTCAACATGATATTAATGGTTCCTTTTTTCAGCTTGATGATGTTTTGTGTGAACATGAAGAATATGATTACAATGCAGATGTAAGTTCCTACAGTGATTACTTCACACAAGAAGATTTGAGACAAGATATTTCAACCCCTATTTCAGATGGGGAAAATATATACAACATCAACAACGAAACCAAAGAGATAGAATGTGAAGTTCAGTGCTTACTAAGTAGTGAGAAAATTTTAGAACTCTTGGAGACTGAGTTTCAGAGGTATACTCTTGAGTTTGTTTCTAAAATCCCATGCCCAATAGATATATATTTTGACAAAGATGATAAAAATGAGCCAAAATGTATTTGACAAAATCTTTCCTATTAAGCACAAGTTCAAACATGAAAAGATTAATAATAAAGAGCATAATCATTCTACTCTAACATGTCCATAAACTTGTAAAAGACACTAATTTTCACCATAACCACAGATGAGCATGAAGCAAGTGCACCCAAGACTTGCTTTATTTAAGCTCTTAGAGAGGTTGTGGGTGTGCTTTCCCAACACAAGTATAGATCCCACTATGAATACAAGGTACAATGAAGATTTAGATGCTCAAGAAGAAGCTATAGAAGGAACTCTCAAGCACTCAATGCAAGAGGCCAAAAGAAGCTCAAGGAGGAGCTATGAAAGAAATCCTCAATCTCTATGGCATGCAAGTGATAAAAATGAAGCTAAAGCCTAGAATTAAACTAAGTCTACAATCTTGAAAGAAATCTAGCAACTACCAAATTGTTAGCAAAATTCTAAGAAAACAATTCTAAATCTAAACTAGCATAATAACTCTAATGCAAGAATGAATTGTTTTTGCTTGAGACATGGGTCCTATTTATAGGATATTAGAGGGATAGGGTGAGGTGGCATCTATGCGGAATCCACATAGGTGCCACCAAGGAGATACATAAGCTGTGTAAATTCCAAGACTTTCTCACACATGTGTGAGCAACTTGGGATTTGAGAGGTCAATGTGTACTTCAAGTACATGTGTAAGTGTGTGTAAGAGATGTGTAAGTGAAAAGGTCCATTTTCACCATTTTAGAATGTGTAAGAAGTGTCATCAAAAAATGTAAGAAGCCTTGTTTATGCAAATTTTAGCAATTTTTGAAAAGACAATATTTGGAAATTTGCTCACACATGTGTGAGCAAATAATTAGGACTAATGGATGTAGGAATCCAAAAATTAGCATAAATAACCTTAGTTAATTAGTGAGTAGCCTTATTAAATACAAAGTGATGTGCATGTAGGATAGCGTCTATGTTGGATTTAGGATTAAAATAAATAAAATTTAATTTAATCATAGCTTAGTAGAAATAAAGAATGTGAGGTAATTAAATAAATTAAAAATTTATTTAAAAGGAGATTATGGAGGAACATGTATTAAATTAAATTTAATACATTATGAAAGGTAGTGTTTAGATTTAATTCAAATAATATAAGATATTACTGAATTTATCTAATTAAATAAAATTAATTAAATAAATAGATAAATTTAACAAATATAATTAATTAAAAATTAACTATAATGTTATTTGGAGTCATTAATTAAATTAAATTAAATTAATTTTAAATGATGAATTTAGGTGTCTACAACATGTTAATATCATTATACGTAAACACACTTCAACCAATTAACTTGGAAGCGTTGTATGTGTTAAGTTGTAAGCTGACCTAGTAGTTAGTTTTGGTTGCGTCTATTCAGCATGTATATATGTGACATGTGCTTTTGTATTTGAGATGATATGGCATATAGAGAAGAGAAGAAGTATGCAAAGTATGTATTAGAGCAGTAAGATTAATATAGAGATTTACAAGAGGTTAAAGCATCAATGCACAAAAGGAACTTATCAGACAATAGTGTCAAAGAAATAGTTCACCTTCCAAATATAGTGTGTATTTGATAACGAGGAGGTTGCAGCTTTCTTCATTGAGCAATGAGCTCTGGCAGTGAGCCATCTACCTCTAATAGGGTTTTTTACTTATAGACTCTTAATTGAGTCATTGTACTCAGCATTGTAATGACTACTCCTAATAGGGCAAAGGAACATTAACAGGTTCATAATACAAAGTATAATTATAGTGGGTACTAATTCCCACCGGGGTTTTCCTCTGGCCAAGGTTTCCCCATAAACATATCTTGTGTTATGTGTTATGGTTGAATACTTTATTTTCTTTACTATTCATTTTAGTATTTAAGTAATTGAGTTAATTTTCAAGGATCATAAATTAATTATAGAATATTGATTCACCCCCCCCCCCCCTCTCAGTGTTCCCATTCCTAACAATTTGTATTAGAGCTTTGGTCCTCTAAAGATAAGTTTAACCTCTTGAGGAGATCATGCTTTCAGAAGAAGTAAAACATTTGAAGAAGAATCTTGAAGTATCTCTTGAAGATCTTGATAGATTTGAAAAAGAAATTGAAGATTTGAAATTGAAGGTCAGTGGTTCACTAGTATTCATCAAGAAACTTAGAAAAGATTTGAAAGATTGTTCCAAAAATGATTCGGGAAAAATGATCAAAACGTTGAATGAAGAAAACACATCTCTGGAGCATCAGATTGAAGATTTGGATGAAAAGATAACTAACAATCAAGAAGCCTATGAAGAGAAGATCAAAGAAAATAAATAGTTTGATGAAGAACTTAGGAAAACAAACATGAAAATCTTGGAGTTAGAAAACATCAAGAAAATGATAGAATTTGAGCTGACAAAAGCAAGGAAGCATATTGACAAATTACACACAAGTATTGATCTATTAGATTCTTATCTATATGCACAAAGGATAAAAGGAGATTCCAGTGGTATTACATTCAATGGAACACAAGTTCAAATCAATGCAATTCAAGAAATATTGAAAGCACCTAAAGAATCTACAGAAGCTAAGAAGACTGAAAATCATACTAAAGATAAAGTAGAACCATCTAAAGATGAATGCAAGCTAGTAAATAAAACTTGTTATGCCTATAACAAGCATGGACATATAGCAAGAGATTGTAAAGAGGTAAGACCTTTCAATGGTTATTGTTATTCATGCAATAAATTTATTCTTAGAGCTATAAATTGTAGATCATATCAAAGAATTCAGATACAACACAATCAAAGAAATCAACCTCAATAAAGTGTTAGAAGTCCTCTGAACATTACGTGTCATATATGCAATTACAATGGTCACACAACTAGACAATGTTGTATGGTAACTCACATCAATGCACTGAAGAATACAAGGCCTACAATTATTTGTTACTCTTGTAACAAGGTCAGGCACATCTCAAAGTTTTGTAGATCATAAGCACAAAGACAAGAAAGATCTGATAAGTCTCAAGGATCAATATTGGATGAATCTAGAGAATTCAAGTTTGTGAAAGCTACAGAAGATGCAAGAAAGATTTGGATGGAAGTAAAGAAAGATATGTTAGAAAGTAAAGTCCACCAAGATAACTAAGAGGGGGGGGGGTGAATTAGTTATCAGATAATTATAACTTTTATCATCTTCAACATCATTAAACCATATAAGAAATATTATTACCAACCATAAAAAGATATTCATACACAATAACACAATGACACAATATATGTTGACTAGGGAACCTCTTGTTCAAAGAGTAAACCTCGGTGGGAATGATGCCCACAAAAGATGCACTAATATGAATATTCCTTGTGAGAGGATGGACTTTGTTAGGAGTCTTATGAAATACATTCAGTACATATGAATCTCGATTAGGAGATTTTGAATCCCTGTTAAAAGATTCTAATCTGGTTAAGAGTTATGGAAGATAGAAGGAAATAATTACAAATGAATCGGCATACAATTACAAAATAAAAGTTTCCACACGCTACACCAAAATTACACAAAACTATCATCTTCCAAATACAATAAATCTTCACTCGTGTGACCTTGAAGTTTGTGTTGTGAACCACATCACTATCAATGTGTCTCAAACTTCCCTTTAACTATGCAAAACTAGATTCTGTTTCGATTAGGTGATATCATCTGATTTCCACAAACCACTACTTAGGAACACTGCCTGAATATTGCTTCCACCAAAATGCTCATAACTTTCATGAATAAATAAATTATTATCCACACTCTTAACCATAGACATATAACATATCAAAGAATATAACCTCAACATTGCATAGCTCAAACTACAATATCCCACGTGGGCTAGTCAAAACACTATTTGCTTCTTTGCAAGTCTCTAGAAGATCACTATGTTGACATCAATGACAATCATAGTCATGAATGCAACAACAAATGCTATAGAATGACTGCCAGGCATTCATTCCTAACAATCTCCCCCATTGGCATTGATGGAAATATAGATTAAAAACATCCAATGTTCCAAAAATCCAATACTGCAACACTGGTTCTTCAAATCCTCTTCATCAATCAAATCTTTCTTCGTTATCATATTCAGTTCTCTCATATTGTTTTTCATGTATACTTCTCCCCCATTGACATTAATGATAGAAATTCATCACTATGTCAACAACTAATGTCAAAAGACACTTTTTAGAAAATACATTTACTAGAGTCCTCATGACTCAGCTTAGATACACATACTCCCCCATAGAGGAAGTACCAACATCCAGTCCAGAAGAAAGATAGGGGTCATATACCACTAGACAGATGCAACCAACTGCATCATTACTCAAAAATAGGCTGGGGCATAACCCCAACCATACCTCTTAGGTACTCAAATGTATCCTTAGGAAAAGGATTTGTAAATATGTCTGCTATCTGTTCCTTTGTGCTTATGTACTCCAGTCTGACTTCTTTCTCAGCAACTTTGTCTCTTACAACATGATACTTGATCTCTATATGCTTTGTCTTAGAATGTAATACAAGATTCTTAGACATAGTAACTATGTTGGTGTTGTCACAATGTATGACAACAGGCTCAACAAACTTAATTCCAATATCTTTTAGCATTTGCTTCATCCAAATTATCTGGTTACAATTGTTTGCTACTACTACATACTCTACTTCTTGCTCAGCCAAGAAACTAGTCTTCCTCCAAGAAAAAATGCTCCTCCACTGGTGCTTTTCTTATCATCAACATTGCCTCCCCAATCAGCATCTTTATATGCACATAGGTTGAAATCATCATAATTTTCATACCATAATCCATAGTCCATTGTGCCTTTTAAATATCTCAGTATCCTCTTTACTGCTGCATAATGTGATTCTCTAGGTTCATTTTGAAATCTTGCTACCATTCCATCTGAATGTGCTATATCCGGTCTTGTGTGTGTCAAGTACTACAATCCTCCAATCATGGATCTGTATTTCTTTTGCTCAACTATCAGTGTTTCATCTTTGCTAGATAGTTTGTGTTTAGTAACCATAGGTGTTCCAACTGGTTTATAGTTCTCGATTCCAAATCTTTTCAGCAAATCATTCAAGTACTTTGTCTAACTTACAAAGATACCATCATTTTTTTATATTATCTATAATCCCAAAAAGTATTTCATCTCACCAATCATACTCATTTCAAATTTTATCTTCATTTCATCAGCAAATTTGTCAATAGCTTCATCTTCTCCTCCAAAAATAATGTCATCAAGAAAAATAACTATAATGAACAAACCATTTTCAATTTCTTTTGTGCATAGATTGCTATCAGTTGTTCCTTTAGTAAATCTCAATTTTAACAAATACTTATCCAATCTTGCATACCAAGTTCTAGGTGCTTGCTTTAGTCCATATAATGCTTTCTTCAGTTTACACACCATGTCTCCTTCTTGAGTCAGAGGAAAACCCTTAGGCTGCTCAATGTAGACTTCTTCCAATTCACCATTTAGAAATGCAGACTTCACATCCATCTGATAAACTTTGAATTTCTTAAAAGCTGCATAGGCCAAAAAAATTCTTACTGCTTCAAGTCTTGCTACAAGTGCAAAAGTCTCTTCATAGTTAATTCCTTCTTGTTGTGAGTATCCCTTACATACCAATCTTGCTTTGTTTCTTACTACTTCTCCTTGTTCATTCATCTTGTTTCTGAATACCCAGTTAGTTCCAATCACATTCTTGTCTTTAGTTCTAGGAACCAATTCCCATGTCTTGTTCTTTTCAATCTGATCTAGTTCTTCTTTCATAGCATTAATCCAATGTTCATCTTCACAAGCTTCACTAGTAGATTTAGGTTCAATTTGAGAAATCAAACATAAATGTACCTTATTCTGAGTCAGAACTCCTCTATCCAAACTTCTAATAACTTGTTCAATAGGATGATTTTTTGATAAATACCTATTCGGTGTCATAGTCTCAGATCTTGCTTCAACTGTAGATTCTTCTCTAGATTCCTCTCCAGTTTCTTCAACATGACTCTCATTCAACAATTCACTATTAGTCTCATAGAATAACTCAGTAGTTTTAGTGTTAGGCTTAGGATGAGCTTCTTCATCAAATTCATAATCAAGCATTCTTTCTTGAATTTTGAACTTCTCATCAATTTTAACATTTGCACTCTCGACAATAGTTTTAGTTCTCTTATTGTAACATCTATATGCTTTTCTCTTCAAAGAATATCCAAGAAAAATTCTTTCATTACTTCTAGGATCAAACTTTCCAATATCATCATCTCTCTTTATATAACATTTTCTTCCAAAAATTCTAAAATACTTAATTAAGGGTGCATGTCCGAACCATAATTCATAAGGTGTCTTGTCTATGTTTTCTCTGATTTGTACTCTATTCATTGTATATATTGCTGCATTCACTGCTTCTCTCCAAAATGTCTTTGCCAAATTATTTTCAAATAACATAGCTCTTGCTACTTCAGTCATTGATCTATTTCTTCTTTTTGCAATACCATTTCATTCAGATGTTCTAGAGGATAAAAACTATCTCTTAATATCATTCACTTCACAAAAAGTGTTAAACTATCTAGAAGTAAATTCTCCACCTCTATCAGATCTCAAACATTTAATGTTCATTCCAGATTCTATTAGTCCATTTTCTTGTCATAGGAAAATCCTATGAAAATGGCCTCTTCTGTGCAAATGTTTTTGTAAAAGTGTCCTGCCTTGTGTGCTTCATGTTGTCACCTTGCTCTAGTCTAGATCATGTGCTAAATTGCAAAATCTAGAAAGTTATTCAAGTTCTAAGGTCTGCGGGAAACAAATTTTAAAAATCTACCACAGTGTCAAAAACCCACAGTGTTTTTGAAAATCCATGATGTTTTCGGTCTGTGTGAAAACCTTCATTGTTTTTGACCTTGTACCTTCCATCTTTTTTGCACTTGTCTTTTGGTGCCGAAAACTTTGTGTGTTTTCGATCCTCTTTCATCGAAAACCTTGTGTGTTTTCGACCTCATAGTTTCCTATTTGCTGGCGTTCCCTAAATATGCAAGTGCGATGGATGGTGGGCCCAGGTCTTCAAAGGGTTTCAAATGATTGTTTTTCGCATGATCGCATGTCAGGAATTTCTGACATGCGACCATACGACCAATTGACACATGTCCTAGCAGGCCCATCAGCTAGGGTCTGATAGATGTTTAACGGGTGACAAAGATCGATGGTTGTCGCTATACCATGAGGAAAAGATGCAAGCCTTTTAATCTCCATACTTTAACAAGAGTTGTTGATGCGGTATGAAGGCCATTGGATTTTCTTGTATGGGCATGCAGTGGGACCTGTCTACTTGGTGGCACTGATGTGTCAATTTTCTATTGGTTGCCTATGATGAGTTGGATTTCATGTCAGTGAGGCCCGGTGTTAGAGATTTAAGATCTACGGTCAGCGTGTGATCGCAAGGAATATTCTTTCCCCTTGCGATCATGCGGCCATCATCTGATTGGATGCCGACGGGTTTGTTTGTAGTGGGCCTACTATCAAAGGATGTTGAGGTGGCAAGGTTCTAGTGGATGTAGGGTAGAGATGTGGGCCCAGTGGTCAGAGCCCTTTCAATCCTACAATTGCCACATGACCACAAGGAATATTCTTTCCCCTTGTGATCATGTGACAACCGTTCGATCTTGCAGTGTTTAAAAGGGTTGACGGGCAATAGGTCCCGTGTCAGGTGACTCGGTGGTTGCAGTGAATGGCATGATGACATGTGGCATCAGGTGGGCCCAAGTGGGGTCTGAGGTTTGGTGGAGTGGATAAAGATCTAGCAGTGCTAACAAAATTCAAAGTGTTCACACGTTCGTGCATAAAAAAGGTGATTCACTAGTTTGTTTGGTGATTTGGCGAATGGTAGTCGGGAAGTCACTAAATTATTTAGCGAAGGAGTGAAGTGTTTCATGAATTGGTAAAGGTTCTTTGTCACCAATTCACTAAGTTTGACTGGGACCACTTTTAAGGAAAGTCATAAAGCCCGCAATGGGAGATTGATCGGACAGCTACATTTTAAAGTTGGTAAAGGTTTAAATTTTGGCCGTCATTTCTCTGCAAGTGCCAAAGAAATAACTGTTGAGATTCAAATTTGAATTTTTGAGAGTTTCCAGTGACAGAGGGTACCATTTTTATGGAATTCAATGCAGAAACGACCCTGTTTGGTGAGAAGCGATTGGTTTGCCATTTGCAGTGTGGTCCAGGATGTCTAGTGCTCGTTTGCAGAGCATGTACATTGCAGTTGTGGCTCAAGGCATGTTGCAGGGCATCCTTTTGAGCCTAGTTTTGTGATCCTTTGTACTTGTAGAGAAGACTTTCATAATTAAGGATCAGTTCAAGATTTCCTCTTTCCTGGATAGGATGTGTTTCCCGCCCCTGAATTAAATTCATGATTGTTTCTAGTTGGTTAAGGTGGGTGAAACTTTAGCCCTAGTTGTCTGTAGCTTTTTGCAACCTATTTTGGGTTTCCAAGGCAGGTAGTAGTATAAACTGTCAAAATTTTGACTTTGTAAGGGTTCCAGTTGAGAGCTCTTTTCTGGAATTCCATGAAAAGTTTTGTCCTGCAGATTTCTCCTTCTCTCTGCATATAGAGTGTTCTTCTTTCCTTGCTGGTTCTAAGAATACAATGCATATTGTAAGTGATTTGTCTTATATGTGAGAAGTTAATATATTCTTACTGTTACCAAGCTATCTCCATTTGAATTCTGAACTCATTAGTCATGCATCAAGGATGTCTAGTTTTTCTACTTTGCATTGCCTAAGAGCTTGTGGGTGGAGTTGTCTTCGCAAAGATAATTGGTTCAGGGTTAGTATTCATGTATGTATGAGCTAAAATATCAAGGATAGGTCATGCTTGTCTTCCAGTGGATGTTGGTTTATGTATTTTCTATTCATAGGTCTCTTCTAAGGGGAGGGTCAAAATTCTTTGATGGGTAATAACATATTTGAATACACAAGTGGGAACTAAGTTGAGGTTTGGTCATGGTGTGTGATTGATGTCAGGCATCGACACATTGAATATATGTTGTTTCTTATTTCATAGCTATCATTTGCAATAGGGTATTTGACTTTGTGGCCCATTGGATAAGGCAATGGTCTATGAGAGACTTAGGGCATCTCAGGGGTCCTTTCAATCCATTCAAATCATTTCCATTCAGTCCCACCCTTTCCCTTTCATGTTGTTAGTGTAGGTCTCTGGTTTTCAAAATCACTCCATGCAAGTAGGGCTATTGCATGAGATATTGGTTTCAATTGAGGTACAAGATACCTATAAGGGTTTGAAAATCATTCCACAGTCAATTACCTATAGGCCTGTAGTGTGACACAAATTGTATGAGTGTGCAGATGAGGTACACCTACCTGAGTGATGTGGAGCTCAAAGTGTAGAAGGATCTCTTTTTGATCCTTGTTAGTTGGCTATTTTTCCTATCAAATTTGGAGTGTTGAGTGAATGTGACACTAGCCTTGTCAATCGTAATGCCAAGCTGACATTTGGGAAAAAGAAACACCAACAGATTCATTCTCAACTTTATTCTTAATGATCTTAAACTGATCAAATGCTTCAAATTTTTCTTTAAGAATTATAATCCACATCATTCTTGTAAAATCATCAACAAGAATCATAAAATACTTTTCTCCATAGAATCCTCTTGTCCTAGTAGGACCGCTCAAGTCTATATGAACAATCTCTAACTTCTCTGTCAATGTGAACTTCTTACTAGGAAATGAACTTCTCTTCTGCTTAGCCATCACACATTCTTTGCAAATCATGTTAGTAGGCTTCATAATTTTAGGCAAATCCCTTACTGCAAGTGTAGTACTCACTTTCACAATATTATCAAAATTTATATGACAAAACCTTCTATGCCATAACCAAGTATCATCAATCTTAGTAATCAAACATGTCATCTCAATAGGATCAACTGAAATACATTACCTCTAGTTCTAGATTCAATTCCAATCAGATTTCCATCTTTATCCTTTATTACACAAGTTTTCTCAGTAAACCAAAGTTGATATCCCTTGTCAACTAACTGTCTAACACTCAAAAGATTATGTTTCAATCCATCCACAAAGTAAACATCATCAATATTAGTCTTTCCATCAAGAGTAATAGATCCTATACCTTTAATCAAACAAGGTGCATTGTTACCAACTCTAACAACTTCTCCATCATAATTGTTAAACTTTATGAACTTTTTCATGTCACCAATCATATAATGTGAACAACCACTATCTATAATCCAATCAACTTTCTTTTCAACTTGAAAAACTAGGGCTTTTTCTTCCTTAACATTAGATTCGGGATTTTCTTCTTTAATTGCTACAAATCCTATGTCATCATTATTCTCAGTATCACTTTCACTTAGAGTTCTTTCTATACTAGCTTCAAGATCTTCATCATTAGCATAATAACATTCCTTAGATCTTCTAGGCTTGAAATTATTTTTGTACTTCTTAACTCTCTTAGGAGATTTAGATGCAAAATGACCATATTCTTGACAAGTCCAACATTTAAAAATTTTCTTACTGTCTGGTTCTCTTTTCACAAGCAAGGAAATACCTTCTTCAATCTTCTTGTCTTCTTCATTTCTAGATCTACTACTACTAGCATAATCTCCACTCACACTGATGCTTATTAAAAAAGTAGGGTGAACACTAAGAGCAATTGAATGTTGTCTCCATTCTAGGTAAGTCTCCTGATAACCTCAGGTTCATTTCCACTACTTCCAATCTTCCAAGAAGAGTCTCTCTTGTAAATTTTGAAGTACAAGGTATCACTTGTTCAATCATTTGTGTTGTCTTCTTAAATACATGAGTCAATTTCTTCAAAATTTTCCATATCACTTCATTCTCTATCTTTGTTCCTCCACAAGATTTTATCCCTGCAACAATTTCTAACATTCTACCAATATAGCTTCTAACAGATTCATCTTCCATCATTCTTATATCTTCAAATGCACATATCCAATTATGTAATCTAGCTTTCTTTGCATGTTCATCACCTTCAAAAGTAGAGTGTAAAGCTTTCCAAATTTCATGAGATTTTGTTAAACATTTTACCTAACTATATTAATTCTCTAGAAGTGTTGTCAAAAGTGCTTCTCTTGCAAGTATGTTACACATGAATAAATCTCTCTCATCATTAGAACATATCTCAAGATTATCTTCTTCAATGATAGTCTTATCATTATTTGTAATCAACCAATAACTTGGTCCTAAACACAGTAGATGTATCTTCATCTTCTCTTTCCAGCTATCAAAATTTACTCCATCAAACTTAGGGCTTTCCTTCCTAAAATTCACCATAGATCTCCTTAAGCTATTAACATTTCCTTTCAAGGACCTACTGCTCTGATTACAATTGTTAGAAATTAAAGTCCACCAAGATAACTAAGAGGGGGGGGGGGTGAATCAATTATCTGATAAGTATAACTTTTATCAACTTCAACAACATTTAACCATGTAAGCAATATAATTACCAACCATAGAAAGATATTCATGCACAATGACACAATAACACAAGATATGTTGACTAGGGAACCTCTTGATCAAAGAGTAAACCCCGGTGGGAATGATGCCCACAAAAGATGCACTAATATGAATATTCCTTGTGAGAGGATGGAATCTATTAGGAGTCTTATGAAATATATTTAGTACATATGAATCCCTTTTAGGAGATTTTGAATCCATGTTAAAAGATTCTAACCCAGTTAAGAGTTATAGAAGATAGAAGGACCCACTGCCCAAACAGCTTCAGGGTAAGATCACTGAAAACACTATCCAAATAATCTTTGCATTACTCAATAGAATAATATGTTACCTCTTCTTTGACTATGCCAAAACACACTCATTGTTACATCAGATCTCAATTTCAAATCTCTGTACTTCGCATGTCTTCCTTCACAATTTTGCTCTCACACTTAGCTCTTTTCTTCACTTCATGCATACTGCATCACACATCATCACTAAAAATATATTCCAATTTCATACCAACAAGGAAATACATTCCTTCCTTTATAACACACTCAAATAATTACAAATGAGTTGATATACAATTACAAAATAAAAGTTTCCACACACTACACCAAAATTACACAAAACTTTCAGCTTCCAAATATAATAAATATTCACTCACGTGACCTCAAAGTTTGTGCTATGAACCATGTCACTATCAATGTGTCTCAAACTTCCCTTTAACTGTGCAAAACTAGATTCCATCTTGATTAGGAGATATCATCTGATTTCCACAAACCGCTACTCAGGAAGATTGCCTGAATACTACTTCCACCAAAATGCTCATAACTTTCATGAATAAATGAATTATTGTCTGAACTCTTAACCAAAGACATATAACATATCAAAGAATATAACCTCAACATTGCATAGCTCCAACTACAATATCCCATGTGCGCTAATCAAAACATTGTCTTCTTCTTTTCGAGTCTCCAAAAGATCACTGTGTTGACATCAGTGATAATCATAGCCATGAGTGGAACAAAAAATACTACAAAATGAATACCAAGTGTTCATTCCTAACATTACCTGACCATACTCATTCTTTAGAAGTGCTATCAAAAGTGCTTCTCTTGCAAGTATGTTACACATGAATAGATCTCTCTCTTCCACAGTACATGTTTCAAGATTGTCATCTTCAATGATAGTCTTATTATACTTTGTAATCAACCAATAACCTAGTCCTATACATAATAGGTATGTCTTCATCTTTTCTTTCTAGCTATCAAAATTTACTCCATCAAACTTAGGGCTTTCTTTCCTTAAATTCGCCATGGATATCCTTAAGTTGTTAAACTTCTTTTTCAAGGACCTACTACTCTGACACCAATTGTTAGAAAGTAAAGTCCACCAAGATAACTGAGAGGGGGGGGGGGGTGAATTATTTATTAGATAATTATAAATTTTATCATCTTTAATAGCATTAAACCATATAGGAAATATAATTACCAACCATAGAAAGATATTCATACACAATAACACAATGACACAAGATATGTTGACTAGGGAACCTCTTGTTCAAAGAGTAAACTCCGGTGGGACTGATGCCCACAAAAGATGCACTAATATGAATATTCCTTGTGAGAGGATGGAATCTATTAGGAGTCTTATGAAATCCATTTAGTACATTTGAATCAATTTTAGGAGATTTTGAATCCATGTTAAAAGATTCTAACCCAGTTAAGAGTTATGGAAGAGGGAAGGACCCACTACCCAAATAGCTTTAGGGTAAGATCACTGAACACACTATCCAAATAATCTTTGCATTACTCAAAAGAATAATATATTACCTCTTCTCTGACTATGCCAAACTATACTCATTGTTACATCAGATCTCAATTTTAGATCTTTGTACTTTGCATGTCTTCCTTCACAAATTCACTTTCATACTTAGCTCTTTTCTTCACTTCATGCATACCACATCACACATCATCACTCCAACTACATTAAAATAAGGAAATAGATTCCTTCCTTTATACCACACTCAAATAATTAAAAATGAGTTGGCATACAATTACAAAATAAAAGTTTTCACACGCTACACCAAAATTACATAAAACTGTCAACTTCCAAATATAATAAATGTTCACTCATGTGACCTCAAAGTATACACTATCATCCACATCACTATCAATGTGTCTCCAAATTCCCTTTAACTACAAAAAACTAGATTCCATCCCGATTAGGAGATATCATCCAATTTCCACAAACTGCTACTCAGGAACACTACTTCCACCAAAATGATCATAACTTCCATTAATCAATGAATTATGTTCTTTTCTCTTAACCATAGAAATATGACATATCAAAGAGTATAACCTCAACATCGCATAGCTCTAACTACAATAACCCATGTGTACTAATCCAAACTTTGTCTACTTCTCTGCAAGTCTTCGGTAAGTCAATGTGTTGACATCAATGACAATAATAGTCATGAATGCAACAACAACTGCTAAAGAATGGATGATAAACACTTTCACATTCATTCCTAACAAGATAATGTCATTACCATAGTAGTAGATGCATCCTTAGTGGACACACCTTCTACTTCTTGATAAATGACCCTCATGGTCATAGGGGGAGCTAGATAACCTCTTGACTCTTGTGTGGCTAGTATACTCACCCTCAGAGTTTGCACCTTTGGTTTTAGTTGTTTGCTTACTAGTTGAGGTAGTATGAAAGATTGCACAGCCTGATTGTCAGCAGGAATGAAGATTGGAATTCACTTTTACAATGTGTGTTATGGCAGTAAGCATTAATTGCAAAAAAATTATTTATTAGTCACTGGAGATCTATTATCCTCACTTTTTCATTTTATATCAAGCCTTTGGAGAGCACAAGAGATCATAGCAACAAGTATTGAAGGATTGAAGTTTTTTTCATCAGCAAGGAAGTGTTAAAATTGTTGTGGAACCCTAGTTCGGATGTGACATTTCAAAAATCTTTTGAAAGCCTATTTTGAGCATTGAATCAAGCAATGTCCTCTCCAGTAGTATTTGATTTCATAGAGAGTAAGAGATATGTATTCAAGAAGCATCCATTTAAGTCAGTCCTAGATGACCTAGAAGGAGCATTTTCTAGAACTCTGATGGGAGTTATGCATGTTGAAGATATTCATGCCTACATCTATTGTAAGAAGGAACCTGTAGGATTAGATAGGATAAGGTCACACTTAGAAACAATGGTTAATCCATACATGACATTCAAGGATGAATTTGTGCACTCCACAAATCACCCTATAATTGAATATGTGACTACGTATGAATTCTATGAGTTGGAATGGACAAATATCCTTCTGAGAAGAATTCATGATGATCTATTTTGGATTGGAGAAGTTCATGTTCACATAACAATAGATCTCATTCATGAGATGACCAAACTTTCCAAGACTGGCACCATTCTTCCTACTCGTAAAGATGTCATAAAACAAGTTGAGCAGGCTTGTAAGTCCATAAGTGATAAGCGCGAAATGAAAATTGAGCTTATAGAGGACAAGGATATCAAAATCATGGCTATGATACTTGGTTATAATTTCCACCATGCTAACAAAGTGAACAGTGTATCAACAACAACTATTCTAGTAGCTATAAGGATAGTGAAGGAAAATGGAGAGTTCAACCTCTGTGAGATCCTACGTGCATAGTTGTTAGACAACATAAGAGCCATAAAAAATGATAAGACTAAGGTATTCATATTTGGTTCATTGATTATCTACATGTACTTTCATATAGTTGGTAAAGTGTATGATCTTTATCTTAACAAGAGCCTACCTACATAGCCTCAAATATCATTTAAGGCAACATCAGAGAGTACCATGAAGGATTTTATGGATCTTGATATCAAAACATTCAAGATCAAGATGTAGAGAAGGTACATGATACCTGAGAAGATTTTGGAGAAGTACAAAGACACTATATGCTTCATGGTGGAAATAGACATTACATACATGCAAGCAATTGAGCCTAGGACAAAGTGGATTCATCCACTTGGATATGAAGTCTAGGAACACATTTTAGAAGCTTATGCACAAGAATCCTATCAGCACCTAAGGATCCCAATGAACCTAGATGGGGAGCTTATGAAGAGAAGACAAGACAAGTAGACTTTTTCTTATATAGTGTTGTGACAAAGAGAAAAACATCTAAAATTACCTCAAACATTCTTACAATTCATGGTGTTACCCAAGAGGACTTGGATTTTGCAAGGGAAGCCAAGATTGAAATGCAACTTGAGAATGCACCCTCATCTGAAGTCAAAATAGAAAAATCAGATGATCCTAAAGAGACGAAGAAAAAGATAGAAGAAAAAATCTCCATGCCTACAACTACAATTGATTTGGGATCCACTCCATCTACTGAGCTAAGAAAAATGTCTAGAAGGAAGAATCAGACCACTATAAGCCATCCATCCTCAAGGTCAACAAGAAGAAAAGGAAGAAACACTTAAGCACATCTTGAGTTAGGATTCAGACCTAATCTAGAAGTGTTGAGAACTAGAGTAGTTGATGAAGGAAAGATAGATCAAATAGAAAATTTCTATGATCTAAGTATCATGAGATTTATAAATTAGAAATCCATTCTATGATTATCAAGCACATGATTAAGCTCAAAAAGTTTGTATTGGAACTTAAGATACTTATTCTTGATCAAGTATGGAATATACTTGATTCTTTGGAAAGACAAACTATTGAAGAGGATATGAGGATAAGAGAAAAAAAATTGGATGACAACATCCCAGTTTGTTCATTGAAGAGAAAACATTGTTATTGGATTTGGTAAAGCCTCATCTAAGAACTAAACTCAGAACTTTGCAAATAATGAATAAGGATTATGAGTTGGTTGTGAAGGAAATAGAGAAGGCACTTGAAAAATATTCTTGGATAGACACATGTATCCACCCTCTACACCTACAACCCAAGTTGCCTCTGAGAAAGAAAAAGAAGATGAGATCCCTGATGAACCTATGATAGGTCCATAGGATTTTGTGCCCATAGTGACATCACCTACTGAAGCAATGGAGACAAAAGATGACACTATTGTGATTGAAAATGTTGAAATATCCATGGCAACAATAGATAATGATCTAGACAAATTTAAAGAAGCCTTTGTGAGCACTGAGGAAGTTGAGATTCTATGTGGTGAAGAATCACCAAAGCAACAAGAAGAAGTAAAAATTGAAGACTTAACAAGATAGGAAGAAGAGAAGGAAGATGAACCTAAAGAAGAGCCCTTTGCTAAAATTTCAGTGAAGGTAAAGAGTGAGATTATGGATAGCACACTCCTTACTCCTAAGTCCTCAATTTCATTGTTGTCAAGTTTGAGAACTAAGACAACAAGCCTAGACACATGGGGAGAAGAAGATCTGATGAAGATAAGTGTATTATCTATGGACAAAGAAAAAATAAAATAAGTAATGAGAAATCCATTATTTGTAGAATCAGTTAGCATACTGAACAATTTATTGTCTGAGGATAAGAAAGTGATAAGTGTTCATTCAATGGATGATGTTAGCAACATCCTATCAAACTTCAAAGTAAAATTTTCAAATTTAGAAGAATCGGCATAAAAAATTGCGGAAGAGAAATATCTCAAGAAAAGGATGAATAAATTGATAGGAAATTTCTCACTTGACATTAATTCACTTCAGATTGATCAAGAAATGCTAAAAGAGTTAGCAGCAAAAGGAAGGAAGATAATTGTCGACTGCATGAATAAGGAAAAACTAACTACAAACCTATCTAAGAAGATTCAACAAGAAGAATCTATGATGGCAGCAGTAAGAAAATTAGTGGAAGATCCCTCTTAAGACATTAACATCTGCAATAATGTTTATCAAGTTCAGATAGATAAAATTGAGAAGGAAAAAAAAGAGATGGAAAAGATAATGGCTAGACAAACTCAACTAAGACATGCACTAGCACCCTCTCTAGATGTGTTAAATCAGAACATCAAGGAGATAGATGCCACAATTGTAACATATGTTCAAGGTCCCTACACAAATTTTGGAAAAGATGGAGAAGCTAACATATGCATTATGCGCCCATCTTCAAGAAGTTGATGCAATTAAGGTTTTCTGGAAGCAAGAAATTAAAAACCTTTAGATTGCCTACCCAGATGTATTTTCTTTGTAAGTACTTGAAGTTTTCCTTTTTTGAGAACCTTTGTCATTAATGTCAAAGGGGGATTAGAGTATATGGAATAAGGGAGATAGAAGAATATATGATGTACAGTATACAAAAAAGGATAAGATAAAGGATAGCAAGTTTTTGTGTAAAGATGTAGATTAGCAACTTTGACACATTCCTTTGTTTCCATCAATGACAAAGTGGAAGATCATTGGAAAGTTGACTTTACTAGTATATATGACTAAGTTTTATGTCATCATTATGGCAACAAATTCATATGAAGTTTTTTAGTAAGCGCACTAACTTGGAAGATCAGAATTTGGCTAAGTATAGAAGATAGAGCAGACAGAGAAGCACCTGATGATCAGAGCATCAATGTAGGTGTGTATGACCAATTTTTGGTATGCGCCCTTAGATATAAAATTTTGAGCATGTAAATATGCTAATTATAAGAATGCATGGTCGGATATGGCAGCATGAAGAAGTTATAGCAAGTCTAAGTGACACAGTCAGTAAGCGGTAGAACAAAATAGAATAGAGCATGGAGCCAACATATAGTATTTTGATTAGCGGATATCATTTTGTTTTATAAAGGCTATGCACCTATTGTAATTGTGTTATAAACATGTTAATATCATTGTATGTAAACATGCTTGAGCCAATTAACTTGGAAGTGTTGTATGTGTTAAGTTATAGGCTGACCTAGTAGTTAGTTTTGGTTGTGTCTATTCAACATGTATATATGTGACATGTGCTTTTGTATCTGAGATGATACAGCATATAGAGAAGAGAAGAAGCATGTGAATTATGTATTAGATAAATAAGAATGATATAGATCTTTACAAGAGGTTAAAGCATTAACGCAAAAAAGGAATTGATTAGACATCAGTGTCAAAGTAGCAATTCACCTTGTAGATATAGTGTATATCTGATAACCAAGAGCTTGCAACCTTCTTCCTTGAGCAGTGAGCCATCCACCCTATTGGTTTCCCTTTGATCTTCAACTTGTAGATTTATACTTTGATGGATAACTTTAATGATACTTTGACTCTATCACCACTCCAAAGTCCATAAGGAAGAGGGCCAATTAACAGGGATCAATAATGAGATCCTCCTACACTTTGAGCCTTAATGCTTAGGCGGGTGTACCCTTGACTCACTTCTCCAAAGGAGTCTCAAAACAATATACAACTATGTCCTTTACTAACTGACTGAAAGATATTATCATTTAAATTTGGGTGGGTGTGGTTGATGACAATGAAATGCCTCTAGAGAATGGACCAGTGCCTTAACCTAGGGAAAAGAGCCACCCAATTACATACATCAGCTCAAGATCTTAAAACAAGCAATCTTGGGTTCAAGATAAGTGCTTTGCCTACTATCTCTCTCCCTCAAACACAAGGACATCAGATTCTTATTTGGTTGTAAACTCACTGAACTCACCTAAAAGACTTTAATCCTAACTTTGTTAGGAACTCGGAGATGACTTCACAATATTCTTTGTTTACCATATGCTAATACACTTTGTGACACTAACATATATGAGCTTAGAACCAAAACAAGAAGACATACAAAAATGTAAGATTGGAACTCAATAGCATTCTCATTAACATATTCAGGATCAATATACAATCAAAGCAACACAAAGATAGGGAAAAGACCCAAAATCTAGCTCCTCTTTCCTCAAATGTTCATACAATAAAAACCACTGGAACTGACCAAAATTTAGAAGAGAACCTCAGGGCCGAACCCTTACTCCATCCAAAAAACTAACTACTTATACCCTTAGTCACCTTGAAATCCTCAAAGAGGATGCATCAAGCTTCGGTTGACTAGGGTTAGGGTTTCAACTACCCAACCAATCAAAATAAAATAAAAGTTATTGCAAGGGAAGAAACATAGACAACTTAGAGAAAATGAATCTCAGATAGATCTGCCATCACCAAAATCTATGAGAACAATATAGAATAGCAAGGAATTGCCATGAAAACTAGTCAAATTGGCCACCTATAAACACACCTTGAGCACAAAAACACACTCCTCCTAGTACAAAAACATCATGACACTAACCAAAAAGACCCTTAGATTACTCAGCAACAACCAACACCATCAAACCAATTGAAATCAGTTGCAAAAACCATAAATTTTGGTACCTCCTATTGTTGGAAACCATCTGCAAATTTGAATTTGAAATACAATGGTTATTTCCAAGCACCAGCAGCAAATCAGTGGTTGACATTTAAATTTGGATCAACTTTAAGTCCCGACCATTAGATCTTTCCTTTTCACAAGCTTTATGATTCATCTTTTAAAAAGACCTTAGTCAAATTTAGCAAATTGGCGACCGAAGACCTTTTCCAGTTCGTAGAATACTTTATCTTTCCACTACTTAGTTTAGTGGTTACGCGAACACTTGTTTGTTGAATGCCAGTCAATTTGGAGCACCACCATTTTCTTCACAAACAAGTGAAACCCATTGAATTTTGTAAGAGATGCTAACCACTTTTATCTGAACTACTAAGCCTTAGATCCCCGCTTAGGCCCGATTTATGTCACTTGTCGCTATACCATTCACTGCAATCGCTTGGTCACCACTGACACATGACCCACAAAAAAGAATCCCTCAAATCAGATGGTGGGTGCAAGATCTCATGGCCCTGACACCACCAATGAGATCATGCACCAGCCGTTGATTCTACCACACTGTCAGCCCCCCTAACAATGACCCCACCTTGCTGTCAGTGGACCCACAATAGTCATCCTACACGCATGGAGAATCAGACGACTGGTACATGATCTGAAGGGCTCAAAATATTCTATGCACTTATACACCAACTATTGATCTAGAATCTTAGTTGATAACATAGAGCATGACCCCACCCTACCATATCATCATTTGTCTCAGCCAATGAGGAACTCCCAACTAAGTACACGTAGCGGTGGACCTGCTTCAGTTTAACACCTTTGAGAAAAGTAAAATTGACAGCCAGCATAAGATCTCAAACTTCTGACACATCCCATGAGATCATACACCTATCGTCAATTTTACTATAGATGTCAGGACCCTCTGACAAACCAAAAACCAAGTCCCAGTAACAATTGCCAGCATATTGCATCATGGAACAATCACAAAATGCCAACTGTACCTATGTGTCACTTTGGACCCACCGTCTAAAGCATTACATCATGAAAAGGAATCAATGACCATCTTAAGTTTGCAAGCCTTTGACACACGCAATGAGAAGATTCACCCATTGTTGGAATGAGATGGTGTCAGATAGTCTGGGCCCAGGAAAGTACAAAGCTGGAACATTAGGAAAATTTAAGGTACAGGACTTAGGAAAATTAATTTTTGCCAAGCACAAACTTAGGAAAAATTAAAGCAATAAGGACATAGGGAAAAATTAAAGTGTTAGGCAGATAGACTTAGGAAATATTTGCGCACATGGATTTTAGGGAACTTAAGTGGCCCAAAAAGGTAACATTAAAATAGAATAGGGCCTGGGTAAAACAAAGGGTGTTTCAAAGTAAGGGCTAGATTTTGAATTTTCTCTTAGAGTTTTAGCTAGAGGCATGAAAAACACTCCAGAGACCAAAGGAAAGGACATGAAGCCATGAAATTTTTTTGAGTGATAAAAGTGGCTCTTTCTAGGGATGTATGCCTCTTGTAGGCATATAAAAGATCTAGAATCACTGGTTAAAGCAGACCATCCCACTGGAAAAATTGACAACAAAGAGCAACAGGACCAAAACCCTATAGACCAGGACAAAATAGGATAGGGGCAAGTAACTTTACAAAATTTATAGAATGTATAGACCTAACTACTGTTCATGGAAAATAGAATACCTTCAATTGAAGTATCTCTTCAAGAATTGTCCATGAACTGGCAATTCTTGAATATCACCATTTTAGTCTTTCACAATGTATGAATCTTGGCCCCGTTTCTCATGAATTAGATATGGCCCTAGCTAGAGTGGATCAAATTTACCATGTTTTACTTTATCCTCCAATCTAGCATTCCAAATTAACACCAAATCACTAGGCTCAAACCTTCTTTCAACATTCTTCTTGTCATACAAATTCTTAACCTATAACTATAATTTGGCATTTCTTGCAATTGACTCTCTTCTAGTCTCATCCAACCTAATGAGGTCCTCAATTCTCAACTACATCTCATCATCTATATCATCATCATATAACTAAACAAACTTATACATTTCTAATAAGTTATTCTGAGGCATCCTTGCATGTATTCCATATACTAGGTCAAAGGGTGCACAACCAATTGCCTTCTTCATAGTTACCCTATTAGCCCATATAGCTAATGGTAGTTTTGAATTCCATGCCCTCTTATTCTTTTCAATAATCCTCCTGAGGATCTTAATCAAAATCTTATTAGTAGATTTTGCCTGTCCATTTCCTTGTGGATGATAAGGTGAGGAATAAGAGATCTGAATTCCTAAACCTTTGCAAAAGTCCTTATATTCAGCAAACCTAAAGCACATTGCATTATCACTAACTATCCTCTCAGGGCACCCAAACCTTGTAACAATATTGTTCAATAGAAAATCAATTACCACCTTACTAGTTGCATTTCTTGTAGGTATAGCCTCTACCCACTTTGTAAAATAATCTGTTGCAACTAGTATCCAAGAGTGTCCTCCACTAGACTTTTTTAGTATCTCCCTAATGAAATCTATTCCCCATTTTTGGAAAGGAGCCTATACTTCTACTAGCCTCAAAGGCACATTGCCTAAAAATTTAAGCTTACCAAAGAACCTTTGACAAGCATCACACCTCCTTACCAACTGTTCTGCATCCCTGAAGATTGTGGGCCACCAGAATCCTACTCTCAAGATTTTATGAGCAATAGTTTTACCCATATAATGCTCACCACAAAATCCCTCATGCATTTCCTTTAACAACTTGTTAGCTTGATCTTCATCTACACATTTCAAAAGTATGAAATCCAATTTTTTTCTATACAATTTACATTTCACAATTACATACTTGATGGCCTATAATTTTAATGTCCTCCTCTGATTGTCATTCATTCCTGCTGGACATCTCATATTTCTCAAGTAATAGATGATATCTTGATACCAGATACAATCATCCATATCACATGTCTAATCAATTTTAGCTTGATTTATCTAATTTGCATCAAGATTAGATTGAGCCATCAGTTTTGCCAATCCTTGTCCTCTAACCAATTTAGTAATTTGGATATCAATGTTGAATTCTTGGATCCTATTGATCCATCTGCATCTTCTCCTAGACACCTCTTGCTATGAGAAAATATCTTTTATTGCTACACTTGGCACAAAGGAAATCATAATTGCTCCCATCAAATAACATCTAAAAGTCTTCATAGCCTTGACCAATGCATAGGCTTGTTTTTCATTTATGTCATATTTTAATTCAGTAGCCTGCAAAGATTTACTAAAGAATGCAATAGGCTACTCAAAACCATCCTTATTTTTCTACAACACCACTGCAACAACAGTGTGAAAAGATGCAAGAGAAGATATGCATTGGGATACTATAATCAGGTGTCTTAAGCACATGTGCATCTTTAATGGCCTGCTTGATATTCTTGAAAGCTTCATCAAGCTCACCTTCCCATGTAATAACAGATGCTTTCTTTAACATCTTGGATATAGGTCTAGTGACCTCAGCAAATTTTGTTACAAATCTTCTCAAGAAATTTACCTGACCAAAGAAAGACTGAATTCCTTTAATATTCTTTGGCCTCTAAATCTTATCAATGGCTGCCACCCTGTCAGGATCAATTCTAAGTCCTTGCTTCCGCACTAAGTGGCCAAGCAACTTACCCTCAGTGACACCAAATGCACATTTCCTTGGGTTTAATGAAATGCCATATTCCAAATCCCTCACAAATATTTTCTCTAAATGAGTACAATGGTCTTCTTCCTTCTTAGAATAGGTAGTTAAATCATCTTGATAAACAACAAGGAAATCATCAATAAAATTTGAAAAGGCAACATCCATTGCCCTCTGAAAAGTAGCACCAGCATTTATGAGACCAAAAGGCATTCTGACATAAACATATGTCCCCCAAGGTGTTGTGAAAGTTGTCTTAAACTATTCTGATTCTTTAAAAATTACCTAATTATAACCAGAGAAACCATCCATCATAGACATCAATTATGATCTGGTCACTCTCTACAACATAGCTTCCATATTGGGTAGACAATAGTTATCCTTTAATGAGTTGACGTTCAAATTCTTGAAGTCCACACAAAGTCTGATGTCACCATTCTTCTTTCTAACAGGGACAAGATTTGACACCCAAGAAGAATGCCTTATAGGCTTGATAATGCCAGCATCTCTTAACTTCATCAATTCTTCTTGCATCTTAGGTGCCAAAGTGGGATTTATAAGCCTTTGTTTTTTCTGGAAAGGTTTAGCATCTCCCTTCAAAGGAATGATATGCTGAAACAAGTCTTCTCTATAAACCTTTAGGTCATCATATGACCATGCAAAAACATGCCTAAATTTTCTTAGTAATTCAATCAGAGATTTTCTCACATTGTGAGACATGTCCCTACCAATCTATACCTTCTTAGGTGCCTCTTGTGTTCCAACATTTAACTCCTCTAGATCAACATAATCTTCTCTTTTGATATTCTTTTGAACTCTATCCTGGTTATCAAAGATAGTTTCCAAAACAACAAGCCCCTTGGGCACCTTGTTAGTTCTAAGCTAAATAACTTCATTGCCAAAGACAACCTCCTTTCCTTCTACTGACTCAACCAAGGCTAAACAATCAAATTCCTGACCATGATACTGATCCTCACAACTCATAAACTTCAAGATATCATTATCATCATCAAAAACTTGCCAATTTTCAATATTGTCTGGTACAATAGGCCTAGCCTAAATTTCAACTTTAGAGATACCAGTAAATGTAATATCACTAGGATTGATTGCTATATTGGCTAACAAGTCAGCCATCTTATTGTTACTCTTATCCCTCCACTCAATATTGAAGGCATCAAAATGTTCAATCAAATCCCAAACTACATTCCTATGTTGTTTTAACCTTTTGTTCTTGGAAGCATATACTGACCTGGCTTGGGACACCACCAATTTAGAATCACCAACAACACTTAAGCACTTAATACCATGTTTTTGTGCCAACCTTAGTCCTAACAAAAATGCCTCATATTCTACTATATTGTTGGTACAAAAGAAATTCAATGTGAAATAAAATTTGTAGGTGTTTCCATTAGGAGAAATAAGTAAAATACCTGCTCCTACTCCCTCCTTGCAATTTGCACCATCAAAGTACATTACCCACAAATCGCCCTTCATAGAATTAACACTTACCTCAATAGAGATAGGTGACAAAATAGGTTCCTTCTCAAGTACAAAGATCTCTTCCCTAAAAGAATTAATATCAGTATCCACAAAACATGTAGTTTCATCATCAATACTTCTCTCAATCATGTGGCATACTCTTGGTTCTCACTCAATCTTGACAAATAGATCATCAATCTTGAAAGTGGCATAGGACAGATCACACTATAAACTTCCACCTATGGTAGTACTCCACCTTCTAGATAGCAGCATCCCATAATGAGGAGGGATGTCCACCACCAAAACACTCATTGTTAACTCTTTCTCTAGATATGCTGCCAGCCTATATGGCATTGCATTGATAGTCCTAATGACTAGTACCTCCCTCTGATCCATTGCACAACATCTACCTTGAACTGTATCAACTTTAAGGCCCAACTTTTCCATAATCTTAAAAGGCATAACAGTATTAGAGGCACCACTATCAATCATACAATTTCTTAATTTTATTCCATTCACAAGGACACTTGAAAAGAATGGATCAATGTTTTCAAGGCTAGCATTGCTAGAACTGTCCAAATATATAGGAGGAATTTGAGATACAATTCCTTGAGTAGCAACACCTTTCAAAGCTTTATCCTAAGACCCATTGCATGAAACATCATTATTATGAACATTATCTACCCATGTGATAGCTCTGTCTTTGTGTTCAAGGATCCTCAACAATTCTAACAATGGAACCTTAGCTGTAATTTGGGACAATATAGATAACATATCAATAGGAGCAGTGAGAGGGACCTCAATTTGCACTACCTTAGTGTCCTTTTTCTTATCTGATACATTAGGTGTATTGACCATCCTCATTTTTTCATTATTACCCATTGTGTTAACTAGCTTCTCAATCTCACTAGAAAATATTTCAACTCCAACTCCCTTAGGCTCACAATTCTTACCTTTTACATTCTTGAATTTCACCATGTGATCACCTTTTAATTTTTTCTCATTAGGTTCTCCAGAGTTGGTACTCTTTATAAACATTCCTACATCTTTTCCATTTGTATCCCTTGCCACCATGCCCCTAGTTTGCACTTGGGCAATCATTTCTGTAGTAATCCTATCCATCTCTTCTCTAGAAGGTCTTCTTAAATTTACTAGCTTAGAGGAAGAGTTCATATTAAATGTCTTCTTATCAATGTCTTCACTATCAGAAAAAACCTCTTGATGAACAAGGGACTGAGTGTGTCTCTTCACATTTACATCTTCTTCTTCCTCAAAATCAGAATCATCTTCATATCCTAGATATGAAGTAGCCATGTTGCATCCAACATCATGTTGATCTTCTTCTTGATCTATCTCCTCATTGCCACAATCCTAATTTGCAGCCATAGAATGTGCAACCACACAATGCTCTAGAGAATGAGGGGACTAGCATGCAACACACCAAGGTATGTCATCCATGACATTTATTGAAGCTTTTCGTAGAGGGTTAGGGACACCTCTGTCATTGTTTCCACTTGCAATAGGGACAACAAGCTTGCCATCCTTCCATTGGGTGTTGTAGGGGTAGTTCTGCAATCTATTCTGCTTATTGAAATTGTTGTTGAAATGAGGCCTTTCATTGGTAGGAGCACTAATGTTCCTATTTGTAGATGCCTTCAAATCCTTCAATGCATTGAGCACCTTATCCAATTTATCTTTTTCTTGCCTCCTAGTTCCAACATTCCTATCATTTTCCTTTTTGTATTTCTTGTCCCTAAACAACTTAGGATCATCTCTTTTCCCACCCAATTTCCCTAATATCTTCATATTATTCTCAATATTGATAGAAATCATAAAAGCATCTCTAAGGGTTCTTGGCTCCTTGTCCCTCAACAAGTAACCCATCTTTCCATCAAATGCATTGAAGTATGTAGTTAGACAAACATTGTCATCTAACCGCATAACTTGAAACAACTTATGCATACCCTTCTGAAATCTCATATTGAAATGAACTGCAGATTCATTCTAATTTTTCCTTATGGTATTGAATTCATTTAGCATGAAACTAGCATTAGGCCTATCACCATACTGCTCTTTAAAACATCTCTCAAAAGAATCCCAAGTATCAATACATTTATCAGGAAGTCTCTTAAACCAATCTCTAGCATCCTCCATTAGAGATTGAACAAATAATTTCATGACTACATCCTCATGCTCTACCACATAATCATTAAGCATATCAACAAATGACCTAAAATGCTCCTCACAACTAATAGCATTATTACCAACAAACTTAGGTACCTTATCTCTTATATCATTTGGAAAAGCAATTGGGTAGCCTGGTATCCCATCAAAACTAATTTGCCTATAGCCTTCTAGTTGCATAGGTCTTCTTTGAAAACCTAAACTAGTGTTCCCACTAGAGTTATTATTTTTATCTACATTCCCACCCACTTGCACATTTGACTATCTATTAGGATCAACAAATGATTTGGTAGATACATTAGGAATTAGATTACTAGTAGTAGCATTGCTAAGTGGAACAGTAGTGTTCATAGATGACATACCTAGCTCAATAGCAGAAGGGCCATGAACATTAGTTGATGAAGCCTTCAAGAAATGGATCTTTCTTCTTTTCTCTACAATAGCAGCATCAACTTTAGCTATTTCCAAATCTTGAGCTAGAGCTTCATCCTCTTTTCTTTTTCTTTCTATCTCTATCTCCCTATTTGATTTAGGTGGTGGGACCCATGGTATTGTCATTGGTTTTCTTATTTGGACACCCACCATCTTCTGCTTTCCTTTTTCATTAATAACTATAGTAGGCCTAGTGATCCCATGTCCATTCCTACCCTTAGGCAAAGGAGCATAACTTTACACTTGTCTGATCATAGGTCCCTCTTCATCAAACTCATGGTCTTGCAACAAGCATTCCTACTCACTTCTTAGAGCTTCAAGATCACTAAAAACATCATGCTGCAACACCCTAGGAGCAGAAGCAAGCATCTTGTTTCTCTCCTTCATTTCATTAATTTTTCTTAAAAGAGATTGCCTCTCCAATAGAGAATTTACTTTTTCAGCCTCTCTCTCCTCTTGTAACCTTTTGTATATGGCATCCTTCTCTACCAACTGCAACCTAAGTGCATTTAGGTCATGTGGATCTATCATGTTGTCTTCAGAGCTTGATGATACTTCCACATTAGTAGGATGCTAATGTGGGAAATGCACTCACCTTGGTTCCATGGGCTGCCTTCTAAATATGTCATCATCAGGATCTAGATTCAGCCCATAACCTTTTTCTCTAGCATGTTCATCCTGACCTGTAGGTAATGAACCCTTATCTTGAAATACTGCTTCTGGGGTATCATAAAATTTATCTTCAGAGCGGCCACTGTCTGATCTAGAACTTATGTCTTTTAAATCTTCCTCATTAGAGGATACAAGTGGTGCTCTACCTCTGGTATTTCTTTTCTCTCTCATAGGAGCACTAGTAGACTCTTCATTGCTCCTGATCCAACTTTTCTTCTCCTATCTAGGTAACTGTTCCAGAGCAATCTCTAAATTTTTCTTGACAAAAGACCTAGTATTCCTTCTCTTTTCCATGATTTGCAATCTATAGCACTGGTTCTAACCTTTTGAGTCACCACCCACCAAAGTGGGAAATCCTTAACTGGGTACAATAGGAAAACAAGAGTGCACTTTGAAAACTTTTATTTCTAGACTCTCCCCAGTAGAGTCGCCATTTTGTTGGTGACTCGGATGGGAAAATCAATCTGGTCAATAAGATTTTGACTTTTCAAGATAACTACAACTAGAGGCTCTTACAAATATAGTTCTTCATTGTTGTTCTCCCCAGCAAAGTTTCCATTTTTTTGGTGGTTCCCTTTGATCTTCAACTTTTAGATTTATACTTTGATGGATAAATTTAATGATACTTTGACTCTATCACCACTCCAAAGTCCACAAGGAAGAGGGCCAATTAATAAGGATCAACAATGAGATCCTCCTACACTTTGAGCCTTAATGATCAGGTGGGTGTACCCTTGACTCACTTATCCAAAGGAGTCTCAAAACAATATACAACTATGTCCTTTACTAATTGACTAAAAGATATTATCATTTAAATTTGGGTGTGTGTGGTTGATGACAATGAAATGCCTCTAGAGAATGGACCAGTGCCTTAACCTAGGGAAAAGAGCCACCCAATTACATACATCAGCTCAAGATCTTAAAACAAGCACTCTTGGGTTCAAGATAAGTGCTTTGCCTACTATCCCTCTCCCTCAAACACAAGGACATCAGATTCTTATTTGGTTGTAAACTCACTGAACTCACCTAAAAGACTTTAATCCTAACTTTGTTAGGAACTCGGAGATGACTTCACAATATTCTTTGTTTACCATATGCTAATACACTTTGTGACACTAACATATATGAGCTCAGAACCAAAACAAGAAGACTTAGGAAAATAAAAAAGTTGGAACATTAGGAAAATTTAAGGCGCAAGACTTAGGAAAATTAATTTTCACCGAGCACAGACTTAGGAAAAATTAAAGCAGTGAGGACATAGGGAAAAATTAAAGTGTTAGGCAGATAGACTTAGGAAATATTTGTGCACATGGGTTTTAGGGAACTTAAGTGGCCCAAAAAGGTAACATTAAAATAGAATAGGGCCTGGGTAGAACAAAGGGTTTTTCAAAGTAGTGACTAGATTTTGAATTTTTGCTTAGGGTTTTAGCCAGAGGCATGAAAAACACTACAAAGACCAAAGGAAAGGACATGAAGCCATGGAATTTTTTCTGAGTGATAACACACCCCTAATAGCGTTTGTTACTTAAAAACTCTTAACTGAGTCATTGTACTCAACATTGTAATGATTGATTCTAATAGGGAAAAGGAACATTAAGAGGTTCCTAATACAAAGTACAACTATAGTGGGTACTAATTCCCACAAGGGTTTTCCTCTAGCCAAGGTTTCCCTATAAACATATCTTGTGTTATGTGTTATGGTTGAATACTTCATTTTATTTACTATTCATTTCAATATTTAAGTAATTGAATTAAGTTTCAAGGATCAGAAATTAATTATAGAACACTAATTCACCCTGCCCCCCTCTCAATGTTCCCATTCCTAATAATAACATCTATACTCATCATTCATACCTACAATGGAGTCTCCTTTGCACCTATTAAAATGCAAACAAAAAATCAGTTTGAATTTATCTTTTGGCAAATCAAATGAATCCATTTCGCAAACCTATCTATGTAGTAAGGTACTAGTCAGAAAAATATTTCCAATGATTATAAAGTTAATATCTATTAAGCTTATTATGACTTTGTATTTTTATTTTTGGTAAACATAGATATTTCACCATATGTCTACCTCTATGTTTGACACTTATGAAAAAATAGTAAATGAGAGAAAAAAAATTCTTAAAAATATCTATGCCCTAGGTATTGAAGTTCACTTTCTATAAAAAAAATAAAAATGAAATTGGACAAATACACGATAAGTTATAGGCTATGTAGTCAAGGTATGTCAACATTATGACTTAGTCAACTTTAAACACTAAGAAAATATGCACAATAATCATGATAGTGTAATCAAACCAATTGCATGCCCTCCATATGGATGTTACAATACTAAATTCAAAAGAATCACATTGATATCTATTTTAGCAAAAAAGTTATTCTCTATGAAAATAATGTAACTCCTTGAAAATGACATTTTCAGAAACATATAAGTTTTTGTGGGAGAAAGAAAAATCCATTCAAATCAATTAAAAATAAAAAATATATTTATAATCTAGATAGAAAATCCTAGAAGAATCTAATTTACTTCATCTACCAATTGCAAATGGTTTAACAAAAATATGCATCCGAATCTGAAAGTCTTTTTCAAAATGTAAAGTTTGGTGTTCATTCAGTCAAAAAAGTGTAACCTACTATTGTGGGTTCACCCAAAGACAAGGATAACTTAAAGCATTGATAACAAGGAGGTTACTTATAGGAACCAAAAATTATAAAGGAAACTTACCTTTAAAATGTTTCTCTTGTAACATGATTGGTCACATTGGTGCTAGGTATCCTAATGGAGAATAAGAAAATGATAAGGAAAAATACAAGAAGTACAAAGGAAAGCCAAAGAGAAAATATTAAATGGTTGTGGATGAAGGTGTAACTGATGAGGTATCTGATGAAAATAATAAAGAGGAAATTTGTTTGTTTCTATAAAGGAAGATCATCTTGTAGGAGACAAAAAAGGTGAAAAAGCACTTGTTTCACATATCAGATAGAATGATGACTGGGTCATAGAAAGTAGGTACTCACATCATATGACTGGTAATAAAATTAAGTTTATTAAAATCAATGAATATGATGGTCTTGTTGTGAGATTCATAAATAATTCACCCTTCTTAGTGAAAGGTAAAGGTACTATCTCCCTTAATGGAAAAATCATTGCAGACAATGTCTATTATGCTGGAGATCTAACACATAACTTGTTGACTATGGGTCAACTTAATGACAAAGGATACCAACTTGATTTTAAATGAGAAAAGTGTAGGATTATTGGAAGTTCTAATGATTATATTTCTATTGGAAGAGAAACCAAATGTCACTTATTTCAGTTGAACAATATAGTTAACAATTGTTTGGTTTCTAGGATTGAAGATAGCTAGTTATGGCATATAATATTTTTCCATGTCAACTTTGATATCTTGGTGAAAGTAAGAAATATTGATGTAGTAAGAGGATTGCCACAACTTGTGAAATGATATAACCTGATGTGTAAAGAGTGTCAACATGGTAATTTAACTAGTACATCTTCAAAAATAAAATCTTATCCATTAAATAATATACTTGATTTAGTACATACTAATTTGTGTGGTCCTATGAGACAAAAGAGTGACAATAGTGATCGGTACTTTATCCTATTTACTAATGATTATTCAAAAATAATGTGGGTTACATTTCTTATGGAAAAAGATGATGCATTCAATAATTTTACAGCTTTCAGAGCACTTGTAGAGAAGGAATTAGGAAAAAGTCTGAAGTGTTTAAGATTGGAGAGAGGAGGTGATTTCACATTAGATGAATTCATTAATTATTGTGAAGATAACAGTATATAGAGATAGATGTCTTCTCTGTGAACTCCTCATTAAAATGGTGTTGTAGAAATGAAGAATAGAACAATTGTTGATGCTGCAAGGACTATGTTGATATAGGGAAATATTTTGAAGATCTATTGGAGAGAAGAAATTAGCATTGTTGTTTATACTTTAAACCAAGTACAAGTGAATAAGGGAACCAAGAAAACACCCTATGAACTATGGTATGGTTATTCTCCTAGTGTAAAGTATTTCAAAAATTTTGGAAGTAATTGTTATATAAAAAGAGATGATTTTTTCTGGAAAATTTGATCCCAAAAGTGATGAAGGAATATTTTTGGATTATTAAACTAAGATAAAGGCCTAAAAATATTTTAACAAATGGAATAACAAAATGATTAAAAGTGCTAATGTGAAGATTGATGAATTTTATAAGAAATTTGAGGAAACAAGCAATAAATATACAAAAGATGATTGAGGAATAGAGTTTATTGAATCATAAGATCCTAGACAAGTGGAATAAAATAATGAAAGAGAAGTAGTGTGACTAAAAGAAGGAGAAGTTCCTAGGTCTGAATTGATAATCCCATTATATGTGAAGAGGAAAAACTATTTTCATCAAATAATTGGTGATAAGAATGCAACTGTATTGATAAGAAGTAAGGTTATAGAAAGCACATGATTGATATCATAATTTGAGCTAAAAATAGTAAATGAACTACTTAAAGATGATGGTTGGGTGAGAAAAATTAATGAAGAATTGGATCGGTTTGAGAAAAATAAAACTTGGACTCTTGTGCCAAGGCCTGAAGATAAAAATGTGATAGGTACAAAATAGGTTTCTAGGAATAAATGCAATGAGCATGGTGGAGTGATTAGAAACAAATAAAGACTTGTGTGTAAAGGTTATGAACAAGAAGAAGGCTTGGATTACAGTGAAACATTTTATCCTATAGAAAGATTGGAAGGTTTCATGATACTACTTTCTTATGCTACATTCAAGAATTTAAAGTCTATCAGATGGATGTGAAATCGGCATTTTTTAATAGAATTCTAGAGGAAGAGGTCTACATTGAGCAACTAGATGGATTTTCATTGACCAAGGATAAAAACATGGTATGCAAACTTAAAAAATCACTATATGGTCCAAAGAAAGCCCTTAGAGAATGGTATGACATATTGCACTCTTATCTTATTAGGATTGATTTTAATAGGACTTCTGATGATAGTAATGTTTACATAAAGGAGGAAGTTGAAAAGACATGAATTGCTAAAGTCTTTGTTGATGAAATAAATTTTGCTAGTGATGATGAGATGAGTATATCTTTTGCTGATGAGATGAAGAAATAATTTGAAATTTCAATGATAAGAGAAATTAATTTTTTCTTAGGATTGTAGATATCACAGTTGGACAATGGAATATACATATGTCAATCTAAATATGTGAAGGAGGTTTTGAAGAAATTTTTCATGGAAGATTCTAAACAAGTTGGTATCCCTATGATTACAGGTTGTAAACTATCGAAGGATGATGAATCTGAGTGTGTTAATGCCACTTTATATAGGTCCATTATTAGGAAGCTAGACTATATTGTACATAGTAGACTTGATATTGCACAAGAAATTGGTATAGTTCAAAGGTTTTCATCAAAATTTAAGGATTCACACATTGTTGTGGTAAAGAGAATATTTAGTGTGTATCTTAAAGGCACTATAGATTATGGATTATGGTATTCTCATGGAGGTAATTTTTGACTGAATGTTTTTACTAATTCTAATTGGGCAGGTAATGTAGATGAATGAAAGAGAAAAAGTGGTGGTATATTCTTTCTAGGTGGTAGGATTGCATCTTGGACAAAAATGACATAGAATTTCATATATCAATCTACAAATAAAGAAGAATATGTGGCTACATCTATCAATTGCACACAATTAGCTTGGATAAACAAAATCCTAGAAGGGATTAAGGAGAAAGTAACATAACCACTAACAATTTATTATGATAATAATAGTTCTATAAAAATTTCCAAGAACCTGATTATACACTCGAAGACCAATCACATTTCTATTAAGTACCATTTCTTGAGAGAACAGGTGCAGGAGAAAGTGGTGAGGTTGGAGTACATTCCAACTAAAGAGAAAATTGTAGATATCTTTACCAAACCACTTCTTAAGGATACTTTTGAGTATCTTAGAGGTAAGTCAGGGTTCATGCCCCTACCTAAGAAGAATTAAGATTAAAATGTTTCATCAATCTAGTGGGACTTACTATTATATTTTTTAGTTGATTGATGTAAAGGAGGACTCCTCCTTAGGGGGGGTAGTTAGATAGATGAAGTCTTGAGAATTATGGTGCCTTTGGCATTTTTGTCAAAGGGGAGAAAAACTTTGATGATAACTACCAAGTAAGGGGTAGAATAGTAGAGGGAGAGATAAAATATAAAGAGAAGATAAATTGGAGAGAAGTTGATGAGAAGTTTGGTTTGTTTCCATATAATAAAGATAAAGACAAAGTGTTGTGGTTCAGAACATGATTGATATTGCTCTATGTCTTTTCATCAATACCAAAGGAGGAGATTGTTAGCATAACTAATACATATGAGATGAATAAGTATGTTAATATCTTGATGATATGCCTTGACATTTATGTTGTTGTCATTAATGTCAACTTAGATATTCTTGGTTGACTATGTTCTTGATGTATCAAGTTATGATGGATAAGATGAATTGAGAGTTATGTTGTGAATTATGGTGTATAGTTTGGAGTTCATATGTTCTTAAAAGTGTGTAAAATGTTATATCTATAATGACACATTTGTACGATGAGTTTAATGCAAGTTATAATTAGTGAGATGAAGATAAGAAATCAATTTAGCAATGAAGGAGTAGAGAAGAAACATTTGATTAGTTTGTCTTACCGAAATGGAATTAGGTGTTGTGGTCTGAGTTGTGTGGTTATAATGATATTATTTCATTACTATTGAAATTGCATCAAGATTGATGATTGGTGGATAGAGTTACAAGACTCTAAAGTTCCGGAAAGTCAAGAAGGGAAATAATAGTGAAGAACAATTAGTTAGATCCTTGGTGGGGGAAGATCAGTTTGCAAACATGGTTAAGTATTCTAGATTATGTGATGATATGGAATGTTAGGTATGATTCTTATTGGTTGGTTTGATTGATAATTTATGAAGAGGTGCATGAACCTATGAAAGTATGATATGTTTGACTTTCCTTGTCAAATTGATGCTGCAATGGATTTGGAAAGCACACATGAAGTTGAAATTTTAATTATTTATTGGTAATGAATTTTACAGTTGAAGGATTGAGATAAATTTAATTGTAATGATGTAATTCAAATGCAATTGGGGCCTTAGTTGACCTAGTTAGTGAAAAATATATTTATGTCTTTTAATGTATTAGGAGAAGTGTGTGGAAGGGGAAGATTATGAATATATGAGTGTGATTTTAGTATTAAGATATTCTTCATGTGAAGAAGATATTCATATTGTTGTTCCCTAATAGCTGCAACAAATCCTTTTATAAAATCCTTTAATAGGGTCTCACTTTAGCTTGTTTTTAAAGTCCTCTAACAAGGCTACTCCTAAAAGGGTAGATCTCCTAACAAGGCTAGAGGTAAATCCTTTATGTGGGTGGCTCTTAAGAAGGTTTATTCTTAACCAAATGTCATTGTAATATTTTAACAAGGCTAAGCTCTTAACTATGTGTGCTCCATAACAGTGCATTTTTCTTAGTGGGTTCCATCCCCACTATGTTTTATTTCCAAGTTTGGTTTCCATGATAAAATTTTTGTTGTTTTGTGTTGAATTTATGTGGATGCTTAATTTATGATGTGTGTTTATCACAATTAAAAGTTATTTATTGGATGCATGTGGTCAAGTTTTGAAGATTGAGTTTTATTAGATTAGATTTGTGTTTATTAGTAAATTATTTATTCACACCCCCACCCGCCCTCTTAGAAATCTTAGGGAATGATTATTCTAACATTATTTCACTAGTAGCACTATTTGTAGATGCATCTTGTGTAGCTTTTTATAGATATATTTTACTCTAGGTTCTACCACAAGATGGTGTATGAGTAGACAATGGTCCACTATAGGTATATCTCTTTAGGTTCTAATTATTTTAATGACAGTCCATTTTATGATGAAATTTTGTTCTATTTTTCTAAGTCCTAGTCTTAGGATGTCATGATATTTGGTCATGGACCTTGATTTACTTTCATTTAGCTAGTTATATCTATCATGTATCCAAAGACTTGAGTTTTATTACATGGGCTGGTTGAACATATTATTTTTTAAGAAACTTTACGATATATTCAAGGGGCCCCACTTCAAGAGAAGTCCTTAGTTAGCTTAGTATTATTTCTGGCATCATTAAGCTAGAGTTCTCAATTTTGGTATGGTCCTACAACCATTATGAATCATCTCATGTGACTATTCCTATAGCCAAATAAGGTAGAGTAAATCTGGTCTCTAATACCTAGACTTTATTATAAATAGGTACATGAGTTTTGTTTTAACATTTAAATCTAAAAATAATTTAATTCTCTTATTTCTAAGCATTCATTTTCCATATCTTTAGATTTAGAATGGCTTTGGTGGGGACTTAGTCCACATACCATGCTGAACCCATTTCATGTTCATGTTCCTATCTTGAGAAGTAAATGAGCCTTCACCACAAGAAAAATAGCTTGCCAGATAGGATGTCCAATCCCTGAGTCAAACGTTACCACCTAGTTATTAACCCAATTATAGAGTCAAGCATTTTTTGCATCATTTCTAGGGATGACATCAAACTAGGAACCTATTAAAGTCATGAGTAATTACTATTAGTATTTGATGTTACTGAGAGGTGAGGCAGGGGGGTGGGGTGAATGAGTACAAATTGGTTGCAACCTAATTCAACCATCAATCTAATTAACATTAGTAGAAACTTCCAAATAACAAAATATATAACTAACACAATGAAATAAAAGTAAATAATATCATACATCCACACATGTATCACACATAAAACACTTATTTTTCTCATGGAAACCCTTGGTTAGAGGGATAAAACCATAATAGGGATGACACCCACAATCCCTTCACTATAGTAAAAGGGTTTTCCATGTTAGGAGCTATAAATACCCTTTCTAAGGGCTCAACTTGTTAGGAGTGACTAGTACACTTTTAGGAGTACAATGATATTTGTTAAGATCTACCTTGCTAGAGGATTTAAGATCCTTTTTGTGAGTCTACCTAGTTAGGATATTTTTAATAGAAGACCTATTAAAGTCCATCTAGTTAAGGGAATTTTGTTGCCACAACTATTAGGGAACAACAAGTAATGATCTAGGTATAACATTACTTTCCTGATAGATCAGTGACTAGTACACTTTTAGGAGTACAATGATATTTGTTAAGATCTACCTTGCTAGAGGATTTAAGATCCTTTTTGTGAGTCTACCTAGTTAGGATATTTTTAATAGAAGACCTATTAAAGTCCATCTAGTTAAGGGAATTTTGTTGCCACAACTATTAGGGAACAACAAGTAATGATCTAGGTATAACATTACTTTCCTGATAGATCAGTGACTAGTACACTTTTAGGAGTACAATGATATTTGTTAAGATCTACCTTGCTAGAGGATTTAAGATCCTTTTTGTGAGTCTACCTAGTTAGGATATTTTTAATAGAAGACCTATTAAAGTCCATCTAGTTAAGGGAATTTTGTTGCCACAACTATTAGGGAACAACAAGTAATGATCTAGGTATAACATTACTTTCCTGATAGATCCAAACTATTCTCTTCTCTCTGTAACTAATCTTTGATCTAGCTCTACTCAAAATCTTGATCATAACCTAGCAATCATGAATTTAACTTCATACAATCAACCATAACATCAATTTCATCTCTTTTACAATAATAGTAGTACCAATTATATATGAAATTTGAACCAAAATAAAAAATGAAATTCAAATAGTTTCCCTCTCAGGTACCACATGTCAAAATGAAAAAATTAATGTTAAACATGTTTTACCATGATTGTGTCAGCCCAAAATAAGCTTTGCAAGTTATATCTCTAAGATAGTTAAACACATTTTTACTTCTCCAATGCATCACACTAAATCCAACTCACTGATTTATTTTAGTGTATAAATGATAGCTAATAAAATATTTATCATCTAAGACACATCACCATAAGAACTATAATCACTCTAATATCCATACCGATTGTTGATCTAAGATCTACCACTAGTAGCTCAAAAACTTGGACTCATAAGCATGTAACATATTCTGACACTAAAATTCTTGCACAACGGTTGTCTAAATGAGTTGCGGTTGCAACCATAAAATGTTATGAATATACCCATACTATGTTTAAGACTGCTCCACTTAATTACTTCTCAAACATCATCCCTTCCTACATCTCCATCTATAACTGATTTCTTCTTAATGACCTTATCAATTGGTCTAATCATCTGATATTACTATTTTTCAATAAATGAAAACTAAAACCACTACTACCCATGAAATCTCACCAAAATGCATCACAATGCCAACAATATCCCCCTTTGGCATTGATGGAAAACTTTGGGAAAATATGTCTATCTCCTTAAGTTTATCTTGGTACTAATCAAATCAAACAAACATAGACTCCCCTTGACACCATCCATATTAAAATCATATACATATATCTATAGAGACATATTTTCACCTATCCTTACTCTCCCCCTTTTGTCAAAATTTAAAAAGGTTCACATCCTGTGAAATACATATTTTAAGTTTACCTTTTTTGTCCCCAGTGACATCTCCCATGACTTTTGCAAATGATTCATTGCAATGATCTTCACATATAGATCAAATGTCAATTCCTTCATGGCATCCATAGCACTCATGTTTGGTAATCTAATTAGAGCTTCTATATTCTTCACATTTTTTTGCATCACTTGTATTGTAGGGACTAAGTATGATTGTAACTCAAGTAGAGTGATGACCCTCTTCTCTTGTTCTACTCGAAACTTTGTAACCTTGTGTATGATCATTTTCACTTTAGAACTATTTTATTCTATAGACCTTCTAATGGTATCAAATTGATCAATTAAATAGTCAATCTCCCTTTGTGATTCATCTCTTCTCACCTCCAGATCCTTGGTTAAATCTTAAAGTTTAGATACTTTAGTCAGTAACTGATCGACTTTCTTTAGTATGACCTTAGTTTCATCTAGTAATCTAGAAAGTGTCTTCTTATCTTTTGTAATCTTCTCCACCAATTTTATTATCATTTTCTTCTCATAATGAGACTCCTACCAACTTAATTAATGTAGTATCATTGTTAGAAGTTTGATCTGCAATAGCCTTAATTAATGTTTCCATCTAATCAATCACTATTGCATCTATGTCATAAAATTTCTCTATATCAGGCTCATCAACATTTTGTTGTTAACTAGTACCTTCCTGATATATTTTTCTTGATATACTTCCTTCTATGATTTCAAATTTTTCTTCCATATCTCCATAGTTTCATTATCTACACTTTGTGCTTCTCCAACAATTATTCTTCTAGATATACTTCTGATATTGAATTCTCGATGGTAGGATTCAACCATTATATTTGCATCCTCAAGCTTCAAATCCAAAGTTACTTGCATAATAGCTCTCTCCATGATCTCTCTATCCAACTTAAAGGCTTCTTTCCATCTTCGATCAATTGATTTAAACCGTTCTTTAGGTAGGAATTTGAATAGTTCACTTGGAGTTCTATAGAATTTGTGTAAGTTTCTTCTTTTCACTTAATTCTCCTAAAATAAACCTCCTTTACACTGAAATAATATCCTCTACCTCCTTAAGATGTTCTACTTTTTGTCTTATCACCAGTTCTTTAGACTGTATTTGTATCATTAGTGTAATCTCTTCCATAGGAATATGTTCAATCAATACTTCATCTCTGCCGATTTGACCAACATATTGTGCTCCAATGTCATGTACTTGCTTAGGGATATCAAAAATAAAATCACCTATTATCTCTTTAGTAGTAAATATGTTATCAAATTGCTCTATATTAGGCTCATCAACATTTTGTTGTTAACTAGTACCTTCTTGATCCTTTTTCTCTTGATCTACTTCCTTCTATGACTTCCAATTTTACTTCCATATCTCTATAGTTTCATCATGTACACATTTTGCTTCTCCAACAATTATTCTTCAATATTTTCTTCTGATCTTGAAATCTTGATGGTAGGCTTCAACCATTATTAAGTTCCATCCTCAATCTTCAAATCTAATGTTACTTGCATAAGATCTCTCTCCATGATCTTTCTATCCAACTTAAGTTCTTCTTTCCATATTCCATCAATTGATTTAAACAATTCTTTAGGTAGGAATTTGAATAGTTCACTTGGAGTTCTATAGAATTTGTGAAGGCTTCATACGATTTCCTACTTTGAATTTCTTTTTTCTTGATCACTATAGTATTCATATCTTCTTGCAATACTACCCATTCTACCACTTTTGATTATGTCCTTGAAAATGAAATCAATAGTAGGGGCATTTTTTTACCACTCTCTTTCAACTTCTTTACTTCTTTGTCTGAATCAGTTCTATCTTCTTCATCTTCTATTATTTCTCCCTACTTACTGATCTCACTAGATTTTCTTTTCTTCCTCTTAGGTTTTCTTCATTGCTGGAGTCTCCTCTTCTTTTCTATTCTCTTCCTTTTCATATGTAACTAGATTAACTTGTGTTGGTTATATTAGATACAACTAAGAGGGGTGTGAATCAATTGTATGCCCTCAATATTAAATTTATCTTTTCACATCAAAACATTAAATACAAATGTGAAACATCAAAATTAACACATATTAAAATACCAAGAATTACTATTGAGGAGACCATGTTAGGGAAAAAACTATGGTGGGAATGAAACCTACAATATGATGCACTAGTAATAAAGTATCTCATTTACAAGACCTTTCCCTATTATGAGCAGATAAATAAAACTAGTACAAATTCCCTATTAAAGAGTATACTCTTTTATTTGAGACAACAACCTTGTAGGAGTTGGTAAGATGATATTTTATTCACTTAGAGTAAATTTCCCAATGTGAAGGCTAAATCTACCTTCTAAAGGTTAAACCTACCTTATGGAACTACTGTCCAAATCTAAGTATATACATATACTCATAACTGATAATGAAATAACTATCAACAACTCCTTTGCTAAAATAGTTCTAATAAAGTACAATAATCACAGTGCCTTCTCTACATCCAACAGTCATCACATCCACACCTTCTTGACCACACATTCTTTCCATCACTTGTTTCACTTCTATATACAACATACAAATGATTTTATTAGGTCAGCACCAAATTGAAATTTCCTAAAAAAATGATTATAGAAACTCTTGTCAAGGTACACATGGGATCATGTACAATAAAATAAAAAACATCAGTCAACTAGCATACTCCATAATATACAAATTATGTTGACACAAGGTAGAACAAGCCAGATCCCAGAGGTTGACACCAAATAAGACTTCTATAGGTCAAACACAAAGGATAATATCACCAAGAGCATGATAATCAAGGAATAAGGGAAATTATTCATCAACGTGTCTTCTATCATAGCCTGAATGTGAATAACATGAATCCATCTTGCATCCAAGTAAATAAAAAAATTCAGAGACAAACTCTTCTATAGACCTTTGTTTCTATTCCTACAACCAGTCTATACTAAAAATGTTGTAACTTATTTGTTTAATTAAATTATTGCATGTAATCTTAGATATAATATCTAAACTCCTTCTGAAACATACATCCAAGGTCATAGAGTTAGACATTTCATACATAGCCCATACAACCATGATGATTCTACATGTTACTATCTTAGCCATTTTTACTACAACATTAGATATAGTCAATCTTCTAAAATATATGTTCACATCAATGATAAAACATGTCAAGAAAAAATTACAAAAATCTCTCCCTTTGGTATGGTTGGAAACATATGAGAAAAACCATCAACCCAAAAGCCATCTCAACATCCTCTACACATCTCTCCTTGAACCAATAAGGGTTTATCTTATATTCCCCCCATTTAAAATTAATAACAAAGGGTTACTTTTCCTTTTGAATATCCTACCATTGCAAGGTATATCTTTTTCACATCTTCATACCTACAAAGAAGCATGAAATCACCTAGAAAAGTGTTGTTATGTCACGCAATCACTTCCCCTAAGGAGTACATCCAAGCATCAAGTCTAGTGAATAATACATCTCTAATAGCTACTGGACCGATGCATTATCATATCATCTAGTTCTCGCAATGAGGGTTTTTCACCCCAAGCATACCTCTAGGATACTCAAAGATATCTTTTTGGAAAATGTTTAGTGAATATATTGGCTAATTTCTCCTTTCTACTGACATACTCAACTCTGACTTCTTTTTCTACAACTTTCTCTCTCAAATAATGATATTTGATTAAAATATGTTTAATTTTTTATTGCACAATATTAGTTTTTGACATATTGATTGTGCTTGTATTGTCACAATGAATAAAAAATGGTTCTTCAAAGCTTATTCCAATATCCTTCAGCATCTATTTCATCGAAACAACCTTTGAACAGTTTAAAGAAGGAACCACATACTTTGATTCAGCTATAGATTGAGCAACACAACCATGTTTCTTTCTTAAATAAGAGACTAACCTCTTTCCAAGGAAGAATGCACCACCAATGGCTCTCTTAATGTCATTAGTACATCCATCCCAATCAGCATTAGTATATGTATGTAGGGTAAAGTTATATGTCTCAACATAGCACAACCTAAATTCCAATGTATCTTTCAAATACCTAAACATCCCTTTTACTACAATATAATAAGTCCCTTTTGGATATTCTTGAAACCTTAGAACAATTCCAACTGCATTTTTAATATTTGTTCTAGTATGCATTACATATTATAATCATCAAACCATGGATCTTTACTTTTTTTTATACCCAATAATCATAGGTGTTCCAATAGGTTTACAATCTCCCATGCCAAATTTTTTCAGTAACTCCTTGAGGTACTTGGCTTGAGAAATAAAAATTCCATGTTTACTTTGTGCAATTTGAAAACCAAGAAAGAACTTCATTTCACCAATCATAGACATTTAAAATTCATCTTTCATTTATTTAGGAAATTTATTTCTCATTTCATCATTTCTCCCAAATATAATATCATCTTCAAATACTTCTATGATAAGATTCCATCTTTTCTAACTCTCAAATATAAATTACTTTTTGCACTACCTTTTTTGAAATGATGATATAATAAATACCTTTCAAGTCATGCATACCAAGCTCTAGGATCTTTCTTGAGCTCATACACAACCTTTTTCAACCAACAAACCATGTCTTTGTCATCTATCAAGGGAAAACCATCACGATCCTCAATGTATACTTTTTCCACATCACCATTTAAAAATGCATATTTCACATCCATTTGATATACTTTGAAGTCCTTGTAGGCAAAAAAGATAATAAATAGTTTTACTATCTCCAATCTAGCCATAGGTGAAAAAGATTCTTCAAAGTCTATTCCTTCTTTTTGTGAGTAGCCTGTATAGACCAATCTTTCTTTTTTCCTCATAATTGTTCCCTCTTCATTCATTTTGTTTTTGAATACCCATTTAAATTGAATAAAATTCTTTCCTTCAAGTCTAGGAACTAATTCCCATGTTTTTTTCTTTATTATCTAATCCATTTCTTCTTTCATTGCATTAACCCATAATTCATATTTATAAGCCTCATGAGTAGATTTAGGTTCCACTTGTAAAATTAGATATAAGTCATGTCTAGCTTTAGACCTAGTTAACATTCCTTGAGTCCTATCACCAATAATATGATTTTTAGGATGGTTTCTTGGTAAATACCTTGGAATTTTGTGATCTTCTGATTGTTGACTCTAAAATATATTCCTATCATTGTCAAAATCAATTAAGTCTTCTACTTCAATAGTCTTTTCTGAGTTTTGGCCATAGATTTTTTCTTGAACTTTAAACTTCTCATTAATTATTACATTTATTCTCTCAACTATCTTTCTCAATCTCAAGTTAAAACATTTGTAAGCTTTAATTTTGGTAGAGTAACCAAGAAAGATATCTTCATTTCTTCTTGAATCAAACTTACCTACCTCATCATCTCTTTTGATAAAGAATTTCCTACCAAATATTCTAAAATATTTCACACTAGGAGTATAAAAAAACCAAAGGTCATATGGTGTTTTGGTATTACCTTCCCTGACCTAAATCTTGTTCAATGTGTAAACTTTAGTATTGATATCTTCCCTCCAATGAACATGCAATAGATTTCCTTCAATCATCATTCTTCTAGCAACATCCATTATAGTTTGTTCCTTCTTTCTTCAAACCCATTCTACTATGGAGTCCTAGCAGTAGAATTATACTTATATATCCCATGTTCTTCTCACTATTAATTAAATGCAACAGATGTAAACACTCCTTTTTTTGACCTCAAACCTGATTTATTTTCTACTTTTTCCTTGTAGATCTTGAACTTGTCAAATTCCTCTGATTTTTCTTTAAGAAAAGAAACCCACATCACTCTAGAATGATCATCAACAAATAGTATGAAGTACCTTTCACCATAAGAAGATACAGTCCTTGTAGGATCAAAGAGATCTATATACACCAGATCTAGCTTGATTTTGGTAGTGAATGACTTGCTCTAAAATTTCACCTTTATTTTTTTTCCCATTACACATTCTTTGTACATAGTCTTATAGGGCTTCACAATTTTTGGTAAACCCCTAACTGCATTGATTTTACTTTCCTTCACAATGTTATCCAAATTCACATGAAAAAATATTCTTGTCCATAGCCAAATTTCATCAACCTAAAAAAAAATATCTTTCTTTTGATGTATTCAGTTGAAATAGATTACCTCTTGTCTTTGTTCCTAATGCAATCAAGTTTCCCTTTTTTCCTCTTATACTACATGATCCATTTCTAAACTAAAATTAATAAAATTTATCTATAAGATGTCCAACACTCAACAAGTTATGTGTATGCCCATCAAAAAGAAATAAATCATCATTGTTAGTATTTCCATCTAGAGAAATAGGTCCTACTCCACCAATAAATTTAGGAGTATTATCACTAAATATGACAACTCTATCATGTCATACATTTTTAACTTAACAAACTTATCTTTATCACTAGTCATGTGATGTGACCATCCACTATCAATGATCAATTCAAGTTCTCTTTAAACATGTGATACTAAGGCCTTTTCTTGATGAATAGGGTCAACATCCTTTATAGCTACAAACCTAATCTCATCTACTATTGGATCATCCTCATAAATACCTTCACAAGCGTAATAGTATTCCTCATCATAGAAATATGACCTAGTGAACACAGGTTTGTATTTAGAGATGCTTTTAGGACCTCTAGATGTAAAGTAACCAACTTTATTGCAAGAAATACATTTCAAGGGTAATTTTCCTTGAAATTTACTCATACCTCTTTTCTCCTTTTTTGTGACTAGAGAAACAAGTTCATCCATCTTCCTATCTTTCTTCCCTATTTCCATTAGTTCATATCCATAATCTTCAAGCTAAGGATATTTATTAACTCTACTAGTGTTTGCAACACTTGATGATGTCTTTTTTGTCATTATGAATAATTGCCTTGAATGCAGTTTTTGTCTTAGGTACTAGATCTTGTAACTTTATAGCCTCAAAGATAGTTAACTTAGCTATCAAAATCTCTCTATTTAATCCATGAGTTAATATAATGATCTCCTCAATCTCCTGTACTTTGGTTTTGGAAGTAGGTGTTAGAGATCTTGTAATCTTTGCAATGACCTCTTCTTCAATATAAGTGCTTCCTAAATTTCTTATCCCTATAACAACTTATGAGTCCCTCTAAGAATAAGGTTTGATATTTTTATTTTCTCTCATTTTTAGATTTTCCATCTTTGTCTTTCAGTTTTGTAAATTTTATGAGATGAATCAAGGTCCTAAACTTTTGTAAATTCTTCTTCAGATAATGTTCTTATCTAAAATTTCCTTACAACCATATTGCAAGAAAATATCTTCTTTTCATCATCAATAGCCTTAGGAAAATTACTTTCTGCAACAATCTTTTCTTTATTCTTTGTATTCATGCAATAATCAATTCCTAGGCATAACAAATGTGTCCCCATCTTATTCTTACAATTGTCAATTTTTTTAGCATCAGTCCTTCCTATAGTAAGCCATCTTTAGATAATGTCAAGTGGTCAAGCTTTCTATATGAGGAACAAGTTCTCTGATACCAAGTGTTAGATAAAACTAAGAGGGTGGGGTGAATTAGTTGTATGTCGTTAACATAAAATTTATCTTTTCACATCAAAAAATTAAATGCAAATCTAAAACCTCAAAATTAACATAGATCAAAACACCAAGAATTATTTTCGAGGAAACCTTGTTAAGGGAAAAACCCTAGTGTGGATGAAACCAATAGTATAATGCACTAGTAATAAAGTATCTTAGTTATAATACCTTTCCCTATTAGGAGTAGATAAATAAAACTAGTAAAAAGTCCCTCTTAAAGGACAAACTCTTTTCTTTGAGTTAGCAACCTTGTTAGGAGTTGATAAGATAATATTTTCTTCCCTGAGAGAAACTAACCGAATGTGAAGGTTATATCCACCTTCTAAAGGTTACACCCACCTTCTAGAAACACTATCTTAATGTAAGTATATAAATATAGTAATAATTGATAATGAAATGACTAACAACAAATATTTTGGTAAAATAGTTCCAATGAAGTACAACAATCACAATGTTTGCTCTACATCTAGCAATGCTCACATCCACACCTTCTTGACCATGTATTATTTGCATCACTTGTTTTGTTACTTTATACAAGATACAAATGATTTATTAGGCTGGCACAAAATTGGAATTTAATAATAAAAATGATTACATAAAATCTTGTCAAGATACACATGGGATCTTAGACAAGAAAATAGAAATATCAACCATCCAACATGCTCCATAATCAAAAAATTATGTTTTCACAATAGAGAACATACCACATCCCATAGATCAACACCAAATAAGACCTCACAAGGTCACACACAATAGCTAACATCACAAAGAGCGTGGAAATAAAAAAAGAAATAAAATTATTACTCAATGAGTCTTCTATCATAATCTAAATGTACATAACATGAATCCATCTCACATCCAAGTTAACATAGAAATTTAGAGACTAATTCTGCCACAGACCTCTATTTCTATTCATGCAACTAGTTTGTACTAAAAATGTTGTAACTTATTCCTCTGATTAAATTATTTCATACAATCTTAGATATAAGATATAAAACCTTTCTAAAATATACATCCAAGATCATAGAGTCAAACATGCCATACATAGCCCATACAACCATGATGATTATACATGTTCCTGTCTTAACCATTTTTACTACAACATCAAATTCAACCAGTCTTCTAAAACATGTGTTGACATCAATGACAATACATGTTAGGAAACAATTCCAACATGTTAATTAACATCAATAGCTTTAGTAGAAGTACATGATTCTATATTTTCAACAATCTTTGTCAACTTCTCAATTATTCTCCTTGTCTTCCTTTGTATCACTAATTTGTTTATCTGATTCTAAATCTCAAGAATAACTTATTCATATGTTCCAAACCTAGGTTTTGTAGCATCTATAGGTTTAGATAATAGTGATAACCTACAACTGATTAAATAACTTGATGAACTAAATGAAAAAGTGAAAGATAGTGATTAGACATCACCGAGCTACTAAAGTGACATGTAAGGAAATTAAATCAGTCAATATGTATTATCATTGATGTCAACTAGTTTTGACTATACTTATTGTTATCATATTTTGACACATTTTGAAAGCCTAATTACTAGATGAGCTACAATAACCTAGTTTGTGTTATTAGGTGATCTAGATTAGATTTGTGTTCATTTAATTGTAATACATGGAAAAGAAAAGGAAATGAATAGCATCTATATCTATACATACATCTATCGGTATCATTTTGTACTGAGAAAAAAGTAAAGGAGCTGAAAAGAAAGAACATCTATCTAGGCTCACATAGGCTGTGAGCATAGCCTTTACCAGAAATAGATGAATGAGTGTAAATATACATTTAAATTAAGAGGTGGTATTGGGGTACTAGACATTACCTGGTAATGAGATGTTGATCATTCTGTGTGCCCAACATGCTCCTGTGATCCAAAACCTGCAAAAGAAGAAGAAGGGGATTTGGGTTAGATCTAATGGATCTAAACAATGCCTGGTATCACAATATAGTAATGCATATACACACTCAGCCATACACCTCTAACAAAGGCTATGCTTAGGGCATGCACATCAAGGAGCCCCTATAAATAAATGAGATACCATTGTTTTTACTGATGTGTTTGTTTCATGTGCAGATACAAGGAAGCTGATCCATAATGTTTTCATGAATGACCTGGGCCCTTGACGTAGATCATGATAGGAAAAATCTAGGTTCCTTATCAAGTGATTGTGTCAAGGGCCAAGAGCACACACAATGTGTACACATAGAGGACATTCAAAAGATCCAGCATTAAGAGAAATAAAGTAATGAAACAAAGGGTTATATGACATCAAGTGTTGAACAAAGCTAATTACAAAGTACATAGATCTATGAAGAAGATAGGGCACTCTATTGCATAGATGTTCAAATGGCACATAGGTGTAATAGGGCACATATCCATATGATCATATAAGTACAACAGATTATGCTCAAGGTAGACTCAATACATTTCATTTAGAGCATAAATATGTTTCAATCTACATTCTACATTCTGATATGGTTACAGGGCATGATAGTCAGGGCTTTTAAATGTAATATCCTTCATGTATAAGAGTTGGTGCATAACTAATCTGATGCTGATAATGTAAATCAAGGATACAAGTATATGTGCCTCTGAGAGTACCCAGCATGATCAAATCTACAGGATCTCACAGTGCAATAATAGGACAGGACAATAATAGTAGTACCACAATGAATGTGCCAATTGTAATGAAGATATGGTAACTAGTAAGTGTGCATGGTGGTATGCTCTCAGGCCATGATAGTGAGAACAATCTAGTGAACACATTCAGTCCCAGTGGCATGGTGAGGAGATAAGGAGTGAATGCTCTATTTCATGGCTCATGGGATGGACATGAGATGATGATAAACATTGCATATATGTTATTTTTCCAGTAGCAGGACCTTCAAACCAAACAATGGACATATAGCAAATACAATATCAAAAGGACTACACCATAGCAAGATGTTCGAGGGTTTATGCATAAGTCCACAAATATAAGATCACATCCGCATACAGTGTTTGATATAGTTAATACATACAAAATGTATAGATCATGGGTCCCCTAGCATGCTCTCAGGCCATGATCATCGGGCTCAATATCAAATGGAGGATAATAGAAAAATGTGCCCTAATATTTAATTCTCGGGCCTGTTAGACAAATATAGAGGAGTCATCAACCTCAATACGAGATGCCACAGCAGGGGAAAAATAGAATATAAATGTGCCATAATCACAATATAAGGAGTTTCAAATTATAACAAAGAGCAATAATGTCATGCCCTAGGCATTCACAGGCAATTTCAACATTGATTCTCAATAAATACAATATTAGTAGCGATGTTATTACACATTACAGTACCCGCATCGATAATCAACAAACATGAAAAAATCCAAAGACAACAAACAATGAGTCCGCAAGAAACATCAATATGCAATTCATGGGCTTTATAAACAGTCACTATGTCTTGCTTCCAATGCAACAGTAAACACAACATAAGGAGGAAGACAATGTAAGCATCTAATGATGCCCTAGCTCTTTTGTGTGCAAATACAACCACAACACATTCATAGCCTGAGCTACATCACAAGCAGAGAAATGCAATCGAGTTCCATATGTATGCCACGGTTTGTTATAGATCACAAAGATTCAAATAGATAACGGTGTCTACATATGCTTCAAATAAAACAGTAGTGCAATACATACATTTCATGCCCTAGCTTTAGTGCTCTCGGGCTAATTGCAAACAATAAACAATATGGATGTAACTATTCAGTAGTGATAATTGAAGGATAGAACCAAGCAAGCAATGACAACATCAATAACCAATGCCCTCATAGGAAAGCAATACAGTGAGCTTGATGTATCATGATACCCTAGTGTTATAGGGCTTTTCAAAACAAAGATAGAACATGTGCATCAAAACAACAGTGCCCTAGTTTTGTAATAGTACCCCGAAATGTAATGAAAGCAATAATCCAAACATCAATAGTGGATTCAAACATCAGAATGCAATGATTGAAGAAAGATAAATAGTGCTATATCAAAACTAGTGCCTTAATCAGAGCCTTTTGAATATGCAGTGAAGAGAATGATTTCATTTGAAGTGCCTACCTCATGTTGCCAAATTGATAAGGTGTTGTTGCTATTTCTATTTCAATAATGGAAAGATGCCATCGAGAGTTGTAGTGGAGTTTGGTATGTTGCCAGGTGCCGAGTGTAAAATCCATGATTACAGAGGTTCCCATTTTCGAAGGAGGGTTTCATTTTAGCATCTTTCTTTTGTCTCCTCTTTTAGGGTTGAGAAAATATTTCGACTCTCTTTCGATATGTGTTTCACGGGCATAGAAATTTTTTTCATGTAGAGATATTAATATAATTATCTCTTTTGAGGTAATTATATTAATTATGTTGATGCCATAGAATTCATTTTGACTTAGGTGATTAATGTTATTTAAATCATGTTTTTCATATGTGGGGGGGGGGGTCTATTATTTTTAGGATATTCATGTGTTAGGTGGATATGTATAAAATTGTAAACATTTCAAATATGCTTTCCCCTTTCATTTAGGGTTGAGAACTATTTGTTAATGTATTTAGGATCCACTTGTGTTGGCATAGTAGGGGAATATTTTAATTGTAAAGGTCATTGCAAGGTATTATTGTAGATATTGACAAGTGGTGTTTTATGAGCCCTTGTCAGATACCATTTACAAAGCATGACTTAGTGGGTAATGGTCTCCCTTTGGAATATCCATTTTTAAGGGTCCCCACTTTTTCCACCCCTATATTCTCAGGAACGTGGCATCCAAAATTTAGAGTGATGAGATCATGGCTGAGGTTTTTCTATTATTGGCAAAGTGATGGTCTTCAATGCAGATTCCAGAGATTTTCTTTATAGGTCTCTCACCTTTGGTGATTGAAGGTTGGTTCTTCATTCCCTCATTCTCAGGAGGTGAATTTTGTAGCTCTTGTGAAGCAATCTGATATTGTAGCTCCTTTTTATCCCAGCTAATAGAAAAATTGTCCCTTCTTTTTCTATAATTTGTGAGGTTGTTAATGAGTTTAGTGTTATGTATTGTGATTGAAATTGATCCATTACATAGTACTATGTTCATCTGATTGTTTTGCAAGCATTGGTTTTCTGGAAAGTTTTTCAAATCTGTGTGCATTATATTGTGTTGAGTTGTGAAAATCATCTTTCCTTCTCATTCACCTTCAGCACTTGATTGTTTTTCTAAAAGGAAAATCAGATTTGGGGAAGTTGTGGAGTCCTTGTTATGTACTGGGGTTATATTGTGAGTGGTTTTCAGATTGTGGATCTATTCAGTTTGGTGAATCACCTAAGTTAGATTTAGTTTCAGTTTTATGCAATCTCTATCCCTTTCCTTTCAAAATCGATACAGTTCAGGTGATACAAATGAGGAAGCTAGCCCTTAATCCAAAGGTTTATTCTCAAGAAACAGTCCCACATCTTGAGAGTATTCCCATGTTTCATGAGATTGTTGGGTTTTTACTTAGCCATCATGGGTGTAATCCCTAGTGACAACAATTTTTTGCACACCCGGTGGGACCCATGACTCAATGAGTCTGATTTCCTAGAAAGTTTATTGCAAGTTATTATTTTCTATGAGTAGTGACAGTGTTTTGAAGTCATACTTGGTGACTCTAATGGTGTGTTATGCAGATCAGTATATAATCTTATGAGTGGGATTCCAACCAGGGAGAGTAAGAATCCTTTTGTGTATGCAGAGCTACCATCTATCAGGAAGAAGCCCAAAGCAGCTTAGGCTGGTACATCTAAAACCCCTAAATCTACTCCTAAGCCTATTCATAAGCCTACAAGTGTTTCACCAGCACCTCAAGTATCAGTAACCCAAACTCCAGTCTTTCAGGTTCTAGTATCTTAGGCTCCCTTAAATCCACTAATGGCTCAGCATAGAGTACATCCTTTTGTAGCTTTTAATCAAGGCAACCCTTTAAATTTGTAGTAGGATGATGATATACCTATCTCAGCCCTTAAAATTCTACCTACCTTTACAGGAGAAGATCAAACATCAACCATTGAACATATAAGAGATGTGACATCCCTTTGTGGCCTACATCATATTACTCAAGATAATGTTGCTGTGAGATTGTTGGCAGCCTCTTTTAAAGGCAAGGCTTTGCAATGGTTTAGAAGTTTTCCAGTTGGCTCTATTGCCAATTGGGATGCATTGGGTCAATCCTTGACCAATCAGTTTGAAGACAAATCAGACCATCTATCATTAGTTGAACACCTAACCACTATCAAAAGGGCACCTTAAGAATATATGATGGATTTTAACTTTAGATTTCAAAGAACTTGGCAAAGAATACCAGCTACCGTTAGGCCATCTAGCCAACATGCCTTCCTATATTATTTGAGGGCCCTCAATAGTGATATCTTTGTTATGATCCAATCAATGGGTGGGAATAATCTACTGGCAGCTTATGACCTTGCTATAAGAGCTGAGAACAGTCTAATCCAAGCTGGGAAGATAGCCCCTAGGTCCCCAATGCCTATTTTTCTAGAGCTTCATCCTATTATCAAAGTGATTCCACCCTTGGCATCTATTCCACCTCTCCCAGCTCCCCCTCAACAAGTTGCCAACCCTATTGTGGATCAATCCCAAGAGCTGATTGAGATTAAAAAGGCCTTGTAAACAGTTACTAATGAGCTAGTTAGTCTAAAGAAGCAATAGTCCCAACCTTACCAGCAACCCTATCAGCAACCTTACCAGCAACCCTATCAAAATCATTACCAAAAAAACAAACCCCAATACCAGCAAGGTTAGCAAGGTCAAACAAGGAGTTATAACCAAAAGACTAGCCAGCCTTATAATCCTAACATTCCTAGTGCTTCTAGGGAATTGGTTCTTATAGCCCAGAATAACATGGCACAAGATTACCAATGGGGCTGCCCTTGCAATCAGCAACATATCTAGGGGATGTGTCTGAGTGGCTTTGCTCAAGCCCTCATGGTGTAGAATAATATGATGATGCCACTGGAGATGGTTCAACAACCAAGAATCCAATAGGATCCAACTGTTACTACAAATGAAACCCAGGCTGTTGAGGCAACATTGATGAACTTTCAAAAGGAAGATTTTTGTGGAGTGATATCTTCACCTAATGACAATTCGACCCACACTCCTATTGCGGCCAATACATGATCTAAGAAAAAGGCTTTAGAAATAGAGCAAGTGGCCTCTACCAGTCAGTCAAATCCCATTCAGAATCTACCACCTAAGCTAGTTCAAGTTTCAGCTATAGACCAGTCAAAAGAAACAAAGGAACCAGCTAAGGTGACTACTCAGTTGGTGCCTACACAAGCTAAAACTATTTTTCCAAAAGGGCAACCTAAGGTGAATTTGATATCATTTAATATAATAGAACAAATGAAGAAGACATCAATCAATGTTCCTTTGATTGACACTCTGGCAATCCCTGGACAAAAGGAGCTGATGATGAATGAATTGGCTAAGATCTCATCAAGCCAAGGAGCTATTTTGGAGTAGCCTAAGGGCTTGGTGGCTGGAACCCCTCAAGAAGATCAGCAAAAGGAAGAGAGTAGTTCATAGCTAGCTGTTGTTTCTCAAGTTAAGCCTCCTCCTTTCTATCTAACTCTTATTGTTGGAAATCATTTGATCCATAACTGCATGATAGATTCAGGAGCTAGTAGTTCTGTGATCTCTAAATAGTTGGCAGATTTATTAGTTACCCTATGAACCATTGAATAAGCCTATTGTCTAGCTTGATGGGTCATCAGTCAATACCTTGGGAGTTATTAAAGACCTAACCCTCACTCTTCATGAATGCCCTACCTTTTCCATCCCTCAAGATGTTTATGTTATTGATTTGCCTCCTCTTTTTGCTTTCTGTTTGAGTAGAGATTTCATTGCTAGGATAGGGGGATATCTCTCAACTGATTGGTCTCACTTATATTTTAAGACAAGGTATGGAGCCAAGGTCAGGATCAGGTCTGAGCCTTTTGCAAAAACCCATGTTGAACCATATACCCTGAGCCTTGTAAATGCTAATTTGATGTATCATGATCAAGAATCAATTGATTCTAAGCCTGAGATCAGTGATAGGAAGTTTCCTAACATAGCACTACATGAGTGGGCTGAAAAAAATTTAGAAAATGAGGATCCTTTCAGAAATATAGATGTGGCTGGCATTGGAACATTTATCATTCATGAAGGAGATATTGTGATGCCAGAATTGATTAAAAAGGAGAACAAAAATTCTACCAACCATGATGATGATGATTTATGGAAACTTTCCTTTAATGGGGCTAGAAGCAAAGTGGGCTCAGGTGGAGGTGCTATCTTGATCTCTCCAGAGGGAGAAAAATATTATTCTATTGTACATTTTTATTTTAGCTGCACCAATAATATAGCAGAGTATGAGGCATTGATAAATGGTTTGGAATGGGCAAGACAAAGAGGAATCAAGAACTTGAAAGTAACTGGTGACAGTGAGTTAGTGGTCAATTAGATCCATGGCACTAATCTCACAAAGAGTAACACATTGAAGATGTATAAACACAGAGTTTGAGACCTGATAGAAGGATTTTGTTCCTTCAATTTAGTTGTTCCCAAAAATTAGAATACTCAAGCAGACAAGTTGGCTACCTTAGGAGCAGAATATGACATTCCAAAGGGTGTCTCAGATCCCAATTCTTAGCATGTGAAGGTCCTAGTAAGACCTTCTATACCAGATAATCAAGTAAGCTGGCAAGTTTTTGAAAATGATGAACAGATTTTCAATTTTCTTATTGAAGAAGCTAAGTTCTCTAGAATGAACCAGAGCAAACATGCCCATCAGTATGGTGACCAAATGTTATAGCTAAAGAGCAATAGATTACCCAAAGGACTGGTCACACTTGAGTTTGTATTTAATTCTGATGATCAACTCAGAGGTGATAAGGCTAGCATGACAGTTAAAGAAGAACATTACCATCCTATGGAGGTCCTCAAAAACAAATTTCTCAAGTTGGGAAAGGTATGCACTCAGTCTGAAATGTAAACTTTTGTTTCATTATGCTAGGAATTTAGTGATGTATTTGCCTGGGAATACTATGATTTAAAGGGGTTTGACCCTCATCTAGCCCAACACACTATTGAACTTGAGCCCCAAGCCAAGCCCATAATATAGAAATAAAGACCCATTAATCCTAAGTTAGAGGTCCTAATGAAAGAAGAGTTGAGAAAAATGATTCAAGCTAATATTATCTTTCCTATTAAGCATACCTCCTAGGTCTCAAACTTAGTGCCAGTTAGGAAGAAGAATGGTGAGATCTGACTATGTGTAGATTTTAGAGATCTTAATAGGGCTTCCCTAAAGGACCATCACCCATTACCATCTATGGAGCAGATTTTACAGTATGTTTCTGGATCTGATAGGTTTTCTTTGTTAGATGGCTTTTCTGGTTATAACCAGGTCTTGGTAAGAGAAGAAGATCAATACAAGATAGATTTCACTACCAAATGGGAAACCATGGCATACAGAAAGATGCTATTTGGGTTATCAAATGCTGGTGCCACATTCCAGAAAACCATGGAGATGGCTTTTGCTAGCTTAATGAATAGATTTGTTCTGGTATATCTAGATGATATAACCATTTTTTCAAAGGATACAGAGGACCACTTGATACACCTTAGGTAGATTTTTGAAAGATGCAGAGAGTTTGGAGTCTCATTGAATCCAAAGAAATGTATTTTTGTTGTTCACGAGGGAAGACTACTAGGACACATTGTCTCCAAAGAGGGAACAACTATTGATCCTAAGAGGGTGAAGGCCATTCTAGCTCTCCCCATGCCAGCTCATAAGAAGGGATTGCAGAGTTTCCTAGGAAGGATCAACTTTTTAAGAAGGTTTATCCCAAATGTTGCTGCACTCTTGAAGCCTATGACTCAAATGCTCAAAAAGAATGCAAGTTTTCATTGGACCAGTGAAGGAAAAAGGAGCTTTAAAGAAATCAAAGAAGCAATTGCATCTGCTCCCACATTGGTAAATCTTAATTTTTCTAAAGATTTTATATTATATGATTTTGGGGATAAAGATGGCATTTCTGACATTTTAGTCCAGCATAATGCTGAGAATCAAGAACAACTAGTAGCTTTTTATAGTCAGGGCCTAGATGGTTATGAACTAAATTATTTTCCTATAGAAAAACATGTTTTGGCCATTGTGAGAAGTCTAAAGAAGTTTAGACATCTATTGTCTAACAATACAGTGCACCTAATGGTTGCACATCCTTGCATAAAGGACTTTCTATTGAACAAGGACCTAAGTCATAAGAGAGCTGGCTGGGTCACCAAGGTTATGGAATATGATGTACAGATCAAGGTGACCAAACTAGTTAGAGGAAAAGGACTATGTGAACAACTTAATGAGAAAGTTTCAGATGCAAACCAGCAGGAGGAAGATGTTGTTTTGATGAATCAGGAATCTAGATAGAGCTCAAGCTGGATAACAAAAATGAAGTGCTATCTTGCCACTGGCCAGTGTCCTCAAAACCTTGGGAGGAGTAAAAGAAGGTACTATAGACTCCAGTCTATTCCTTTTGTTGTTATTGATAATGTCCTTTATAGAAGAGATCATGCTAGTGTTTTATTAAGATGTGTGGAAGCTGATCAAATTAAGAAAATACTAGAGGAATCTCATGATGGAAGTTCTGGTGGGCACTTTGCTACCAGAACCATTGCTCTTAAGATTCTAAGAGCTAGATATTACTGGCCTAGTTTGTATCAAGATGCTTTTGATTGGGTTAGAAAGTGCAAAAATTGTGCCTTGTTTACTGGAAAATAAAAGCTAGCTGCACTTCCCCTTCATCCTGTTGAAGTTGAGCAACCTTTTTCAAAGTCGGGTCTGGACTTTATTGGACCTATCAACCCACCATCTAGTGCTAGACACAAATGGATACTCACTGCAATAGACTACCTCACTAAGTGGATAGAAGTAGTAGCACTAAAGGAGGCTAATGAGACATCTATGTTGAACTTTTATCAAGATATTATATCCAGGTTTGGTACTCCCGATTCAATTATATCAGACAATGCAATGGCTTTCTTGGGAACCAAGGTTTCAGAGTGGGTACTCAAGCATGGAATATTTTTGAGTACTTCTTCTAATTATTACCCTCAGTGTAATGGCCAAGCTGAGTCAACTAATAAGAACTTGCTTAGAATAATCAGAAGAGTTATAGAAGGAAACCAGAGAGACTGGCATAGCAAGTTGAAGTTAGCCTTGTGGGGTGATAGGATAAATCCTAAGAGGGCTACTGGTAATTCACATTACACATTGGTATATGGAAGAGAGGCCAGGATTCCTTTGTCTACTGAGCTACCTACCTTGAGTTTGATTAAAGAGATTGATCTCCTATAGGAAGATGCTATGCAGGTTAGGTTGGCAGAGCTTATTGAATTAGAGGAGACAAGAAAGATGGCATTTGAAGGCCTAGAGGCTCATCGTGCCCAGGTTAAGAGAAGCTTTGACAAGAAAGCAACACCCAAATTTTTTAAGGGAGGAGATTTAGTGCTCAGGTGGGATGAAGAAAAACATAAGCCAGGGAAACACACCAAATTTGATGCTATCTGGACTAGACTATTCATGGTGATTGGATGCAAGGCCCACAATGCTTATCAGCTGGCCAACATGGATGGAGAGGAGCTGCCCATTCCAGTGAATGGGATTCACCTCAAAGCTTGCTTTTGAGGTTTTTTCTACCCTATATTCTAGTAGTGCTAGATGGTTTTTGGCTTTCAATTTTCCCTAAGTGCCTAGCACAAGTGTTCTAGTTTAGTTTCCTTTTAGCTTGTAGTTCAGTTCAGTTTGGTTAGCAATAAGCCTAAGTAGTGTCAGGCAGTCAGTTCTTTTGTTGGAAAGAGGGAGTTTTTGTTTCAGTTGGGAGCCAATTTCAATTTAAGGCTTATGACTCTATTGCCCAATGGATCTATCAGGCAGTTGGTCGGATGCTTAGCAGGCAAGCACTCCAAAGAGGTCGCTAGAATGTTGTCATATTTTGACACATTTTGAAAGCCTAATTACTAGATGAGCTACTAGAACCTATTTTGTGTTATTAGGTGATCTAGATTAGATTTGTGTTCATTTCATTGCAATACATGGAAAAGAAAAGGAAATGAATAGCATCTGTATCTATACATACATCTATCGGTATCATTTTGTACTGAGTAGAAAGTAAAGGAGCTGAAAAGAAAGAACATCTATCTAGGCTCACACAGGCCGTGAGCATAGCCTTTACTAGAAATAGATGAATGAGTGCAAATATACATTTAAATTAAAAGGTGGTATTGGGGTACCAAACATTGCCTAGTAATGAGATGTTGATCCTTCTGTGTGCCCAGCGTGCTCCCATGATCCAGAACTTGCAAAAGAAGAAGGGGATTTGGGTTAGATCTAATGGATCTAAACAATGCCTAGTATCACAATATAGTAATGCATATACACACTCAGCCATAAACCTCTAACAAAGGCTATGCTTAGGGCATGCACATCAAGGAGCCCCTAGAAATAAATGAGATACCATTATTTTTACTAACATGTTTGTTTCATGTGCAGATACAGGGAAGCTGATCCATAATGTTTTCGTGAATGACCTGGGCCCTTGACACAGATCATGATAGGAAAAACCTAGGTTCCCTACTAGGTGATTGCGTCAAGGGCCAAGAGCACAAATAGTGTGTACACATAGAGGACATTCAAAAAATCTAGCATCAAGAGAAATAAAGTAATGAAATAGAGGGTTATATGGCATCAGGTGCTAAACAGAGCTAATTACAGAGTACAAAGATCTATGAAGAAGATAGGGCACTTTGTTGCATAGATGTTCAAATGGCACATAGGTGTAACAGGGCACACATCCATATGATCATATAAGTACAATAGATTATGCTCAAGGTAGACTCAATACATTTCATTTAGAGCATAAATATGTTTCAATCTACATTCTACATTCTGATATGGTTATAGGGCATGATAGTCAGGGCTTTTAAATGTAATATCCTTCATGTATAAGAGTTGGTGCATAACCAATCTGATGCTGATAATGTAAATCAAGGATACAAGTATATGTGCCTCTGAGAGTACCCAGCATGATCAAATCTACAGGCTCTCATAGTGCAATAATAGGGCAGGACAATAACAGCAGTACCACAATGAATGTGCCAACAGTAATGAAAATATGGTAACCAGTAAGTGTGTATGGTGGTATGCTCTTGGGCCATGACAGTGAGAACAATCTAGTGAACACATTTAGTCCTAGTGGCATGGTGAGGAGACAAGGAGTGAATGCTCTATTTCATGGCTGATGGGCTAGACATGAGATGATGACAAACATTGCATATATGTTATTTTTCTAGTAGCAGGACCTTCAAACCAAACAATGGATGTATAGCAAATACAATATCAAAAGGACTATACCATAGCAACATGTTGGAGGGTTTATGTAGAAGTCCACAAATATAAGATCACATCCACACACAATGCTAGATACAGTTAATACATATAGAATGTATAGATCATGGGGCCCCTAGCATGCTCTCAGGCCATGATCATCGAGCTCAATATCAAATGGAGGATAATAGAAAAATGTACCCTAATATGTAATTCTCAGGCCTAATAGACAAATACAGAGGAGTCATCAACCTCAATATGAGATGCCATAATAGGGTCAAAATAGAATATAAATGTGCCATAATCAGAATATAAGGAGTTTCAAATTATAACAAAGAGCAATAATGTCGTGCCCTAGGCATTCACAGATAATTTCAACATCGATTCTCAGCAAATACAAGTGGCATTTTATGAGCCCTTGTCAGATATCATTTACAAAGCATGACTTAGTGGGTAATGGTCTCCCTTTGGACTATCCATTTTTAAGGGTCCCCACTTTTTCCGCCCCTATATTCTTGGGAATGTGGCATCCAAAATTTAGAGTGATGAGATCATGGCTGAGATTTTTCTATTCTTGGTGAAGTGATGGTCTTCAATGCAGATTCCAGAGATTTTCTTTATAGGCCTCTCACCTTTGGTGATTAAAGGTTGGTTCTTCATTCCCTCATTCTTAGGAGGTGAATTTTGTAGCTCTTGTGAAGCAATTTGATATTGTAGCTCCTTTTTATCCCAGCTAATAGCAAAATTGTCCCTTCTTTTTCTACAATTTGTGACGTTGTTAATGAGTTTAGTGTTATGTATTGTGATTGAAATTGATCCTTTACATAGTACTATGTTCATTTGATTGTTTTGCAAGCATTGGTTTTCTAGAAAGTTTTTGAAATCTGTGTGCATTATACTGTGTTGAGTTGTGAAAATCATCTTTCCTTCTCATTCACCTTCAGCACCTGATTGTTTTTCTAAAAGGAAAATCAGATTTGAGGAAGTTGTGGAGTCCTTGTTATGTACTGGGGTTATATTGTGAGTGGTTTTTAGATTGTGGATCTATTTAGTTTGGTGAATCACCTAAGTTAGATTTAGTTTCAATTTTATGCAATCTCTATCCCTTTCCTTTAAAAATCAGTACAGTTTAGGTGATACAAACAGGGAAGTTGGTCCTTAATTCAGAGGTTTATTCTTAAGAAGCAGTCCCACATCTTGAGAGTATTCCCATGTTTCACCAGATTACTGGGTTTTTACTTAGCCATCACAGATGCAATCTCTAGTGACAACAGTTATCATAATGGTTACAAATATCTAAAGAAGAAAAATAGTAAAGGAATGAGATATCTACATGAAGAAGAGATGGATATGGAGATAGGGATAAGGTATACATTGGGTAACTTATTGATGAGTCTATGCCATCATTTAGTTGACTTTATTGTATTACATTGTTTTGTTATTTATTCAACATTAGATCTAAACAAGTTTATGTGGTTGATAATTGAAGATTTATGTATACACCGAGCTAGTGTAGTATATACTAAGTCACAGTAACAATCAAGTTAGTAAACACCGACACATTTTGTATTGATCGAGTGAGAGAAACAATTAAAGTTTATAACAACTGATTGAATTGATGAGCTATAAAATTGCTTATGATTCCAAGGTATAAGATTATGATGATCTAATGACTGACATAATTCAAGATTCATCGAATGGAGAAGGATGAAACTAGTTATAGACACATGTTGAGGAAGCTTGAAATGGAAAAATGAACAATGGAAATTTGATGCAGGAGCATCCTAGGATTCTTGGCAATCCTGTATCAACCAAAAATGTGTTTTTCTTTGAAGGTAGACTGTAGTTTTGATCTTAGTTTGGTGGAGTCCTCACTTGGTTTGGGAGACTGGTTGCTCAGTTTCTATGGTTACTAGGGTGTTCGGTGTCTAAAAAATGCTTGGGGACTGAAGGTGTCAGTTCTCTAGTGCTCAATGATAACTATGTTCTTTAGTCATGCCTGGTGTGGTCGATCGACTGGTGCTCAATTATTTCTTCTATTCCTTGGTGATCTTGCTTACCGACTAGATTGTTTTGTTGGATTGGCTTGGCCAACTATTTCCATTGATTTAGGTTGTGCTCCTTGAGTTATGGATTGACCGTTGGACATGTGGGGACCTAGATCTGGCATGTTGAATTATCCTTTGTGGATCTGATGACCGTTGTGGCCATCTTTGAGAGTTTATTTATTTTGTAAGGCTATGTGAGAGTTGACTGATGTTTTAACATTTAATATTTGTTTGTAAGATTTTATTGTTTCATCATCTGACTTGTGGCTGGGAATCAATATTTATAGGATGCTTGGGTAGATTTTTAGGGAGGATATTGTTGGAAGGAAGGTTAGTATCCTGTGAGCTTAGGAGAAGGAAGATTTCTTGGAAGTTTGAGTACAAGTTTAGATCTTTCCTAGGTGCCTACTAGTGTGCTATATGTTATAGACCTAGGCTAGCTGAATGCTGATGTTGGGGAAAAGATTTGGATCCTGTGAGATCTTGTAGATTGTTATTTGCTTTGTATCTAGCCCTAACCAGGAAGGCCTTACAACCCAACACATTGCATGTAATTGGGGAATTGAAGATAAACACTCGAGTTTTATTTTAGATCTATTATTGTTATTGTGTATTTCTACTACATATTGGTTTGGCTACAAGGTCGGTCAATCCTTAATTGGATCCACCAGGCTTGGCTACATCAAGTGGTATCAGAGAAAAGTTTCTTCCTATTGGAGCTGAGTTGATCTTATGTGTTCATGTCTAAATCTTGATTTGATGATGCCTCCGAGGAGAAATCATGAGATCTTAGAGGAAGAGGAAGCTACTAGAGAATTTAGTATTGATGATTTTAGGGCTTTGCAGAAACAAGTGCAAGATCTACAAGAGGAGTTGAGAAAGAAGAAGCCTACCTTAAAAGAGGATAGTGATGATGAATCTAAGGAAGATCATTTTGAAGAAGTTAGCAAAGAAGCTAGAGATCCTAAGGAGAACCAAATCCTAAAAGCTATGTCTAAGATTGGGAAAAGACCTAAGATTGAAGTTTCTGCATTTGTTGGAAGCCTTAGGCCAAAAGAATTAATTGATTGGATCAATGAGATTGATGAGTACTTTGAGTATGAAGTAATAGAAGATCCTGATAGAGTTAGATTTGCAAAGACTAAATTGAAAGGTCATGAAAATATCTACTGGAGAGAAGTTTAGTTGGAAAGAGGTACATGAGTATACCAAGGAGTTTTATAGAATCCTGATTAGGACTGGTCATTCTAAAGCTGATAAAGAAAAGGTTGCTAGGTATGTCTATGGTTTGAGACCTAGTATTCAGGAAGAGTTACTTATTGTGAAGATGACAAAAATTAGTGATGCTTATCAGATGACATTGAAGATTGAAGAGAAGTTGAATAAGAAGTATGAAGGAAAATACAACAATAGGAACCGATGTGGTAAAAATGGTGAGACAATTACTAAGAGTAATGTAATAGAGAATCCTAAGACTAATGTGGGATCTAGTAGTGGTCAAGTTACTAATAATGTTGGATAGAGAGGAAGGTGGATGAATGAGTTCACCAGCACTTGTTATAACTATGCTGAAGGTAGTCATAGAAGTTGGCAGTGTCCTAAGAAAAGGGTTGCATTGATTGCTAAAGAAGATATTATGAATGTTGTAGAAAAAGGTGAGACACTTATCACTAGGAGATTAGCTGCACATGTTCATGAACTAGTGGAAAGGAGAAATTTGTTTAGAACTAGATGTAAGTGCAAGGATAAGGTATGTAATGTCATAGTTGATGGTGGAAGTTTTGAGAACTTTATTTTAGATGAAATGGTTAGTAAGTCAAATTTGGAAAGAAGGAAGCATCCTAATCCTTATCAGATTAGTTGGATTCAAGATGTTTTTGAGGTTAGAATTGAAGAACAATGCTTGGTTAAGTTTCAGATTGGATCTTACCATGATGAGATATTGTGTGATGTATTGCCTATGGATGCTTGTCATCTATTTCTTGGTAGACCCTAGTAGTTTGATAGGAATGTTTTGTTTGATGGTTGTACTAATACCTATGTGGTTAGGCATGAAGGAGCTCAACATAAGTCGATACCTTTATAGGAGATAGGGGTTAAGGGATGTGGAGTTATCAGGTGTTGTCCTTATGACAAACCTTAAGAGCACAAGGTTGATGAACCTATTCCTATTAAGTCTAGTTTGAAGGAGAAGGAGAATAATATCTCTGAAGAGTTTTTTGAGATTAAGAAATAGATGGTCTTGCTAGCAAAGATGGTATAGTAGATGGTCACATTTGTGACATAGAGAGATGTAGATGACACTAAGTTTGTTGAGGAGTCTGGAAGGGATGAACCTTACTGAGGCACTGATGTGATCGATAGTGGTCAGAGTCAGTTTCTATCAATTACTCATTAGACAGGTAAACAAAGTAGAAAGTAGAAGGACCTTCCACATGAGGTAGTGAATGAAGTGAAGACTACTTGGGATGAAGGAAAAAAGGAGATATGGGTGAAGAATAGATTTGGCATGCCTATTTTGATTCCCTTAAGGTGTTCCTGATTTCCTTATGAGAAAATCTTTCTTACCTAGGGTATTTGATGCAAGAGCATCCTAGGATTCTTGGCAATCCTGTATCAGCCAAAAATATGTTTGTCTTTGAAAGTAGATATTAGTTTTGATCTTGGTTTGGTGGAGTTCTTTTTTAGTTCGGGAGACTAGTGGTTTCTCAGTTTCTATGTTTAATAGGGTGCTCGGTCTCTGAAGAATGCTCAGTCAGTGGAGGTGTTGGTTCTCTAGTGCTCAGCAATAACTATATTCCTTGTTCATGCCTGGCGTGGTTGGTTGACTGGTACTCAATTATTTCCTCTATTGCTCAGTGTTCTTGCTTACTGACTGGATTGTTTTGTGGGATCACCTTGGTAGAGTGGTTCCATTGATTTGGATTGCGCTCCTCTAGTTATAGATTGACCATTGGACATGTGGGGACCTAGATCTGGTGTTTTTCATTATCCTTTGCAGATCTAATGACTGTTGGGGCCATCTTTGAGAGTTTATTTATTTTGTAAGGTTATGTGAGAGTTGACTAATGTTTTAGCATTTAATATTTATTTGTAAGGGTTTATTGTTTCATCAGCTGACTTGTGGCTAGGAATCAATATTTATAGGTTGCTTGGGTAGATGTTTAGGGAGGAGATTGTTTGAAGGAAGGTTAGTAGCCTGTGAGCTTAGGAGTAAGAAGATTGCTTGGAAGTTTGAGTACAAGTTTAGATCTTTCCTTGGTGCCTACTAGTGTGCTATGTGTTATAGACCTAGGCTAGTTGAATGCTGATGTTGGGGAAAAGATTTGAATCCTACGAGATCTTGTAGACTGTTATTTTCTTTGTATTTGGCTATAATCAGGAAGGCCTTAGAGCCTAACACATTGCATGTAATTGGTGAATTGATGAATAAAGACTTGATTTTTATTTCAGATCTATTATTATTATTGTGTATTTCTATTGCATATTGGTTTGGCTGCAAGGTCGGTCGGTACTTAATTGTATCCACTAGCCTTGACCACATCAAGATTAAAGTCAAAATCTAATGGATGAGAAGAAAATGGTTTATGATGTCTATTTAAAGAGATATGAGATTCAATATTGAGTCTTGAGCTTATTGACATTGTAGAGAAATTGCATCAAAGGAATATTCTCATGCACTACTAGTCAAATTGGTTATAGACAAAACCAAGTAGAATCGCAGGCATTACTGTGGATTATGGTATTATTAACCGAGCTAAATATGTTGAAGGATATGAAGGATTAAAGTGATTAATAACTAGATGAGGTATTTTGAGCTTAGCATAGATTTGAAAATATACAAATCTAAGTAGTATTTGAATAAGATCATTACTATATCAGTTTAACTATTGTTATAGCTAAATCTCTTAAGCGAGTGGACTTAATAGTCTTATTTATATTTCAATATACATTCCATAATTGTTGTTGGTTTTCTTGTTGACCCCATAATGAATGTTGGTCAAGAGTTAACTATTAGTGATAAATCCTTTAACCAAGTCACACCTCATAGTGTTTTTTGTAACCTTTAATAGGGTTGGCTCCTAACTAAGCTCACTTCAGAAAAGTGAAATATTTTGGGTTACCAGTCCTAGGTGGTTTTTCCCTTAGCAAGGTTTCCACATTAAAATCGATGTGTTATGTGTACTTGATGTGATTGAATTGTTATTTTACTTTACACATTTCCTATTTGGATTAATCGATAAAAACAGTATTGAATTGACTGTCAATTGGTAGATGAAAATAAAGTTATTGTTGATAGCTTACCTAGTTGATTATTTATTGGAAAACATTTGAACATATACATGTGGAAGTTTGGGACTATAGGATAACTAGAATTAACTAATTCACCCCCCTCTTAGTTATCTAACAATTGGTATTAGAGCATATTGGTTGCTTGGAAGGAAATTTTAAAGGACTTAAGCTAAAGATCATAAGATGTATAAGAGAGAGGTGTCAAAGCTGAGAAAAGATAACTTCTCAACATGGCAAAGAAGAATGAGGTTGCATATATCTACAATTGGAGAATCTATAGTATTTCACCTAGATAATGCTTACATCCAACCGACTAGACCTTTGAGCATTGATCAGCTAAGAGATAGACATCAACATTAAATGACAGTGATAAAGATTGTTTCTACCTTATCTGATGTAGAATTTGAGCATATGAAAGCATGTACTTCAACAAAAGCAATGTAGGACAAACTTACACTAGTTCATAGAGGAGATGTTAAGAGCTGAAAGCCTTAGAGGAAAGTTTGATGATATGAAGATGAAAGAAGGAGAAAACATTTCAAAGTACAATAACTAAATAAAGGAGGTTTTCAGTGCTATCTAAGGATTAGGAGGTGTTATTGATGAAGACACTATTCTGAGTAAAATTCTAAGAACCTTGCTACCAATCTATGCTATTAGAATCTATGCAATTCATGAAATGAGATCTATACCAGGTAACACTCTTACACTCGATAGCCTAATCTATAAATTGACTAATTTTGAGCTGAATAACTATGAAAAGAGTAATGTACAAAATGTTGAGTCTACATTTATGTCATCTTTGAAAATTGAAAAATCAAGCTAGAAAACATATGATAAGAAATAAGAGTGACAATGACAATGATGAAGATGAACTTGATGAACTTGAAGCACTAATGGCTAGAAGGTTGTAGAAAGGTAAAGGAAGGTATAAAGGTAAATTACCTTTTGCATGTTTTAATTGTAAATAAATTGCTCATATTGCAACTCGATGTGCTAATAGAAAAGATGATGTCAAAGACAATGACCGATCTGGTGAAAGAAAGTATGACATAAGAGATAGCCGAGATCGTAGAGTCAACCAACACTATGATAAAAGAAACTTGACCGAGACTACAAAGACAAAGGAAAGAGGGCATGTTACCTTGTTGGATATGATGATGATGGAATCGACATTGATACTAATGAAGACATTAAGGTGGTATTTTTAGCTTTGAAAGAAGACTTAGAAGAAGAATAAAGGTATGTAAAAACAATAGTTATTTCTAAAGTTAGCAAGAATGATACACAAATTATTTAGAGTGGTTGTATGCATTATATGACTGGTGATGAGGAAAAATTTGAATATCTTGAACTCTATAATGGAGGACATGTTAAAATGGGAAATCATACAGCTTGTCTAGTAAAAGGAAAATGATCTATCATGTTGAACAATAAGATCAAATGTGAAAATGCATATTGGGTGAAGGGACTTAACTATAACTTATTAGGTGTAGGACATTTTAATAACTCAGGTCACTGAGTTACATTTTTAAGTAGGAAGGTGAAGATCTATGGTGAAATAGTAAATTTGGTCCGTACTCATGGTGAACAATCTAAAAGTAATCTATTCTATCTTGACAATGCTGAAACTTCTTGTTTAATGGATAGAACTGAAGATGTGTGGTTGTGGCATAAGAGGTTATGTCATGATAATTTTTAAATTTTTAAGATTAGTAGGAAATGAAAAGTTAGAGGTTTACCAAGCTTATCTAATCATGACCATGTCATGTGTAAACAATGTCAAATGAGAAAACTGTCAAAATCTAGTTTCAAGAGAAAGACCTATTCATATATAGCTATTTTGGAGTTGGTTCATACCAACTTATGTGGTCCTATGAGAACTCAAATTTATTATGGTGACATATGTTGGTGTTCCTTTTCCCCAAAGGTCAAATTAACATAAGGATTGATAGGGATAATGTCACATTCACTCAACATTCCAAATCTGACAAGAAAAACGGCCAACTGACAAGGATCAAAGACAAATCCTTCTACACTTTGAGCTCCACATCACTTAGGTGAGTATACCTCATCTGCACACACATACAACTTGAGTCACACTATAGGCCTATAGGTAACTGACTTTGGAATAGTTTTCAAACCCCTGTAGGTATCCTATACCTCAAATGGAACCAAGATCTAATGGAATAACCCTACTTGCATAGAGTGAGTATGAAAACCAGAGACCTATTTCTAACAACATGAAAGGGAAAGGGTGGAACTTAATGTAAATGATTTTGTGATGGGTTGAAAGGACCCCTAAGATACCCTAAGTTCCTCATAGACCAGTGCCTTGTCCAATGGGCCACAGAGTCAAATACCCTATTGCAATAAATAGCTATGAAACAAGAAGATAAAATACTCAATGTCTTGATGCCTAACATCAATCACACACCATCAACCAAACCTCACTTCAATAACCCACCTCCGTATTCAAGTATGTTATCACCCATCCAAAGGTTTTTAACCCTTCCCTTAGAAGAGACCTATAAATAGATAACACATTAACTAGCATCCACTGGAAGACAAGCATGACATATCTTTGACACCTCAGCTCATACATACAAGAAAACTAATCCTAAACTAGTTATCTCTGCAAAGATAACTCCACTTGAAAACACATAGGAAATGCAAACAGAAAAATCAAACACCCTTGATGTATGATTAATGAATTCAGAATTCAAATGGAGATAGCTTGGTAATAGTAAGAATAAATTGAGTCCTCATACGTAAGACAAATCAATTACAATATGTATTATATTCTTTGAACAAAAAAGGAAGAAAGAACACCCTATATACAGAGAGAAGGAGAAAATTTGTAGGAGAAAACCTTTCTTGGAACCAATTCTCCTAAAAAGGCAGAAAGCAAAACCCCTAAAACAACTAACACAACTCCATTTATAATCCCTAGTCATCTTGGAATCCTAAAAGGATGCATCAAGCTTCAGATGACTAGGGTTAGGGTTCCAACAACTACACCAAACCTGAAATTACATCATAATTTATTGCAAGGGAAGAAACACAGGCAACCTAGAGAAAATAAATCTCAGATAGATCTGCCATCATGGAATTTTGTGAGATCAACATAGTAAACCAAGGAATTACCATGAAAACTAGTCAAATTGGCCACCTGCAAACACACCTCGAGCACAAAACCACACTCCTCCTAGTACAAAAACATCTTGCAACTGACCATGGAGACCCTTAGATTAGTTGGCAACAACCACTGCCACCAACCCAATCGAAATCGGCTACTAAAACCATAAATTTTGGTACTTCTTGTCATTGGAAAACCCATTCAAAAATTCAAATTCAAACTGCAATGGTCACGTCAAAAATTTTAAAATGCAACCGTAGATCTTTTCCCTTTCCCGGTAGATCGGATCGGGGGTGAGATCTCCATATATCTTTAAAAATGACCGCAGGACCTAGAACAGTTAGCCCCCACCTAGACAACAACCCAGTGAATAAGAAAACAACACGTCAGTGACAACTAGCATAAAGGACCCATTGAGTAGGCTCTCCATCTTTAGTGAAGATCGATGGCTATCACTACACCACTGACTTATCCATCGTGCAACTTACCCTTGTGGTGTAATGACAGCCAAGAGATCACGTGACACTTTAACCTCTTTACAAACTGGTAGCCCCACTGACACAACATAGTCAAAAACATGTGGACCACTGAAAAACCCCCACATCATCTCTGTCAAACACCAGGAACACATCACAAAATTTTTGTTGTCTTCGCATCAGACGGTCGTCGTAAAAGGGCTTGCATAAAGCATGTGCATCTTCGGTCAATGGTATCATGACAACCATTAGATTTTGCAACATATTAACTCCCCTAAGACCGGTGGACCCACTGACAAGTCCACCTCAGCACACCTAGACCAATGAGAAATTGCCAATCAATTATGTCTGACACTGGAATCACCGCCACGAAGCACATAGCCAAAAGTGAATCGACGGCTATCGCTAAAGCACTGACTTATCTAGGGTGCATCTTGACCTTCTAGTAAAGTGAGAGCCATAAGCTTAAGTAGGTCTTTAACTATCTGTCAGAATGAAAACCTTAGGTCCCACTGACAAGTCCCCATCAACAAACCCTTCAACCAATTAGAAGAAAGCCACGTCATTAAATCTGACACAGGTCCCACTGCTCTTTATCCTTTGTGAACTATTCTGATAGCTTCCACCTGTATATTGACACAACTAATGACAAAGCACCATGGTGGGATGACATGACATAGGACCCATTGTGAATCACTATCCTGGAAGATCAGATGATAGGCGCATGATCGCAAGGGGGAAGAATATTCCTTGTGATCACGCACCAGCCGTAGATTGAAAAAGAGAACAAGAGACTGGGCCCACTAGGATAGATGTCAAGTAGTCACCAATTCACATGTCAGAACCCTCTGATATCATAGTCTTGTGAACAAGCAATAGCCACAAGTTTTAAAGCTTCAAACATTTCAAAAAATTAACGGCCCAGGGACTTAGAAAGAAATAAACCATTAGGACTTAGGAAAAATTAAAGCCCATCGAGTGCTAGACTTAGGGAAACATTTGAAGCACATGTGATTTTAGGATCTTAAGTGGCCCCAAAAGGTAACAACAAATTAGAATAGGGCCAAGGTGCACTAGGGTTTTTTCCTGCAACGGCTAGATTTTTTAAAATTTTGAACTAGGGCTTTAGCCATAGACCAAAAAAGAGACTGTAGAGGCCAGGGGAAGAATAGTGAGGGCATGAAAATTTTAACAGGCACTAACAGTGGCTCTTGTTAGGGATGTATGCCTCCTACAGGCATAGCAAGGATTTAGAATCACTAGGAGAAGTAGACCACCTATTGGAAAAAGGCACAGAGACCTCAAAAAACATAGGGAACACAATAGGAAGGACAAGAAGGGAAACCCACAATAGGAAAGGAAAAAATATACAGAGATCTACAAAAAAATTTGCAACTTTACTTGGTGGCCCCAGGCCATTGAAAGAAAACTAGTGACCCTCCTGAATCAAAAATCTGATTTTCATCTACACATGTGACCAACCACCTGAAATTATCCTGATCATCCTATTGCCAACATATGTGAATCTTCATGGGCTGAAGAATAAAACTGTATTGATCACTACCCATATTCTTCCAGTCATGACCATTACATTCATACTCATATTCCAAGAAGTAAGGAACATCATTTACTTCTTCATGATGACTGGAAAAAATAAAAATTTCATCTAGTAATGCATCAGAAAATAAAACACATTGTTCACCATGCATTATTACAAAAATACCTAGTTGAGAAGGACATGGATCCTCTGATTTTCCTTCATGAATTGCTTCAGCCACTGAGCAACTTGGTTCCTCCCTAATGTCTTCATGAATTGGATCATGAACCAAGTGAAGGTCTTCTTCATAAATAATGTGACAGGGGGACATTGGATTTGCATCATCATTTTAATTAAAAGAAGTTCTATCCCATTTATTAAAGACAAGGTCCTCAATACTATCACCATCAGTATCATATTTATCAAAAGAAGGAAAAGGATATACATAAGAAACTTGTTCATCATTGCAATTTCTATGACAAGAAAAGACACTGTCATGTCCTTCTACCTCTTCTCTTGTAGAGTCACTACATGAGGGGATCTCTAGTGAAAATGGAACATCATAATCACTTTGAACACTAGCCTCATTATCAATGTCAAAGGATATATCATAGGGGAGCTACAAATCAAAGTCCACACTAGGTGCATACCTTTGAAATTCTTCAACCAAGAGTGCTGAAATCTTTTCATTGCTCAATGGACTTTGGGCTTCATTATCAACTTCCTTAGCTTCACCCCTATTGCAAACATCTTCCTTGTCTAAAACAAGGACTGACAACACTGGCATCAAATCATTTTGTGTTAATAATTCTATACAGGAATCATCATCTACATCATATTCAATACTCTACCCTTCACACAAAACATCATCATACCAGGACAAGAAAACTGCCTTCTTATGTTGATAAGAAGAAAAATTTGTAGACAAATAGGAAATATTATCAACCTTAGACTCATCTTCAACATTCTCATATGCATTGAACTCAATGTCAGCTTCATAATCAATATTCTCTGCAAAATGAGAATCAACATCAGAAACACTGGTCTCCTCATGATTGTCATCAGGAACCACCAGTCTTAGTAATCGTATGTCCTCCATTAACTGCCAGTTCTCCATTTTTATCTTTGCTAATTTCTTCTTGAGAGAAGAAACTTTATCAAAATGCTCTATAAACTTAGCTCTCAATACATCCCAAGAAGGGATTGAACATGAAGGCAAGGACAAGAACCACTTCCTTGCACCATCAGAAAATGTCTGCACAATCAGCCTCATAGCAACATCTTCATGTTCAACCTCCATTTCACCAAACAAACCCATGACATCATCTATATGCTGGCTTGCAGAAATAGATCCATCAACAATGAATCTAGGCAAGCACTCCCCATCCTCATTAAGGGCACCTTCAATTCCATCAAAACAAAAGGGCCTATATTCTTCCATGAGGAACTGCCCACTGCTACTTATCCCTTTATGCTAGTGCTAAACACTTGATAGGGAAACATTTTCAACAAGAGAATACTTAGAATTTTTGTAGTAAAAACCTTATTGACTAGAAGGTAGGGTAGATCTAGAGCTCACCATCCAGCTCCATCAAGTTCATTTCTTTGTAGAGTCACCACCTCCTTGAAGAGGAAAATATTGTACTTTTCTTTTTACCTCTTCCAATCAACTAGAACTTCACCAAGTTTTACACACTATTTATCAGGGAATGCACTGATCAAATAGAAAATTCAAAGTTGCCACTCAACATGTAGTGAGAAGATGTAGCAAATACATTTTTTTTTATTTGACTCTATGATCTTTAACCAAGACTCTGGGATGATCCAGCCAAGCAAGGAAGCTTGCTATCTTTTACTTCTTCCCTAGCAGAGTCACCATTTTGTTGGTGTTCCTTTTCCCCAAAGGTTAGATTGACATAAGGATTGATAGGGCTAATGTCACATTCACTCAACATTCCAAATCTATAAAGAAAAAGGGCCAATTGACAAGGATCAAAGACAAATCCTTCTACACTTTGGGCTTCACATCATTCCAGCGGGTATACCTCATCTGCACACACATACAACTTGAGTGACACTACAGGCCTATAGGTAACTGACTATGGAATAGTTTTCAAACCCATGTAGGTATCCTGTACTTCAAATGAAACCAAGATCTAATGCAATAGCCCTACTTGCATAGAGTGAGTATGAAAACTAGAGACCTATTTCTAACAACATGAAAGGTAAAGGGTGGAACTTAATGTAAATGATTTTGTGATGGGTTGAAAGGACCCCTGAGATACCCTAAGTCCCTCATAGACCAGTGCCTTGTCCAATGGGCCATAGAGTCAAATACCCTATTGCAATAGACAACTATGAAATAAGAAGACAAAATACTCAATGTGTTGATGCCTAACATCAATCACACACCATCAACCAAACCTCACTTCAATAACCCACCTGTGTATTCAAGTATGTTATCACCCATCCAAAGGTTTTTAACCCTCCCATTAGAAGAGACCTATAAACAAATAACACATTAACCAGCATCCATTGGAAGACAAGCATGACATATCTTTGACACCTCAGCTCATACATACATGAAAACTAATTCTAAATCAGTTATCTCTACAAAGACAACTCCACTTGCAAACACATAGGAAATGCAAATAGAAAAATCAAACACCCTTAATGTATGATTAATGAATTCATAATTCAAATGGAGATAGGTTGGTAATAGTAAGAATAAATTAAGTCCTCATACATAAGACAAATCAATTACAATATGTATTATATTCTTTGAACCAAAAAAGGAAGAAAGAACACCCTATATGCAGAGAGAAGGAGAAAATCTATAGGATAGAACCTTTCTTGGAACCAATTGTCCTAAAAAGGTAGAAACTAGAACCCCTAAAACAACTAACACAACTCCATTTATAATCCCTAGTCATCTTGGAATCCTAAAAGGATGCATCAAGATTCGGATGACTAGGGTTAGGGTTCCAACAACTATACCAAACCTAAAATTACATCAAAATTTATTACAGGGGAAGAAACACAAGCAACCCAAAGAAAACAAATCTTAGATAGATCTACCATCATAAAAATCTATGAGATCAACACAGTAAACCAAGGAATTGGCATGAAAACTAGTGAAATCAGCAACCTGCAAACACACCTCGAGCACAAAACCACACTCCTCCTAGTACAAAAACATCATGCCACTAACCACAGAGGCCCTCAGATTAGTTGGCAACAACCAACACCATGAAACCAATCAAAATTGACCACTAAAACCATAAATTTTGGTACTCCCTGTCACTGGAAACCCCATTCAAAAATTCAAATTCAAACTACAATGGTCATGTCAAAATTTTTTAAATGCAATCATAGATCTTTTCCCTTTCCTGATAGATTGGACAGTAGGTGAGATCTCCATATATCTTTAAAAATGACCATGAGACCCAGAATAGTCAGCCCCCACCTAGACAACAAGCTGATGAATAAGAAAATAGCATGTCAGTGACAACTAGCACAAAGGACCCACCAAGAAAGCTCTCCATCTTTAGTGAAGATTGATGGCTATTGGTACACTATTGAATTATCCATTGTGCAACTTACCCTTGTGGTGTAATGACATCCAAGAGATCACGTGGCACTTTAACCTCTTTACAAACTGGTGGCCCCACTAACACAACATAGTCAACAACATGTGGACCACTAAAAAGCCCCCACATCATCTATGTCAGACACCAAGAACATGTCACAAAATTTTCCTTGTCTTCGCATGGGACAGTCATCGCAAAAGTGCTTGCATAAAGCATGTGCATCTCTGATCAATGGTATCATGACAACTGTTAGATCCTACAACGTATTAACTCCCCTAAGACTAGCAGATCCACTGACAAGTCCACCTCAGCACACCTGGACCAATGAGAAACTAATAATCAATTCTATCTGACACCGGGACCGCTTCCATGAAGCATATAGCCAAAAGTGTATCGATGGCTATCACTAAAGCGCTGACTTATCTAGTGTGCATCTTGACCTTGTGGTAAAGTGAGAGCCATAAGATTAAGTAGGTATTTAACTATCTATCAGACTGAAAACCTTAGGTCCCACTGACACATCCCCATTAGAAAACCCTTCAACCAATCAGAAGAAAGGCACGTCATTAAATATGACATAGGTCCCACTACTCTTTATCCTTCATGAGCTATTTTGACAGCCTCCACCTATATACTGACACAACCAATGAAAAAGCACCACGGTGGCATGACTTGGCATAGGGCCCATTGCGAATCACTATCCTAAAATATTAGATGATGGGTGCATGATCATGAGGGGGAAGAATATTCCTTGTGATCACGCACCAGCTGTAGATTGAAAAAGAGAACAAGAGATCAGGCCCACTAGGACAGATGTCAAGTAGTCGCCAGTTCACATGTCAAAACCCTCTGATATCACATAGTCTTGTGAACAAGCGATAGCCACAAGTTTTAAAGCTTTGAACATTTGGAAAAATTAACGGCCCAGGGACTTAGGAAGAAATAAACCATTAGGACTTAGGAAAAATTAAAGCCCGTCGGGTGCTAGACTTAGGGAAATATTTTAAGAACATGCGATTTTAGGAACTTAAGTGGCCTAAAAAGGTAACAAAAAATTAGAACAGGCCCAAGGTGCACTAGGGTTTTTTCCTGCAACGGCTAGATTTTTGAAAATTTTGAACTAGGGCTTTAGCCAGAGACCAGAAAAGAGATTGTAGAGGCCAGGGGAAGAATAGTGAGGGCATAAAATTTTTATTAGGCACTAACAACATATACTTTATTTTGTTTGTTGATGACTACTATAGGATGATCATATTTATGTGTTTGAAAGAAAAATCTGAAGCTTTCAAAATGTTTAAATGGTACAAATAAAATGTGGAAAAGGAAAGTGGAAAAGAGTTAAAATGCTTAAGAATTGATAGAGGAGGTGAGTTTATTTATGATAAATTCACTAACTTTTGTACTGAGCATGGAATTAAAAGATAGGTTTTTGCATCGAGAACACCACAACAAAATGGAATTGCTGAAAGGAGGAATAGATCCATAGTTAATTGTGCTAGAACACTGATGATTGAGAAAGATGTTACACAAATATACTGGAGAGAAGTTGTTACCACTACACTATACACATTGAATAAAGTACAACTGAAGAAATATTCAAACAAGAAACCTTATGAGATATGGTTTCCATACACACCTAATGTAAGTTATTTTATAATTTTTAGAAGTAGATGTTACATTATGAAAGATGATAGATATGGAAAATTTGATTATAAAGGTGATGAAGGAATATTCTTGGGATATTCTACTAAGAGAAAAGATTTAAAATGTTTGAATACAGTTTATAACAAAATGATTGAAAGTGCTACTGTGAGAGTTGATGAGTTTTCTAAGAAAAATGATGAAGAAAGCACAAATGAACTATAAGACTATGCTAGATATACATTGATCGAGTTACCTAACCCTCTATTCGGGCAACAGGTTCAAGCTACCAAGAAACATGATAAAGACACCAAGCATCATCATATAGAGACTATGAATCAGGAAGTAGCTACCGAGGAAGAAATTGATCCTACACTGACTGATGAACAAAGAAGAGAATAAGTGTTAGAAAAATTGATGAAGGGTGCTCCCCTTAATACCAAAAACATGTAACAGAAAAATAGAAACAACAACAATATGCAAGAATAGAAAATTGGCTTCTTATTATCTCCACAAATGTGGAATTACAAACTTTCAGAATTATAATATGCAAAGCCACATGGGCATTCCCTTACAATACTCTATAGGACAAAGCCTCAAATCAATACCCAGATCTACTACCCAGAACTGTCCCCCAAAATTGCCTAAGACAACACTACAAACCTTTCTTATATAGGTATTTTTCCACTGCCTAAGAAGGTTCCAAAAATTTAGCCTTTTAGGGATGACCAAACATAGAATTATTTTATTTTAAAATTTATTACATCAAAGTTGGCTCAAAATAACTTTTGAAACCTGAATATAAATTTTGAAGGAAAATTATTTTTCACCATTTCAAGTGTCCCGACTTTCCAAGACCATAAGTCATCACCAGTTGACATGATTGACTATTATAACCCCATTTTGGAAAGGACACAAAGCGCTCTATACGCTTGACTCGTGCAAGAACTCAACACCCAAATTTTTAACCTCATCCAGGGCCTCTAAAGCCTTCAAAATTGAGTTAAAAGTTTCTGTACTCTATTGCCAATACCAAAAATCTTGAATATCTTCAAAACTAGACCTGATCTAGCCATGAAACTCTACTAGTAGGCTAATATGACTGAGATGAACCTCTACATGTAAAATCATAACATTCCAAGATTTACAATCAACTTACTAAAAATAGAAAGTTTCTATAAATAGTAGCTCTGCACAAGATAGCCCTTATTGAATACAAAACTAGAAATATTTTTTTGGGTGATGCAAGATTGCTCTTACACCCAGGATGCTCCTGCATCAAAAATTTGTGAGAAGAAACCATCCACAAAATCAGGATATTGGAGATAAGCAAGCCGACATGATGACACAAAGTTCATTCAGACAAAACAATGCATGTTTAGTTTGTGAATTTGAACATAAAAATGTTAGAGATGCACTTGAGAATGATGAATGGATTAAAGAAATGAATGAATAAATTGAGCAAGTATTTGAAAAGGGGGGGGGGGGTGAATTTGTGTTCACTGTAATTTATCTTTTTACTTAATCTTAAGCTAAACTTGAATACTTAAATAATGAAATGTACATCTACATAAACATGAAACATGAAATCAACACATAACACCAATATGGTTATGGGGAAACCCAAATAGGTAAAAACCCTGGTGGGAATTGACACCCACTAATATTTTGTACTAGTGTTTTATGATCCTTGTTAGAAGATCCTTAACCCTATTAGGATTTTCTTTACAATATGTTTAGTATAGTAGACCTTGTCAAGGGTCAGACCCTGTTAGGATTCTTTTACAATAAACCCTATTAGGGCTATGGAATCACTATCCTAGAGCTCACTGCTCAAGTGGTGAAGGCTATAACAGCCTTATGATCTCTGATACAGACTATATCTGCTAGATGAATTGTCACTATGACACTGCTTGTCTGATTAGTTCCTTTGATGCGCTGATGATTTGACCTATTGAAAAGCTCTAATACATCTTATAAAATCTTCACATACTTCTTCTCTTCATATCTCAACTCTATAACAACTCTTATATTGATTACAATGGATGCATCTTATATTTATATGCGCATACAAAACAAATAACTAGGTTGGCCCTTTAATCAATTACATACAACGCTTCCAATTGAATTGGCTCAAGCGTGTTTACAAAAAAACATAATTACATGTCAGAAACCAAATTACAATAGGCACATAACCTTTACAACATAATAATATAGCCACAAAATAAAATTGAAAAATTTAGTTGCTTACTTTGTTCTTCTCTGGTACACACTGACTGTGTAACTTCAACTATTTGTAACTTTGTCATACTTGCATATCCAATCATGTGCTCATAGAATAAGCATGAATATACTCTAACCAACTTATCTTTTAAGGTGCATAACATAACTTAGTCATACACATGTGCGCTAATGCTCTGAGCTTTAGGTACTCTATACACTATCCAATCTTCAACACTTAGCCAATTTCTGATCTTCTCATCAAGTGCACTAACTCCAAAACACTATATGACTTTATTTCCATAATGAAAACACTATATCAATTCATATACACCAATATAGGAAACTTGCCAACAATCTCCCCCTTTGTCATTACTGGCAATAAAGGAATAGGGAAAAGTTCTAACTGTCCCTTAATAAAAATTTTTTTTGTCTTATATCTACCTTATACATAAACTTCTATCTTATATCTTCCTTATACATATCTACCAACCCATATTCTATATATACTCCCCCTTTGACATTAATGACAAAGGTGCTTCAAAACTATATCTACATATACTTACTATGAGAGAACATCTAGATATGCTATCTACAAGTTTTGGATCTCCTTCCAAAATGTAATCAGTGAATTAACAATTTGGAGATGGGTGCATAGAGCATACTATAACTTCTCCATTGTCTCCAAATCTATGCTAGGACCATGATCATATGTCACCATGGTGGCATCGATCTCCTTGATATTCTGATTAAGTATACATAGTGAGGGCGCAAGAGCATTTCTAAGTTGACTCTGCCTAGCCCTTATCTTTGACATCTCCTTTTATGCCTTCTCAATCTTGTCAATTTGTCCTTGATAGAAATTATTGCACATATTTATATTAGTGGATGGGTCTTTCACTAATTTCTTTACTTTCTCTATCATAGATTTTTCCTCTTATATCTTCTTGAAGTGGTCATCAGTTAACTTGTTTGGATCCATACAATTTGCAATGATCTTCCTCCCATTCACTACAAACTCCTTCAAATATGTTTGACCAACTTTTAGAGAACTTAGGTCAAGCTCAAAGTTACTAGCTGGTTCAGTCTATCTCTTCTTCTGATAGTTTCTTCTACAACTTGAGATGCTAACTCTTCCAAGGTAGAAATTTTTTTTTTGAAGACTGTGAGGATGTTGCTAACATCATCAACTGAATGTATCTTAGACACTTTCTTGTCTGAAGGCAATAGACTATTCAATATGTTGACTGATTCAACAAATAGTGGGTTTGTCATTACTTCTTTCTCTTTGGCTTTCTCCATTGCTAAGACACTAATCTTGATCAGGTCTTCTTCTCCCCATGAATCCAAATTGGTTGTGTCAGGTGTCAAACTTGACAACAATGGTGCTAAGGGTAGTGGAGTGATAGGAGTTATGTCCTCTAATTCTATCTTTACTTTGATTATCATTTAAATATATTGTTCATTTCTTTTTACTACTTCTTTTTCTTTCTCCTCTTCCATCTTTTCTTCTTCTTTCTTTTCTTCTTCTTTTTCTACTTCTTTCTTTTCCTCTTTTTCATCAGTTATATCCTCAATCAATACTTCTTCTTGTTGATTGGGAGGAGTGTTACTACAAAGAGTTGTAATCTCTTGTGTGCTTACAAATGCTTCTTCAAAATTGTCCAAATCCATTTTGGTGGCTGCCATAGTTACATTATCAATAAAAATTGAGTCATCCTTGAATATTTCTGACATGGGCCTAGACTTATCTTCCTTTATGGATACATCAAATACATGTGTTCAATCTTGTGTACATATAGATGAAAAATTTATGGTTTCTAACTCTTTTATATCCTTTCTGGGTCCTTGAGCTTTGGGCACAGTAGCTGGATACATGTTCCTATTCATGAAGACCTTCTCAAAGGATTTCTTTGTTTACTTTGCAACCAATTCATAGTTCTTGTCCATTATGTGCAAGGTCCTTGACTTGGTTCTAAGATGTGGTTTTAATAGATTTAGTAATAGAGATTTCAACTCTAGAGAACATACTAGAAAAATCTCATCTAAGATCTTTTTTCTTATTCTCAGATCTTCTTCAATGGCTTGTCTTTTTAGGAACTCCAAGATGTTCCCCACATTATTGGGAATTATAGTCTTGAGTTCAAGGACTATCTTCTTAAACTTCAACATGCGTGTTGGTGTTCAAAATGGATGCTTATGCTCTCAGGCTGCCAATATACCCTCAAGTTGATTTTATGTTTGGTTAGTTTCAAAATGTATAAGGATCTTAGGGTAATTGGACCAACTATAGGGACAAGACTGCCCTCTTCACTTCTGGCTCTACAAAACCAAGGCGGGTGCACCTAACCTAGTGAAAAATATACTTCACACACCAAAGACTAGGTCCAAACAACATATTGAATAGTAAGAAAGTGCTAAATGCTAACCTCACATTCATTGAATCTCCATTACTATAGGGTGTTACTACTATCAACCAAATACAATTAAAACTTGAAAAGGTGTTTCTATCTGAAGATGGAAAGAAGTAAACAAGAGCCAATCAAGCATTGAACTCAACTGAATATACTAATCCCTGATTAGTGCCATTATCCATTGGGTAGATCTCAGATACACACATTGAATATGAACCAACTATTGTCAAAGACTCATAGCCATAAATATAAACATTCTAGCCCATCCACTACTTATAACATCCTTCTGTAGATAGCCCAAATGAATCCATGTCCCCTCTAAAGTATATTTCACCTGATCCTAGATCAAGAAATAAATACAAGAACATATACAGAGGTAACCCTATGCGATGGATTAGAAAATTCAAGATTCACAAGAATGACACCAAGGAGAGATTTGGAAGCATGAAAAACTTATATTAAGTATGATGAGTCATGTACATATTCAACATGGGCAAGAGAGAAAGCCACTTCAATAACCTATAAAAGACTACAAGGAATTTCTATTCAACTTCATACAATGTGATAGAGCCCTATTACAACTCCCTGGAACTAATCAAGATCAGAACCTCTAGACTGATTAAAATTTGAACCTTGACTCTATAAAAAACTAACAATTTATACCACTAGCCACCTTGGGAATCTCAAAGAGATTGCATGAAGCTTAGGGTGACTAGGGTTAGGGTTACAACTTCTATACCAATCAGAACTATGACAAAAATTAATTACAGTGGAAGAACAAGAAGCCACCCAGAGAAAGAGATCTCAAACAGATCTTCAATCATGAAAAACTACAAGATCCAGTACAGAATACCAGGGATAGCCATGAAAACTAGTCAAATCAGCCACTTGAAAACACATCTCAAGCACAAAACCATACTTCTCCTAGTACAAAAACATCATGCCACCTACCACAGGGACCCTCGAATTAGTTTGCAACAACCAGTGCCACCAAATCAATCAAAACTGGCCTTTAAAACTATAAATTTTGGTACTTTTTATCGCTTGAAACCCTTGGCAAATTTGAATTTGAACTTCAATGATCATTTCCATGGTGCCAGCAGAAAATCGGCGGTCAAAATTTGAAATCAGACCAACTTTAAGTTGCAGCCATTAGATCTCTCTTTTTTACGGTCCTTATGACTTATCTCTTCAAAGGGCCCCAGTCAAATTTAGCAAACTGGCAACAAAGGTTTTCGCCAGCTCATGAAACACTTTATCTCTCCACCATTTAGTTTAGCGGTTACGTGAATGCTTGTTCATTGAATCGCCAATCAACTTGGAGCACCACCACTTTCCTTCGCGAATGAATGAAAACACTTTGATACTTATTGCAACTGCCAAACAAAGATATCCGGACCACCAAACTACTTAGACCCACCAGTGGGTCTGCACTATGCCACATGTCATTTTATCATTCACTACAACTACCCAGTCATGACTAACAAGACCCACAAACCTTCGACATCTAATCGAATGGCTGGCACAAGATTGTAAGGGGATGGAATATTCCATGTGATCATGCAACAGCCACATGATCTTTCTTTACTCTGCCACTTGAAGAATCTAGCCCCACCAACAAACTTCCATAGTATTACCTCGTGGACCAATCACAAACCGCCAATTGTACCAATGTGTCATTGGACCCACAAAGAGATAAATCCCGCCTGGAAGATCGGAAGGATGGTGCATCATCGCATGCATCAGAAAAAAGCTTTAAGAACATACACTAACCATCGATGCTCTGACACATCAGGACCCCTCTGACAGACACACCAGCAACTAGGTCCCACTGATACATCTAGGAAAGATTTGAAATCAATAGATGGCACATGATCTCAAAGGGGAAGAATATTCCTTGAGATCATGCGTTGACCATAGATTGAAAAGCCTTAACTATAGGCCCCACTAACAACTGCCAATGTGTTAAAACATGGACCAATAAGATGTCACCATTTGTTCATATGTGTCAATGGACCCACCTATTTGAGAAGTTCTGTCATGAAAGAAAATCAACGACTAGCATAAGATCTCAAGCCTTTGACAAAGTCAATGAGAACTTACACCAACTGTCAGATTGAGATGTTGTCAAAAGACTGGGCCCAGGAAAATATTAAGCCAGAACATAAGAAAAATTAAAGCGCAAGACTTAGGCTTTTGAGAAAAATATTAGGCATAGGGGACTTTAGGAAAAATTAAAAAAGTTGGGGGTTGGAGACTTAGGAAAAATTAACACTGGGGCTGACAAAAATATAAAGCACATGCATACTAGGACCCTTAAGTGACCTACGAAAAGTAACATCAAAATAGAAAAGGGCCAAGATTTACAAAGGGTTTTAAATGCAATGGCTAGATTTTAAATTTTTGAACTAGGGCTTGAGGCCAGAGATATGAAAAATGTTGCAGAGACCAAATGGAAAGACCAGAAACCATGAAAATTTTTCACAAGTGCTACTAGTGGCTCATACTCAGGGATGTGTATCTCCTGCAGATACAATGAGCAAACTAGAATCTCCTAGAAGAGTAGACCAACTCAAAACTTCAACACACAAAAATAAAAAACAAAAGACTAGACAAGGGAAACCTAAACTACTGCTCATGGAAAAGATACTTTAGGAGAAGTAAAACTTTAGGAATTGTCCATGAACATGCAATTCCAAAGTACCACCAGCTAAATCTTTTAGAACATAAGAATTTGTCCCCCATTTGCTTTCAATAAGATAAGGGCCCAACCAAATTGGATCAAACTTTCCATGCTTCCCCTTATCTTCCAACCTTGCATTCCATATCAAGATGAGGTCATCAATATCAAAACTTCTTTGGGTGGCCCTCTTATCAAACAAATTCTTACATTGTCTATGCAATGCCTCATTTCTTTCATGTGCATCCCTCCTTACCTCTTCCAATTGGATCATTTCATCCATTCTTACTCTCATTTCATCATTCAAGTCTTCATCATATGCTTAGATAAATTTGTACATCTGCAATAGATTATTTTGAGGCAATCTAGCACCTATTCCATATACCAAATCAAATGGAGCACAACCTATGGCCCTCTTTATAGTTACCCTACTAGCCCACAATGCCCACCATAACTTTGAGTCCCAGACTTTCTAATTTTTGTCCAACACTCTCTTGAGAATCTTAATCAGTCTTTTATTACTGGACTCAGCTTGGCCATTTCCTTGTGGATGATATGGAGAAGAAAATAAAATTTGTATCCCATACTATTAACAAAAATCACTAAATTCTTTTGATTTAAAACACGTTGCATTATCAACCACAATTACCTCTGGGAAACCAAACTTGGTAAGGATGTTTTGCATCATAAAATCTATCACCACTCTTCTAGTAGCCTTTCTAGTGGGGATAGCTTCAACCCACTTAGTAAAATAGTTTGTTGCCAACACATGTAAGAATGTCCACCACTAGACTTATTTGGAATTTCCCCAATGAAGTCAATACCCCTCTTCTAGAATGGAGCCTAAACTATAGTAGGTCTGAGTGGTAAACTCCCATTAAACTTCAATTTTCCAACAAATCTCTGACACGCATCACATTTTCTTACAAACTGATGGGTATCCTTAAAAATTGTAGGCCACCAAAATCTAGACCTAAGGATCTTGTGGGCTATGGTCTTTTCCATATAATGTCCTCCACATACACCTTGGTGCATTTCCTTTAATAGAGCCTCAGACTTCTCATGGTCTATGCATTTTAGCAATACTCCTTCATTGCTTCTCCACCACAACTTACCATGTATAATGGCATACCTTTCAGATTGCAACTTGATAGTTCTCCTTATATTTTCATCCATCTCAGGGGGAAGGACCAATTTTTGCAAGTAGCCAATAACATCTTTGTACTAATCACAATAATCCATATCACAAATGTACGGCCTCTGTTCTTCTTCTAACACATTCACATGATTTGCAACTAAATTACTTTGTGCCATTAATTTTGCAAGACCTAAGCCTCTTACCAATTTTGTAATTTGGATATCAATATTAAATTCTTGGATCTTATTGATCCATCTACATCTTTTTCCTAAAACTTCTTGTTGCACCAATATATCCTTAACTGTAGCACTAGGAACATAAGCAACCACCTTAGCTCCTACAAGATAACATCTAAAAGCCTTGACTACTTTGACTAAGGCATAAGCCTATTTCTCAGTAATATCATATTTCAATTCTGTTGCTTGTAAGGATTTACTAAAAAATGATATGGGTTGTTCATATCCATCTAAAATCTTTTGTAATAAAATTGCTGCAACTATATGATAAGAAGCAAAAGAAAATATCTGCATGGGCTTACCATAATTAGGTGTCCTTAAAATTGGAGCATCCTTGATGGCCCTTTTGATACTTCTAAAAGATTCATCTGCTTCTTCATTCCACTCAATCCTTGCCTCCTTTTTCAACATCCTAGAGATAGGGATACTGATTTCTGCAAAATTTGTAACAAATCTCCTTAGGAAATTTACCTGCCCAAAAAAAGACTATATTCCTTTAACATTTCTAGGTGGTGAAAGTTTATCTATAGCCATAACCCTTTCAGGGTCAATTCTCACTCCATCCTTGGACACAATATGTCCTAAGAGCTTACCTTCCACAACACCAAAAGAACACTTCTTTGGACTCAAAGAGATCCCATACTCCAAGGCCCTAATAAAAATTTTCTCAAGATGTTCACAATGTTGACTTTCCTTATCTGAATATGCTGTGAGATCATCTTGATACACCACTAGAAATTTGTTTATAAAGTCTGCAAAGGCTACATCCATAGCTCTTTGAAAAGTAGCTCCTGCATTTTTTAGACCAAAAGGCATTCTAACATAAACATATGTTCCCCAAGGGGTAGTGAATGCAATCTTAAATTGTTCTGATTCCTTGACCATGACCTGATTATATCTAGAGAAACCATCCATCATGGACATTAACTCTGAACTAGTAACCCTCTGCAACATATTCTCCATATTAGGCAAACCATAATTGACATTCAAGTTCCTAAAATCAACACATAACCTAATGTCACCATTCTTCTTCTTGACTGAAACCAAATTTGACACCCAAGTAGAATGTCTGACAGGCTTAATAATGCCAGAATCCATCACCTTTTTAAGTTCATCTTGCATTTTTGGTGCCAAAGTAGGGTTCACAGGCCTTAATTTCTGTCTAAAAGGTCTAGTGCCTTCCTTCAATGGTATTTCATGCTGGAATAAATCTTCTCTATAGGCTTTCAAATCCTCATAAGACGATGCAAAGACATGTCTGAATCTTTTGAGAAGATCAATCAGATTATTCCTAGTTCTTTGGGGTAAACATTTACCTATGTAAACATTTTTGGGCATTTGACTTGTTCCTAAATTTATTTCCTCCAAATCATTTATCTTATCAACAAATTTAGGAAAACAAGTCCTTTTTTTATCATCAAATGCTCTCTCAAGAGCAACCAGTCCCTTTGGGATCCTATTTGATTTTAATTGCAAAACTTCCTTCCCAAGAACATTCTCTTTTCCATTTTTGATGTCAACAAAAGTGCTGAAATCCATCTCCTGATCATCAAAATGAGATTCACATTGCAAAAATGTTAGTATATCCTGATCATCAGAAAATACCTACCAATTCTCAACATTGTCTAGGATAGAAGGCCGAGACTTGCACTCAATCCTAGATATCCCTAGAAAGGTAATATCCTCTACCTTAATGCTATGTTTTCTAGTAAGTCAGCCATTCTATTTTGGCTTCTATCCACCCAATCAATACCAATGGGACAAAAACCTTCAATTTCATCCCAAACAACATTTCTATATTGTTTCAGCCTTTGATTCTTTAATGCATACTTTGATCTAATCTGAGAAACTATTAACTCAGAGTCACTAATCACCCTAAGATGTTTGATCCCATGTTTTGATGCTTGTCTCAAACCAATCAGTTGTGCCTCATATTTAGCAACATTATTTGTGCAAGGGAACAAGAGAGTGAAAGAAAACTTAAAAGTCTTACCACTTGAGGATATCAATAGCACTCCTACTCCAGCACCTTCCTTTGAACTTGCTCCATCAAAATATAGGGTCCATAATACATCACCTTCTGCCATGTTACTCTTATCATCAGCCAAAAAGATAGGCTTGACCTTCTCTTGCATCTCTCTCTCTTGAACTTGGAAAGAACCAATGTCAGTGTCCACAAAACAATTCATATTGTCCTCTTCATCCTCCTCAATCATATGTGGAGTTCTAGCTTCCCTTGAAAATTTCACACTTTCACCTTCAATGCTAAAAGTGGCAAAGGACAAGTCACATTGAATACTTCCTCCCATGGAGGCACTCTACTTTCTAGATAACAACATTCCATATTGAAGGGGAATGTCAACTACAAGAACACTCGTAGTTAATTTTTTGTTGGGAAATGCAGCTAATTTATAAGGCAAAGCCTTAATGGTACCAATAACTGGCACTTCTCTTGATTCCATAGCTTGGCATCTTCCATGAGGTGTATCAAACTTTAGTCCCTGTGACTTCATGATCTCTATAGGCATGATAGTGTTTGATGCTCCAGAATCAATCATGCAATTCTTCAATAATTTTCCATTTATCATAAGGGACAAGAAAAAAGGATCAACTCTCCCCGATGCAGTATTTACAATGTTCGCATCCAAATACCTCTAAGGAATCTTAGAGATAATTTCTTCATTTTTACTGTTAGGTGTGTCATCTAAAGTAGCCACATGCTTGTCACCTCTATTTATTTCTTGGACCTTTATGGAAGAGGCACCATTTACCCAATCCAAGGCCTTGACCTTGTGCTCTTCTATTCTCATCATTTCTAACAATGGAACCTTGACAGTTATTTGTGAAAGCAATTTAGTCATATCAATGGGAACATAAGAATGGCTACCCATATCTTCCTTAATCTCAGAGATACCCTTATCCTCTTTTTGGACAATCAAGTTAGAGTTACTCTTTTGTACAAATTCATCTTCCTTTTGAGGTATGGGGACAGCTACTTTTGATGTCTTTACTTTACCCTTAGGTATTGCAGTAGGCCCACTCTTCTTTTTTATCTTAACCTGACTGACAACACCAGCACCCTTTTCCTTTTCCTCATGTTGTTGTGTATTCCTTTTAGAATTCTTGATAAACATGCTACATGGCTTACCACTTGTGCCTCCAACTTTCCTGTTCTCAAATTGTAATTACTCCTAGCTTGAGTGACCATGTCTGTAGTGATTTGTGCAATTTCCTCATTAGAGGGTCTCCTTAAGGAAATATGTTCCTCACACTTCATTGCACCATATCCAACATCATCAAATTCTTCCTCCTCATCATCAGTAGAGTCAACCTCATCCCATGCATGTGAAGAAGTCATTCCACAACCACTCCTATCATACTACTCATCTTGTTCTTGGTTATTAGGTAAATTCAAAGCAATAACACAATGCTCTGGACTATGAGGAGATTGAAAAATAGTACAGCATGGGATATCATCATTAAAGTTAGCTAAATTTCTTTGCAAAGGATCAGTAATCCTATCATCAGGCTTATCCCTTTTAACTGGAAAAATGGGCTTGCCATCCTTCCACTAAATATTGTATGGGTAATTCTGCATTCTTGGTTGCCTACCAAAATTACTTGAAGCTTGTCTATCATTTGTTGCAACCTTATTGTTTCTTTTTTCATTAGGCTTTAGATTCTCTAAAGCACTTAGAATTTGTTTTAGATTGTCCTCCTCCTTAGGCTTAAAATTAGCAGACCTTCCCATTTCTTTCTTGTTTTGCACTTGAGGCCTATAATCATCTCTTCTCCCTAATTTTCCTGATATTCTTCTATTACTTTCTATGTTGATAGCCAACTTGTAAGCCTCCCCAAGATTTATAGGATTCTTATCCCTTAAGAGGTAACCCATCTTTGCATCAAAACCATTTGAGTAGGTCACAAGACACACCCTATCATCTAATCTGATAACTTGCAATAGCCTATGCATAGCCTTTTGGAATCTTATATTAAATTCAAGGACCTCTTCATTCTGATTCTTTTTTATGTTATTTAATTCATTCAAAATAAAACCCTCATTTGTTTTATCTCCATAATGCTCTTTGAAACAATTCTTGAATTCATTCCAAGATCCTATACTAGCATGGGGAAATCCTCTAAACCAATCCCTAGCATCCTGAATTAGAGATTGTACAAATAATTTCATTACAACATCATCAGGCTCAACATTATAGTCATCTATTACATCCATAAAATTTTATAGATGTTCTTCACATGTAATGACATTGTTTCTAGTAAACTTAGGGAGTTTATTTCTAATTTCATCAGGAATAACATTAGGATAACTAGGAATACCAAAAAAGATAACTTGTTTGTACCTTTCATGAATAGGAAATCCATGTGGTGGATCCATTCCTTGAGATGTAGATGTCCTTGTGTTTGAACCATCAAGAATTTTAACAGCACCCGGAATACCATTTTTTTGAGCTGCAAGGTTACCATGATTTCCACCTTGCCCCAAGAAAGAAGCAGCAACATTTGAAGGTCCTGAGGTATGCTTGAGAAAATCAATCTTTTTCCTCATTTTTGCAGTAGTAGCCTCCAAATCTGCCTTCTCTAGTTCTTTAGCCCACATGTCTTTCTCTTTTTTAGCCCTCTCAAGGTCTGCATCTAACCTCAACCCTTGATCTAATGGGTTTTCCACATGAATCTATTCACTAATCTACACTCCAATAGTTTTTTGTTTGCCTTTATCTCTAGGCCTAGTTATGTCATGTGTTTTATACACAACAAGCTATTCCTCTGCTCTTTCAGGCTCTGGGAAAAAATTAATTGCCTCCAAATCTAACAAATGCCTCTTTAGCTGATCAGTCCTTATCATTGCTTGTCTTACTGTATCCTCTTTGTTCTTTTCTCTTTGTTTCCTGATAGCAACTTGTTCTTGGACTCTTCTTTCCAATTCATAAACCTCCTCAAAGATCTCTTCTGATTCAAGGAGAGTAGTCTTAGACTCACCATCTCCCACTTGAAATTCATCCTCATACTAGTTCAATCCCAAATCAACAGCCTCTTCATATTCTAAAATATTTTCTTCTTGACTAGGCTTGGTTTGAGTTTCTTGTCTTGTATCCTTTTTACTTCTCCAAGTATGAGAAAGATTTCTTTTCTTCTTTCCTCCCCTTGTTTGACTAGGCCTGGAAGTACTTGGAATACCTTCTTCCATTATGTTTTTAGGATGTTCATTCCTCCGAGACCTAGTACCTCTATAACTCATTTGATAAAAATCTACTGACTAGCACTGCTGCAAAGATGTTTGAGTTGCCACCCAAGTATATTGGGAATCTTACAATACCACTTAAAAAATATCCAAATGAGACTATAAGACAAGGGACAAGAATAACCCTATTCTTCAATGATGACCTACGAGTTACTATAGACTTGTGTAACACTTCCCCAGTGGATTCGCCATCTTGTTGGTGTTCAAAATGGATGCTTATGGTCTCAGGCTACCAATATACCCTCAAGTTGATTTTAGGATTGGTTAGTTCCAAAATGTATAAGGATCTTAGGGTAAATGGACCAACTATAGGGACAAGACTGCCCTCTTCACTTCTAGCTCTACAAAACCAAGGTGGGTACACCTAACCCAGTGAAAACTATACTTCACACACCAAAGACTGGGTCCAAACAACAGATTGAATAGTAAGAAAGTGCTAAATGCTAACCTCACATTCATTGAATCTCCATTACTATAGGGTGTTACTACTATCAACCAAATACAATTAAAACTTGAAAATGTGTTGATATATGAAGATGGAAAGAAGTAAACAAGAGCCAATCAAGCATTGAACTCAACTAAAAATACTAATCCCTAATCAGTGCCATTATCCATTGGGTAGATCTCAGATACACACATTGAATATGAACCAGCTATTGTCAAAGACTCATAGCCATAAATACAAACATTCCAGCCCATCCACTACTTATAACATCCTTCTGTAGATAGCCCAAATGAATCCATGTCCCCTCTAAAGTATATTTCACCTGATCCTAGATCAAGAACTAAAGATAAGAACATATACAGAGGTAACCCTATGTGATGGATCAGAAAATCCAAGATTCACAAGAATGACACCAAGGAGAGACTTGGAAGCATGAAAAACTTATGTTAAGTATGATGAGTCATGTAAATATTCAACATGGGCAAGAGAGAAAGCCACTTCAATAACCTACAAAATACTACAAGGACTTTCTATTCAACTTCATACAATGTGATACAGCCTTGTTACAACTCCCTAGAACTAATCAAGATCAGAACCTCTGGATTAATTAAAATTTGAACCCTGACTAATTAAAATTTGAACCCCGACTCTATAAAAAACTAACAATTTATACCACTAGCCACCTTGGGAATCTCAAAGAGATTGCATGAAGCTTAGAGTGACTAGGGTTAGGGTTACAACCACTATACCAATCAGAACTATGACAAAAATTAATTGTAGGGGAAGAAAAAGAAGCCACTCAGAGAAAGAGATCTCAAACAGATCTTCAATCATGAAAATTTGCAAGATTTAGTACAGAATACCAGGGATAGCGGTGAAAACTAGTCAAATCATCCACCTGCAAACACATCTCGAGCACAAAACCATACTTCTCCTAGTAAAAAAACATCATGCCACCTACCACAGGGACCCTTGAACTAGTCTACAACAACCAGCGCCACCAAATCAATAAAAACCAGCCATTAAAACCATAAATTTTGGTACCTTCTATCGCGTGAAACCCTCCACAAATTTGAATTTGAACTTCAATGGTCATTTCCATGGAACCAGCAGCAAATCAGCAGTCAAAATTTAAATCAGACCAACTTTAAGTCATAGCCGTTAGATCTCTCTTTTTGGCGGTCCTTATGAATTATCTCTTAAAATTCTCCCATTTAAATTTAGCGAACTGGTGATAAGTGTTACTGCCAGTTTGTGAAACACTTTGTGTCCACCATTTAGTTTATTGGTTACACAAATGCTTGTTTGCTGAATTGTCAGTCAACTTGGAGCACTGCCACTTTCCTTTGCGAATGAGCAAAAACACTTTGATACTTATCAGGACCGCCAAAAAAAGATATCCAGACTACCAAACTGCTCAGACCCACCAGTGGGTCCGCACTGCACCACATGTCATTTTATCATTCACTGCAACCACCCAGCCATGACTGACAGGACCCACAAACCTTCAGCATCTAATCGAATGACTGGCACAAGATTGCAAGGTGATGGAATATTCCATATGATCATGTGACAACCGCATGATCTTTCTTTACTCTACCGCTTGAAGAATCTGGCCCCACTGACAAACTGCCACTGTATTACCTCATGGATCAATCACAAACTGCCAATTGTACCAACGTGTCATTGAACCCACAAAGAGATAAATCCCACCTAGAAGATTAGATGGATGGCACATCATTGCATGCATTAGAAAAAAGCCTTAAGAACATATGTCGACCATCGATGGTCTGACACGTCAGGACCCCTCTGATAGACACACCAGCAACCAGGTCCCACTGATACATCCAGGAAAGATTCAAAATCAATGGATGGCGCATAATCTCAAAGGGGAAGAATATTCCTTAAGATCATGTGCCAACCGTAGATTGAAAAGCCTTAACTGTAGGCCCCACTAAAAACTACCAATGTGTTAAAACATGGACCAATAAGATGTCACCATTTGTGCATACGTGTCAACAGACCCACCTGTTTGAGAAGTTTTGTCATGAAAGAAAATCAATGACTGGAGTAAGATCTCAAGCCTCTGACAAAGTCAATTTGAACTTATGCCAACTGTTAGATTGAGATGTTGTTAGAAGACCAGGCCCAGGAAAATATTAAGCTAGAACATAAGAAAAATTAAAGCGCAGGACTTAGGCTTTCAGGAAAAATATTAGGCGTAGGGGACTTTAGGAAAAATTAAAAATGTCAGAGGTTGGAGACTTAGGAAAAATTAACACTGGGGCCAACCAAAATATAAAGCACATGCATACTAGGACCCTTAAGTGACCCACAAAAAGTAACATTAAAATAGAAAAGGGCTAGGATTTACAAAGGGTTTTAAATGCAACGACTAGATTTTAAATTTTTGAACTAGGGCTTGAGGCCAAAGATATGAAAAACATTGCAGAGACCAAAGGGAAAGACCAGAAACTATGAAATTTTTTCACAAGTGCTAAGAATGTGTTTAAAAATCATTTCATGTATCTTTGATTTTTCAATCTCACTATATTTCTCATAGAACTTTCCTACTTGATCAATTTTACCTTCATCAATGATTCTTGCACTTAACACACTAAGACTAGGTTTCAAGCTTACTTCTAGAGGTGCTTGAGTGTTCTTCCTATTTCTTGTTATTCATGAGGATGGATGGCAAGTGCTAATCTCTTTCTTCTCTAAGGAATTTCCTTATACTCAGGAGGAGCAATAAGGTCAATTGTTTCCTTGGGTGCAGAAGGAGCAACATCAGTTTTACCCTTTTGAACATTAGATTCCTCAATTTTTACCTTCTTCAATTTTGGATCCTCAGATTTTGTCTTTGTTTCTACTGCGCTCTCTATTTCCAAAGAAATTTTCTCTTCCCTTTATTTGTCTAAGTCTTCTTGTGATACACCATGGATTCTTAAGATCTCTAAAGTAACCTTGGAAACTTTTCTTTTTGTTGTTGCATTGTTCAATACAACATCTACTTCTCTTATTTTCTCTTCATAAGTTTCCCATCTAGGTTCATTGGGGTCCTTAGGTGCTAACAACTAAGCTTGAGAATAAGCTTCTAAGATTGGTTCTTCAACCTCACATCCAAGTGGATAAATCCACTTTGTCCTTGGTTCAACAGCCTCCATGTATGTTGTGTCTATCTCAACCATGAAACAAATAGTATCCTTGTATTTTTCAGCTATCTTCTCTAGGATTCTATATCTCATCTACATCTTGACTTTGAATGTCTTAAACTCCAGTGTCATGTAGTCCTTCAATGTAATCTCAGTATATGCCTTGAGAGATATCTATGGCATTATGGGGATAGATTTGTCTAGATACAAATCAGACACTTTTCCAACAATATGGAAGTACATATAGATAATTAGGGATCCAAACCTAAATATCATGGCTTTGTCATACTTGATGGCCTTAATGTTTTCCATTAATTATGCGTGCAAGATCACACACATATTAAACTCTCCATTTTCTTTCACAAGTCTTATTACTACAAGAATTGTGGTTGTAGACTCACTATTCACCATGCTAGTGTGTTGGAACATGTATCCAAGTATCATGGACATTAATTTTATGTCATCTTGCTCAATAGGCTCTATAGTCATTCTGTGCCTATCACTTCTTGACTTGCAAGTTTTCTCAAAAAGTTTTCTTACATCCTTGCTCACTAGAAGAATGACGCATGTCTTTGAGAGGCTTTTCATCTCATGAATTAGGTCACCTGTAATCCTAACCAGCACTTCACCTATCCAAAATAGGTCATCATGAATCCCGCTAAGTAGAATCTTTATCCATTCATACTCATATAACTCATATGCAGCCGCATATTCAACTATAGGATGATTATTACACTATGCATACTCATCGATGAAGGTTTTATTAGGTTTTAGCATTGTTTCCATGTGTGCTCTTATTTTGTCAAATCCTACTAGTTCTTTCTTACAATATATGTATGCCCTAATGTCTTTGACATGCATAATGCCCATAGGTGTGTGGGAGAATGCCCCTTCTAGGTCATCTCGTGTGGATTTAAATGGATATCTCTTAAACACATATCTCTTCTTCTCCACCACATCAAATACAATGGGAGTAGCCATCACTTACTTGTATATCTCTTTCCAAATGATCTTTTAAAGACTTTTGAATTAGCGTGATGAACTAGGGTTTCCACAACCGATCAATTTCACTGCAAATCACAGATGAATCAACCTATAATCCTTCACAATTAAATTATATGGCTCTTATTCTCTCCAATCACTCTAAATTTGAATGCAATTAGAGATCTTCAAACTTCTGTGTACTTTAAAGTAGGAATTCTACCATTAATGCTTGCCACGTAAACCAGGTTGTCACTAAAAATGTTCTAACTTTCATTCTACAAACAATTAGCTTGTGCACTCTTGCACATAGGTTCTTCTAGTCTCCAAAAGCTTAAGTCTAAAGGCACATACTCTGAGGGTGAGTATACCGACCATGCAGGGGTCTAGAGCTAACTTAACTCCTCGTATGACCCTGAGTGCCATTCATCCTGATGTAGAGGGTGTGTCCACTATGGATGCATCCAATACATTCTCATGAACCTTATCCTTCTTTGCCTCTGACCAAATCAAGATCACATCCTCTGAAGCTTTCACAAACTTGACTTCTCCTTTAGTATCCAATACTGGTTCTTCGGGCTTTTTAGGGCTTTCCTGACCTTGCATCCTTGATCTACAAAACTTTGAGATGTGTCTAGCCTTGTTACAAGAGTGACAAATGACTGGAGGTCTTATATTCCTCAGCGCATTGACATGGGTCACCATTTTACATTGTCTTGTAGAGTGACCATTATAGTTACATATTTGACATGTAACATTCTAAGAACTTCTTACAATTGTCTGATTCTAATTTCTCTGATTGAGTCAAGTCTTGTTTTTTTGACTTGTCTTACAATTCATAGCTCTATGACCAAATTTATTGCATGAATAACAATAACCATTGAAAGGTCTTACCTTTGTATAGTTTCTTTCTATATGTCCTTGCTTGTTACATGCATAACAGGTTTGATCTACTGGCTTACGCTCATTCTTGGATGGTTCAACATGATCTTTAGTCTGACTTCTAGTCTCCTTAGCATCTGAGGTGTCTTCTAGTGCTTTCTTTATTGCTTGCATGTTGTTGATGTGATTTTGTGCTTCATTGCATCCAATCAAGCTAGTATCTCCTTTAACTCTTCTTGCATACAACAAAGATTCTATCAAATCAGAACTAGTGTGCAATTTATCGATGTGATTCTTTTTCCACTTTCAATTCAGATTCCAAGCTTTCTTTGTTGTTCCTTAGCTCTAAAATTTCCATGTTGGCTTGCCTCAATTCTTCATTCAGTTGAAGGTTCTCTTTGATCTGTTCATCATAGACTTCCTAATTCTTGGTCAGCTTATCATCTAATTCTTCAATCTATTCTTTTAGAGATGAATTTTATTCATTGAGATTTTTGATCGTAATCCCTAAATCACTGGTAGAGCATTCTTTCAAGTATTTTCTTATCCTTTTGATGACTACTTGAGCATCACTAACTTTTTCTTTAAGTTCTTCAATTTCTTTTTCAGATCTATCCAGGTCTTCAAGAGCAACTTCAAGATTTATTTTCAAATTTTTCATTTCTGATTTGTCCATGACCTCCTCAAGTGGTTAAAATTATTTGCTAAGGACGATAGCTCCGATACCAATTGTTAGGAATGGGAACACTAAGAGGGGGGGGGGGGTTGAATCAATGTTCACTGTAATTTATCTTTTTACTTAATCTTAAACTAAACTTGAATACTTAAATACTGAAATGAACACCTACATAAACATGAAACATGAAATCAACACATAACACCAATATGGTTATGGGGAAACCCAAATAGGTAAAAACCTTGGTGGGAATTGACACCCACTGATATTCTGTACTAGTGTATTATGATCCTTGTTAGAAGATCCTTAACCCTGTTAGGAGTTTCTTTACAAAATGTTTAGTATAGTAGACCTTGTCAAGGGTCGGACCCTATTAGGATTCTTTTACAATAAACCCTAGTAGGGGTGTGGACTCACTATCCTAGAGCTCACTACTCAAGTGGTGAAGGCTACAACCTTATGATCTCAAATACACACTATATCTATTGGATGAACTATCAATGTGACACTGCTTGTCTGATCAATTCCTTTGATGCGCTGATGGTTTGACCTCTTACAAAGCTCTAATACATCTTATAAAATCTTCACATACTTCTTCTCTACTTATCTCAACTCTATAACAACTCTTGTATTGATTACAATGGGCACATCTTATATTTATATGTGCATACAAAACAAATAACTAGGTCGGCCCTTTAACTGATTACATACAATGCTTCCAATTTAATTGGCTCAAGCATGTTTACAAAAAAACATAATTACATGTCAAAAAACTAATTACAATAGGCATATAGCCTTTACAACATAAGAATATAACCGCAAATCAAAATTTTGACAATCGATTGCTTACTCTATTCTTCTTTGGCACACATTGGCTATGTAACTTCAACTATCTATAACTTTGACATACTTTCATATCTGATCATGCACTCATAGAATAAGAATGAATATAATCTAAGAAAATTATCTTTTAGGGTGCATACCATAACTTGGTCATACGCATGTGCGCTGATGCTCTGAGCTTCAAGTACTTTGTACATTGTCCAATCTTCAACACTTAGCCAATTTATGATCTTCTCATCAAGTGCACTGACTCCAAAAAACTATATGACTTTCTTGCCATAATGAAAACACTATATCAAGTCATATACACCAGCATATCCAACTTCCCAATAGTTGCTATTGCTAATTTTTCAAATATTACATGGATAAAACAACTATTGAAAGACATGAATAAAGAGATCACTAATCTAGTGATTAGATATTGTGACAAGACAAGTGCTATAACAATTTCCAAGAATCCAGTGATGCATGCTAAGAAAAGGCATATATCTATTAAGTATCACTATTTGAGGGAACAATTATAGGAAAAGTAAGTGAAACTGGAGTTTGTGAAATCTAAAGAACAACTTGCAGACATATTTACTAAACCCTTACCGAAGGATACATTTGAGTACTTGAGGACTAGACTAAGGGTCCATCCCCTATCTGTCAGTCACTAAGGTGATCAAGATGTTGCATCAACCTATAATTTATAAGAAAATTAAATGATGTTGATTTATATTGTTCACACCTTAGGTTTCCTATGGTTGTGAAAGATAGAACAAGAACATTTTATATCAATACATGCTAGTACATGATCTGAACTGAACAACAAAGATAATATTTTGGCTATTATAGAGTTGTTTATTATTTCTGGCACTGTTGTCAAAAGGAGAGAGAATGAATGGAATATCTATCTAGTAGGAGAGAAGTATCATAAAGGAAGAAGAAGATCAAATCCACAGGGACAATTTTCTTGAAATGTTGAAATGCTATGTAGTGATTAAACATATTAAATGTACAAGCTAGGGAGAGCTTACCTAGCTACATCATTTATATAGAGATGTAGTACAAATGTTTTTTACTATGGCATATTTCATATTTGTGTTGCCATCAATGCCAAGGGAGAGATTGATAACCTAAAAGTGATTGAATAACTTCATGAACTGAATAGACAAGTGAAAGACAATGATTAGAAATCACCAAGCTACTAAAGTGACATGTAAGGAAACTAAATTAGTCAATATGTATTGTCATTGATGTCAACTAGTTTTGACTATACATATCATAATGGTTACAAAAATTTGAAGAAGAAAAATGGTAAAGGAATTAGATATCTACATGAAGAAGAGATGGATACAGAGACATGACTAAGGTATACATTAGGTAACTTATTGATGAGTCTATGACATCATTTTGTTGACTTGATTATATTACATGATTTTGTTATGTATTGAAGATCATAACTAAACAAGTTGATGTAGTTGGTAATTGAAGATTTATGTATACACCAAGCTAGTGTAGTATATACCAAGTAACAGTAATAACCGAGTTAGTATTCATCGACACATTCTATATTGACCGAGTGATAGAAACAACTAAATTTTATAACAACCTAGTGAATTGATGAGCTAGAAAATTACTTATGATTCTAAGGTAAAAGATAAAGTTTGTTATGATTATCTAACGGTTGACAAAATTCAAGATTGATTGAATGGAGAAGGATGAAACATGTTATAGACACATCTTTCAAGGAATCTTGAAGTGGAAAAATGAACGATGGAGATTAAGAGGAAAAATATAATGGATGAGAAGAAAATGGTGTATGACATCTATTTACAGAGACATGAGATTCATTATTGAGTTTGGAGCTTATTGACACTATAGGAGAAATTTCTTGAAAGGACTATTTTCATGCACTACTGATCAAACTAGTTATAGACAGAACCAAGAAGAACTACAGACATTATTAAGCATTAGGGTATTATTTACCGAGCTAAATATGTTGAAGGGTAAGAAGGATTGAAGTGATTTTTTATCAGAAGAGGTATTTTGAGCTTAGCATAGAACTAAAAATCTATGTAAATCTAAGTCGTATTTGAATCATATCATACTATATCAGTTTAACCATTTTTTTAACTAAATCTCTTAGACGAGTGGACTTAATAGTCTTATTTGTATTTCAATATGAAATTCGATGAGTGTTAGTTTTCTTGTTGACCCCATAGTGAATGTTGGTCAAGAGTTAACTATTAGTGAGAAATCCTTTAACTAGGTCACACCTCATAGTGTGTTTTGTAACCTTCAACAAGGTTGGCTCCTAACCAAGTTCACTTTAGAAGAGTGAAATATTTTTGGTTTACCAGTCCCAGGTAGTTTTACCCTTAGTAGGGTTTCCACATTAAAATCTATGTGTTATGTGTATTTGATGTGATTGAATTGTTATTTTACTTTGCACATTTCATATTTAGATTAATTGGTAAACACAGTATTGAATTGACTGTCAATCGGTAGATGAACATAAAGTTATTGTTGATAGCTTATCGAGTTGATTATTTGTTTGAAAAAGTTTGAACATATAAATCTAGAAGTTTGGGACTGTAGGATAACTAGAATTAACTGATTCAACCCCCTCTCAGTTATCTAACATGTAGTGTAACTGCATGGAGTCTTGCATGAGTATTTTTACGTCATAAGCCATTTCTAGAATCCAACATGTTCTTGGTTGCATCACTTGAAAATACAATTATTAGTGTCAACAAGACAACAAATATGCTCCTTATATTCCTCTTCAATACCGGTTGGGATTCTTTCTATTTCATGTGTTCTAGTTTGAAAATCCTTAAAGTAACTCCACATAAAATTAAAAAAATTATTTCCTAACTCTTTTATGAGTTTAATTATTTGTACCACCACTCGTCTGTCTGTAGCCCATTGAACTGTACATCTACCAAAAAAATGATTTTAAAAATAAAAGAAGATACATACCTTGAGATATATTCATACTTAAACAATTGTTTCTTAGCTATATTTATATTTTCCATATTTAACATGAATTGGTCCATCGAGAATACTGTTTAGATGACTAGATTGATGAACTCTCTATCCAATGACCATAGATGAAAATATAACATATTTATCTTTTATTTCATTGATTTTCATAGCTCTATATTTAGTTTTAGATTTGGTTAATTGGGTAACAAAATTAGAAAAATATCCTTAGGGTAGAGGATTCACCAATAGTATAAAATCTAGTTACTCTATGAATGATTTCCTTTGTGATCTTCTATGATCTATCTAGACACATAAAGTTATCGCTCACTTAAATTAGAATATATCAAATCCATTGATGATGAAATACATTAGGTATATCAATTTCATAGGTGGATCCTTTCATCTTGAAAGGCTTGTTCTCATCCTTCAACACATGATTCTCAGACAATCCTACATATTCACTATTGATAACATCCTCTCCTAGTTCATCAATTCTAAAATGTATATATGATCAGATGTCCTCGATAAATATAAATATAGGTTCTATGGAAGATAAAGCACTCATCTGATCATTCTTGCATCCCTTCATTAGATGTAACTTGAATACAGTTTGTGGCTCTTCAACAATGTCAACCACAAAAAGGTTATTTACATAATTTTCCATGATTTGATTTAGAAAGAACTCCTAAATATTATCACAAACCATAAATATGCTTCTTTCTTCACTGGTTAGAGTTCTTGAAAACTATCTCAATTCACCACTCTTAATTTTACTAATCACTAGCAATGATCACTTCATATCTCTCTTAGAAACTTCATAAATGTGCATAAGAAAGTAAAATGACAAATAAACTCACTCTAACCTTATTTAACCTTGAGAAAGTAGGTGTTGCATTTTAATGGTATGAATAGTGTCCTATTACTGATTAAAGAATATCCACTAGTTGATACTCATTCAACCATTATAACTGATATGAAATAGATATACACCATGAAATCTTAGTGAGATCAACATGGAATCACTAAAAACCACAAAATATTTAGCATAAACAAAATCATAGAAATTTACACCATAATGTATATATAGATCTTACCACTCTTAAATCAAGGGGTCAATAAATGACTTTCCTTTAAGTGCTCCCCCTAAGTCCAAAATAGACTTAGTTTAAAGAATAATCATCTGCACCATAAGATGGTAAATTCCCTTTAGATGACTTGACCTCATCCCATTTCTCTCCTTCCTTCCTCCAAATCTTCTTCATCTCATGACAAGCTTCCTTGGAATTGACAATTTTATTTCCCTTCACGTATTCTAATTGGTTGGATCACTGGTTCCTGAATCGACAATCTCTTGCAAGGCGACCAATCCTATGGAAGAGAAAGCATGCCATACCGTTTGACCTCCAAGGTCTATTATTTACCATCTATTTTCTCATTATGCAATTCATATCTAGATGAGCATAGTTACCACATACTAAATATATGACATTGAATTTCCTTTCTCTTCTATGAGGGCTTATAGGTTTGACTGGAGATCTAGGACCATACACTTTAGAATTGCAATCCTCAACTTTATGTCTATATTTTTTACATGCATAACAATATCTATCAAATTTACCACCACTGGATCTACTGCTAGATCTAGATCTACACTCATACAAAATATGACCATACTTATGATAGTTATAAAAATAACCATAAAAAAATATAGTTTATTCACTGGTTTTATCGTACACACATTTTCACTGTGACCACGTTTTCCATAGTTATAACAAGTAGGTATGTTAGGTTTCTTACTTGAATTTCTTGGATCTTCCTTCTGATCTTGTGGCTTCTCAGATTAAGATTTAGATGACTTATGAATTTCAAATGTTTAGTTGTGTCTTCTTTGGCTCTTCAATTGTTCATGAAGCTTTTGCAAGCTTTCATTGTATTGCTTCAACTTTTCATTTTATTCTTTCTCAGTTTGCAATTGCTTCTTTAATTTCTCATTCTCCTCTCTAAGTATTTCATTTTCAGTCAAAATTTTCTTGTTATACTCATTTGTGTCAAGAAGGTGCTCATGCAAGATAGAATTCTCTTCAAATATCTGAACTAATTGTTCCTCCCCTTCCCTCAATACATCTTCAACAACTTTTTTGGCATTTTCAGCAATTTTCCTTGAATCTTCATCTTTTCTTTTATCTTCAAGATCTTTACACATCCTAAAAGACTGACTTTCAAGTTCTCTTTTGAGATATTCCACTTCTTCTTTAATACTCTTGTTATTATCCATTAGATCTACAATTGCTTCCTCATATTATTTAGATAGTTTCTCAATTTAAACTTGGCTTTCATTCAATTTCTCATTAAATTTTCTTCTTATGGAAAGTGACTTCTTTAGTTTTTCCACCAGATCATTGATAATCTTGTGTGCATTCTCAAGTTGTTTCTCATACCTATACTTATCCATAATTTTGTATCCTTCCCTTGAGTAGCCTTATCACAAAGAGGATGAATTATTTGATACCAATTTTTATCATTTGATGGTATGAAGAAGGGGCAGATTGAATTAGTACAAATAGGTAACCAACTAATTCAATGATATGTCTGATTAACTTTAGTAGAAACTTCCAAATAACTAAACATATAACTAATACAATGAAATAAAAGTAAATAATATCATACATACACACATGCATCACACATAACACACTATTTTTTTTTGTGGAAACCCTTAGTTAGAGGGATAAAACCACAATGTGGATGACACCCACAAGCCCTTCACTACAATAAAAAGATTTTTTCTATTATGAGCTACATATACCATTTCCAAGGGTTCACCCTATTATGAGACAAGTACACTATAAGGAGTATAATGATATCTGTTAAGATCTATCTTTTTAGAGGATATAATACCCTTTCTATGTGTTCACTTGGTTCAGGGATTTACAATAGAAGACTTGTTAAAGTCCACTTGATTAAGGGATTTATCTTCCTGTAACTATTATTAAACAAAAAATAATGATCTGGATGTAGCACTACTTTCTAGTCCGATGCAACTTGTTCTCTACTCTCTGTAACTTCTCTTTGATCTGCCTCTGCTCGAAACATTGATAGCAATAGAAATTATATATGAAACATGCACCAACATTAAAAATGAAATTCAAATAATATCCTTCTTAGGTACCATGTGCCAAAATTAAAAAGTTGATGTTAAACACATTTTACCTTGACCATGTATGTGCAAAATAAGATCTACAAGTTGTACCTCCAAGGTAGTCAAACACATTTGGACTTCTCCAATGCATCACCCTATTGAGAAAATGGTGTTGTACACCTTGCATAATAATTTTTATTATTGTATTATTTTATTTTATTAGGTAAATGTTGCACCTAGATGGACATGCAACATGTAGGGATTCCCATGGAATATTCTTTGTGAGTTGTATTATAACATTGTGATATTATTTGATGTATTTATTTAATATTGGAGAAATAGAGTAAATAAAAGTACCCAATATTAAATGTGGGTCAATAGGGTTTGATAGCACATGGTTTATGTAATACCACTTGGTCATTTTTTTGGAGCTTGTTCCTATAAAAGAAACCACAATGGTAGTTGTTGAGGTAAGACAGGTGGAGACAAGTTAGCCAAAGGTAGCATTTGTGAATCTTGGAAGCATGGCATGGGATGTGTGGATTCATACTTTGTCACATGGATTGCTTGGTTGTGGCTAGGGCTTTGAAGAATTCCATGGTTGTATTGCAATGGTGTTTTTCCGAATAATACATGGTGATGGATGCTATTGGAGGCTGGGTTTTTCTGTCATGAGGGTTTCCCAAGACATATCTTGTGTCACATTTTTGTGGGTATGTTGTCTATTCTCTTGCATGTGGATTTCTAAGTGTTTATTTACTTTTATCTATAATGGGTTATGTGGAAATGTCATATTGTTGTATGCAAGTTTCGTATCAAGTAGTATCAGAGCTATGGTTGTGGTGTTGTAACCCTAGGTTGAATCCATGGGAATTCATGAAAGAATGTAAGAAATGGCAAGATATATGGGTTTTGTAGATTGTTTCTTATAGATCTGAGGGTTTTGGGTTTTCTGTTATGATGGGTTATTGGCAATTTTTTTGGGCATGAGAAATTGGTGGTCAAAAGTTTTTTGGTTGATTTCATTTAAATGAGGGTTTTGAGGGAATTTTAGAGAGATGATGCCCTAGGTAGAAATGAACCTCACCATTGGATCTAGGTTGGCCTTGCCATGAATTTTGATACATAATATGCCCTAGTTTGGCCATGTTGATAGAAAATGCAAAAGGTTTTTTAGATTCAGCCCATGACAATTGCCAAATTTAATCCCGTTGGAATTTTTGTAAAAAAAATCACAATGAAAATGGTAAAATGATTAACGTGGTAAAACAACCATAACTTTCTCTCAGGATATTGGATTTTGGACTTCATATAGTTGTTAGAAATATAATTCAGAGCACTACAACATGGTACAGGTTTGATTCTTTGATTTTAACATTTTGTTAGGTTTTAAGAGTCTAAAAGTTAGCTGTTATTTATTTTGAGCATAGATTTGAGCATAACTTGGGCATACGGAGTTAGATTTTGGACTTCAAATAGTCAACAGAAATCTCTTGGAGAGATATACACATTTGTTCAGATTTGGTGCAGGTTTGACATGGTTTATTTATTAATATATTGATATGAACAGGTTTATGGATTATTTTGACCATGGTGACATTGTGAGTTTATGACATGATTTATTTTGGAGATTTCAATTTGATGTCATTGTATACTTAGCTTATATTTCAGATTGGTCTCATGATGATATGGTTATTAGTGTTTAATTTAGATATCTATGATGACGTCTTGGATCTACAAGTTGTGTAGTATTGTAAGAGATCTATACTTACATGTTGCATTTGTGGCTTGGATATGAGTTATCTTTTCTCATTGATCTTTCATTATTGATGCATATTCATATTTTTGGCTTGGATTTGTGTTGTCTATGCCCTTAGTCACATGATTTTTTGATTTATCTTCATGTAGAAGGGATGAGATATTATTACGAGGTACAGTCATGGTGGAGGATTGTGGTTGACTATTTTATGCTGACAAGCTAGACATTTTGAGAGTTAGATGTTTGGTCCATGAATGTGATCATGGTACCATGTATTTTTCCATGACATGATTGGATATACATGTACTTAATTAGTTCTCATTCATTTGGATTCCTAATTTAGTTATGGTGGTATATCTTCCTAGTTAAGGATCATGGTTATTTGGTTTCTTTGAGGAGCTTATGAGATATACTTTGAGTTCTTTGATGGTATGATGTCTTGGTTGATTCTCATGGTTAGAGGATGGTTTTTTCATCATGATGTCTTGGATAGATTAGATACATGGTTTAGTGGGAGCTTGTGAGAGTGATGAGGTGACAATGCAAGATTGGTTCCTGGTTTGGTTTGTATCTTCTTAGTTTGGAGATTTGGGTTTTACTTGGTACTAACACTTTGGTTGTGTGTGGTAGATGTGGAGGATCTTTGTGCAGGAGATGGATTTTATTATGCCATGGGTGACTCGGTACTATGGTTGAGTATGAGTTATTGGCATTGATATATTTATTGAGTGTTTGCCGATGTTGGAGGATATCTTAGATCCTATTACTGCAAAAGCTTCTTTGATATTTTCATGGTGCACTTGCTATCTTCATGGTGTATGGATATGGTTCTTCAAGGTGTGTGTAGATGGTTACATATTGAGGACTCATGGGGTCCTTGGTAGACATGTGGTTAAGTTATTTCATTTGACATGTTATCCTTGGTTTTAAGATGGTTTCATTATTATGTCATGGTATTCTCTTGATACACATTTAGAGTTTTGGCATGTTATGGTATGTTCATGTAGATCATGGCATCTCTTTTTTGAGATGGTTTAGATAATGGTTCATGTTTATGATCCTAATTCCTAGGTTGGATTTGTGACATTGATCTCGGTTTAGTTTCTTGGTATTGAGTACATTGATAATTTGTTGGATACTTCATGATATTTCTATGTTGCATTTGGAGTTGGCATGGATGGATTGGTTATAGGTGCTCATGGATACTTAGTGATAGAGGTGATTTTAATTTTCTCTTGTGATTAGAGATGTATGTGTTGGGACAGTGCAGGAAGACCGAGGAGAATTCACCTGGTATGAACTTGAGAGGAGTTTTTTATTATATTAGACTTGGTTGGAAACTTGGATATCTTGATGAACATTCTTATTCCCTACTCTTGGTCTACTCAATGGTTTACTACTTGAGAGTTATATCCCTTTATTTATTCTTAGGTGCATTATGTTTATGCTTATATTTCATGGATATGGATCTTGAGCTATGGTGTGAGTTAGTTTTGGAGGGTTCATTTGAGAGATGCTTTTGGAATTGGTTATCTCCTTGTGCATATGTTGTTATTATGATATCATAATGGTTGAGTTTTGGGAGATGGTTTTTTATATTGGGCATATTCATTGGATTAGGAATGGTTATTCCTTGATTTAGGAATGGTTTATGAGTTTGATATTCTTGTGAGAGGCTTACATCTAGAATTGGTTATATGGTATGGTTTGGGTGTTATTGTGGCTTCTTGTTTGGGGTTTTGTGGAGGAGATCATACTTGGCACAGTTGTCATCTTGAGGTGTGTGTAGAAGGACATGATATAGGTTATGATTTGTATGGTCTCTTTGGTATTGGTTATCTTCCTGGATGTTCAATTTCACTTAAATTGGTTTGAGATTGGTTGGAGTTTGTGATCACTAGTTTGTATTCATGTGTTTCATGTGAGAGATGGCATGGTTATTCCTTTATATCTTTTCTTTTCTGGTTGTGGAGAACTTGGCAGAGTGTTGGAGACTTGTTGTGAGAGTTGTTCTTGCAGGATATTGGTTTATATGTTGCATATTATTGTGGGTCTCCTTGATACTACATGGATTCACTTCTATGAGATGTTGTGAGTGGATTGTTTTCAGATTTGACATCACCTTTGAATTGGGGGCTTCTTGATTTGTATGTGGAAGGTATTTCTCTAAAGGCTTGTGGTTGTAGGCTACAGGTTGGATATGTTGATTTGGGATTCACTTGGTATACCTTATAGGTACGGATAGTTGGATGGGTTAACACTTGTTGTGGGTGCTATTTTAGCTATGGTGTTTTTGACAGCTATGGATACATGTGATTACCTTTGGACTGAGTGTTTGTACTTGGAATATCAATTGGTACAAGATTTATATTTCTTATATGACAGGTTGGGTGATTTTCTTTTTGGATAGATTCTATGTATGTCATATGGTTTTGGCATAATAGGAGGTAGGATCATTTATTTATGAGATGGTAGATACTTTGATTTTGTTGTAGGTACCTATATGGAGCACATGGTGTACTTTGGTTCATGATGATGGTGTATGTGCTAGGAGGGATTTTTCCCTTGTTCATTTATGTGGCTACGTATTGACCCTTATGCAATGTATACAAAAAGTGGGATATTGTTGAGAAAATGGTATTATACACCTTGCATAATAATGTTTATTATTGTATTATTTCATTTGATTATGTAAATGTTGCATTGAGATGGATGTGAAACATGTAGGCATTCCCATGAAATATTCTTTGTGAGTTGTATTATAACATTGTGATATTATTTGATGGATTTATTTAATATTGGAGAAATAAAGTAAATAAAAGTACCCAATATTAAATATGGGTTAATAGGGTTTGGTAGCACATGGTTTATGTAATACCACTTGGTGGTTTTGTGGGAGTTTGTTTCTATAAAAGAAACCACAAGGGTAGTTTTTGAGGTAAGATAGGTGGAGACAAGTTAGCCAAAGATAGCATTTGTGAATCTTGGAAGCATGGCATGGGATGTGTGGATTCATGCTTGTTCACATGGATTTCTTCGTTGTTCCAAAGGCTTTGAAGGCTTCCATGGTTGTATTGTAATGTTTTTTTACTGAATAATACATGGTGATGGATGTGTTTGGAGGTTGGGTTTTTCCCTTATGAGGGTTTTCCAAGATATATCTTGTGTCACATTTTTGTGGGTATGTTGTCTATTCTCTTGTATGTGAATTTCTAAGTGTTTATTTTCTTCAGATCTATAAGGGGTTATGTGGAAATGTCATATTGTTGTATGCAAGTTTCCCATCACACCCTAAATCTAGCTCATTTCTTTTTGTGAGTGTATAATTGAGAACTCATCAAATCCTTATAATCTAAGATATGTCACCATAATAACTTTATTCACTCAATACTAATACTAATCACCAATCTAAGATATACCACTGGTAGCTCAAGAAATTGGACTCACAACCCTATAACCTCTTCTTTCACTAAAATGCTTGCACACCAGTTGTCCAAATGAGTTGTGGTTTCAACCATACAATTTTATGATTATATCCATGCTATGTCTAAGACCTCTCCACTTAATTCCTTGTCAAATATCATCACTACCAAAATATCCATCTATAACTGATTCCTTCTTACCAATTGAACAATGACCTTATCAATTATTATAATTATCTGAGATGACTTTGTCTAGATCAATGACAACCAAAATCACTACTACCTATGACCGCTCACCAAAATACATCACATCACAATAATAACAATTCCTAGTTCATTTCATGTTCATGTTCCATTTCTTTTGTCTAGTCTATTTTTCAATATTATTTGTGAATAACCTAGTTGAAAACTACCAACCTACATGCATAGATGAGGGAGAGATGCATTAGGGAGACTCCTCTCTAATTACCTTGATAAATAGTTAGGCAATTTTTTTATCAACCAAAAAGAAGAATAAGAGAGCCCATATGCTAATGCTGAAACAAACATAGCAACCTCCTCATCCTCAGAAGAAGAAGATCTAGTTGGTCTAAATATCTATGAAGAGAAACTAGACCCAAATCCTTTTGTTGAAATATTGGCCAACTTGGATAATCTTTGACCTCCTCCACCAAACAACCTATTTAATCATATTTAGGTGGATAACCCTTTGGCTTTGGTAATTTATCAACCATGTTCTCAACCAATGGATTACGCATGGATGGATAGAACTCCTCCTCCCACTTTTCCATTTACTATTGCTCAACAACAAGGCTAAAACAAACTCAAGTATATACCTACTTTAGCCATTCCCATATTCTATGGTCTATTCATTGAGGGCCCTCATACTTTCCTCTTTGAGTTTGACATGCTTTCTATAAGCTATGACTACATAACTGATGCTTATAAGCTTAAATTATGTCTTGCTACTCTTAAGGAGTCTACATTGAGATGGTATATGGGCTTGGGGAGTGATGTTGTGCATAATTGAGATGAAATCAAGACAACATTCTTGGAGAAGTACAAATAATATTGTAAAGGAAATGACCTAAGAAGATATGGAATTTTTAAAATGAGTTAAAAAGATGATGAAAGTCTAGAGGACTATATAGAAAGATTCATCTTTAGCTTGCAGAAGTATACATAGCATGAACATAATGAATAATCAAAGAAGCTTATTCTTTTTTAGAGGGATAAAAGAGAGTTGTACTAAAGCTCTAGACCAGATGGCAAGAGGAGACATCATTCAAGAACCTTGTAATGATATGAAGATGATATACCTTAATTATTCAAGAGTAGTTGTTAAGAAAGGAAGGGGATCTAAGCCTTCTTTCAAAAAATCAAATGGAACAAGAGTGTCAAGGACAAAGATAACTTATCTTCTATTAGAATTCAATTCAAATATCATAAAAAACATGGAAACAAAACAAGATAATATGCAAAAAAAGAAGAAGCATGAGGAAGAAGAGGCTATGTTAGTAGAATATTGCCCTCACTATAGACAAAAGAAAAGATATTGTAGATGTAAGATGGTGGCTAACTTGGAAGTTACACAATTACCTAATAACTTTAAACAAGTAGAAGGAGATGATGATCAAGTGTTCTACATTTCACAAAGAAGAAAATGGGCTCTAAGACAAGGTATGCAACAAGATTCTTTAATTTTTAGTCATCCATATTCAAGTGAAAATAATAACCAATGGAAACCTTCTTTCAATTATCAACCTTGGAATAATCCCCATCCTCAGTGTTAGAATTATCAAAACCCCCAAGAAGATTGGCATAAACCTTAAGGAAGTTGGTAGCAACACCAAGGGGCATGGAAACTACCACAAGGAAATTGGAAACATAATCAACAGTGAAGAGGAGGCTAGAAATGGCATAATAAACCTATTAGATATATTTAGCCACTTCAATAGCTTCAACAAAAAGAACTTACTCCACCTCCTATAGAAAATGATAATCCTCCTAGACCAACCTAGCTACCTACTCATCTTATACCTTATCCCAATAGAAAACCTTAGCAACAACAATAACCTATATACTCATCTAATTATAACTAGTACCCTTCCCAAGCTCTAAAAGTTAGTGATATTCATTTACGATGTGGGACAACATTGCCATAATTAAATCCTCCTATTATAAATGACATTCCACTTGAAGATCCATAATGAGAAAGTTTTATGATTATCACTTCTCAAGAAGAATAACCTAGGGAAGTTGAAGTTCCAAAGAAAATAGATCCAACTCCTCCATTTCGACATAAGCTAGAAGGTGAGATAACCAAAAAAAAAGAGGAAGCAACCTTTGATATCCTTGATCACCTTAAGCATATATTTTTCAAGATTCCCCTTTTCCAAGCTATTGAAGATTTCCATATCTATGGGAAAGATATTAAGGAGGCCTACCTAAAGAAACCTAGAAGAAAAAGAAAGAATCCCCAAATAGTCTATGTCCTTGGAAAACTAACATATATTATTCTTGGTAAATTTGTAACACCCAAGTACTCTAACCCTGGAAGCTCAGTAGTAGAATTAATTATCAATGGAACCCCTATTGAAAATGCCTTAATTTATCTAGGTGTAGCCATCAATGTTATGACTAAGGAATAGTAAGGATACTATGGAAAACCATAAAATTACTAACCTATGATCTAAACCTACTTTCCTGTAACTTGTAGACATTTCCACAGTCAATCCTGATGGGATGGTGGAAGATATGGTTGTCACTTTCAATTCTTGGGAACATTCTATAAAATTTATTATAGTCTCCCCCAAGGCCACATTGGGGGGATATCATGTTATACTAGGAAGAGCTTGGTTCACCACTATTGATGCATACATAGGATGGCGGTCTGGAGACATGACTATATTTCTAATTGTCTAACCACAAAGAAGGTAACCTTGTACCCTCCTCAATCTCGCCCTTAGTTAGTAAATCCTATTTCATCAAACCCTGGGGAAGAAACTGAAGTAGTTAACTAAGTAGTGCAACTATTGATGATGGAAAGAGATCCTTTCCTATAGAGAAATCTTAGGAATATCATAAAAAATAATCATGGGGTTGAGGAGTAATTTTTTTCATGTTCTTCTACCCATAGGTGTTCTTTACAACCAATTCTTCTTGAGCCCAGTTCATCAAATTTTCCTCCAGCTGGAGAAATTTTTCATAAATTTCTTCCCCATGAAATTTAACTACCTTCTCTCACAAAATCGTCAATAATTGAATTAACCAAGAAAATTGAATTGTTTCCAGGTCACAGGTTAAACATCAACAACAAACTTAGTCAAGAACAACAATTATATTTAACCAAGTTACTTCAAGACCATAAACATGCCTTTTCTTGGGACTATGGAAACATAAAATTATTAGATCCTAAATTATGCACTCGTAAGATATATATTAAAGGAGATAGAATTCCCATTAGATAATCTTAGAAAAGAATAAATCCTACCTTAAGAGAGATAGTGAAAGTTGAGTTGCAAAAGTTGTTGAATGCTAGTTTCATTGACCCTATATCTGGCAGCTAGTGGGTTTCACCTCTACTCACTATTCCAAAGAAAGAAGAAAATGGAGAGTGTGTGTAGATTAAAGATAGTTGAATACTGCAACTAAGAAATATCAATTTCGACTACTATTCATGGATCAATTCTTAGATTTACTAGTAGTGAAAAAGTATTTTCATTTCGAGATGGATTTAGTAGTTATAATCAAATAAGGATTACTCCTAAAGATCAAGAGAAAACCTCATTCACCCAGCCATGGGGAACATATGCCTACAGTGTATGTTGTAGCAATTTTAAATAGTTTGATGAAGATTTATCTTTCCTAGTAAGTTGTTTCTCAAGATTGACAAGTTTATGTCAAAATAGAACTCTAATATTCTCCTTAAGAAATGGTTTTGTAACATTGTTTATAATTTTATTTATCATCTTTACTTGCTGAGAACTAAAATTTGGAATATGACTGGCTGTCTCTTCAAGCTTCTAAATTTAAGAATTTTATCATATATTCTCACTAAGAAAATGTGTCAATCATATTCTTTGTTGGTCTTGATTTCATGTAGTAGCTTGATTGGGTTGTAAGACCTTTAAGCGTGGCTCTTTTCATTAGGATGGAGGAGGTATCAACATGACTTCCTTAATTATTTTTATTTTCCAGTTGTTGTCAAATGAATAACCACATCTAATTTCATATTTGTAAGTTGAAGAAAGAGCAGTAGTCAAGAATTTTGACAGCCTAAAAGGAAAGTTGATCCATTAAGAGAGGCTTCCTTTGGATATTGTGATTTAAAGAAGTTGGAAGCTGGAGTTTTTCCAACCATGTGACATGATTTTAAAAAATATGCTAACATTATTGGAAAAGTAAGATTGCAAAATTAACAATATTATCCCATAATCATTTTGGAGCATATGCTTATAGTACCTAAGAGCCTGATAAATTAACAAATTGCCCCAAGGTGAAATTTTTAGAGCTCTAAACTAGAAAATAAAGCTTTTCTTTGATAAGAAAATTATAATGCCTTCAAAACGTACAAAGGAAAGAAGACCACCTAGAAGACTGAAGACCACCTAGAAGAATTAGTCTATAAGAAAAAAATTCAAACTATGCAAAGCATTCCATGATCTAGATCTCTATATTCTTCTTCCAACAAGGCTAGATTGGGAGTTCAATAGAGTGACCTAATCACTCTAAGAACTTCCAAATCTAGAAACACAACAAAAATAAGAGGATTTACTTAAAAATCAAATACACATATAAAAGCATTACATTGAAACAAGTAGTTAATCTTTCATAAGTCTTACAAACCAATTTTCCGTTTAACCTTATCTTATTTATAAAAAAATATATCCATAGTTGGATGCATAAGAAGTCACAATCAACATAAACCATTCAAATTGTGTATTTGAAAAAAGATCCAGATTGCAAGATGTCAAATTTGTTCTTGAAAGCGTCCTCCAAATAAATAGAAAATGCATACATTTTTTTCTTTTCGCCTATGGTCAAATGTTATTTTCACATTTCAGATGGCTCCAACAGCTATCACGGTCTCTCTACTACTTGAATCTATTACTAATAAAACCAAAGTGAAATTCTAATTTTTTTTGGGTTAATCTATTGAACTCTTGAGCTAGAGCCAATAAAACCAAAATGAAATTCTAATTTTTTTGGGTTAATGTATTGAACTCTTGAACTAGAGACAATATTCTTATAACATGTTAAATGAAAATATTGGTTGCAGTCAATGGGCCCTTGCTCTATTGGTAAAGTTGAATTGTTCTCAATGAGCCTATCACATATCAAGTCTTGTTTTGTGTAAGGCTTTGACATCATAATGGTTGAGGAAACCTCTTAGCTGAAGAGGTTTTAGGCACTAGTGCACCTATATCAGGTTGCTAAAATGTCTTGGTGGTGGGCCTTAGTGAAGCTGCGTAGAAGCAAAGAAATCAAACACAGAATACTTAAATTGTTGCAGAAAGAATTAGATTTTATTGCTTGCATAAACCATTACAAAATGCCTCTTTTTATAGACATGTCAGAATACTCCAAAACTCTCTCATTTACAAAGCCATGGGAGAAAAGAACACTCCAGAACTTTAATTAAAATTTGGAGAATATGGATACAGGAAGAGTCTATAATATGACATTCAAAGACCTTGTGCAAAATATGGATAGAGTAGGTAGCATAGGTTGAAGGTGGTGGGAAGCTTCTAATTTAAATGTTTTGTTTGACTATTGCATATTTTAGATGGAAAAAATTAATGTCTTCAACACTCGGTCCTAATTTCTACCACTAATTACATCAAAATTTATAATATTCAATTGATCTCTTAAATATTCAAATTATTCTTGTGATAATGCCTTTGTAAATATAGCTTCTAGTTGATCTTCAGATCTATAATGCTCCAAGTTGATTTCTCCATTGTTAACCAATTCTTGAATGAAGTGATATCTAGTGTCAATGTGCTTTGTATTTTTGTGAAAGACATGGTTCTTTGAGAGTGCAATAGATGACTTTTTATCATAGTAGAATGTAGTAGACTCCTTTTGTTGATGCATGAGATCCTTCAAGCCTCTTCACATCCATATTTTTTGACATGTTGCTGATGTACCTACAACATATTCTGCTTCTACTAATGAGACTATCACTATAGGTTTCTTCTTTGATGCCCATGCCATAACGCATGTTCCAAGATGAAATGCCTATCCAAATGTACTCTTTCTATCAATAATATTCCCCACAAAATCACTATCTGTATATGTCTATAGCTGAACATGGACCTCTAATCCAGCCATATACACAATGTAGTCATCGCTCAATCATCAAATCATGAAGGTGAGTATGAATTACTCAATTCATAAGATTTGATCGATTCAAACTATTTCCTTCTAATTAGATGGGGTGTTTGAATTACTCTTAGAATGAGAGCCAACAACCAAAATACCAAACTAATACAAAGGATTTTGAATGCTTGAAAGATAAACAAATTGTAATTACTCTAAGATGAATGTGCAATTAATCTAAGAATAAAGTGCATATTTTAATCTAAGAACTTCAAAGAGATATGAGAATTAAGCTAACAACAATAAGAAAATTACACTAATATGAGAATGCAATTTACTAGAAATGGAAATTAATCTAATTATGCAATAACAAAGCTTGAAAGTATGAAATTGAGACTAAATTTGACTATAGTTTAGATACTCTCACAATTGTCTTCTTCTCAAATGAGGAAGAAGGTTCATAATATAGAAAATCTAGGAGAGAGGATGAAGAATTTCTTGAAGTGAAATGGCTGCCTCTTCATCTCCCATTGAGAAAAATATTGACAAATTATTTAATTAAAAGAATGAATTATCGCCACGTATGGGTGACTCTTTGAATAATTTGAATTATTAAATCCAACAAAGATAATCCATTCAAATAACCAAATAATATTAATTCCTTTTATGCGTATTAGATAAATGGGGTGGGTTTAATTTAATTTAAAGCACTTAGGACTTTAGAATTAAATTAATTTATCACAAGGATTATTTCAGCTAATAAAGTCAAATACTTAGGAATTAATTATAGTGTAAGATTAATGCAATTTAGGATTTTTGCAATTGACACCAAGTCAAATAAAGTTAGGTAGGAGAGAGAAAATTACCTAGTAAAATAGGACTTTAATGATGTAAAGTCAAAGAAAATGCACCAAAATTGATTGAAATTATAAGGTGCCAATTTTGGCGTATTACATTTGCCCCTCTTTGAATTGATGTGCAAAAAGTGTGTTAATTCAAAGAATAGTCTAATGTGCTAGATGAGGAGGTTTCGGGATTATCCCCAGAACAAAGCTTAACCCTCAGAAGTCAAGGTTAGGATGCCAAGACATCGAAATAGATTGAATTGCAAAACTACCTCCAGAACGAGGCATGATTCTCCGAAGTCTAAGTTAGATTGTGAAGACAAAGGTCTAATGACAACTTGAGAGGAGACCAGAATTGGGGTTAGATTGCCCCAATGCCCATTGATCAAATGATGACAGATATAGATTTTAGGACTAATATCCAAAATTAGGGTTAGATTGCCCCAATACAAAGCTTAGCCCTGTGATACCTGGGTTAGATTGCCCAGTTAATAGTCTAAAAAGAGATTTCAAGAGCCATCTCGATAACAAAGCTTGACTTTTAGGAATTAGGGTTAGATTGCCCCAATATTTAATGAGGTTTCGAGAACCATCTCTAGAATGAAGCTTGATCCTCGAGGATCTTAGTTAGATTTCTCAAATACCTACAAGATAGATGACAAGATGACCAGATGCAAGGCCTAAAGATGCCCGTAGTGAAGAGATACCCCAAGTTGCGAGGACTTTGATTTAGATCAGATTAATATGAGACTAGTTCAACAAGATTCAAATGATGTAATCATCCTGCCCCCTTGGGAGTAAAATTGAAAGATGACATATCAGAAGGATGATTGACAATAAGAGGTTTTAGAATAGAAGTAATTGGACTAGATTTGAGAAGCTACAAAAGAAATTTGGAGCAATTGGGAGGTCCTATTGACCAAGTTTGACTAGATTTGACTAGAGTTGACTTTAGGTGAAAAAGATGAAGAAGCTAAGAAAATGATGAGGAGATGAGAATCTGGCAGGAAAATGATGCCAGAAGGTTGACTACACAAGTGTTTGATCCCAAAGGATGCCAACATTTTAAAACATGATTTTGAGCCATCTATAGATGTTAGATTTTGACTTTGATCCCAAAAATGGATTCAGAATGGTCGATTTAGCCAAGGGTGTAATTTTCAAGCAAAATGTAGCACTTTGAAAATTAGGTCAAAAGCTATATAAGGCTCGGAGGGGTCATTTTCAAATCATTATTCACTTTGTCTTCTAGTGATTCTCAGAGCTCTAAGAGAGAATGGAGGGTGTTCTAGTGCATACACATCGATTCGAGTGCTCCTGACACCACATCTGACCACCAGAGTATGACCCACTAGTGAGTAGTTGATAAACCATCCTACATTTCAAGTTTTAATTGCTTTATTAGGTGATTTAGGTAGGATTTATCATGTTTAGGGCCTTGTTCTTCAACCCTCTTACGAGGAAACAGTTTCCTCACATCGGCCTCAGTTGCCTCCCATGTGAGGAAATAGTTTCCTCGCATGGGTTAAGGCTTCCTCGCCTGAGGCTTCTCTATGAGATCATGCAAAGTGCTAGTTGATACCACATGAGATTTCATCTTCTCGTGCAAGAAGAGATCCTGTCTCATGCAAGGAAGTAGTTTCCTCATGCGGGAAGCTACTGCAGTGTTTAGAATTGTCATCCAATTTTGAATAAAATCAGCCAATTAGAACATGCCAGAGTCATGTTTAGGATAGATGTGTAGCCTTAATTGATTGTTATTTCTTTGAAAAAATATCATGTTGAGATATTGATCCAATGTTGTCACTTGCTTTACAGGTTGACTTCCCTGATGTTGCATTCTGGTCGCACCACCTAGTCATCACCACATTAGTTTAGAGGTTGACCAATGCCACCTCCATAGGCACTACCATAGGGACCACTGCCACCACCTCCTCCAGGTGGTGATGGGTAGAGTTAGCTCATTTTTTACATTCATATTTTATCCCATATTTTGATACTATACTCGAGTAGCACCATTATTTTTGTACATGACATTGATCAACCACGATATATATATATATATATATATATATATATATATATATATATATATATATATATATATATATATATATATATATATATATATATATATATATATATATATATATATATATATATATATATATATATATATATATATATATATATATATATATATATATGAAATCATCTCTTTGATATCATTGTACTTGTTTATATATTTCTTTAATGTTGATGTTCATGTTTTATGAGATGTTTCCTAGATGATTTAGATGTGTGGATTAGATATGTATGAGATGCACATGTTTTCTTTTATGATATGAATATGCAATGTGAAATGTGATGATAAATGGTAGATAAATGAATACAATGTATGATTTTATTTATGCTTATAATGGATGCAAATAGAAATGCAATGAAAATGCAATGTATGTGGAAATGTGGTACTAATCATCTCATGCAGGATGTAGCAATATATGACAGGTACTAAACAAAATAATGTTTCGAAGATCGAGAGCGAGGACCGGACACTTGTGCAACCAAGATGAACTCAGGGCAAAAGATGAGAACCTTTGATGAATAGATCCAAAAGAAGACAATCAAGAGAGAACCAAAACATTGTCTCAATGCAAGCCTAGAATGAAAATGCAAACCTAAACTATACACAAACCCTAGGACTTGGTTGTTGGACTCATCATATTATCATCATAGAGTTTTTAGGTATGGGATGATCACAAGATGCTATACGATCCTCACTGACATTGTAATCATGAGAATATGAATATGAAATTAGCCTTAGATTTGTCGAAATCAGGTGTAAGCATTAAGGCACAAGAAGCCATAATGACCTGAACACCTATTCCTTTTGATTTATCAAGTTAACACAAGAATCAAAGCATAACTACTAGAATGACCTAAATGTTGCTCACATGCAAACATGCCAAACAAACAAGAGTTCCTTCTTTGAACTAAAATAGAAAAACAATCAATTAGTATGTACATGAGCACAAAAGCAATGTCTCAGTTGTAGAATTTCTTCAAATATAGAGCATTGATCAGCTCTTTGAGCTGTTCTCCTTCAATAGTAGATAATTGATAAGCACCAGACCCAAATGTTGTAGTAATAATGTATGGACCAAGCCAGTTTGGTTCAAATTTCCCTTTCTAGACTTGTTGCTACTGATTTTTGGGGTTTTCTCTTAGGATGAGATCACCCACTTGGAATTCCCTTTGTCTGACTTTCTTATTGTATGCTTTAGACATTCTCTTTTGTTATGATGGAAGATGATTGAACTCTACCTTTTGACATTCATCTAGTAACTCTAGCCCTTGAAGCTGAGATATTATGTTTTCTTCATCAGTGATGAGGCCTGTCAGAGAGACTTGCAATGTAGGAATGTCAACCTCAATAGGCAATACTAAATCTTCTCCATAAACCAAGGCAAAGGGCATGGCCCCCATTGGTGTTTGAATGCTTGTTCTATAGGCCCATAGAGTTGAATTAATCTAGAGGTGCCAATCTCTAAAAAATTTATGAGCTGTTATGTGCAAGATTTTGAGAATTGTCTTATTAGAAGCTTCTACTTGTCCATTACCATTAGGATAATAGATAGATGACCAATGTTGAATGATCCTAAATTTGGTGCATAACTCTTTCAAGTCCTTTTTTTTTAATTGTCCACCATTGTCAGTGATAATGGATGAGGGTACACCATATCTACAGATGATATAGTTTAGTATAAACATAGGCACAGAGTTGCCATCAGCTATAGTCAGGGGGACTACCTCAACCCATTTAGTAAAATAGTGTGTAGTTGTGATGATAAACTTATGTCCTCTTGAAGAAGAAGGATGTATCTGACCCACCAAATCAAAGGCCCACTACTAAAATGGCCAGTAATTGATGAAAGGATTAAGCTCTTTAGTAGGAGCATGGATTAGATTTCTGTGAAATTGGCACTATTTACAAGCCTTGGCATATTGAACAACTTCTTTCTCCATATCTAGCTAGTAGTAATCAGGTCTAATAAGTTTATGATATAACATCAGACCACTCAAATGAGACCCACAAATACCTTCATGTACCTCAACTAATGCACATTTGGATTCATCGGTTTCTAGACACCTAAGGATAGTACCGTCTAGGCCCCATCTATACAAGTCATTTGCTATGATAACATACCATAAAGCATTATGAATTAGGTGAGACTTTTAATTCTGGGTATAGGTGTCAGGAATGATTTGTTCATGATGGTAGGAATAGATATAGTGGTAGCAGGATGAATCATGTCCAATGACTGAATAGATCATCCTAGATTTGGGAATGTCATAGGCTGGGTAGCATAATGTCTCCACCAAGAATTCATGCCTGAAGTCATTTTTTGGCATCTATAACATTGAGGCAAGAGTGACCATAGCATCAAATGCTTTATTATCTAGCCTTGGAATTTTCTGGAAAGAAATGTGTGCAAAATAATATTTGAGATCATCCAGCATTCATTTGTAAGGCACTAGCTTGTCATATTTTTTATGATAGATATCATTAACTTGGTTGATGACTAACTGGGAGTCTCCAAAGGCCTTGATCTCATTCACATACCATTCAATGGCTATCTTCATACCATTGATGAGAGCTTCATATTCCGTGATGTTGTTTGTGTAGGGAAACAACATTTTATAAGCATTGGACAATGAGTAACTTTGAGGTATTATAAATAGAATGCCTACACTTGACCCTTGCTGAGTGAATGATCCATCAAAGAACATGTTCCATGCCTGATGTGTGAGAAGCATAATGGATTCATTTGGGAATTCAATGTTCAAAGGTTGGTGATCTTTCATAGGAGATTCTGCCAACTAATTAGCAATTTCTTGTCCTTTAATAGCTTTCCTTTCCGCATACTCAATGTCAAATTCACTGAGTATCATAACCCATTTTTCTAATCTACCTATTATGGCAGCCTTGCTCAGTAAGTACTTTAGTGGATCATTTTTTGCAATGATCCTTGAAGTGTGAGAGAGAATATAATGGTGCAACTTCTATGAAGCAAACACTATTGCTAGCCAAGATTTCTCAATGATAGAATAGTTTATTTCATACAAAACCAATGTTCTCCTGATATAATAAATGGCTCTCTCCTTGTTGTTCTGATCCTCTTGATCTAGGAGAGCACCCAAAGATGTTTTTATGGATGAGATGTATAGTTGATGAAGGGTGCTCCCCTTAATACCACAAACACATAACAGAAAAAGAGAAACAACAACAATAATATGCAAGAACAGAAAAATTGGCTTCTTATTATCTCCAAAAATGTGGAATTACAAACTTTCAAAATTACAATATGCAAAGCCACATGAGCATTCCCTTACAATATTCTGTAGGACAAAGCCTTGAACTATTACCCAGAACTATTCTGAACTGCCTAAGAAAATAATACAACCTTCCTTATATAGGCAATTTCCACCGCCCGAGAAGGTTCCAGAAATTTAGCCCTAAGGGCCGACCAAACTTAGAATTATTTTATTTTTCAATTTATTACATCAAAGTCAGCTCAAAATAACTTTTGAAACCTGAACATAAATTTTGAAGGAAAATTATTTTCCGCCATTTCAGGTGACCCGACTTTCGGAGATCATAAGTCATCACCAGTTGACCTGATTGACTATTATAACCCCATTTTGGAAATGCCACGAAGCGCTCTACAGGCTTGACACGCGCGAGCGCCCATCACCCAAATTTTTGACCTCATCCGGGGCCTCTAAAGCCTTCAAAATTGAGTTTGAAGTTTCTGTACCCTGCTACCAATACCGAAAATCTTCAATATCTTCAAAACTACACCTGATCTAGCCATGAAACTTTGCTGGCAAACTTATATGACCAAAATGAACCTCCAAGAAAGAAATCAGATCATTCTGAGCACATACGAAAATTACCAAAAAAAAAAAGAAATAGTAACTTTCCATAAATAGCAGCTCTGCACAAAATAGCCCTTATTGAATTATAAATTAGAAATATTTTTGGGTGATGCAAGATTGCTCTTACACCCAGGATGCTCCTGCATCAGACACCTGGGGTAATTTGAGAAGTGACCCTGTCACGACTCAGGCGTGCAGAGGAAAACCAAGATGGTTAACCTCCTCCTTTGTTAGCCATGATGAATCTTCAATAGGTCGTCCTTTCCATTTGAGCAAATATTCTTCATATGTCCTATTCCTTGTGCTTCTGCCAACACAACTGTCCAGTATGTCTTCAATCTCCTTGATATCTGAACTGGTTGCTGGAATATTCCACTGTGCTGCTGTAACCTCATCTTCAACACCTCCTTCATGATACTCTGTCAAATCTAAAATGTTAAACACTGGTGAAATATTTAGCCCAGTAGGCAATTCTACCTCATATGCATTTCCCAAATCATGCTTCTTCAGTATCTTACATGGTCCAAACTTCTTCATTTTCAACTTGTTATATGTACCAACCGAAAACCGCTCCTTCTGCAAATGAACCATGACTTCATCTTCAACCTGAAATTCCTTATGCCTCCTTTTCTCATCTGCCTTAGCCTTATACTATGCGTTCATCTTGGTAATATGCTTCCCCACCTCCTCATGGATGTTCTTCAAGTGTTCTGCAAAATCCTCAGCTTTAGCACTACTTATTTCTCCTTTATCTATCTTCCTCAATTCAGATGCATTTCTTGGACTACTTCCATATACAATCTGGAATGGTGATTTACTAGTGCTCCTGTTGATAGAATTATTGTATGCAAATTCTGCCTGTGGTAAAATCAAATCCCATCCTGTTGGCTTATCTCCAACCAAACATCTCAGCAAATTTCCCAAACTCCTATTCACCACCTCTGTCTGTCCATCAGTCTGTGGATGATGTGATGAACTGAACTTCAAATCTATCTTCAACTTCTACCACAATGTACGCCAGAAATATCCAACAAACTTAGTGTCCCGATCTGAAACTATGGTCTTTGGCAAACCATGAAGTCTCACTACTTCTCTGAAAAATAATTCTGCTACATGAACAACATCATTAGTCTTCTTGCAGGGAATGAAATGTGCCATCTTCAAAAATCTGTCAACCACCACAAAAATTGAATCATATCCCCGCTGAGTCCTCGATAAACCAAGAACAAAGTCCATGCTGATATCCTGCCAAGGCTTCTCTGGTACAGGTAATGGCTGATATAACCCTATATTCTGCTTCACTCCTTTCACCATCTGACATACTCTGCAACTCTGTACAAACTTCTTCACATCTTGCTGCAATTGTGGCCAATAATAATTTTCACTAACCAAAGAAAGGGTTTTGTCATGACCAAAATGTCTAGCCAATCCTCCGCTATGCTTCTCCTTGATGAGATTCTCCCTCATAGAACTTCGTGGAATGCACAACCGACTCCCTCTGAATGGCATATCATCCTAGATGATGAAATCCAACCATTTCATCCTGTTTAGAGTAACAGGTTCTGTACAAGCTTTCCAAGCTTCACCAAAATCAGGATCCTCTGCATACAAATTCTTGAGTTCCTTGAACCCAACCACTTCAATCTACATTTCTGTCAGCAATAGTTGCCTTCTGCTAAGAGCATCTGCAACCCTATTAGACTTTCCACTCCTGTGTTTCAAAAAAAATGTATAACTCTGCAAAAACTCAACCCATTTCAAATGCTTCTGATTCAACTTTCCTTGACTATTCAAATATTGCAAAGCTTGATGATTAGTATACAAAAAAAACTCCTTAGGAAGTAGATAATGTCTCCACTTCTTTAATGCCTGAACTATAGCATAAAATTCCTAATCATAAACAGAATATTTCCTCTTGGCATCATTTAACTTCTCACTGAAATAAGCAACAGGTTTACCTTCTTGGCTCATAACAGCTCCTATTGTAGTACCACTAGCATCACAATCTACTTGAAACACCTTATTAAAATTTGGAAGTGCTAAAATAGGTTGTTCTGTAACTTTTTGTTTCAACAATTGAAAACTCTTTTCTGCCCCATTAGTCCACTTAAACTCTTTTCTATCCCCTCTCATTGTTTTAGTCAAGGGTCCACAAATACTGCTAAAATTTTTGATAAACTTTCTGTAAAAACTAGCTAGACCATGAAAAGATCTTACCTCAGTAGCACTCCTTGGAGTAGGCCATTCAAGGATAGCCTGTACTTTCTCTGGGTCCATTTTTAGACCTTCTCCTAAAACTACAAACCCCAAATACACCAACTCTTTCTTCACAAAACTGCACTTCTTCAAATTAATCAGCAATTTCTCTTCTCTCAACTTCTCAAATACCATACGAATATGCATCATATGCTCATCCAATGTCTTACTAAAGATCAAAATATCATCTAGGTAAACAATGACAAACTTACCCAGAAATTCTTTCAGAACCTCGTTCATAAGCCGCATGAAAGTGCTCGGTGCATTGGTTAGCCCAAAAGGCATGACTAACCAATCATATAGTCCTTCCTTTGTTTTGAAGGCAATCTTCCATTCATCTCCTTCTCTAATCCGAATTTGATGATATCCACTCTTCAGATCTATCTTTGAGAAATAGACAGCTCCACTCAAACAGTCCATAATATCATCCATTCGTGGCAATGGAAACCTGTACTTGATTGTGATCTTGTTTATTGCCCTAGAATTTGTACACATCCTCCATTCCCCATTCTTCTTTGGTGCTAATACCACTGGTACAGCATAGGGACTCAGACTCTCACGGATCAAACCTTTCTGTAACAGTTCATGTACTTGTCTGTTCAACTCCTCACTTTCTGCAGGTGTCATTCTGTGTGCTGCCTTATTTGGCAAACTCGCTCCTAGGATCAAGTCCATCTGATGACTGATCTTCCTGACTGGTGGTAATCCATCAGGCACGTTATCAGATACAATATCCTGAAACTCATTCAACAAATCTGCAACTTCTACAGGAACATCTTCTACTTCCTCTTTACCAGCTTTTGGAATTAAAGAAAAACATACATGCTCATGCCTCATACCATCTAGGAATTTCCTTCCATCAACAAATGTTATTCTTGCATTACCACATACCTTTTCTTCGGTATCCTTCAATGGCTTTATCTTATGTTGCACTCCATCCTTTGTCAGGGAATAGGTATTTGCACGACCATCGTGTACAGCACATCTGTCAAACTGCCACGGTCTACCCAATAACATATGACATGCATCCATAGAGATGATATCACATAGTACCTCATCTTGGTACCCACCGATCTTGAACTTCACTAGGCATTGTTCATTGACCATGACCTTGTGGTCATCCTGTACCCAGGCAATCGGATATGGATGTGGGTGTTTCTGTCTCTTGAGCTTCAACTTTGTCACCATCTCTTCTGACACCAAATTGTCAGTGCTTCCACTATCAATAATCACATCACAACATTTACCTTCACACTTGCACCTGGTGCGAAACAGGCTCCTCCTTTGCTCAGGTTCATTCTCACCACTCAACAGGACTCTTCTGTTAATCAACGTTTCTCCTCTTTCAGCATCTTCAAAATTTGATGATCTAACATCTTCATCTACATGTGCAACTCTGGCCTGACCTTCGTTTCTCCTATTTATTCTTCCTTGGCACTGAGGACATTCAAATGCCCTATGACCTTCTTCTCCACAGTGAAAACATGTTCTACGGAAGCCACCTCTTCCAGATCCTTGTCCTCTTCCTCTTCCTCTTTGATCTCTATTATTCTGATCCTGGAAATGATTGGAATTATTTCCTCGCTAATTCTGACTGCTACTAGCCTCATCCTTCTTTTTCGTATCTTCATTTCGGCCACCATATGACCATCCACCAGATCGTCCACCATGACCTCTTCCATTTTGTCTACTCTCAAACTTCTTGTTCAACTTTTCCTCTACTTTTAGGGCAAACTGGTATGCCTCTTCAATACTGTTCATTCGAACCAGATTCAGCTCCTCCTGAATTCTTGGCCTTAACCCATTAAGGTATCAGACAAATTTCTCCTTATCAGCTTCTGCATGGCCTGTTCTGATGAGAAGTCGGTAGAACTCCTCTGTATACTCCTGAACAGATCTTCTTGCTTGCTTCAAACTCTACATTTTCTTCAGTAGGTCAAGCTCATAATCAACAGGAATGACCTGTTGCTTCAATTTATCCACCATCCGATCCCATCTTGTGATTTTATCTTTCCCTCTTCTATTTTGCTCTAATTGAATTTCTTGCCACCAGATCTTCGCTTGACCTTTCAATCTGGCCTTCGCAAATTTGACCCTATCAGGATCCTCAACATCTTCGTACTCAAAATATTCCTCAGATTCATTGATCTAGTCGATCAATTCCTCTAGGTTAAGATTTCCAGAAAATGTAGGAACCTCAATCTTAGGTCTTTTCCCAATCTTGGAAATCGCCCGAAAAAGTCTTTCTTCCTCCTGGTTCACAATTTCAGCTTCTCCTTCTTGATATTCTTCTTCGGTTTCATCCTCACTTTCATCTCTGACATTAAGATTCATTCCTCTGTGAATCTCTTCTTACAATGCTCGCACTTGTCTCTGCAGCTCTCTAACCTCAGGTATCACAGCACCAGCTCTTCCACCACGTTCTCTTCGTGGAGGCATTCTTGCGATGTGCACTGAAACCCTAACCACGGTCCTGGTGCAAACTGCCTCACAATCAGCGATCTATTTACACACTCAAGAACTCCCGCTCTGATACCACTTGATGAAGGGTTCTCCCCTTAATACCACAAACACATAACAGAAAAAGAGAAACAACAACAATAATATGCAAGAACAGAAAAATTGGCTTCTTATTATCTCCACAAATGTGGAATTACAAACTTTCAGAATTACAATATGCAAAGCCACATGAGCATTCCCTTACAATATTCTGTAGGACAAAGCCTCGAACTATTACCCAGAACTATTCTGAACTGTCTAAGACAATAATACAGCCTTCCTTATATAGGCAATTTCCACCGCCCGAGAAGGTTCCAGAAATTTAGCCCTAAGGGCCGACCAAACTTAGAATTATTTTATTTTTCAATTTATTACATCAAAGTTGGCTCAAAATAACTTTTGAAACCCGAACATAAATTTTGAAAGAAAATTATTTTCTGCCATTTCAAGTGACCCGACTTTCGGAAATCATAAGTCATCACCAGTTGACCCGATTGACTATTATAACCCCATTTTGGAAATGCCACGAAGCGCTCTACAGGCTTGACTCGTGCAAGCGCCCGTCACCCAAATTTTTGACCTCATCCGGGGCCTCTAAAGCCTTCAAAACTGAGTTTGAAGTTTCTGTACCCTGCTACCAATACCGAAAATCTTTAATATCTTCAAAACTACACCTGATCTAGCCATGAAACTTTGCTGGCAGACTTATATGACCAAAATGAACCTCCAAGAAAGAAATCAGATCATTCTGAGCACATACGAAAATTACCAAAAAAAAAAAGAAATAGTAACTTTCCATAAATAGCAGCTCTGCACAAAATAGCCCTTATTGAATATAAAAAGAGAAATATTTTTGGGTGATGCAAGATTGCTCTTACACCCAGGATGCTCCTGCATCAATAGTATGAGTGGCTTCCCATGAATAGGAGGCATCAATATAGGTGGATTAGTAGGATACTATTTAATTTGAGTGAGTCCTCTGTCACATTCTTCATTCCATTCATAAGTCACACCCTTATGCAAATTTTTAGTGAACGGTTGTGACTTGTCAGCCAACTGTGAAATAAAGTGCCAGATAGATTGTAGCCTTCCGTAAAGTCCTCTCATCTAGCTAATGTTCTTAGGTGGAGGCATTTCCATAAGAGCTTGAACCTTCTCATGATGAACGTCTATGCCTTTAGCTGAAATGATGTAACCCAAGAGTTTCCCAGAAGTGGCACCAAAGGCACATTTTCTTGGATTAAGTCTGAGACTAAATTGTTCCATGCGGTCAAGTATGGGACCCAAATTTGTAAGATGAGTTTTCCACTGCATGCTTTTGGCCAAAGTGTCATCCACATAATCTTCCATTATTTTATGTATCATATCATGGAAAATGGTAGTGACAACTCTCCGATATGTTGCTCCAGCATTCTTAAGCCCAAAGGGCATGAAATTCTAGCAAAAGGTGCCCCAGGCACACATGAAAGTGGTCTTTTCTTGATCTTTTGGCACAATTTTTATTTTATTATAGCTAGAGAAGACATCCATCAAGGAATACATCTTGTATCCTATTGTCATATCTATTATCATGTTAATATTAGGTAGTGGGAAGTCATATTTTGGACATGCCTTATTTAGATCCTAGAAGTCTATGCACACATGAATGGATTTATCATGTTTGGTGACTAGAACAATATTTGAAATCCACTCTACATAGTCAATAGTCCTTATGAAACTAGCCTTAAGAAGCATTTCTAGCTCTACTTTGACTAAAAGTGCCATGTGTGGATGCATCTTTTGAAGCTTCTGTTTGATAGGCTTAATACTTGGTGCAATAGATAGATGGTGCATGATTAGATTGTGGTCTAATCTAGGCATATCAAAGTAAGTCCATGTAAATTTCATTTTCTTGCTTTAATAGAAGCTAATGAACTCTTCCTTTTCTTTTGTAGATAATGACTGTGCTAGATAAATAATTTGTGGAGTAGCCTCTGTACCCAAATTCACTAGTTGTGTCGGCTCAATCAATACTGATGGTCTCTCTTGAAAGTGGCTCAAGAGCATATCAAGTATCTCATCCTTGGGAGCCTCAAAGAGGTTTTCACCCTCGAATACATCTTTTATTTTTATTAGTTTTAGCTCTGATATTGCCACAATGTGGTTTTCACCATCAGAGCATCTATTTTTTCTTCTTTTAATTTTTTGACTAAGATACTTAATATCTTCCTTTGTCATGCTAACACTACCTTCATTGGTGGAGGACATTACAAATTGAATGGCATGGAGGTAATAGGCTAGAGCGTAATCATTCTAGAATGTTAGGACTTCATTGGATGAGGAGGGGGAGTTCCAGTTTATTAGCTCAAGATTTTTGAGTGAGAGAGAAGTAGTGGTTGGTTCAATTGCGTTCACAATATAATAATCAACAACATGGATGAGCAAGTGAAGACCTAGAGTGATCTCATCTAAAGGAGCATTCAAATCCCTATGACAACCCACATCAAAAGTAGAGGACAAGTTAACAATGATGGTGTCTAATTCATGCATCCTAACACTATACCCTTCACCTACTTTGAGAAGGTTTTCATAGGTATGCACCATGTCTATATCTTTATCATAAGTAGCATTACACAAAGAGTCAAACTCGTACTCATGTGAGTCAGTACATGATGTGGGAATTCCATTAGCATTGGCTATATCATCTAACTCATCTTCATTCCTTGTAGCATTAATGGCTTGCTAAAGTTGGTCCTGTTCAAACCGCTCTTGGAAATGTGGTGGTATGTACTGTTCACCTTGAGAATCAGAATCAGCCATTTGTATTTATCTCCTTTAGTCATACATAAGTCGATGCACTAAAGTGGTGTCATCAAAATCACTATCAGTCCTTACCAGGTGGACATGTATAATAGGTTCATCCAGTTCTACAAAGAGTGCAGAAATTTTTGGAGGAATAGGATATGGAAAGGTGTCTTCATCAGAGCTGGCCTCTAGATTTACCTTTAGAGTAGTATCTTCAAATTTTGGTTCAGGTTTAGGTTTAGGTTTAGGTTCTAGCACAAATTTGTTTATCCCTAAATGAAAGGGAATCTTTTTGAAGCCTAAGACAGTAGTATCCTTTGTGTGGTGACCTATAGCTTCAATGGGTTTTAGCAAACCATTGTCATTCATTCCTATAGGACCACTCCCTTTATAGCCAAAGCACTTCATGATCTTGAAGGCTTCACTGTATGGCTCTTGTTCTAAGTCTAGAGGTGGAGTAGTCATTTCAGATGTCTCCTTCCCTTTATAGATCCAAGTTGTGATAGCTCTTTCTTCATCCTCATCTTCTAAAGGTGTAGAGGCCCGTACAAAGGTGCCATTGTAGACTATTTGAGGAGAGTCATTAGAAGGTTTTCTACTCTCAGAAGGTCTCCCATAGGAGTGTGGAGATGAAGGGAGAGTAGCCAGTGATAGAATAGGTTCAATTTGATATCCTCCCATGCTTGTATCCATAAGTTTCAGAGTCTGTTCCATTTCTTTGAGCTTAGCATCATAGAACTCAGTGGACTCTCTATTAGTTGGAACAAAGCTATCTACATATTGTGTAAGGGTATTGCAAGAATGGTTGGTATTAGTAGGCATAGTGACTTCTGCTCCATGGAATGGAAACTTGATGCATTCATGGTATGTAGATAGAACCACTTGCATCTCATGAATCCATGGTCTACCCAACAAGATATTATAAGAAAGGGGAATGTCTAGAACTTGAAAAGTAACATCTCTCTCAATAGGTCCTATGCAAATAGGCAACACAACTAAACCTTGGGATTTGCATTCCTCTTCATCATAAGCTTTGATAGTAATCTTCTTGCAGGAATCTATATAATCCTCATCATAACCTAGTTGGGTAAGTAATTTAGGAGAATAGATATTGAGGCCAGCACCATTATCTATGAGCACTCGATGGAAATGCTTAGGGCCTATCATGACTTTGATATGCAAGGGAGTGTTATGCAGATGGCTCAGAGAGTGATCATCTTCTTCAAAGAAGGAAAAATAATGAGGCGAGGTCAAATGACCCACCACAGATTGGGACTGGTCAAGATCAAGATCCTTGGGGACATTTTCCTCAGTGAGGGCTTTATCCAAATCCTTCCTATGAGAAAGTGGGATCTTCAACAACTCAAAAATGATAATCTGAGCATTGGTCCGTTGGAGCTAATCTAAGATGCTATAACTAGTTGTGCTAGGTGTAGGGACTGATTTCGTGTTCTTGTTGGCATGGACAACAATAGTCTTATCCATGGTTTGTTTTGGAGTAGATAGAGGAGGATCGAGACTTTTCAAAACAATCCTTCCACGTGATTGAGTAACAACACTGGCACAATCTTGAGGTTATTCTGATTCAGATGAATGAGACGCAGAACTATGGAAGATGAAAAGAGTCTTAGGTTTGGGAGCATCACTGCTCCCCTTGATAGTAATCACATTGCAATACTCAACCTCAATAGGTTCGATCATACCAATGGCATTTTCATCATTAGTGTATGTGTAATTAACCTTAGCATTGGTATTCTTAGTCTTTGAAGATTCACCCTTCTATAGAGGAGGGAAGGGATCCTTAAATGCCTGATGGTCTGAATTATTTTTATGGTTGTCCAAAATAATGTCACCATTTTTTATTAGATATTGAACCTTATGTTTCAGCTAGATACAAGTAGAATTCTTATAAACAATGTTTTGGTGATAGTCATATAGTATGTGTTGTCATTCCACCAATGAGGTTGTGGTTGTGGGTCATACAGACATTTTTCCAAAGGAGCAAGTATCTGATTCTGCACAAGAGTTTTATAGACCACATCAAATAGTTCTCCTAAGGATGTGAATTCACGCTTGGGTCGAGATGTCAAGGGCGTGTTCCTAGAAAACTTTGAAGGTTTCTGGTTTTCTATCATAGGCTTTTCAGTAGCTTTGATTTCTTGTATGCTAGAAGAGAGATTGAAAATAGACTTAGCAAGCTTCTAGGTCACATTGTCAACCACTCCATCATTCACAACATCTCTATTCTTGTTGAAAAATTTCCCTTTATCTTTGTTCGAGGTTGAAGATCCTTGTTTATTTTCCTTGCTCAAAGCCAATTCCCCTTTCTTGATCATAAATGCCTCTGTTCACACCACTTGTTTAAACATGCTATCAAAGGTTAGGGGACCTTGTAATTGTACTTGGTATCCAAAGTTTGGGACAAGATTATCCAAAAAAAAATTGAGTCTCTCGGACTCTGGTAGCTTGTGAGGACAACTTGTACATAATTGCCTCCACCTTTGGAGAAATGTTAGGAAAGGTTCCCCTTGTCATTGTTTCAAATTGAAAAGATCCTAGATGTTGATCCCATGCTAAATATTATGCAAGTAATATTGGAGAAATAGATTATCCATTTCATCAAAATTATTAATGCTAGTGGGAAATCAAGAAAACCACTCCATAGTTGGTCCACCCAAACTACGAGGAAATAGAGGCATAAGATAGGTTTGATCATGCATGAATTCCATGGATAAAGTGCCAAACTCCCTTAAGTGATCTTGGGGATCGATAGTACCCAAGTATTTGTCATATTTATGTTAATATGATTTAAAACAACAAAGAGGGGGGGTGAATCAGTTGTTCTCAGGTCCTGATGTATAAAACAATCTCAAAAACTTATCCTTAAATCAGATCCAAAATCAAAACAAACTCGGTCATTACTGATTCAATATTAGAAACATCTAGCAATGCAGTCCACTACCTAGCTATAACTTAACTTGCAAAACATACTAATGTTCAGATCTAAACATTCACACAAGTATAAACACCAGAATTTATAGTGGACACCCAATTTGGGAAAAAACACTTTGTAACATGCTACTATTATTTTCACTCTTTTGAAGTGAGCTCAGTAAATATCCAACCCTATCAAAGGTTACAATAGACACTGTCGGGTGTGACCTGATTAAAGGATTTCAATCCCCCTATTAAAAGTGAGCCCAGTCATAGGACTTACATACACTCTATTAGAATGCAACCTTGTTCAAAGGATTTAACATATGACTATTAGGTCAACCTCTGTTAAAAGGATTTTGACTGTTACAATGGTTAGAAAGTAGCAGCAGTATTATCTAAAAAATATATAACTCACTTTGCAAATATCAAATCTGATTTCGTACACTAATGTTGGTTTACTAACTTTGAAACTTTGCGATTTCCATCTTTGATCTGCTCAGAAATTTTCTTTAAGCAATCACCACACTTCTCCTTCAATCTTTTCTGCTTATTTAGTCAATAAAAATTTCCTCTTACAACATTCTCTGTTCTCCATGTGCATACATATCACAATGTTTAGGTTCCCTTATATTGTCCTCAATTAGGTTAACTCATCTTTTGGTCCTCAATCTCATTCGTAGATCTTAGGGTTAGGTCAGATTCATTGAATCTACCTGCTTCATGTTCTTCGGCTCCTTTTCTAGAATCATCTCAAATCTCTTAAATATTTATAATGAAATGTTTTACAATGCATTTAATGCTTCCAAACAATCAATAAATAAAGTCAACATATTTTACATAATCCAAGAATTCAACAATGTTGGCTCCAAAATTAAATTTTCTTCAAATATAAAATTGTTGATGCTCAGTCAATATTGTGAATGTTCAGTCAGTCTTCATGTAGAAAGCTTAGTCATTACTAAAACTATTTCCTCGACTTATATTATCTTCCTCAGAAATTTACTGATGCTCGGTCAACACTATAATTTTCCTCAGCATATACTAACTCGATCGACACTAACATCACTTGGCTTAAACATTATTCTTCCATTCTTTGCTTGGTTAAGCCTACCAGTTTAGTCTTCAATCTTACTAAGATAAACAATACATTATCTCATCATAGTGCAACATAGTCAAGTACACTTTGTAATATCAAGATAACTCAACCTTTCCCTAGGTGCTATTGTTACCAACCTTGCTTAGCCCTCTTAGCAACACTCAAATAGATATAGTACTTTCCTAAGTAGCAATAGTCTTACCAATTAAGGTTTGACATCAATGACAATACAATAATTTTTTTAATTCAGTTTCCAACAATCTCCCTCTTTGGCATAGATGGCAACACCATATGATATCACCTGAATAACACATGGATTACCAACCAATCCAAAAACTTCTATGTCCATCAAAAAATTATTTCTAATATCCTTAGCTTCATTCTGATTTAGAATCTTGAAAACCTCACTTCTGTGATTGTCAGAAGTATTCAGATCTCCCTCTATCCTGATTCTTCATTTTAGTTCATCATCCTTATCTTCAGTTTGATCAATTCATCTCCCTCTAAATTTTGAGTATCATGTATGTGTTATCATATTAGTTTCATCTCCCTCTTTGACAAAAATGCCAAAGCAACAACTAAAACATACATCCATCAGATGTAGATAATATCTGTGTAGCTCAGTGTTTCTCCCTCTATCATCTTGCTTATGACTAACTCCTTGTCTTTACTTCTCTTCACAACTCTAGGCCAGCCCTAAAGTGTGACATTCTTTTGCATCAATTTGTCAAATATTCTGCTATAGCTCATTTGATGTAGTACTCCTAGCTTGTCTAGGCAGCCTTAGTTAGGTGAAGAACCCCTAATTGACTTCTCAAATACTCATGAGCTTCTCTGGGTAAAGCTTTAGTGAATATGTCTGCTAATTGTTCTTTTGTATTCACATATTCCATTCGGACTTCTTTGTCTTGTACTAATTCTCTCAAGTAGTGATACTTGATTGCAATGTGTCTGGTCTTAGTGTGCATAAATGGATTCTTAGAAATATTGATAGCACTTGTGTTGTCATAGAAAATAACAACAGGTTCAGTGATTTCTTCTTTCATGCCTATCAACAATTATTTTATCCATACCAAGTTTGAACATTTTACTATAGCAGCAACATACTTGGCTTCGGTAGTAGATTGGGAAATGCAATTTTGTTTCTTGCTTGTCTAGGAGACTAATCTTTGTCCAAGAAAGAAAGCTCCACCACTAGTACTCTTTTTGTTATCTACATTTCTTGTCCAATCAGCATCTGTATAAACTTGGAGTTCAAATTTGTCATCCTTCTTATAATATAGACCATAGTCAATAGTTCCTTTCAAGTATCTCATAATTCTTTTCATGGCCATCATATGTGTTTCCTTAGGATTGGTAGAGAATCTTGCCACAATCCCAACAACTAATGCAATATCTGGTCTGCTATGTACAACATACTACAATTTTCCAATCATGGATCTGTATAGGGTTTGATTCACTTCTACAACACCATCATTCTTAGATAAATTTTGTCCATTAACCATAGGAATTCCCACTAGTTTAGCATCCTCCATCCCAAAAGTTTTTAGTATTTCATTAACATACTTAGACTGTGTAATGAAAATTCTATTCTTCCTCTAATATACTTGTAAACCAACAAAGAATTTGATCTCACCAAACATACTCATTTCAAATTCAGTTTGCATTTCATTTGAGAAACTTTTACATAATGCATCTTGTCCACCAAGAATAATATCATCAACAAAATTTTTTGCCAATAGGATACCTTTACCTTCTTCATCCTTCATGTATAGATTGCTTGTGTCATTAATTCTTGAAAATCCAATCTATATCAAGTAGTTGTGCAACTCTCATACCATGCTCTGGGAGCTTACTTCAATCCATATAATGCTTTGTTCAGTTTGCACACCGTGTGTATTATTTATGGATCAATAAAACCTTATGGTTATTCTATGTAAACTTCTTCTTCTAGTATACCATTCAAAAATGTAGACTTGACATCCATTTGATATACCTTGAAATATTTATAAGCAGCATATGCAAGTAGAGTTCTTACTCCTTCCAATCTAGCTATAGGGGAAAATGTCTCCCCATAATCTATTCCTTCTTGTGTGTAGCCTTTGCATACCAGCCTAGCTTTGTTTCTAGTGATTTTACCATTTTCATTCATCTTATTCCGAAGCACCCACTTTGTTCTTATAACATTTTTGTTTTTAGGTCTTGGCACTAAAGTCCAAGTATCATTCTTCTCAATCTGGTCAATTTCTTCATTCTCCAATGCTTCTCTAGTTGTCTTTTGTTCAAATTCACATAGTAGACATGTTGGATCCTTAGTCTTACTTCTAGTCTAGATTCTAGTATCTTTGTCTCTAATTATTTGTTCAGGCTTATCATGTCTTCTTACATATTTTGAAAATAGGTTCAACTGTTCTCTCCTCTATTTCATCATGTTCCTCAACAAGATTGTCAGATTCAACCTCATAATTCTTAGCAAACTCTTCTTGATACTCAACAACATTTTCTTGTAGCTTGGCATGTTCTTGTTCTCTTTTGGCACTATTTTCTTGACGCTCAACATTTCTTACCTGAGACTCGAGATTAGGTGCAAGTCTATTACTTTCATCATCTTCTTCTTTAATACACACAAAAGATCTATAATCTTCTTGTTCTCTTTTACTATCAGCTTCATTTCTTTCTGCATACTCATTAATTTTGATATTCACACTTTCCACAATTTTGTTAGTGTTAGAATTCAAACACTTATAAGCTTTAGCTTTTGTGGAGTGCCCTAGGAATATGCCTTCATCACTCTTAGCATCAAACTTTCCATTCCTAGTGTCTTTTAGTATATAGCACTTACTTCCAAAGATTCTAAAATATTTAACACTCAGTGCATGTCCATGCCATAATTCATAGGGTGTCAAATTTGTACCTTTCTTGATCTGTACCCGATTAAGAGAGTAAACAATAGTTCTTATAGCTTCTTTCCAATATTTTTGTGCCACATTCTTTTCAATCATCAATGTCCTTGCACAATCCATGATAGATCTATTTCTCCTTTCTGTTATACCATTCTGTGGAGGTGTTCTAGGTCCAGACATCTGTCTTTTAATTCCTCTATCATTGCAAAATAGATTAAATTCATTTGATGTAAATTCTCCACCTTGATCAGATCTAAGACATTTCAGGTTCCTACCTGTCTCCTTTTCAACCTTAGCCAAATACCACTTAAACAATTTAAAAAATTCAGATTTTTCTTTTAGAAACATCACATGCATCAACCTAGTATGATCATCAATAAATAAGATAAAGTATCTAGCACAACAGTAACTTTGTACACCCATAGGTCCACAAAGGTCAATATGAACCAAATCTAAAATGTTCTCAGAAGTAAAGAATTTTCTCTTGAAACTTGACTTTGTCATTTTTCCTAACTGACATTCCTTGTGCATCACATTCTTAGGTTTCTTCAATCTAGGTAGACCTCTTACCTTTTTCTTCTTACTTATCTCTACTAGATTGTCAAAGTTAACATGACACAACCTTTTATGCCATAACCAAATATCATCAAGTTGTGCAATTAAACATGTTTCTTCAGATAGGTCAAGATAGAACAAATTACCTCTATCTGATCTCCACTTCCAATCAGCTCTCCAGTAGCATCAAATATTTTAGCTTTCTTATGATGAAATTCCACTCGGTAACCAATTTTGTTAAGTTGAGCAACACTTAACAAATTGTAATTAAGACCTTCAACCCAATATGAATTTTCATAAGATATCTTATCAATCAGTTTAATCAAACCTTTTCCACTAATAGGACATGGTGCATCATTACCAAATTTTACACTTTTACCTCTGTAATGATGTAAGGTATCAAACTTATTTTTGTCACCAGTCATGTGATGTGAACAACTACTGTCAATAATCCATTTATCATTCTTGTTCACATAGGATATCAATGCAGTTTTCTCATCCTCATCAGACTCATCTTTCATTGCAACATCAACTACCTCAATTTCAAAATCATCACTATCAATGTCAATCTCTTTTTCAACAATGTAACAAGATTTCTTACCTTTTCCCTTGTAGTCTCTGTTCCATCGATAGCTTCTGTCATCTTTTCTATCTTTGTGTTTGCTTTTCCTTTCATCATCTTTATCCTTCCTATCAGGACATCTAGCAACTATATGACCAACTTTATTACATGTGAAACATATAATAGGGAGTTTACCTTTATACTTTCCTTATCCCCTTCGCTATCTTCTAGCCATAAGAGCTTCTAGATCTTCTAGGTCTTCATCAGAAGTGTCACTATCACTTTCACTATCACTTTCACTGATGCATCTTTCTTTTTCTTTCTTTGGCTTATTCAGAACTAGCTATGACTTAAAAGAAGATTCAGCATTTCCAATGCTTCCAACAGTGAAATTATCATAGTTAGAGAGTTCAAAAGCAGTTAGCTTACCAGCCAAAATTTCCAAAGTAAGCACATTAGCAGAGTTGCATCTAGATTCCTAAATAGCTGAGATCTTAATAGCATATATAGGACACAGGATTCTTAGTACTTTCCCAATTATAGTTTCATCATCAATAGCCCCATTTTCTCCTCTAATAGCATTCACAACTTCTTTTATTCTACCACAATATTGTGCAATGTTTTCACCTTCTTGCATTCTCATTTCATCAAACTTACGTCTAAGACTCTCGGCCTTTGCTTTCAGCACATTCAAGTCACCACCATAGATCCTTGCAAGAGTGTCCCACATATCCTTAGTAGTTGTCCAGTCCTTAATGTCCTCAAATTCTAGATAGCTTAGGGCAGATGCAATTTCCAGCATTGCCTAGTTATGTTCTTTCTTGGCTCTCATTTCTTTGACAGTCAAAGGTGTGATAGGTGAGACATAACTCTTCTCAATGTAGTACTTTGTAGAGTCACCAACACCGACCAGATGCAGCTTCATCAAGCTTTTCCATGCAGGGAAGTTTTCCTTGTTCAGCTTCGGTACCTCCTTCTTATACATCCTGATCATTTTCTTTAAGCCCCTTTAAACTTGATATCTATCAATACTAATAAGAAACATGGCTCTGATACCAATTGTTAATATTATTTAGAAAAACAAAGAGGGGGGTGAATCAGTTGTTCTTAGGTCTTGATGTATAAAAAAATCTCAAAAACTTATCCTTAAATCAAATCCAAAACCAAAACAAACTCGGTCATTACTGATTGAATAATATAAACATCTAACAATGCAGTCCACTACCTAGCTGTAACTTAACTTGCAAAACATAGTAATGTTCAGATCTAAACATTCACACAAGTATAAACACTAGGATTTATAGTGGAAACCCAATTTGGGAAAAACCACTTTGTAACATGCTACTATTATTTTCACTCTTCTAAAGTGAGCTTGATAAAAAGCCAACCCTATCAAAGGTTACAATACACACTATCAGGTGTGACCCGATTAAAGGATTTCAATCACCCTGTTAAAAATGAGCCTAGTCATAGGACTTACATACACTCCATTAGAATGCAACCTTGTTCAAAGGATTTAACATATGACTGTTAGGTCAACCTCTGTTAAAAGGATTTTGACTATTACAATGGTTAGAGAGTAGCAACAGTATTATCTGAAAAATATACAACTGACTTTACAAATATAAGATCTGATCCTGTACACTAATACTGGTTTACTGACTTTGAAACTTAACCATTTCCATCTCTGATCTACTCAGAACTTTTCTTCAAGAAATCACCACACTTTTCCTTCAGCCTTTTCTGCTTATTCAGTTAATAAAACTTTCCTCTTCTAGCATTCTCTGTTCTCCATGTGCATACATATCACAATGCTCATGTTCCCTTATATTTTCCTCAATTAGGTTAACTCATCTTTTGCCACTCAATCTCATTCGTAGATCTTAGGGTTAGGTCAGATTCATTGAATCTACCCGCTTCATGTTCTTTGGCTCCTTTTCTAGAATCATCTCAAATCTCTTAAAAGTTTACAATAAAACATTTTATAATGCATTTAATGCTTCCAAACAATCAATAAATAAAGTCAACACATTTTACATAATCTAAGAATTCAACAATGTCAGCTCCAAAATTAAATTGTCTTGAAATATAAAATTGCTGATGCTCGGTCAATACTGCGATTGTTCACTTGGTCTTCATGTAGAAAACTCAGTCATTACTAAAATTATTTCCTTGGCTTACACTATCTTCCTTGGCAATTTACTGATGCTCGATCGACACTATAATTTTTCTCGGCATATACTAACTCGGTCAACACTAACATCACTTGGCTTAAACATGATTTTTCCATTCTTTGCTCAGTTAAGCCTACTAGTTTAGTCTTTAGTCTTACTAAGATAAACAATACATTATCTCATCATAGTGCAACATTGTCAAGTACACTTTAAAATATCAAGATAACTCAACCTTTCCCTAGGTGTTATTGTTACCAACCTTGCTTAGCCCTCTTAGTAACACTCAAATAGATATAGTACTTTCCTAAGTAGCTACAGTCTTACCAATTAAGGTTTGACATCAATGACAATACAAAAATTGTTTCAATTTAGTTTCCAACAATTTAGGCAGCTCTACACCTTTGGGAAAAGGTTGCATGTGAAGACTCCTATCAAAGGGGAAAGGACAAATGCTTTCCATTGTGAATTGTTGTGCAGGTTTGTCCTTATTCTTCACAAGTTGGCTAATCTAATCTTCCATGTATCAAACCATCTTTTGCAACTTAGTAGTCTCTGTTTCTTCTTCTTTGGCCACAAGTGTTCCAACTTGATAATCTGAGGGGAATTTAGCCCCTTGTTTGGCCAGCTGAAGAAACTATTTTTCCTTCTCCTCTAGAAGGAGGATCTCCATCATCTTGATAAGACCCTTGTTTTCTTTTGCAACATCTATGTCATTTTGAGTTATTCTGTCATCACCATCATTGCCAAGAATCTCATAAATGCTTGGGAGTTAATCTTGACTTTGGTCATAAGGAGGAGGATGATAGTGATATGTTGGTTGGACACCTTGAGCTTTATTTTGAGCTTTGTGGTGATTCTGATCATTTTTGGATTGATCATAATGTTGTTCATTTTGAGGTTAAGCATGACGTTGGTCATTGGAAGATTGGCCATGATGCTAGCTATTTTAAGATTGATCATAAGTTTGGCTGTATTTTCCTGGTTGGAAGTCGAACAGATCTCCCATCTTGTCAACATAGGAATGTGCACCAAATGAAGACTCAGTAAAATGATATGAACAATGTTGAAAGGGAATAGCTAAGGTAACTTTTGGTGTGTGAACAGGATCAAGATGGTCAACAGGTTCAAATGAGTCAATATCTTTAATGGGATCGATAGATTCAATAATAGGACTAGTCCAATGAAGGAGTCTTCCAAAGGTATGAAATAATGAGTTGTTTTGGAAGAATGAGTTGTCTTGTTCTTGAAATGAGAAACCAAGTTGTGCTTGAAAAAATGGATTGAAACACTCTTGGAAAACTAGAGGTGATGATTGAGATGAGCTATCTTTCGAAGTACTCAATGAAGAAGAACTTGTGGATCCCTCACAATGTTCAAATTGCACAATAGGTTTAGGACAACTTATTTCCTGATTATGAGATCTACCTCTACCTTGTCCGGTACCATGAATGGGGTAAGTGTTGCCACTTCTAGTCGTAATAGTCAAAGACAAAGATTTAAGTATCAAGAGAGGACTTGGGATAATGCTAAAACTCTATCTCTAAGATAGCGAAAAGGAGATAAATGGTTAGAATAGCCAAGATGTGAGATGCACCCGGCACGAATCATCAAGAGTATGGCTAGAACAGCTAAGATAAGACTATCACGATGTGAGGTACAAAAGCACAAAACATGAGACAAATAACAAGGAGATAATCATGAGTTCAAGAGTAATCATTCAGTTCACAGCTCGAGACACTCAGTTTCAAATAGTGAATGACAGGAAAATAGGCAAATAGACCTCGGATAAAAATCACATCAGGTAAAAAGTTGACCAGTCAATGGGAATAAGCTTGCTATTTTTAAAATCTGGGTATAGGTTTTCACGAGGAAGTGCAGGGTTGTGCAAGAAAATGTAAGGCTTCATGTGAGAGAATGTTATCTCACATGAGAAAATGCTCATTTTCTAAAACTTGATACAGGAAAATACCAGTGTTCGACAGTTCAACGTAGATTTCAAGATAAAAGATAGATTTCGGTACACAACGTAAACAATTCTTTGACAAAAAATCTAGTTTCCAAACAATGTAAAGGATAGTTTAATAAAAAATCTCAATTTTAAGGTTTCAAACATTTGTTTACAAGTATGAAGGTTTAGAACAAGCAATGGTGACATAAGAAGTAGTCGTAAATAGACCTACCAAGGAAAAAGAAACTTGGCAATATTGTGGGAGTCTTTGTTCAATCATGATGGACAAGTTTAAGACTTGATAAAAAACACATAGTTATCCTTACAAAAAAAATGGTGAGAAGAGAAACCCTTTGCCTCACTGCTTATGTGCATGCATTCACCTCACACAACTGTGTCACCCCCTAGAGGGCACCTGTCTTTTTGGTGTTTCCATGGACTCAATAGTATATGCTCAAAGGCTAACCTTGAAGTAGGGGCCAGTGTCATATACCACCTTCAAGTGTCCAGGTGCATGCCTATGGTGAGAATCTATGGGAGAGATTCTTCCCCCTCCCTGCGCAAAGATTATATCTCCTTTCAGAGGTGATCCAGGTAGGCAACTAACTAAGGAAATTTTTTAGTGGGCTTCCGGTCACACTAACCTTCGGTACCCCCAATACAGGGTTGAGGACTCATAGCCACACCAACACCCAAAAGTCATACACCCCCGCAAGCAGGGCTAGGAGCAGCGCCGCTTAGTACAATAGATGGAGCCTTGTCAAGATGATAGTCCAAATCAAGAGAAGTAAGTTAACATGGTTTTGGAGTCTTTAGACACAAAAAAAAAATTCTTTATTATAGTGAGGCAGAATCACCAGAGATAGGTGCGTACTCACTTGAGTCATTTCCAGAGGTTCAAATTTTGGCAAGCCCTCTAAAGGTAACACAACTTAGCTTGGATTCGAGGGTCATATTTTCTAATTCTCTCAAAGAGAGAAGAGCATACTTCTTTACCTCTTCACCTTACCCAAACACATCAAGCATATTCATCATCGAGCTAGTTTCACTCCACCAAATCTACAAGCTTTTGGGTTTTTGGTTCTCTCAAAGAGAGAAGAGCATAATCCCCTAACAAGTAGATGTGCTAAAGATTCACTACCTTGCTTTGCTTCCCTAGGTATCGATCATTCTAGCAACATCTAGGTCTTGGTTTCATCCATGGGCATCACTTCCATGTAATGAAGAACCTATTCCCCTACTTTGCTATCAAGACCCTTAAGAAATCTTAACAAAGCCCTAGTTATACTATGTAATGAAAGCAGTAAAAACAAGCACAACGTTTTAAATGATTTTTGACAACCGTCCTACAAGAAAAATGTTAGCAATTTTTATGATCTTCAACAAGTGACCTGTAGACCACTGTTATGCTGTAGCAAAAATTAGAAATATGAAAGCAATGATAGAAAGTAAATATTAGTAAAAAGTAACAGTAAATTACAAAATATGAAAAATTTAAATGACTGACAGAAGATCTTTGTGTGAGAATGTATAGCACTGCATGTGAGAAAGTGCAGGCACCTAGGTGACAAAATATTTCTTCGTGCAACAGAATGCTACTAGGAGCAAAACTTCATGCAGTATGCTCTAAAATTTCACACAAAATTCCATACATAGTGAAGTGCAGACACATGGAAGAGTTCAAATTCCTTATCAATTTTTTTTTGAGAGTGAGGTCAGAGATGATATTTCTACCCCACGGTGGTCACCAGGATGTCTATAGCTGAACGTGGACCTTTAATCCAGCCATATAGAAAACATAGTCATTGCTCGATTATGAAATCATGAAGGTGAGTATGAATTACTCAATTCGTAAGATTCTATCGATTCAACCTACTACCTTCTGATTAGCTGGGGTGTTTGAATTACTCTCAGAATGAGAGCTAACAACCAAAAGATCAAACTAATACAAAGGTTTTTGAAAGCTTGAAAGATAAACAAATTGCAATTACACTAAGATGAATGTGGAATTGATCTAAGAATGAAGTGCAGATTTTAATCTAAGAACTTGAAAGAGATATGAGAATTACGCTAACAACAATAAGCTAATTACACTAATATGAAAATGTAATTAACTAGAAATGGAAATTAATCTAATTATGCAATAACAAAGCTTGAAAGTATGAAATTGAGACTAAATTTGACTATAGTTTAGATACTCTCACAATTGCCTTCATCTCAAATGAGGAAGAAGGTTCATAATATAGAAAAATCCAGGAGAGAGGATGAAGAGTTCTTGAAGTGAAAAGGCTGACTCTTCATTTCCCATTGAGACAAATATTGAGGAATTATTTGAATTATTAAATCCAAGTAAGATAATCCATTCAACTAACCAAATAATATTAATTCCTTTTATGTGTATTAGCTAAATGGGGTGGGTTTAATTTAATTTAAAGCACTTAGAACTTTAGAACTAAATTAATTTATCATAGGGATTATTTTAGCTAATAAAGTCGAATACATAGGAATTAATTATAGTGTAAGATTAATGCAATTTAGGGTTTTTGCAATTGACACCAAGTCAAATAAAGTCAGGTAAGAGAGATAAAATTTCCTAGTAAAATAGGACTTTAATGATGTAAAATTGAAGAAAATGCATTAAAATTGATTGAAATGATAAGGTGCCAATTTTGGGGTATTACATTTTCCCCTCTTTGAATTGATGTGCTAGCAGCACATTAATTCAAAGAATAGTCTTATGTGACAGATGAGAAGGTTTCAGGATTATCCCCATAATGGAGCTTAACCCTTGGAAGTCAAGGTTAAGATGACAAGACACCAAAATAGATAGAATTGCAGAAGCACCTCCAGAATGAGGCATGATTCCCTAAAGTCTAAGTTAGATTGTGAAGACAACGGTCTTATGAAAACTTGAGAGGAGACCAGAATCAAGGTTAAATTGCCCCAATTCTGATTGATCAAATGATGAGGGATGTAGATTTTAGGACTAATCTCCAGAATCAGGGTTAGATTGCCCCAATATGAAGCTTAGCCCTCTGAGACCTGGGTTAGATTTCCTAGATAACGGTCTAAAAAGAGATTTCAACAACCATCTCCAGAACGAAGCTTGATTTTGAAGAATTAGGGTTAGATTGCCCTAATACCTAATGAGATTTCGAGAACCATCTCCAGAACAAAGCTTGATCCTCGAGGATCCGAATTAGATTGCTCAGATGCCTAAAATATAGATGACAAGATGACTAGATGAGAGGCTCAAAGATGCCCCTAGTGAAGAGATGCCCTAAGCGGTGAGGACTTTGATTTAGATCAGATTAATATGAGACTGGTTTGACAAGATTTGACTGATGTAATCATCCCAACGGTGGGTGCCAGAATGTCTATAGCTAAATGTAGACCTCTAATCCTGCCATATACACAACAAAGTCATTGCTCGATCATCAAATCATGAAGGTGAGTATGAATTACTCAATTCATAAAATTCTATCAATTCGACATGTTGCCTTCTAATTAGCCGGGGTGTTTGAATTACTCTTAGAATGAGAGCCAACAACCAAAAGACCAAACTAATATGAAGGATTTTGAAAGCTTGAAAGATAAACAAATTGCAATTACTCTAAGATGAATGTGCAATTAATCTAAGAATGAAGTGCATATTTTAATCTAAGAACTTGAAAGAGATATGGGAATTAAGCTAACAACAATAAGCAAATTACATTAATATGAGAATCCAATTAACTAGAAATGGAAATTAATCTAATTATGCAATAACAAATCTTGAAAGTATGAAATTGAGACTAAATTTGACTATAGTTAAGATACTCTCACAATTGCCTTGTTCTCGATTGAGGAAGAAGGTTCATAATATAGAAAATCTGGGAGAGATGATGAAGAGTTTCTTGAAGTGAAATGGCTGACTCTTCATTTCCTATTGAGACAAATATTGAGGAATTATTTAATTAAAAGAATGAATTATTGCCACATACGGGTGACCCTTTGAATAATTTGAATTATTAAATCCAAATAAGATAATCCATTCAAATAACCAAATAATATTAATTTCTTTTATGTGTATTAGCTAAATGGGGTGGGTTTAATTTAGAACTTAGGACTTTAGAATTAAATTAATTTATCATAGAGATTATTTTAGATAATAAAGTTGAATACTTAGGAATTAAATATAGTGTAAGATTAATGCAATTTAAGGTTTTTACAATTGACACCAAGTCAAATAAAGTTAGGTAGGAGAGAGAAAATTGCCTAGTAAAATAAGACTTTAATGATGTAAAATTGAAGAAATTGTATGAAAATTGATTGAAATTATAAGGTTCCAATTTTGGGGTATTACAGTATATCCAACCAATTGGAAATTATCTAAAGTAGCATACCATATGCCATAATTCATAGTACCTGCAATGCATCTCAATATTCTCTTTCCTACTTGGCAAGGTGAGTTCTTAGTTGAATCCATGAATCTAGAAACAAGACTCACTCCATACATAATATCTAGCCTAGTTGTAGTGAGATACATCAAACTACCAATGAGCTTTATAGATATAGTTGTATCAAAATTCATCTCATTAGATCATTTCTACTTAGTTTTTTACCTATTACCACAGGTGTGGAAACAGGACTACAGTTGATCATTCTAAACCTTCTCAAAACATCTTTTGCATATTTACTTTGACAAATGAAAATTATGCCCTTATCATTTTGTGTAACTTTAATGCTAAGAAAATATTTCATCAAACCCAAATATGTCATTTCAAATTCCTTCTTCATTGTTGATTTAAACATGTCAATAGATAGATTATCTATAAAAATCAAATCATCAACATATAAGCAAACAATCAAAACCTGACCTTGTTCATTGACTTTGGTGTATAGTGTAGGCTGACTAGTTCTTCTTTTGAATCCATTCTCTATCATGTATGAATCAATTCTACTATACCATGCCCTTGGTGCTTTTTTCAACTTGTAGAGTGCCTTCTTCAACCTATAAACCTTGTCTTCATTTCCTTTTATTTCATAACCTGGTGGTTGTTGCAATTAAACTTCTTCTTCCAAATATCCATTCAAGAAAGATGATTTAACATCCATTTGATAAACCATCCAATTATTTTGAGATGCAATATCTAGTACCATTCTAACAGTATCAAGTCTAGCTATAGGCGCAAATGTTTCATTATAATCAACTCCATATTGTTGTGCAAACCCTTTAGCTACTAATCTTGCCTTATATTTCTCAACTTCTCCATTTTCCTTATGCTTAGTTTTATAGACCCATTTTACACCTATGCATTCTTTATTCTTAGGTAAATCAACTAGTTCCCATGTACCATTTTTCTCAATAGATTCCATTTCATCATTCATTACATTAATCGATTGTTCTTCTTTAATTGCATCTTCAAAATACATAGGATCTTGAGAAAATAGAGAAAAAATCGATTGCAAATTTATACTATCTCCTTGATTATAAATATCTTGCAAGCTTCTAGTCTTCTTGCTTCTAATCCTTGATCTCAATTGTGCAAGTGTAGGATTTGATTCATTACTTACTTGTAGACTTGAAGATTCTCCTTTCTCATCTTCCATTTGTGTGTTATCTCTTTGCAGACTTCTTGATGGTGTGCCTCTTTGCTCATTTGATTGATCTTCTTGGTTTTCTTGATCTTTTACTTCTTCTTCATCATATGGTATTGTTGGAGTACCTACAATTGTCTTGTCTATACTTCCATCCGAAGCTTCTTCTTCTTTGAATATAACATCGCTACTTACAATTACTTTCTTAGTTATAGGATTAAACAACTTGTAAGCCTTAGATTGTTCATCATAACCAATAAATATGTATTTTTCACTTTTATCATCCAATTTACTCCTTATTTCTTTAGGCACATGTGCATATGCAATGCAACAAAATACTCTAAAATGAGAAACATGATGATGCTTACCATTCCATGCTTGTTATGGAATTATGTTCCTCACAATCTTTGTTGGACTCCTATTCAGGATATAAACTACACAAGCTACTACTTTAACCCAATACTCATTAGGAAGATTTGTAGCTTTCAACATACTCCTTGTCATTTCCATTATCGTTTGATTCTTTCTTTCTGCAACACCATTTTGTTGTGGTGTGTATCTTGTAGTAAATTGCTTCTTTATTCCATGGTACCTACAATAATCCAAAAACTCATTTGACTTGTACTCACCTCCTCTATTTGATCTCAACACCTTGATGGGTAAACCACTTCATTTTTCAACCAATGCCTTGAACTCCTTGAACTTGCCAAATGTTTTAGATTTATATTTAAGGAAATAAACCCATGTCTTCCTACTAAATTCATCAATGAATGTTAGAAAATCAACATTCCCCCCTAACAGTGGTGTTTGCATTGAACCACATATATATGTATGCACAATTTCTAAAGGTCCCCAAACTCTATATCAAATTTATTTTGTAAAACTTTCCCTATGTTGCTTAGCCAAAATACAACTTTCACATGAGCTTAATGGTGCTTTAATGAGGGGTAAACCTTTTACCATGTTCTTTTGCTGCAGCAAACATAGCCCTTTGAAGTGTAGATGACCATACCTCAAATTCCATTTCCAAGCTTGATCTTGACATGATGCCTTATAACTTGTTCCAATCTCCTCCATGATTTCACTTCTCATGCAAAGTGGGAACATTCTATTGTTTGTCATTTCAACCCTTGCAATCACCATGATACTAGGAGAAATATCAAATATAGTGCATACATTATTCTCAAAAATAGGGGAGCTTCTAATTTAAATGCTTTGTTTGACTGTTGCATATTTCGGGTGGGAGAAATTAATGTCTCCAACACTTAGTTGGTTGGTTGTTCCTAGGCTTCATGCCTTTTTTGGGCAGCCTCACAAAGAAATATAAATTTCTTGGAGACATTAATTTCCTGGGAGAAATATAAATAGAAATTACCACATATTTCTTGAACATTCCAACACTCCTTCATACGGAATAACTTCCTCATCAGCAGGACTAACTTCCTCATCAATAGAACTTCAAACCTTGACTTGCCTCTTATCTTTGGTGCTTATGAAACTCCATAGAACTATCTGATCTTTCAGAGGTCTGTCACAAATGGTGACAAGATCTCCTTCTTAACATCTGTCACAAATGGTGACAGGATCTCCCTTTCTTGATGTCTGTCACAAATGGTGACAAGATCTCCAAATGATCTTCAAACCTACTTTGGTACCACAATGAAGGTGTGTAGAAGCAAAGAAATCAAACACAAAACACTTAAACTGCTGCACAAAGAATTAGATTTTATTGCCTACAGAAACCATTACAAAATGATAGAGCTCTCAAAATAGTCGAGAACTCTCTCATTTACAAACCTATGGGAGAAAAGAACACTCCAGAAATTTAATTACAATGTGGAGAATATGGACACAAGAAGAGTCTAGAATATGGCAGTCAAAGACCTTGTGCAAAATATGGATAGAGTAGGTAGCGTAGGTGGAAGGCGGTGGGAAGCTTCTAATTTAAATGCTTTGTTTGACTATTGCATATTTCTGGTGGGAGAAATTAATGTCTCCAACACTTAGCTGGTTGGTTGCTCTCAGGCTTCATGCCTCTGCTAGGCAACCTCACAGATCTGAACCCTTCATAAAAATAAAATATTCAATGCAATTATAAAAAAATCATTGTCGTCCCCATTTCTTGACGAGTATGCAAAAATCTGAAAACTTTGCATGTTCTACCTACGACTGTTTTTAACACTTTGGAAAAAAAACCCAACGGATTGTCTCATGAAATGAGAATATTAGCCCGCCAATGTTATAGTGACTCCAAAAGTGTACATTCTCTTCAATTGTATAAATTTAAACGTTTTAGGAAATTTTGCAACCAAATACAGAGGCCACTAGTATAACTATAAAAAACATTAAATTAATATTTCTCAAAAACTATGTAGCTTCACAAATGTAAGTAACAACCCGAAAAAGAATATTAATAACTTATTTAAACACTATGAAATATAGTTGATGTTCTTTATTAATTTGATACAAACTAAAATACACTTTTATTGAATTGTTCATGGTACATGTAGATGGATTATTGGTCGTGGAGGATTGAGTGAATAATCTATTAATTGGTGCCCCACCGCTGAGTTGACGATGGTGGTCGGCCAGAGATACATTGAACAGATCTCTTACACCTAATGCAAAAAGTAAGGATTAATCAAAATCTAGGGAACGTAATTTGTCTTGCAATGCGCTGCCATTAATTAAATATTTGACAGGGCAGCGGTATTTATTTAAATCTATATCAAAACTTTCTAAAATCCATTCCCCTTTTGAAACCTAGAACTTAAATCTATTCCAAATCCAGGGACGGCAAAGCAAATCAAAGGATGAGGGACAAAAGTAATTCCCTATTGAATTTAAGAGAAAGAGCCAAAACATAGTGACCATTCGCTTAAATAAAGCCAAGCCGTCGCCGTATATGCTATTATTTCTCTATTAGATAATTCCTTCATTGTTGATCGCTCTGCGAAGGATAGTTGGACGATTATTTCTGCGCTCTCGAGAGTAGTTGCAGGAGATATGGAAAAGCAGACACATGAATTGGTCAATGGACATAAGAGACAGCGAGATGATCGGCTGGTGACGCGAATTACGAAACCTATCCTCTTGAAGACAGAAATTGCTGTTGAGCCCTTGTTCTGTGCATCTTCTCGAGGTTATTATGTTGTCTCATTGTAAGTTCGTAAACTGGTTTTGTTTTCATGTTAAATACACAATTTTTTTTGCGATTCGTAGAGGAATTTATGTGATAAAATATAGTTAAATCAAGTGTCGTTACAAGGAACAATTCAAAACTTTGTTAGGTTAGTACTGATGACGGATTAAACAAATAAGACAACTTTATTGTTTGTAGTTGTTCCGATGTTCGGCAAATTTTCAAAAAATCATTTTAGTGCAAAGCAGATTGAAGTCCATGTCGTAGAGTTTTTATTAGATAAATGCTTTAGAGGGGAGTTTCTTTAAAAGAATTATGGAAGTTCGTAACCTAAATCTACAGAAAAAATTAAAGGTGGAGCCTTTTGAAGGGTAGACATTTTTTGGTTCATAGTGTTCAGGTTCAGTCTTGGGTGTATAAGTCAGGTTCACCAAATCTGCGGCTTGTATTTCTAAAATCGGCTGAGATTACCAATGTCACGAAACTTGGGAGTTTCAACAGACCTCTAAGTTTCTGCAGTCAAACTGCCCAATCTGTAATAAATAATAAAATTAATTTGAAATTTTCAAAAAAAATCGAGCATACTTGCAAAAAAAACTGTTATATGTATTTTGTAATTGCAAACTTTAGCAGAGTCTACTAAGTTTGGGCAAGTTTTTGCTGCCCAATCCGAATTGAAGTTCAAAAATGAAGAAAACAGAAAACATTCATGTCCATGCCTATTTTAATTTGCAATTCTATGTGTTGATTCTTCAGCAATTTAGATAAGATTATTTACGTATTCAAAAGATAGTCTTTTGAATGGACTATATATCTATATATTTTTCCTATGTTGTCAATCATTTTCAATTATTCATTTTCCTCCTATTGATGATGAATACTTTAGTGTGATTTAAAATATATGATTTGGGAAAAAATAGAGGTATAATCTATATGTTTTCAATAGATCATCTTTCAAATCATGTCCATATTATTATGGATGTTTTATATGATATTTTATTATTAGATAAACAATTGAATATTAGTTGAAACATCGATAAGAAAACATACAATTTAATTATAATAACGATGTTTTAAATAATATATAAACTATAGAAAACTGATACCTTTAAAGACTACTTTTCTCCACTAAATTGCTATTAGATAACAATAAATAAGACTACAAAAACAGAACATTATCAACGTTCTTTCCATTTCTATAATTATAGAATACTTCCATTACACCAAACTAACTATTCAAAACCATTTAACTTGAATTTGGAATGAGACTAGTCCATGACATTTACAAGCCCTTCAACACTCGTTAGCCTAAGCTTACCAGTAGCTGATAAAGTTAACAAAGTTATATAAAGTAGTAGAGAAAATATTTAGTGGGTGCCCTAGGAACAGTATGTTGGATAATGATGCAAGCATGCAACTAGGAATGGAATTAGTAATGTCAAATATGTTGTTAGAGTATTTAGAAAGAACGTCTAAATTATTTTTTAGTATTTTTATAAATTTTCATAAATGACAATTAGATGTTTTATAAGTTTCTTTATTGGTCATGCTATTAACCGTTATATTTTTAGAGGTTTGAACCTCTATAGTGAGATGAATCGCAATGTAATAGATATTGAATAAATAATTTTTTTGTTGTGTTAAATTTATTTTTTGATCTTTTGTTTTGATTTCAAATCTACAAAGTGCTCTCAGAGCGGGTTTGGGCCTAGCTCCCTCGGGAGAGGGCCCAAGATCTAGGACTACAAGTATGATCTTTTGAGACTCTCCTACTTATGTTTGGAGATTATAGTACTTATGGATTTTGATGAGTTTATCAAGTTATTAGCTGAGGCAAAAGCATGAAGAATTGACATGTGGAGATCTTAGCCTCAAAAGATTGAGGTTGTTGATGTTTTTTCACACTGAGAGGTTCATGTGAAATACAGAGGATGAAAACAAAAAGTGTGAATATTTCCAAACAAAGGGATGTATAAGCCATTGTTAGGAGACATGCCACTGATCTAAGTGAGAAGTGGTTGAAGTTGAGGTGTTATGAGATAACCTCACCCATATTAACAATATGGTATAGATATGAAAAAATTCTATGTATGAGGTAGGTAATATTGCAAGAAATACAACATGTGATGAGACCCTTTTAGAAAATTAATGACAGTCAACAAAGAAATTATTATCAAGTTGAGATTGAAGCCCACTTTTTCTTAGCTTTGGCATAGATCCTTCAGTTGTGTGTAATGATAGTCAACAAGAATAATTTTATTCAATTGAAGTGTCTTGAGTTTTCTCTTTTTTAGAGAAAGGATGGGAAAAGCTTGTGATCTCTCATGAAGAGGAGAGATTGGTACTACTATAAGAAATCTACCTTACGGTCTATAACACAAGGTATAATAGTGATGACAATTTTGCATACTGAGATGCATAGATTAATTTTGTGAGTCTACTTAGCATCAAGAAGGAGTAAACCTAGGAAATCCCATCATTTTCTTGGGATGCTCTAACCACGAGCTCTGACACACTTGGTCTCCAACCTATTGTAGGTTCAAATGTGAGACAAAAATTCTTCAAAAACTTATATAGAAGTGGTTTTGGAAGAACACAAACTATACATACTCATGGTTTTAGATAACAATAAACTATCACTTAAAGTGGTTTCTAGCTTAACACAAACTCTATATAGATAAGTTATTTCATTGCTACAACAGTCCAAAATAGTAATATATTACCTTCTATTTAATTTTTTTAGATTCACTCATATCTTCATAACTTGGTAGCATCTTTTACATCCATGATTTTTTTATATCAAACTTCCTCTATTTTTGTATGATTTACATATTCTCTTTTACACAATGTTCTCCTCAACTTGGACATTTATTTGTAGACTTTATATAGGACCAACTATGACATACTCAAGACATACAATTATCATTATGTGAAAACTCTCCACTCTTTATTTGACAAGCTATGGACTCTTTTCAACATAAAAATAAATATACTTTAGATATTCCTTACCATGATTGGCATATTTTTTTTTCTTTCTTTCTTTCTGTTTGACATCTTATCTCATACTACAACAATCACTAACCTAGCTTTGATACCAATTTGAAACACTAAGAAAACAAGAAAGAGAAAAATGTAATAAAAAGAAAAAAAAGTATGTTTATAGATTCCATAAAAGATATTATAATCCCTCTCTATTGGCTTATTGCATTAAATAGGTTAGTTTGTACATATAGATTAAATAAAATAAATTAGTTAAATAGTTAGGGTTTGGGAAGTTATTCCCATAGAAAGTTTCTATTTTCTTATTTTTCACATTTGGTATCAAAGCGATGTGATATTGTATGTTTACAGTATTTGTAAAGCTTCAAATTAATGGAGTGCTACCAATTTGTCAAGAGACAATTGAACTAACATTAGAGGGTTGTGGATGTAGTAGTAATAATCATCAAAGAGGAAGATACATGTGACTCTTGGCACAATAATATAATATTTCTGAGCTTAAAGTTTGTTGAGTCATTGGGAAAGAGTTAAAGGCCAAATAGGAATGTGCATAAGTGATAATTGATATGTGAATTAAACAGTAAGTGAAAGGACAAAAAATCCATATAAAAATGTGTAATTGGTATGTGCATTATTGTATTGTAAAGACTAAACTTCTGACACAAATTCCACATCAACAATATTGATAAGACAAGGGAGACAGTAAACTAAGTCAAATGTTGAAACCACAATGCAACAAGAAAACAATTTTTTTCCACTGACTTAAAAAGAAAGAATACAAGGTTCAACCAAAATTGTTGAACATATCAAGCGACACATGATTCCATATACAAGAAGAGTGTCGATCAACTATTGAATGCACCCCATTACATCAAATGACACAATACATGAAAAATATTAATAATTTCAACCAATTTGTCAAAACATCATCATACTAAAAGAGATTTTGAACAAATTGTCGAATTGAAAGAATAAAAAGAATTAACTCAAGTAACATAACTTTACAAATGTCATTAAAATAAACAAATGATTAGGTACAAAGAACTCATATTATGGTAAACCTGAAGAACATCCTAAAAATAGCTCTGCACACTTGTTTCACACAAAACATAAGGGTTGAGAATATTGTAGGAGTGTGTTTCCACCCTACCACAAAGAAATTACACTTCCCTAAAATATTTCCTCACATTAAAGATATCCAACCCAATTAGAAATAATCTAAGTAAAACTCCATAAAGTAATAGAATTGTGTAGTTAAACAACATCAGGAATACACAAGTGTCAGAGAAACATAGTTCAACAAAATAAAAGAAAAATCCTTTTCTTGGTCATCATTTTAGTATAATAGTTCCATCTCAAATACTTTTAGAACTTAACATGATTTATCCAATGGTGGCGTAACTTCATTACATTGTTGGTTACCATTCGTTAACTGCAGGAAGTAACTATCCCCATTTGGTAACTATAGGAAGTAACAAACTGCATAGTGCAATGTATAGAAACCTCCTTTATGTTATCAAATAAACATTGAATGTTTCATCACTCTCATTTGGTATCAGAGCATACAATAATAAGGTAGGATCGTCCAATCCACTTAATCGACCAAAGGTGAGGGATGAATGTGTTGGTTCCCAAAACCGACGGATTGAAATCCTATAAATCTCACCAACTCAATGATAGGATATCCAACTGGTTGTGGCCAACTTGACGGAACCAAGTGATATTATCCTGGTTCCCTGCACTTCTGGCTCTGCAAGGCCAAGGCGGGTGCACCTGTTCTTGAATCGACACACTCAAACCCAGGATATTTATAGCAGAATAATATAACTATTTAACGTAATGAAAGGATCCTTTATTGCAAATTGACAGGAAACTTTCAACTTTACACAATGATAATATATCACTTAACAATGCCAATTTATAATGTTTCAAATTCTATATTGCAAAGATAAACAATTATGTGATTATATGAATAATTTTAAAATAAATTTGTAATTATAAATGAATATAATATATTTATTAATAGCAAGATATAAACAATTTCCAGCATATAAATAACTACGTTAAAGCAACAAATAAAGACCAGTGTCTAACTTAATTGGGCAAACAGAGTCTATATTCAAAAATTGAACATACAACTTTATGAAATTTTAATAAATTTAAACTATAAATAAAATAGTAATTCAGATGCGACAGATTAATATATTAATGCAATTTTAAAATAATCCAGGATGCACTTTAACTCCTTCAGTACGGAGACAAACCAGATGTAAATAAAAGAATAATTAAATATGTCACAATATTTACGTTTATTAATTTTAAAATACAATATTAATCTAATCCACTTATCTGTAAAATAAAATATTTATTGAAATTATTAAAATACTAATAATGGACACAACTGAAGAATAAAATAAACAACTCTAGTCTGCACAAATAAATTAAAATTTTCTTATAGATTATGCTTGAAAACAAAATTAAATCGGGGACGCTCCTGGGATGATCAACCCGATTAATCTGTATCAGCGCTCAACAAAATATATGTTGCCTCTCAGACAAATTTACAAGCTTTGTTCAAAATTTATATCTCTGCTAAGAAAATAAAATATCATATATCAATCTTTTCCCAGTTTTTCGGTCATCTCCCTTTTACTTTCCTATCACATATTTATATGTACTACGAAGGCATGCAGTTTCTTTTTGAAAAGACATACAGCTTCAAAATACATGTTTGTTTTTCTTAGAATTATCAATTAACAAAATCGAAGACTCCTCTATCGGGCTCAGTTGTCAATGACAAGTGGAGGCAAACACTTGTGAACATACATGTCTTTTCATAAATAACCATACACTCGTTAACTCATAACATGAGTGTCTTCAAACAATCGCATGACAAAGGATGCCAGCGCTGTGAGTAATGTGTCTATTGCATCCCGAAACTTATACTTTGGTTATTCTTTTAATTTGTATGACCATATTCCATTTCAACTTCACGCAAACATGCGTTTTGAAAATCCCGTGTGGCTTTGCTTTGTGAACGCATCTAGAACAACATGACTGCTTCTCTTCTTCCTACACGGGCTCGGGATGCCTTCTGTTGTAATTTCTTATTGCCATGCTTTTCTTACTCCAACGTCATATGGTGAACCGCATTCATGTTTATAATTTTTAATGTTTTTCTTTTGTCTTGTATGAACTTCTTCAGACACATTTGTCAGAACAGGTATGATATATGTTGGAGTTCTTCTATGACATCTGTTCCCTATCCAGCGTATGGAACATATCCTGCAACCATTCTAGCACAACACAACTGCTTCCTTCCATCATGTATTTGACATTTTGAAATATTGCATTTTTCTTGTAGTCTCCCTTCATAGATGTGTCTTGCTCCTATGTACTTGACGAGCCTTCACCCTGGAAAAACAACATCAGATATTAATAACTGAATGATAATAACGTGTTCGGGGATCTATCAAACATAATATATTTTATTGAGTAGGCTCGATGTTTTCCAATTGCTTCGTATTGATCTTTAACTGACAGCTCTAGAAAATAGATTCCCAATTCTGAACTGTATTACTGTCTAGATGTTATTCCTTGTATCCGTGAATGCTAAGTCAATGTCACCTTCTTGGACGGCATTGTCTTATACAAAGTTTGCGATGGCTAGAATGTCAAACCCGTCAACTTTCCATCTTTCTATTCATCATACTAGTAAGCAGGTTGCAGCCAAGAAATTATGTATTTTTGTCTTCATTCATAAATGATTCTCCACAGGTAGTCCGAGTGTCTTCTCCCTTATTTGGCACAGAACTCTCAGATTGAGAAATTACAATCAATTCATATATTTCATTTCTGTCCCTCAACGTGAATTATGTCACTATCTTCAAACTCTCAACATTCATATCTGTAGAACCACTTGGAATAAATAATTTGAATTATTTAAATGCTGGAACTGACATATTATGCTTAGGTTTATGCAAATAACATGAAGCCTGTAAATATGACCCAAGGATATGAGAGGAATTTAATCTCAATTAATCAGATATAAAATCATAATCATGTTAATGATCAAGAGATAAAATTGATAAAAATGGGTAAGAAATGGAATCCTCAATTTCCTGAAATTTACGCTCCATCAGAATGGATGGTTGATTATTTGTGTAATTGGTAAGCTCTCTATGGTAGGCAAATAATGTAAAATGGGAAGTCAGTTGGACAAGTGAATGCATCATGAAACTCTCAAGCAAATGTAGGTGATAGGTGTAAAATAAAATGTACATAAACAATGACCGGTCACAAACATTCTATTGTCTATCATAGCCAAATGCATAGAGAAAGGTGATAGACATTTATTTTAGAAGTTCAATTTTCTATTTTTATGTACAATGTAGGAGTAACTATCAATTTACCATTTCTTGCAATCGCTAATGGATAAAGAGAATTGTCTTTATTTTTCCATTACCGTATTCCTTTGTTCCAACAAGCCGGCATTGATCGCTAGGGCAAGAGCGTTGTCTGGGGCATAAGCCTTCCAAATTCTCTCAAGCTTCTTTAGGGCCTACTTTTCCCTCTTTTGGGAGGTCTTTGATTCCTTGCAGGGATTGATTCATCACTACTGCTAAAGCTAGGGCCATTGACATCTTCATATGGAATGCAATGATGTCCTTTGTGCTTCAATCTTACCATGGGCTTGTGCTTCAATCTTGATCGGTTTCAGACAATCGCTCCTTGTGCTTCAATCTTGATCGGTGGTTGGTGGTAAGAAAAATGAGTTCCTAGTGTTATTGTTTAATGGAGATTCCACTAGATAAATACTTTGGTTTCAATTTTCATAAATGGAGAATAAAAATACAAATACAATTGAGGAATACAAACCTATGGGGCATAGTAAGCAGAAAAGAAAACCACCCATAGATGCAATTAAATTGTTAGAGTAGAACGGGAGAGATGATAAAGCCAAGGCTATTATTGGTCTTTCTCTTAAATATTTTAAACTTCATCACATAGATCTAGATAACACTTCTGCTGACATTTGGGATAATATAAATAAGTTGTTTGGAGAAAAAGTTGTCAATGAAAAATTTTCTTTAAAACTTTAATTCTTTAGATTCAAAATGGAAAATGGAATCACAATGTCAAATCATATAAGTAAATTAAGGTCTCTCATTAGATGACTTCTAGAAGTTAAGGCTCCTATTGATGATGATGATGCTAAGGCCATCTTGTTAAATAGATTATCTTCCAAATATAGTAATGTTGTCTTTACACTAAGTCAACTCACCTTGCAGACTCTAGAGGATATGATTTCAGCCCTTCTAGTAGAAGAAAAGAGGACAAAGGAAGTCATAAAAGAAGCTTATCAAATAGACTAGGCATTATACTCACAAAGTGCTAAAAATTGGTCGAATAAAAATAGAAGAGAAAATTAATGTTTTTACTATAAGAAAAAGGGGCACACAACATGGATTTGTAGAACCAGAGCTAGTGATGTTCTTAAAGGAAAACTAAAAGAACAATCTGAAGAAGGAAATGTTGCATGCATTGACCATGAGGACACATCATGTGATGGAGGGGTTATCATTGATTTTTAGTCTCCCATTAATCACAATCTTGTTCTTTGAACCGTTTCATTTTGGAGGTTGGTGGCATCGAAGGATGGAGGAATTTCCATCATCTCAAGTCAGCTTCTCACTTTGAGATGGTGTTCTGTATGAGAAGCATTTTTGGCATTTTTTGGTTTTCAATTTTGTTTATCTTACTAATGCTGACCAGTTTGCAGAGTGCATGTCTTTTGAAGATTTATTTTGGGGAAAAGTTTGGGACTTGATATTGCACTCAATATAGATTGTTGTCTAGTGATCTTTAGAGTATATGATCAAGAATTATACCCTTTTGTGGTCACTAGAGAATGATAGAGATATGTTGCATCTCTTAGCAATCATTGTTGAATAATTCAAGACTTTTTGATTCAAGAGTTTGGGACTAAGGGATTAAGAACATAGCTTGAAGCTACACCTTTTCGAGGGTCAAGAGACAACTTGATGGACCATTGCATGATTCAGATTTTGCAACTTCAAAAAGAAGAATTTCTCAATATATGTATTCATATTATGTAATCAACATATTTTGTTGTGTAAGCCTTAAGGGGGTATCCCTAGGGCAACGTGAATTTTATGTTTTTAGAATCAATGTAATAAGGAGGGGAATGTTGGTGTAACTTCATTACATTTTCGGTTACCATTCAGTAACTATAGGAAGTAACAGTCCCCATTTGGTAACTATAGGAAGTAATGAACTGCAAACTGCAATGTATAACAAACTCCTTTATGTCATCGAATAAACATTGAATATTTTATCCCTCTCATCCAAAACATGGAGACACATATAAAAACATTTATGGATATCCTATAAGTAGTAAACATTATCCATTTAATAATTGAAAATGTTTTCAACTTTAAAAAACATATAGAATCCCTAGATGAAATACACATACAATATTGCACAAACAACAAGGTGAATCTACAGAATAATTTACAAACATCCACCTTAAATGAAAAATACACTATAAATTTATTAGATTAGTGCAACTCAATAAATTTGAATCCACAATTATGGAGTATGTTTCTAGAGAAGAATATATACCAAATATAATAGTAGAACATGTTCAAAAGTAAATGCAACGAGAAGTGGAATATCAAAAAAAATATGAGTATTTTCATTGAGGCATTTTTTCATAAATATTAAAAGAGTTAAAGTTGGAGAGATAGATGGAGATAGTAGATGAGAAAGTTGCTTCCAATAGATTTTTATGGTTTGGAGTATTCCAGGGCATGATTAGTTCTTTCTTGTCATGATTTTCTACAACATTCAATATAAATATGTACACAAATTTATCTTATTGACATTCAAACATGATCCCTAATATCGTCAGATGAGATGGACTAGTTGATTCTAAAAATAATAGATTTTAGGTTATAATTTCTAGTGATTATCATTTAAACCAAAAACTAACATAATACAATTGCAACCATGGGCATCTTTTTATATATTGTCTACCTCAGCTATTCATTCTAGAAAAAAATATCTCTTCCATGACAAATTCCATTATTTTAAATAGAAACATGAATATAACGATGACTCCAATATTGTCCATATAGAAAGAAAATTAAAAAAAATGGTTTTCGAGCATACACACTCTACAAAAAATTTGGTACATTGAGAGGAAAAATAAGGCTCAAAAGGATAATATTATGGCATTGACATTGGTCTTAGCTTTGACATTGACAATATTATCAATAGATGATGTTGGAGTTCAATCTCCAAAGTATTCCTACCCAGAAGAATGCATAAAGAATCAGCCATACCCAATTGTTACGAGAGAAAACTGTGAAATTTGTTAATTCTCATTATTCCCTTTCCATGCTCTCAAGTAAAAATATGTGATTGTACCACCAGTGGATTTAAAACAAAAAAGATGTAGGAAAACTTAGAAATGAAAATTCATACTATAGTTAACACATCCAACTAATGCCCAAAATTGTAGAATATTTTATTATTAGCTAGATGCAAGGGTCAAGATTGAGACAATGTGTTACAACAAAAATAAAATATCTAGGTATATTTGGAAAATAATTCTAAGGCTTCAACCTGGGAGAAAGAAATCTATAGAGATATAAAGCTAAATAGAGCACTCAACCAGTGTTTAAGTTGTAATTAAATTCTTGTAGCTATTGTATATTTTCTAATATGCTTACATGAAGAATGCTAAAGAAATGCCCCCAATAATAGAGTTATATCTGTAATTTATCTAGAAAACAAGAATGATCTCTGAGGATTGATATGCAAGTTTTGAGTTCAAGATGATACTTCCATTAATGTGTTATGATGACATGCTATGATGTGCAATTGAGGAGATAATATTAAGAATCTCTATGCAGGAGTATATATCATGATCTAAGCCTTCAAGACACAATTTAAAAATTATAGCCAAATACCTATGTACTCAAACCATTTCCCCGCGCTTTGAATATAAATGTAAGGTTTTCCATGAGAAATATATAAATTAAAATAAAAATACTCAAAATGAATTTTCTAAAAGATAAGCAAACCATCATAGTTGAATTAAGGAAATGGTTTCTAGTTATAAGAATGTTAACACTCCCATATACAACACAGATCAAAACCAACCATTCCGATATGGGAAAGAAAAGGAAATGCCTTAAAGTGAAAATTATATACAATAGACCACACAAGAATATAACTAGTGATTCCAAAGTTACCATCCCATACTATTATTGATGAAGGTAACTAGGAGAAATAATAGTAATCATATGTCAATTGTACATAATTTTGTAACTTACTATAAGAAAATCTACATACCTATATGCTTAAAGATTTCGATGTTTTTTATTAAGCAAAATAGGTTTTATAGGGTTCCTGAAACCCACAACAGAGTTTTAAAAATATATGAATGAAAACATTAGAGAGATAAAGTTTCAGTAAACCAAGGAACAAGCCACAGAAGGGCCAAGCAAGAAAAAAGAAAAAAACTGACAAAACAAGGCAAAAAAGAAAGGCACCAGAGAAAACTATGTCAAGCTCCTGAGCATGACAGTCACACTGCTTTCGAGGGCCTCCATCAATTCTGTAGCCTCTTTAACATTCTCAAAATCTTAAGGTCCTTGGTGATCAATTTTCTCCCTATTTTTCATTGTTCTGGGTCTGGTTCTTTTACCTAGTCCTTCATTAGGCTCCTTCTCATCCTCCCCTGTCCTCTGATCAATAGTGGTGTCCATTTTTTTTTCCATTTTTTTGATTAACAACTTCAAGTTCTCATTGGACGTTTTGAGGATGTTGAAATTTTTCTTGGCAATTCCCTTTAGGTTATATTCAAGGATAATGATTTTGGATTCTAGGTGCTAGACCCTAGTCTCCAAGCTTTTCTTTCTCTCAGTGGTATTGTGTTTCTTGTTCTCTAGACTCTGAATTTTTTCTTTAAGGCCCTCGATTTCATGGTAGAGCCATTTGAAAGACCTAAACTGATCTAGCATACTATTCTTGGTGTTGTTGAGGAAGTCAATATTTGTTTCCCTAGCTTTATCACTTAGAATCACCAATGCTGGATCTATCAGCTCTTCCTTGTAGATTTTTCCTTCATTGTCCTCTAGAATATTTGGGTAAACGGCCTCCCTAATAATTCCCATTCGCACAATGTTGATGTTGAAGCTCCTCTAGACCTTTTTCCCTTTCCCAGAATCTTGACTGTCATAGTCCCCTCCAAAATCATCTTCAGTTTCTTCAATCCTAATAGGAGACTGGGTAGTACCCTGTTCGTTAATGTAGTCTTCAAAAATAGGGTCGTGTTTCTTAATTTTGGTGCCAGAAGAGGGCTAAGGAGGAGGGGAATTATCCTCACTAATAGTGAGATTGATAGACAGGCAACCTGAGTAGTCCTTCATTGTATTAGGGTTTTCCCCTTTGACCTATTTTGGCATATCAGCAGCTTCCATATTAGGATTACCTTTGTCATCTTCAGTGTTCATATATTCCTCATTGTCATTGTACTCTTCCTCTGAGTTAACCTCCTTTATGTCCTTCTTTTTTGATAGATTATCCATTTTGACAACTCTTAGGAGTCTGTTCTTGGAAGGAGATCCCTTATTCCATTTCTTCTTTTGGAGATTCTCACTGTCCTCAGAAATTTTTCCCTCAGAAGTACCTGAAGGAACATAGTCTAACCCAGAATCTTCACTTTTAGCTTTGTTGTCCTCTTTTTCCTTTCCCAAGATTTGGGCTTTAAAGAATTCATAAATCAAAAGAAGCAATCCTTCATGTAGGGTAGGGTTAGTAGTATTATTTTATCTCAAACCATTTATATTCTCGTTTATAGAGGAGTAGAGATAAAAAGGAATGGAGATCTTTTTTCCATGCCTAAAATGATTCAACAAGAAAAAATGACAGGTGTGAATTATATCAAACTTGGTGTACAGGGTGATATACAAAATGAGGGCCTTCAGAACATAGTTTGATAGCATCTTCAAGTTCACAGGTTGGTAGTAAGTGCCTAACTTGACAATAGCATTTGTCTCCTGGTCGTCTCTCGCAAACTTTTTTTACAGCATTGACTAATATTTTATGGTCTCTGTAGAATTTTTTCCCGATGATGGGGATGCCAATGATCTTTGAGATAACCTCCTCAGTGACAATGAAAGACTTGCCCTCTATCTCCACCTTCCCTTCATTCCATGTTTTGAAAAAGATTTTGGTGATTTCCTTCCTGCAACCGTGGAGTCTTTCTATAAAAGTGGTGATATCCACTTTCTATAAGGCATTCTAGGCTTTTGTGTGCTTCTTCCATTTCTCACTATCATTCTCTGGCTCCCTTCTATGTATTTTCCCAACCACGACTTTCATTTGGGCTCTAGTTTCTCTCTGGCTTTCTCGAGCTTTGGTGCTTTCCGTCTTTCTAACTGCCTTAGCTTTGGGCTTTCTAAAAGTTGGCTTTTGGAGATAATTACTAATTTTAGAAATGGAAACCCAAAAAGCATGTAGATGTGAAACATTTTAATTACTCATTGAGTCCCTCCCTAGCTCGTCATGAGTGAAATTACTCCTCCAAAAAACCCCTTTGCAATCATAATTATCTTTAATTATTGCATCGGTACTTTGGAGATTGTCTCCATGTAGAGAATCCAACACAACGATAGATAAAGTTGTGGCATGGATTTGACTAATGTTAGCATCCTTGCTAGGGGCTAGAATGGTAGTCTTGTTAGTAGCCAAGGTGGTGACTATGGATATCACGTGATGAGAGTGGTCAGCCACAAGTTGATTGGCCTGCGAAAAAACAAAGGTGTTGACTAAGACAAGACCATTGACACATCTATGAACCTTGCCATGAATGAAACTACCATTGTTGTTTGTTCAAGCTTCATATATGGCTCTTGCTTCTTCTTTGATTTCTTCTAAATAGATTTGAGAACATTTCCTCAAATAGGTTCCTTTGAGCTTTACCTTCTAAGTAATAGTGTCCTGGTGAAATAGGTTGTAAGGTCTAAGATCAAAAATTGGTTTACAAACTATCTGCATGTGTGAGCAAATGAGCCCACATGGGTTCCTTGGAGTTACTAACATTTACTACTAGGGGTCCAGGCAGCCTGGATTGTTTTTTCGGTCCCATCCATGATATTCCTACTGGCTTCCTCTTTCCTAATCTAACTAGCTTTCTTTCTACCTAGGGATTTGATTTTAGCCCCAACATCTGCTTTGTTTCTGCTCTTGGTAGCTGTAGGAGAAACTGGAGAGGGGTCTCTGCTTTTAGTTTGCTTCTTACTTTGAAGCTTAGGCCAGCCCTCTTTAACATCTTTGTATTTAGCAAATAGCTCCTCCATCTTGGTGAGCTTCCTTGGAGAGATGGTTCCCAGAAGAAATTCAATTTGTTGGAATTTGTTTGAATCCTGCATCTTAGGGCATAGGCAAGAATATGGGATGCCATTAGGTTTGTCCCTAGATGGACTAGAAAAGCATTCTTCCAATGGGCATTCAAGGGAGTCTAGGATAATGGAGATGAAGATAGATGCAGGGCATGAGTTACGTCCTTCCACCAAACCATTATCTCTAGTTTCAATCATAGTGTCATGTTGAATGTTGACAACCATGTCTATGCCTTTTGAAGGGGGAGACACCTCTCTGAGTTCAGTATTGTCTTGGCATAACTTGGTGTTGTCCTTTTTCTCCCCTTAAGAAGGTATTTTCTTATCTTTTGAAGAGTCAAGAATCTCAGGAATGACCTCTAGTTGATCCTTTTTTTTTCCCACACTCTGTGAGTTTTGACTTTTGATTTAGGTTGTGGGATGGTAGTCTCCCTAGAGAGACTAGCATTTTTAGTAGAGATATAATTACCTGACTTATTCTCTTTTTCAACTATAGCTTTCCTTTCTTTCTCCAACTTCTTGAGCCTTGGACACAATCTAGCTTTGTGTCCTTCTTTCTTGCAATGGAAGCAAGAAAAGGGGACACTTTCATAGTCTAGCTTTTGTAAATGTTTTCCTAGTTTGGATTGGAGCACAATTATTTTGTCAAAGATGTTAATGTTAATTTGGATCTTAAGGAGATATTTTTTCATATTCCCTCTCGTGCAGTCATCCCAAGTAATGATCTAAATCGCAACACTAGCTCTGTCCTCCAGAATGAATGGATATTCAACCACCTCCCCAAGAGGTCTTTTGCAAAGAATATATCATAGTCAATTAATGATTCCTTCGTAATTCTCTACATCATAAATCTCTACATCTTTGCATTTTTGGGTTAGTATAGAATGAGATACTATTTGAGACCTAGAAGATTTCATATTGTCGATTGGAGATTATGAATGTTAAAAATTTCCTTGGTGGTGATCTCCACAATTTGGTTTTTGGGCATTTGTATAGGGACTATCATTGGAAATCCTCCTAAGATAGTCTTCACAAGAGTATTCATAGGAGGCAATATAAACACATTCTCCTTTTTTCTTGAGCAGAGAACCACCATTTTATGCCTAGGAGACTTGGAACTAATCCCTCCCCCAAAAATAAAGAACCCTTCCTTTCAAGTTCTCCATGTCCTCCAAAGAGATCCCTACCCTTGTAGTCATATTCTATTTTTCCATTATTAATATTGTATTAGTGTGTAACCATTTTCATTACTTTCTCCTTATTTAAAGACCACTCCCACATCTCTTAAAATTTTGGAAAAACTATGGAAAGTTATGTTACAAGTAGTGGTTGTTGTTGCACAAAAAGATCGACCAGTTAATGCCGGATACAACCACTACACTTATAGAAGACACAAGAGGCAGTTAGGCCATGTCGTGAACCATGAGAGGGATGCTGGCCCACTGCCAACAATCCCCTCAAAGAGTCACTCATTGTGGCCAGGATAGATTCAAACTTGTGACCAAGATCTAATACCACTTGTTACAAGTAGTGGTTGTCATTGCACCAAAACGATCGACCCATTAATGCATGATACAAACACTAGAATTATAGAAGACACATGAGCCGGTTAAGCCATGTTGTGAACCCTATGAGGGACGTTGGCCCACTACCAATAGGTTAAGTTGAGATGACACATAATAGTTCCAAAAAAAACTTTTAAAAAGATTTCACTGAAAAAAGGGTTATGATATTGTTCTCTCCTTAAACCATGCTTTATCAAAATTTACAATCATATCCAAAGAAAAATAATAAATTCATATTGGAATAATTAATAAGATAACTTACATTTTTTAAATGTTAAAGATAATTAATGTACCCACATTTGGATTCTAGCATAAAATCAACAAGAGTATAGCTAGCTTAGTCAACACCTTTATGCGAGAAAATATTTAATCTTTGAAATTTTACAATTTTCAGGAAACACACACACTCAAAATTTTTAAAGTAAAGTTTATCTAACTTTTACTCTAGCTTGCTCATTTTTGTAAACATTTAAAAAAACTAATTCTCATATGCATCAAATTAGCTTTCTCAAGATATTCTAAACACATATATTCATAAAGTAAAATTTTCAAAGAAAATGTAAGTACACATTTAAAGTAAGAACAAGATAAAATAAGCATGTACAACTATCAAGTAGTCATCTCATAGAAAAATTATGAGTGAGTGTGTGAATTCCATTACCACCTTACAATTTTATAAGGTTAGATTACCTCTCCATGATAATATTCCCTCTCTCTTATGATGTTTTGTTCCATCTATTTTAGATATAGGAATAACACAAAAGCATTAGTTCAAGTTGTTAATATTATTAAAATAAAAATCTAACATTCCCTTATCTCAAAAATTTCAGAAATAATTGAGATAATACTCTTAAACTAGCAACAAAGCACAAACATACCTCTTCTTACTTTACCAACCCATGTTTTGTAATTAATTTAACATGTTAATGGATGCATTGTATCCACATTCCTAGCACACTCTTATATAAAAAATTACAATATCTTTAGTTAAGTCATAATTACAATGCTTCGTAGAATAAAATTTCCAATGTTTTATATTTAAGAGTAAAAATAAAGATTTGAAGAATGTAAATTTTCAATTAAAATAAACTCTAGTTCACAACTTGATCACATACATACCATCTAACATGTGGTACTCACTAAATGATAAAATCATCCATCCATACTCACAATTCACCTGTAAAGGTTAGTGGATCCATTTTTCATTTATGTGACCTAGGTTGTCATGCCATGTCATCACAACAATTTTTTAAAACAAAATTTTAACTCATTTCATCATAACAAATATGTTTTCATCTCTAAGAGATTTGATTCAAGAAAATATTAAATCGTAACATAAATAAAGATGCATAATTTTATTTGAATGTAACTATTCTTAATCTAGGAAAAGCACCATATGTGATCTATTAATCCACATCTATGGCCTTTCTACAATGTACACATCAATAGTAAGTAAATCTAAAAGCCATAAAATATGGTTGATTCACTTTCCTTTTCAATGATGAATTTTTACAATTCCTTGGGATTATACCTACTCACATAATTCCCAACCCTACATGCATAGACCCCTTGAAAAATAAAAAAAAGGTAGGGGGTATCTGAAGAAGATTGCAGATGACTATTGGGTATATTATTCAATAACCAAGATGATTTTTTATATAATGCAGATGGTTACCAACTGACATATGATTGGACAGTTACAAACTACCCAAAAAATGTATTATAACAACATCCTCCCCCCCCCCCTTTAATACATTGATCCTTAATGATCATACTCACATTGTCCTAGGGACCTCGCCCTTAAGGATTACATTAAAAAACATGTTGATTAAATAATCAGAGAAAATATTTTGAGAACATTTTCTTCTGAAGTAAAAAACACTAAATCATGCAAGGCTCCATCAAGTTGTCTCTTGACCCATGGAAAGGTGTAGCTTCGAGTTGTGTTCTTAAGCTCTCAGTTTTGAAATCTCGAATAAAAAAGTCTTGAATTATTCAACAATGATCCCTAAGAGATGCGATAGATATCTATCATTGTCTAGTGACCGTGAAAGGGTATAATTCTTGATCATATAATCTGAAGCTTGCTGGACAACAATCCACATTGAGTGCAATATCAAGTCCCAAACCTTTCTCCAAAATGAATCTTCAAAGGACATGCATTCTGTAAACTTGTCAGCATTAGAAAGATTAAAAAAATTAAAAATAAAAAAATACCAAAAATGCTTCTCATACAAAACATCATCTCAAAGATAGAAGATAACTTGAGATGATAGAAATTCCTCCATCCTCTGATTCTGCCAACCTCTACATGTGAAAGTTCAAAGCACAAGTTTGTGATTAATAGGAGACTGGAAATCTTTAACAACATCTCCATCATCTAATGTGTCATCATTTTCAATGCATGCAAAATTTCCTTCCTTGGATTGTTCTTTTATTTTTCCTTTAAGAACATCACTAGCTCTTCTACAAACCCATGTTGTGTGCCCCTTTCTCTTACAATAAAAACATTTATTGTCTTTTGTATTTTTATATGACCATTTTTTAGTACTATGTGAGTATAATGCCAAGTCTATTTGATGATCTTCTTCTATGACTTCCTTTGTCCTCTTTTCTTCTACTAGAAGGGTTGAAATAATATCCTCTAGAGTGTATGAAGTGAGTTGACCTAGTGTAAAGACAACATTACTATATTTGGAAGATAATCTATTTCATAGGATGGCCTTAGCATCATCATCATCATCATCAAAAAGAACCTTAACCTCTCCAAGTTGTTTAATGAGAGACTTTAAATTACTTATTTGATTTGACATTGTGATCCTATTTTCCATTTTGAATCGAAATAGTTAAATTTTTAGAGAAAACTTTGCATTGACAGCTTTTTCTCAAAACAACTTATTTAGATTATCCCAAATGTCCATAGAAGTGTTATCTAGATCTACATGGTGAAGTTTAGAATCTGCAAGAGCATGTGAGGTCCCACCCTAGACCCATCATAGCTTTTCCATTATCATAATGGTAGACTTAGGAATTGGCTTAATGTTTTAATTAGTTAGTAGATTTTACCCGTTTGACAAATATTGGATTACAGTAGATGTGAATACATTACATTTTATGATGCTCTCTATACTCACAATGTTGACCTTATGATACATTATGACTGACATTATGATGATTGATTTGGATGAAATACTGAGATGTGCAATTAGGGAATTTATGTCGATAGGAGTTGTTAGGAAAATGAAAATCAAGAAATGAATAAGGTTGAGATGTGTATTTCATTTCAGGTTAAATGTTAGGTGATGAATTATTGATGACTATTTTATGATATAATTATATGAATTCCAATTTATGGTATTTTGATTTATGAATGTTGGGATGAAGTGATGGACTTTATATGCTTATGTAAGTAACTAGGAAATGGAGTTTTGACTCGATTATGATACGATGAGATTTCTATTATGAATTGAAATGTTAATTACTTAGGTGAAGTTTATGAGTGTCATGATGACTTTTAATCACAATGGAATTATGTATGCAATGATTATGTTTCAAGCTTAATTTATTGATGAATTGTATATTTCATGATGAGATTTATGTAAGTTATAAATGATTGATTATGCCATGTGAAATTTTGACTTAATTATGATTAATTTCTTGAGAATTATTTGATTATGAAAATTATAAAATTTACATGTATATTTCCTTGGAGTATTGATATTGGACTTGAGTGTGCAGGGAAATAGGCCATGGTAAATTCGGGGAACCATTATAGAGACTAATGTGAAAATCAGTTTGAGCCAAGGTTGCTTCTAGTGAGAAGCCAAAAACCTCATTGCAATGTTTTTAATTTGTAAAAGTATGGTGCATGAATGTAATTTATTTATATGTTAATTATAATTGTGATTTATGTGAGAATGCCCAAGTGGATATGCCACATGGCTTGTGATGTGTCTTTTTTGTTTGTGTCACTTGACACATGTGTGTGTACTTGTGGCCATGACATGTCCACTTGGGGATTGGTTGAACACCAACCTAGGATGGTACCCTTTAGGATCCCCATGAAAATCACTTGGTTAGGGAGCTTGAGGTTATGTATTGGCTTGGAAATTCTAATTTGAGCTTCCAATGATTTTTGAGGGGCTTAAAAGGTGTCTAGGGAAGTGTTAAGGCCATTTTTAGTAAGCCCACTTCATATACCTATGGTTAAGGGGCATTTTTAACCATAGGAAAACCCCATGTTGACCAAAAGATCCCTCCAAAAGTTGGATTTTCAAAATGGCCGAAAATCCACTTTTGAAGAAAGGTCTTGGGTAGAGTTTCATCCAATAAAGTGGTAAGTCTTTGGTCCACCTTTTTGGACTACCTTTTTACGAATCCTTATTTGAAAACCATGTAAGAAGCTTGGGAAGGTCATCCAATTAGAGAGAGATCCCATCCCTAGGAGAGTGTGTGGTGGCCTTTCTAGAGAGGACTCTTCTTTTGGAAGAGTTTGACTCCCACTCTCTAGATTTTGAGACTTAGCTATTTTGGAGAAGACTTTGGAAAGTGGAAAAGGCTCTTCATCAACTTTCTTCCATAAGCTTGGACCAAAGTTGGTAGCATTATTCATTTGCTTGTTTTTGTTTTCATGTTGAGAGGAAGAGTTCTCATGTATGTTATTGTTTTTATACAAAAATTTAGTTATTGTGTTCTTGTTGAGTTTGTGCTTGAGATCTTGCTATTTTGTGGTAGTGGATGTTATGTAAATCTTGAGCTTGTTATAGAGCATGATTTCTTTGCTTTGTAAATCTGTAGTTTCTTTTTTGGTTCTTGAAGTTTTCTAGTATGTGTTGTAGTTTTTTTTTGAGGGAGTTCTCAAGGCCATACTCAACCTTGGGAGGGAAGAGTAGCCTTGGGGGTGAAGGGAATTGTTGGGACAATCAAGGTTGTAGAGTCTCTCCTTGGATAGGAGAGGGATGAAACATGGATGTATGGGCTCCATGTAGCCATCTCTATTATATGTTTTGTATATTGAGGGTCATAAGAAGTTTGATGAGATTGTGTTGTGGTGAAAGATACATGATGAGGAAGCCAAGTGATGGCTTACCTCTTATCATGAGATGTGCTTTCTCCTCTTGAGTATGGTTCCACCTTCACTCTATTGTTGAGTCATTCTTAGACTCTTTGTTTTAGCCTTGGAAGGGAGATTTCATTGTGTTTTATGTTTTATGTTGTTATTATTGTGGTTTTCTTGAGTGTCTCCTTGTCTTTGTGATGGTTCCCCAAGCTTGGAGGTGGCTTCATAGAAACCTAGGATGGGAGGTGAGCATCCCATGGCCTACATTTATGTTATTTGTAGGTTTGGGAGTCATTGAAAATTTCTTGAATGAAGTTGTATTCTTGGAGAAGATGAGGATGTATTCAAAGTTGATTTGAATTCTATCTTGTTTTATGTTTTATGTTATTTGTGAGAATTTTCCTAAGGCAAAGAATAGAAACCAAGATCTAGAAGCTCAAGAGATAGCACAAGAGAGACAAAATATGATATGATCAATTGATCAAATAATGAATAGATAGATTGAATGAATGATTGATTGATTACATACAATGTAAGAGTGCCTAAATATATAGGCAATGCAATAAGACTACATGATAAGGAGATGGTAAGATATCACCCACACAAGGTGGAATCACATGTCCACCAAAGGTGGATCATCTTTCATTGTACATGAAAGTATGTGCAACAATGAGAGGATGATAATGTGATAAGAGCACTAAAGGTGGATCTCACACACAAAGAGGTATGTGATGACAACTATCACACCTAAAGTGGAGATTCTCCTAACCATGTGCTAAAAACAAATGCAAACTCCTAAGTGTCTCAAAGACAACTAATATGCAAATGCATTATCCTAAGTAAACTTAAGTAAAGTGTACTTAGTAAATACTTAATTACACCAACACCCCCCCTTAAGTAAAACTTAGGGGAATACACTTAATTTCACAATGCAAGATGGGTCCCAGCTACTAGGCCATGTTAGGTACCCATGTACAATATGCAAGAACAATGCAATCTCTCATAAAGTGGAGAAAGAGGGAAAACCTCATGGGAAAAACCCTCCCCCAAAAAGAGAGATGAATACAATAATACAATATGAGAGAGAAGACCTCATGTGAGGAAAATATCCCCCCCATAAGAGAGTAGTGGAAGAGAGACCAAGTAGCCCCTCCTCAATGTAGAATGAACACCAATGGTAGATGCTCTAGGTTCGATGTAGAAACTGCTCCATGAGTGTAGAACAACATTCCTCCCCTTAGGAAGAAACAAGTCCATAGGTGGATCAATGAATCCTCCCCAATCTAAAGGAAGAATCCTTAAAATGTATGATGTCTCAAGAAACTAAATAGGAATCTCCAACACATGAGTATGATCAAACTGAACCATGCAATGTGACATCTCAAGTGAAGTTTGAGACTCATGAAAACCAATCTCCAAAGACTCAAATGTCTTCTCTGAAGTTAAAGAGACCTCCTCCAAATTTTGTATCAAAGGATCCACAATAATGTCAATCTCGAAAGAAGGATGAAGTAGAGAATGAAGCTGAGGGTCAGCATGCTCCCTCACAACACCTAAAGAAGGATCATCCTCAACAAAGAGAAGATGAATATCATCAATGAAGTCTCCCAAATCTAAAATGTAGGACTCCACAAACAAACTTGCAATGTCTGTCAAGTAGTCATCCCATGGAACCAAGTTTGGAAGACAATGAATATCTTGCTGCACTGAAGCACCTGAACCCATGGCTATGCAAGCATCATCAGGAGCAAGAGTAGAAGTAGTCTCAATAGGAGGAGAAGGAGCTACAACTGGAGGTTCTAGACGTTTTGGAAGTGGAGGAATATGTGGATCTCCATACATTTCCCAAATAATGGTCCAAAGATTATTCATTGTTTCATCTTCATACTCATCAAGGGACTCCATAACATCCATATCCATATTCAAATAGATAATCTTCATAACTTCTAAGTAAGAGTCAAGATTGAAAGAAGGACTTTTAGGTCTATACTCATACAAATAGGACAATAGGTTATGTTCACTAAGATGAGCAAGAACCAATTCACTCCATTGCTTATAGTTTCTTGTTGTCAACTTAATTAAACCATCCATGATGTACTTCTCACATGAAACAATGAGACCAAAAAAAAATAATGCACTCCCCAAAATGCAATGAGCCAAAGAACCCCCCCAAAATAGATGATTTTGGCACTTTATATATAGTGCATGTACTATTACCACTTGCCAAAATGAATCAAAGTGGATTTCTAATTTTGATGATTACAACAGAAAATATGAAGCTATGGTAAACTCATACAATTAAGACACAAGACCACTCAAGGATCCAAAAAATTACAAGTGCAAAAAATAGGCCACAATAGACCAAATTTTGAAAGTAATATGTCTACTCAAAATTTTTCCAAACTAATACTAGATCTGGAAAGTAGACAAAAAATCATGAACTTTAAAAAAAAAAAGCACTTAAAAATGTGTCCATATGAGCCCGAACGAAGCCTCTAAAGTTGTAAAAATTAGGATTTGTGATTTCCAGAAAATATCAGAAATCACCTACACCATTGTGTAGATCGTGAAATTCTACCCCAAAACAAAAAAAAAATGCTTTGAAAAAGGAGTCAGGATGACTGAGATATCGCTATTTGAAAATCGTCTCTGAAATTATTTTTTCTGAATCGCTGCCGCCGAACCTTGAAAATTCAAATGGCTCTAGATTTTGCTTCAGATATCTGATTTGGATGAAATGAAATTTGATTTATGGGTTTTTGGACCTCATCAATGTGATGCCAACCTCTGATTTGCACCAGCAAGCTCCACTTTTGACCTGCAATAAAAATCTCTCAAAATAGGCTATGCAATGAAACTCCTATGGCTCTTATACCATGTAAGAATTTGCCTAAGGAAAAGAATAGAAACCAAGATCTAGAAGCTCAAGAGATAGCACAAGAGAGACAAAATATGATATGATCAATTGATCAAATAATGAATAGATAGATTGAATGAATGATTGATTGACTACATACAATGTAGGAGTGCCTAAATATATAGGCAATGCAATAAGACTACATGATAAGGAGATGATAAGATATCACCCACACAAGGTGGAATCACATGTCCACCAAAGGTGGATCATCCTCCATTGTACATGAAAGTATGTGCAACAATGAGAGGATGATAATGTGATAAGAGCACTAAAGGTGGATCTCACACACAAAGAGGTATGTGATGACAACTATCACACCTAAAGTGGAGATTCTCCTAACCATGTGCTAAAAAGAAATGCAAACTCCTTAGTGTCTCAAAGACAACTAATATGAAAATGCATTATCCTAAGTAAACTTAAGTAAAGTGTAATTAGTAAATACTTAATTACACCAACATTATTGTATAGGAATCTTAAGGATCCCTTGGGTTCAATGTATTCTTGTAATGGAGTTAACACTCCAAAGCTTATGTTTGTGTCAATAGTGATGTTGCATCAGGTTTTGAAGAAATGTATAAATTTCCTTTCATAGATTTATGATTATATGAGAATATATTATGTTGACCAAAGGAAGATTTCAATGTATTCATATTATATTGAATAAAGGATGGACAATGTATTTATGATTTGAAAGATTAAGAACTATTGGAATAGTTTTGTGAAGGCATTGTTTACTTACTCAATGATAAGAACTTTATGTAGACATATTGTAAGATTTTAAGAAAGAAATGTATCTGAAGTATCTTTATAGTTTAATTGTAAAGTTTTCATTTGAATAAAGATAATAGTGATAAGCAAGGAAAGGAATTCAATTCATTTTATCTCTGTCCATGCTATTGTTTTGGTATTTCTATGGCACTAGGTTTTGTATTGAAATTAATGCACTCGAGAAATAAATGTATTAATGTTAGACTAATACCTTTTGGATACTTAAATCAAATAGTTCCTCTTGTTAGATAAATAAACAAAGACTTGAAAATAGAAAGAAAGAAGAAATCAAATGAAACAAAAAAGTGAGAAAGCTTGTCAAAAAAAATAAATAAAGTGGCAAATAGAGACTTACAGGTCTCTGGAAAATGTATGGGAAGAAATTCCCATACATTTTCCTACCATAGTCAATTAAATAACATTTTCCTTCTTCCACTTGGAATTCATAGGCTTAGAGTTTAAGATTTTGTCCAATCATGTCTTGGTGAGTCAACTTGGGTGGGCCCCACTTGGGACACCACCCAAGAAGCCCAAGTTGGAAAAAGTTCTTTTTCAAAAAGGTTAGAATTATGAGTCAAATATAATATACAAAACTAAATCTAATAAGTGCATGACATAATATGTTGTTAATGTAAAAATAACTAAACATATATATTAACCCATGTTATGGGTTTCAAAAAAAAATAAAAATTGTGCTTTTAATTATTATTATAAAAAAAATAAAAAATAACTAAATAAATTACCCATGCAATGGTTAAAAAATAGTTAGTCATTTATGGTAATTATATGTTAAAGAAAATATATAATAATTAAAATTTTTTAAAAAAAAGGGTCTATGTTTAGGGGGGGACCTGCGGGCCCCACTCCCTAGGGCCTCACCCCCCTTCTTGGGCACTGCCATGCACAAGAGAGTACCTGCCATGGTAGGGTACTCCCCTATGCATGGTAGCGTGGGGGGGACCCACGCCTAAGTCCATGGGACTTTAAACTTAAACCTATGCTATGTATTGTTAATTCATTTTTTAAATTGTTTTTTACTTTATTTAATTTGTTTTTAAATTCGTTTATTATTAATTTTTAATTATAATTTTATTTTATTTTATAAATTTTATTTGTTAATAAGTTTAATTAATATTAATATTAATATTAATTATTAATGATTTTATTTGATTTGTCAATTTTAAATATTATTCAATGATTAATATTATTTAGTTTGAGATTTAAGAATTAATTTTATTATTGAATAATTGATTTATTTATTTGATTATCTAATAGTTTATTAATTAATAGATGTTATTAAATAATATAATTATTATTTAATAATTTATTTACACTTTTATGAGGATATCTAATAATTATGTTAATTATTAAACACTAATAATTAATATAATTATTATTTGTAAAAAAAAATGTTGAGTTGTCATTTATTATTATTAATGGTTGATAGTATGCATCCAATGGATGCATAATATGAGTTAATTTATAGGAAATTAAAAGTTATATTGTAACTCAATCTTATGAACAATGAAATTTGTTAGTTATTTATTAGCTAATTAGATTTCGTGATAAATAATCACAATGCTATATAATAAATGAATTTCAATGACTCAAAGTAGATATAATGTTGGCATTAGGCTCAAGCAATCGGTATTAGTACCGCTAAACTTATAAGTCAGTTACTACAATGAATTTAAACTATTTGTTAGGTTAATTTTTTTTTTACAACTTCGTAACCCTTTGGTAAAGCCAGTTCAACTAAGTTAATCCTATGACACCATCATTTGTAAAGGAAATTGTTTCAAACTATTTCACAAACTTTTGGTTTGCAACAATCAAGTTGATCAAAACCCTCTCAGTTTCAATCATTCATCTTAAGTCAACTGTTAACCCTAAACTTTAACTTATTTTTCTTTAAAAAAAAGAAGAGTTGGTGTGTTTTTGGAGTGAAATTTTATGAGCATGATAGAGAAAGACAAATTATAGCCTTGGCTTTATCATCTCTATTGTTCCACTCCAACTGTTTATTTGCATTTGTTGGTGATTATTTTTTTCCTCTTACTATGCCCCATAGGTTTTTATTAATCAATTCCATTTTTATTTTTATTCTCGATATATGAAAATTGAAACTGGAGTATTTATCTAATGAAAGATCCATCTCAAACAATACAGTCCAGATAAACAATTTTAATTCAAATATGCATTATCAGTGTTCCAAATATAGATAAAATGATGTAGAGTTAAATTTTGACATTAACTTCCGAATAATAGAATTTCTTTGAATATCAATATTGAATCTATGCGTACCTTTATTAAAATTTCCCACATGCTATTTCCATGTCTTTTTATGCTGATGAACACCTGTAGATAGCCCTTCACTGTACACTCTATCTATTACTTCCTTGTACCCTCATCATTTGTATGTGTATCGATCTGAAAGTATGGACTTCACAATTTAGACATCTAATGTTACCACTAATGTTCTAAGACTTAATCTTAATCTACTAACAATAAACCACAATTCTTCTGCTAATATGGTAAGACTTCATCTTACTCTACTAACAATAATTCAGAATTAATTGTCTCCAACTCATGTATTTGGTGAGGATCTTGTCTTCTCTTTCAACGCCTCCCAACACATCTTTTCATGCCATCGATAACAAGAATCACTGATGTGTGTTCTGAAAAAATACATAACTTCACACAAATTCCATCCACATCACAACTTCAACGTTTGAACAGTACCATTGTGGCTTCACATCTTCACACATCAAATCAGTTCATTTCTATGCTAGCTCTTATACCACATGAATAATATTGCAGATGAATATTCAATATATTATTCAATAACCCAAAGGATTTTTTATACAATACAAATAGTTACCAATTGACCTACGATTGTACAGTTACAAACTACCCAAACAACATATTACGCCAATAGTATCTGGTGTAGAGTGATGTACCTGCATGGAATCCCTACCATGGATGTGTGATCCCTAACAATGAAGATTTGGCAGAGGGCTGTTACTATAGAATTATTGTCTCAATAATTCTTTCTAGTCTTGTTCATATAATTCTTATGAAACCCTCACTTTGGCCAAAGAATTTAATTAAATTTTGAACGTAAGAAAGAAATTAGTCCTCTTTGTTTCCCTTTGTCTTATCCATATTAAGAACCCTTGTTGGAAGGTAATATTTCCAAATGCACATACATATTAAGAAAAAAGATGCAACACACACATAATATTCTATTTTCTTTCCATATAATAATACAATAAACAATAAGCATGAAAATCACATAACAAAACAACTAATCAAAGGAATTTTTCCTTTCATCGTGAATAATCTCATACATATCACATAAGAAGAAAAATGTACTGATCATTCTATCAAGAACACTAGTAGTGCATCATTACCAAAATAATTCTAGTTTATTATCAAGAAATACCAACCTACTCATCGAACATCAAATTCAAATACCTCAAGTATAATTTCAGACAATGTCTGATGCATCATTATGCATGTGTTGGTAATATCATATTAGGGTAATTAAATGTACTTTTCACATTGATTTCATCATGTTATGAATATCCATAAAACTCTCCTCATAGCATACAAAAATCACATCAAAGAATATTGATCAATGTTAATTATTTCTTACAATGCATTTTTTGTTGGTAGAACATGTTGAAGGAGGTTTCTACTGGTAAGAACATGATTTATAAATATGATAGTTAGTTATATGTTTTTAATTGATGTCAAACTATTTGGCATGATGTCTTGACTTCTTACCATATCTATTAGAAGGAAACTATTGTGAGAAGTTAAGTAAGGTTCTTATTGGGTAACTCTTAAGACTAACGATGGTGGACAAATGAATGATTTGATTTTTTATCAAAGTGTGCTAAGAATTTAATCTTGAGGATGCTATTTATCAATATATTAATCAATTATGAGTAAAGGTGAAGGTAATTTGATTAAGGAACCTACCAATAAACTATTATCTTATCGATACACTAAATAAAGTCTTATCGGTACAAAGGAAGACTTATCGACGATAGTGAAAATCTAAATACAAGTGAAGAACAAATGATGGATTAAGAAAGCGGGATGACTCCAAGATATACTTAAGGAAAAAGGTGATGACATAAAGATCAAGGTAAAGTGTATCAATCAAGTTTCTACAAGAAGAAAAAAGTTTATCATTTAGCAAGCCAACAAGGATGTAAAGAAAAAAAATATGAATGGCTAGATGAGATATGAAATATATAGATCATTTGATTGAAATTTAAGGTTTATGATTGAGGAAACATACTTAAGGAAGAAGAAATAACAAATCTATTATTGCACTCGAGAAGAAGAAGATTGTGGATATCGGTGGATCAGAGAAGGATATAGAGAATAACAAAGGATTGAATTATTATGCTATTATACTTTATTGGATCTAAATGAGAAAGGATAGCATGAACTATAGATAATTTATTGGGTATGTGCAAGATCATGAGGGGCCAAACTATGCCCTTAAGTGGCAATGAAAAATCAACAAATCAGGGTTAGTCAACTTGATGTGAAAATTTCAACTAGCTATGAACCTAATATCAAAAAGTTGTAAGAATAGAATCTATAGAAAATTGAATGTAGTTTCTAAACTACTAGGCCTTTTCTTCAGAAAAAGTTAGTATGATTGGTGAAAATTATAGATTTCAATGCAATAGTACAAAAATTTTAGGAAAAAAATAAGAAGTAGGTGTATGTCTGACCACCTTAATCATAATCAAATGATAATATTTTATTATAAGATTTTATATATAAGTAGTAGATTCATGCCTGGATGTGACGCATATTTTTTTGTAATTTTATTCCAAAAAAATAATTAATTATGAATTTTTTTCTACAACATTTTCAGAATAAAAAAACTCCCATGTCTGACCACCTTAACTCATTCAAAACTTTACAAAATTTAATTTTATTTATTTTTTCCTTATAGTAGGTGAAGCATAGAATGTGACACATTTTTTTTGGATTTCAAAAATGTTATACCGTCTGAAAGTTATAGTTGTTTTTCAATCAGTATATAAATCAACACTTTAGAGGTAGCTCAATTAGAAAATAACTAATAATTACTTACCGAATTCAAAATTTGATAGCAATTATATCAATAGAAAGTTGATAATCTCCTTAAGATACCCTTTTCATTTTATCAAATTTGGGTGAAAAAGAAGTCATCAGCTACATTGTCAAAGTTTTGAACTGACATTGCCACTTTTTGGCTCCTCATGATCTTGCACATACCCTATTACATGTTACTCTCTAACAATTGTGACAATAAAATACATTATTAGGTGACCCTAACAGGTCTATTGAAAAATTCTCTAACAAGGTGGAATTGACAAATGTTCATGTTTAAAATCCTCTAAGTAACTTACTCCTGACAGTGTAAAGACTATAATACATCTCAAGGAAATCCCTTAACTAGGTAGCATTTAACAATAATTTTTAACCCTAATCAAGTGAACCTTTAATAAAGAGGGCTCTTAACTAGGCATATTTCAAAAGAGTACAAATTTTTGTGGGCATTGTTCTCACACTATTGTTTTCACCCTAATCATGTTTCCATAAGATAAATACTTGTGATATTATTGTGTGGATAATTTCATATAATGCATGAATGCATAAAGTTGAGTTAACTGATAATGATATTTAGGCTAAAACATAGATTAATCAATAAATCTATTAAATAAGTATTGAGACTATGAAATTAAGTTTAAGTTGGTGATTAGAAATTCACCCCCCTCTTATTAATCGATCCTCTACCTAAATTTATAATATTCACAACCATGTGCATGCTAATGTAAATGATAATTTCATAATTGATAAAACATATTTCAAGAAAAATATGAATGCAAGAATAAGAATGGTATATTTTATGCAATATACTCCCTTATACATTCTATCAATGTTCCACACTGAACATGATAGAGAACATCACTTCACATCACAAGAATAGAAAAAAGGAATACACACCCTATCCACCTCAAGAGCATAATAAATCTTGAAATCAAATTCAAAAATTTCAATTAAAAAAACACTCAAAGATATGCAAAATCAATAGAAATAAATGTAAACAAAAACCACATTTCATAGATACATAGGAAAATTTGTTGGCTGGATGGTCAAAAAAAAAACTTAAAACTTGAAGATAGTCCTTCATCCTTTCAAATTTCATCAAAGTTGAATTTAACATAACCAATTGAAAACCAATTCACATATAAATAGTGACTAACACTAGCCATAATGAGGTAGTAGAAGCTACATGACACCTTGTGTCCAAGGTGTGCTAAATGACATAACCAAATTCTTAGAAATCATATATCTCTAAGATTACATAATCATGTAATAACATATTTCATTAGCTCATGCAACATAATTTGTTAATTCCATGTTTTCTTTTTGTAATATCATGCATCCCTAAATGCAAAATGCAACATGAATTTACTTTTACAAAGCTCCATGGTTTATATTTCTAGAAATGACATGATAGATTACTTTTCTATGAATCACTTGAAGATCTAGTATCATAATATTTTCTTCAAACGATAGGTATCCCATCACTTTGTTTTATTTCCCTTGCATCACACATACAAAATGCATCATTTTAGAATATCATATATAATTTTCATTCATTGTTTTTCACAAGTCAAGTCTTAATTCTGGTAGGCATTTATATCCTTCGTACAAAAATCTATCATCAATTAACTACAAAAATAATTCATAGAGATATTCCTTCTTTCTCACTTCACACATGTAGAAAATAGGCATTTAAATTTAAGTGCATCACTCACACAATATATTTCACAGTTTCTCACACATTGTAAATTACATAATTTTAGACAAAAATTCAATCACTGTTAGGAATAACAGTCCACAATACAATTGACAGGGGCAGTGAATCGGTTGTATGATAGATTATTATATTTTAAACTTTGAATAGAAGTAATATCAAATCCAATGAACACAATGAATGTCAATACAACAACACAATATTTTGGTGTTGGGGAAACTCTGTTAAAGGTAAAAACCTTTGTGGGAATTAGCACCCACAAATGATGTACTGAGAGTTTAGTATCCTTGAAAGAAGATCTAACCCTATTAGGAGCTTATTGAAACATTATAGTACACAGTCCTTGTTAGAGGATAGACCCTGTTATTAGTCAAAAAAGAAGGGTACACTCACTACCTAGAGAAGGTTAAATCCACCTTCAGAACTCACTATTTGCAAAACAAGTATATATGAAGAAATACACAATATTTTCAGCTATATAAAAACAACTATCTTTGCTTGATCAATTCCAATGAAGTACACCATTAATTCTCTACTCTACATCCAATAGACACAAGCTCATAGCTTTCACAATCTCCTTTACATTACATATATTCTCAGCATGTCTTTTCCAAAGAAAAGATCTTACATATATACCCTATTACATTTTACATGATCAGGATAGTCGATTAGGCTTTCCTGATATACAAAAAATTACATAAACCCTTTCTAAGATACACACTGTATCTAAAAAAAGTATACAATGATTACATTATAACAATTAAGGACCAACATCCTTAATTTACTTTTGCCAAACAAAATGCACTCTACATCTTCAAAAGTTGGCTCCCAAATGAGTCTTCTCCATATCACAGACCACATCAGACATCATCCTTCTTTCCATAGCTTTCCCTTACCAATGAACATTCTTCAGTACCTTTTTTTTCATCCCTTAAGCTTGCATATACTGAATCCATACCTTCTATAAGATATACCAGAAACACAGAGACTAACTTTGTCAACTTTCACTATCGCAGTCGACTAACCAGTCTTCACCAAAACATTTGTAACTCATTCAATATGAAACATTACATGATTTGATCTTGGATATAAGATCAGATCATGGCATATTCTTATGCTTTCATCTGACTTCACACATTCTGAAACATTCATATAGTATCTATACACTGTAGTAACCAACCTGTTCTCTTCACAAAAACATATGTTGACATCAGTGGAAAAATACTAATGACAATAGAAATAGCTCCAACATCACTCAATGTCATGATTAAACATATTAAATGTATCAAATATTTCCCCAATGCATTAGAAATATCCAACAATCACATCAATTTGAGGTAGAAAATTTACCAAGTACTTCAGAAGTATTTCCACCTTAAATTGTTTAGAGAGTAAGAAGGAACAACAAAAAAGCCTCAAATATATAAGAGGTAAAGTCCTGAAAGGGACTATTTTTAGCTTATATTTAACATTAAAAAAGGAACATCCTTTCCTCTCCTATCGTGAGTAACCATAATTGTGTAACACATAAATAAACCCATGAAACTAACATAGACTAAGCATTATTAGGCCTATCATTTGTGCAATCAAGGTTCACAACTAAGCATTGCAAACTCAAGGCCCTAGAGTGGAACCCAAAGCTTTGATACCATATATGTAAGGACTTAACTTATGCAACAAATGTCACATCAGCAATACCCTTAACACAAGGGAGTCATTTCAATAAATCAAATGTTGAAACCACATGAAGAAAATACAATTTTTTTTTCCATTGAATTAAAAAGAAATAATACAAGGTTCAAACAAAACTATCAAACATATTAATTGACACATGAGTCCATAAACAAGAATAATGTCAACCAACTATTAAATTCACCCCAATACATAACATGGCATAATACATAAAAAGCATTAATAGTTTTGACAACCTTGTCAAAACATAATCATACCAAAAGAGACTTTGGTTAAAGAGTTAAAGTGCAATGATAAAAAGACATCTCACTAGTTACAAAGAATTCATAATATGATAAACATGAAGAACTTCCTTCGAGGAGCTCTAGAAACATGTTTCACATGAAACATCAAGGGCGACAATATTGTAGGAGTGTATTTCCACCCTACCACGAAGCAGTTATGCTTCAACAAAATCTTTCCTAACATGAAAGATACCTATTCTAGCTAGAAGTAATATAACTAAGAAAAAATAACTAAAGTATGGAGTTGTATAGTTAAATAATATCAATGATACATAACTATCAGAGAAAGATAGTTCAACAAAACATAAGAAAAATCCTTTTCTTGGTCATCATTTCAGTATGTTAGTTCTATCTCAAACACTTTTAAAAATTAACATGCTTTATCCAAAATATGGAGATACATAACAACATTCATGCATGTCCTATCACTAGTACACATTATCCATTTAATAATTCAAAATGTTTTTGCCTTTACAAAACATATAGAATCCCTACATGAAATAAACCTAAATTAATCCACCTAAAATAATGCATACACAACATTGAGAATCTCTAGAATAACACACAAATATCCACCTTAAATGATGCTTACACTATAAATTTATTAGATTAATGAAAATCTAAAGAAAATATAATTTGCAACTATAGAATTTGTCTATAGACTAAAATATATACCAAATATAATAGTAGAAATGTTCATAAGTAAATGCAATGATAAGTGGAACTTCCAAACAACATATGAGTATTTGCATTGAGACATTTTGTCATAAAAATCAAAAGACTTAAATATGAAGAGACAAGTGGAGATAGTAAATGATGAAGTTTCTTCTAATAGATCTTTCTAGTTTGGAGGTTTCTTAGGCATGATAAATTATTTCTCATCATGGTTTTCCATAACATTCAATAGAAATATATACACAAATTTATCTTATTGACATTTAAACATGATCTCTAATATCATAAGATGAAATGAACTAGTTGATTCTAAAAATAATATTTCAAGTTATAATTCCCAATGATTATCATTGAAACTAAAAACCAACATAATATAATTGCAACCATGGCTATCTTTTTAAATCTATTATACCTTAGCTATTCATTCCAGAAAAAAAATTATCTTCCTTGAAAGATTCCATTATTTTAAATAGTAACACATAATGATGACTCCAATATTGTTGAAAGAAAAATCCAATAAAACCAAATTGGTTTCTAGTCATTAACACTCTATACAAACTTTGATAAATAGAGAGGTAAAATATGCCTCAAAAGGAGAAGATTACAACATTGATGTTGGTCTTAGCATTAATATTGATAATGTTTTTGATAGCTGGTAAAAAAATGTTTTAGGGGGCCCCAAAACCCCTAACAATCCTTACAAAAGAGGACTTACATTAAACCCACTAAACTATAACAGGATTGGAACCCAGACCGCAAAACCCTACAAAAGCACAAAAACCAAAAAAACCTGAAACAAGCAAACCCAACAACAGAAAACCTAAAAAAAAACCAACATAGAGATAGGGGAGCAACAAGACCTAGGCAAACTCTAGGAGAGTTCCTTCTACCTCTTTCTTAGTCAGCCACCTTCTTGATGGTAGTGTTATAATCTGAGAGCTCTAGGATCCTATCATGGATCTTCTTCTTTTTTGTAGACCATGTACGCTTGCCAAGACCAACATCATCCACATCATCTTTGTCATCTTTGAGCTCCATAGTCAGAGATCAAACATCTAGCTCAAACTTGATGATATTGAAGCACTCCATTGCAGAACCCATAAAAAGGTTGTTATCTAGCATATGCTTCTTAAGAGTGTTCTCCAAATTCCACATTCTATCCCACATTTCCTTTAAGTTTCTCCCATCATCTTTGTCCTTACGGACATCCATCCCCATAGATCGAGTATCCAGATTCCCCTGAAGAAGATCAACTTGGAAGAGAGGGAGCGAAATCTAAGATTGAGGGTTTTAATTTCCTATAAAACCCATTTCATGAGGTGGAACGAATACATCAACATTTCCTTCATCATTTGGAGGACACCGAAAGGGGGATCAATCTTGTCATCCATATCCTCTTTAAGGAGTTGTACATTCCTTTCCTGGATGTCTACCATTTTTACAAAGGGAATGTTCCTAGAGCTGCAAGGGTTATTACCCTTCTCATCAGACTCCAAAATGGGAGTCATATTTTCATCCTTCCTATCTGACTGCACCTCCATGACCACTTCAAGCTTTGGGGAAATATGAACATCATGTTCCTCATAACTAGCATAATTATCCATAATGGGGACCTTTTGGCCATCCACATCCACATCTTTATCCTTGACTTTAGGGTCATCAAATTTTTCCTTGGTTGCAAAGGCATACTCTTCCTTATCCTCTTCCTCACTAGAATCACTAATCAAAGCTAATAGGGACTCTTTTCTTTCCTTAATAGACTAGGTGTGGGGAGAGCTTTCAGTCACCCCATAAGCATCAACACTCTTACCTTCAGAATCTGTTTGCATGTCATCCTTCATTTCAAATTTTGATTTTTTACCCACTGTAATCACCTCTTTACTCTCACCCTCACTAATCCATTTACCCAAAGCCTTGGTAGAACTAAAGCCCCTAGGTGAGCGGATAATAGGGCTACTAGAAAAAAATTTCTTAATATGTTCCACAATTAAAAGGATAAGACCCTCATGCAGAATGGGCTTGCTCTCTTTCTTCCTATGATCAATTATGCTATGGCAAAGGGACTACAATAGAAAAAATGGGAGAGAAACCCTAACCTTATGTCTAAAATGACAAAGTAGTAAAAAATGATAGGAGTGAGCCCTCTTATACCTACCATCTAGAGTGATATACTCCATAATAGGAGTCATAACCTTAACCCAGATCTCATTAAAAGAGTCCACTTCATAACAGCCACCAGTGAGCTTCACCAAGCACTCAGCCTCTGCCTTGTCTTTAGGAAAATGTTGAATGGCCTATTGGGAAATATTCTTGTCTCTATAGAACTTCATACCTTTGGTGTTCAACCTAGACACCTCTATAATAAGATCCTCAAAGTCTATCACCATCATTCCCCCAATGGTCACAATGCCATCTTTCTAGCTCTCAACAAAAGCCATTATGACATCTTCTTTGAACCCATGAACACATTCCATGTATGTTGTGAGTCCTTCCTTCCTAATCTTATCCCAGACCTTAGTCTTATTCTTCTATTTTTGGTAGTCCTTCGACTCCCTGCGGTTGAGCCCACCACCTATAATGCCTTCAAAGAAAAAACTCTCAATAGAAATGGTAGAGAAAATACAAAGATATAACACAATGGAAACCTTCAAATTGAACACAATGCTAATAAATGTGTGTCTACACTCAGCAATCTCAAAAAAGTTGAGATTTTTTGTATCCCTAGTAACTACATTAATTAACTTGTGGCCTTTCATCATAGCTTTCTAAGTTATTCCAAATCTATAGGATTTTTGTGAGTCATATCAAAATCCAACTTGGCTTTCAAATCGATGGTCAAATCATTTCCTCCATGCCAAGTCATGATGTCCTTAGCCCTAATAATGATGTTGTCCAACACTACGCCATACTATTAGCCTCCTTGAAGTTATGAGTAATAATTACCTACTTTCGAAGAATCACCTTCAATCCACACATTCGAAGACATATCCTCTTTTATAATTTTTAAGGTTTGAAGGAGAGCCATAGGCATCATAATGTGATTAGTCTGTACTCCAATAGGGAATGCCATGGCATTAAGACATTTATCCATGTCATCTTGAATAATCCCACTATAGCCAACAAGCCCCAAGTTACCCTTTGCCGCACTATCAAAATTATCTTTGATCCAGCTAGGGGGAAAACCCAAATGGAATTCTCCCTTTTGGTAGAGGATTTCACTTTGGTTCTAGTAAAATTAACTCAGACATTAAAATCCATCTTATCTCCATTCATGGAAGTACAATTCTCCTTAATACTTGTCTTAATCTTCTCGGCAATCACCATTGGAGGAAGAGTAGTGTCTCTAAACATTTTTCATTGCATTCTCTCTAAAGTTTCTAGATAACACAAGGGGAAATGATGTTCCATATAATCCTATCCAATGGGACTTTAGCATTGCTCCATTGAGTGAAGAAGTTCTCCATATTGTCTGGGAAAAACCAACATAACTTCTAGGATTACAAAATAAGGCACCATACTTCCTAGGAGTACCGACAGTCTATAGCCATATGGTAAATTGACTCCACAAATTTCTTACATAGAAAACATCTATTTTCAAGAATAATGCCTCTCTTATGAATATTATCAATAGTAAGTATCTTGTTTTGCAAAACTAGCCAAAAGAAAATGTTAATTTTAGGAATTAACCATTTATCCCAAACTTGGGCCCAAAAGGGAGGAGGATCTAGCTGCTTCAACAAAATCTTAGAGGCAACGGTGATAGAAAAGAGTCCAACATCAAAGTCTTTAGAGAGACATCCGCAATAGAAAGATCAATCCAAGACTAGCTCCTCCAGTAATTTATAACCCACAAACCAAATCTATGTAAGAAAATGTCAATAGAAGGCTCGAAGGAAAGAATAAAAATAAGAGGAAAATCTTTAATCCAGTAATCTTTCCAAAATTCAATTGTCCTACCATTACCCAAATACCACTTAGCTCCCTTGAAAGTTGTCTCCTTAGCTTGTTAGATACAATTCCAAATAAAAAAATCCTACACCTTCACAATAGACATCATAAAATCTGATATATGAGGTAAGGAAGAGAGATATTTATTGTGGATGATCTCATTCCACTCTTTTATCTTGCCATATATCCTCCAAATTTTCTTAGCCAGTAAAACGTGATTGGTAACTCTTAAGGGGTAGATCCCCATCCCTCCCCACTTCTTCAAAGTGCACACCTTGTCCAAAAAAACTAAATCTAATCTCTTTATATCTTCCACTCTAGACCAGAGAAAATTTCTCTGAGTCTTCTAAATAATGTCTGCAAATTTAGCAGGGATTTTAAAAAGACTAAGGACATAGATAGGGAGACTCTACAGAGAAGCCTTTAGGAGTTGGAGTTTACCAGCTTGACTTAGTAGAGCTCCTTTTTAGCCAAATAATTTCCTATTGAATCTGTCCATAGTACTATCCCAGAAAGAGTTAGGGAGTTTCAAGCCCAAAGGTAGCTTGAGGTAAGTGGCAGGAAAAGCACCAATCTCGCAACCAATAATTATGGAAATTCTATTCTTTCTTTCCACTGGCATGTTAATAAAATAAATAGAGCTCTTGTTCCAATGAACCATTTGACCAGTAGCCTAAGAGTAATAAGAAAGGGTTTTTTTAATCATTTTAGCCTCCTCGATGGTCGAAGATCCCATGATAATAGTATCAAAAACAAATTTCTTGTGGGAGCACGACCTAGAAGCAAAGGAAGGAGTGAGACCCTTGATACAACCATCAAATGCCAGTCTTTGAAAATAGCGACCAAGACACTCCACTAGAATGGAAAAGAGAATAGGGCACAAGGGGTCACCTTAACGGAGCCTCCTGGAGGGCTTGAAAAATATCGAAGAAGAGCCATTCACAATAACTGCAGTCATAGAAGTACTAATGAGATGGAAAACTAGTTGCAAAAGTTTATCACAGAACCCAAAGAAGTGCAGAAACTTAAGAAAAATGATAGAAACACTCCAAGGTGTGCTTGGAAAAACTCCCTCTTAGGACTTTACTTGTCCTAATCTTCCCAAGATCCTAAACACACTTCTAGGAACCCTATATTCCTTTATCTCATATCCTAAGACTTCTCCAACCCAACTCTATGAGTTTATTTTCTTGTGCTTCACCTTGAGGGATTACTATCATTAAGTATGCTTCAACTCTTCACTCCTCCTTGGATGACTCCAAGTGATATTTCACCATACACTTCTCACAAGTGTTGTACGGGGTGCATTCTTCATTACAACATATTTTTGAATCCCAAATGATCCCATTTGAATAGGGTTTCAAGACATTTCCCATTGGGTTCAAGATTCACTATGCTCTTGGCCTAATAGGGCTAATTGGTCTAGTATCCCTAGACAGGGTGCTTTTCCCAATTCTTCTCTAAAACTTTCAAATGACTCCAAAAAATAACTTCACATTTGAATACCCTTTTGGGAAACCTTAAATATTTTTGTGGTATTAGGGTTCTAGGGTCTCCGTATAGTAGATTCCTAATTTATAGGGCAAATAGGGCTAAAAGGCCTATAATAGTCTAGTCCAATAATTTCTACTTAGAAATATACCTAAATGGATTGGCCAGTACCTAATCTCATTACCAGGTATCAATATGACTATCACCTCTTTGAAACCATGCTTGGTTCAAGCTTTCATTCTCTCCCTTGCAAATGCACATCAAACCATCATTGTCATGCACCTAGTCGGGTACTCTAGCCTCACCTACCGCATGATGCTAAAAGTAGATATCTGGTTCTTCTTGCTTCCTACATGCATATTTACAATGTACAGAGGCTCCCCTAACATATTCATCCAAACCCTATTGATTTCCATGGCTGGATTCTATGGGGAGCCATTCTTCCCAAAACCACTTTGTCAACGCCAGCAACTATAAAACTTTAAAAAAAATTTAAAAGACCAAACTAATGAACTCAAAACCTCTACACTACTGAACATAAATTTCTTAGAATTAACCCTACTTCAAAAATATAACAATAACTTTCACACTTCAATCCATGTACTAACTCATGCACTCAAAAAAAGTTGGCTGTCACTGAAAACCAGAACTCTTTCCTTTCATTCCAATTCAAAATTCTTCTTACATCGTACTACCTCATGAAATGGGATTATACAATAACTTAAATATTCCTTCTCCTTTTTTCAGGCCACTAATCATTAATAACCACCCTTAACTTTGAAGGGATGAAATTTGTCGATGTTGCATGCAACATTTGCCAAAAATGTAAATGTTGTCATGACAACATTATGAAAACTTTTCATAATTGCTCCAAACTACATTAATTGACCAATAATTCCTATAAAAAAATGTATAAACATCATTTAGGCCTTTTAAGGTGCTTGCCTAATATTTTCTAAGTCTAAAAGAGTTTTAGACCCATTTACACCCATTTTCCCATATTAGGCCTAACTAGCACTATCCACTAGAAAACAATTGAACATCTAGTTTGGATTGAGCCTAGTCTAATCCACCTAGGAACACACTTGAAAGACCTTATAAGATCAAAATAAAGTCTACTGACTTGACTAGGGTTAGTACAAGCCAAAACTCAAACTAGCTTAGGAGTTAGCCTAGGTGCTCCTGCACCATCATCGCCAAATGAAAATACTTCAATCCATCCTTGGATTGAGTAAGTTGGAATCCACTCCCAACTTCTTGAACTTTGATTCCTTGATCCAAGTGGCTTCTTCTTCACCTTTTCCATGCCATTTAATCATTTTTTCATAGTAAGTTATATGTTTTTGATGTAGTGACATCCTGGCTTCTTGTCTAGTTCCTTGTGATTTTTTCATACTTGGCGAAGGAGGTGGATGAGCTCGGCAAAGACCTTCTTTTGCTCAATTATTTGGGTGATAGTTCTCAATCAAGGTTTGTTTCACTTCACCGATGGAGCTTGGTGATCTTGGTGGTGATTCTTAGTTGGAAGTTCTGGTGGATCTTGGTTGATGTTGGTCACTCGGTGACTTGGTTTTTTGTTACTCGATGCTTGGTTACTGATGGGGTCTCAATGTTTATGTCTATTTCTTGGTCACTAAAGTGGTTTAGTTGCTAGAGGACTCATTCATTGAAGGGATCTCAGTCATTGATGGAGACTCGGCATTTCTGGTGCTCGATAATGCTTGTTGAGCTCGGTTGGTATGTTTGCTTGGTAGATTTCTTGGCACTTGGTAGTTTGGATTACCAATGATTGTTCTTGGTGAATCAGCTTGGCTGACTGGTGCATTTAATTTGGGTCATGTCCCTTGAGTTATGGATTGATTTTTGGACATGAGGGGACCTAGATCTAGCATGTTGCATTCTTCTATTTGGATCTAGTGACCGTTTGGGGGCTAACTTGGAGAAATTAATTATTGTAAGGTTATTTGAGAGTCGACTGTGGTTTCATTTAATATTTGTTTTTAGGAGTTAATTGTTTCATCCAGTTGACTTGTGGCTTGGATTAGTATTTAAGGGATGTTTGGGTAATTTTTTAGGAGTAGAGAAGAGATCTAGAATCATATTAAATCTGGATAGAAGGTAGCAGAGTTAGTAGCTTGCGAGCTTAAGAATAAGGGGATTGCTTGGTGGCTTGCAAGCACAAGTATAGATATTTCTTGGAGTGCCTACTATGTCCTTTTATGTTGTAGACCTAGGCTAGCTGAGGAGAAGTGTGCTGGATCTTGCGTGATCTTGTAGAATTGTTTCTTTCTTTGTATTTGGCTATAACTAGGAAGGCCTTACAGCCTGACACATTGCATGTAATCAGTTAGTTCATGAATAAAGATACTTGTTTTATTTCAGATTTGGTATTATTGTGTGTAATTTCATTGTGCTTTGGTTTGGCTACAAGTTTGGACAGTCCTTAATTGGATCCTCCATCCTTGACTACATCAATTTGGTCTTTTTGTAGGCCCTAGAATCAAGTATTTTCTCTACCTTCTTAGGTGGTGTAGGTGACAAATTCAGGTCTTCTACCTCCTTGATGACCTCAGTAAGGCTTTGGTCTATTTCTAGAGTAGGACCTTTATAAATAATTAGGTCTGCAACATTGAAAATTGGTGACAAATGAGTATCCTCTAAGAGCTCAAATTTTTATGCATTATTGCCATGTTTAGCCAGAATAGTGCATGGTTCCAATCTTATCATTTGTAGCTTATGTCAGAATCCTTTCTATAGCATTTCTTTGTAGAGATGGACCATAACCAGGTCTCCTACATGAAATTGAACATCCTCTTTCCTTTCTTCCACCTTTATCTTTATCTTTGTTATGTTTTCTTGTAGAGTCTTCCTCATTGTTTTATGCACCTCTCTCATGGAGTGTGCATATTCTTCAGCATAACCACTACCCTTGGCTCCATCCTTGAGTTCTTTGAGCTCAAATATTTCTCTTGCATGTAGGCCATAGACTATCTCAAAAGGACTCTTACCAGTAGTCCTATTTACTATATCATTATATGCATACTCTGCCTGTCCTAGGAGTTGATCCCAAGCTTGACCAAACTCCTTTGTAAGAAATCTTATTAAGTTCTCTAGGCTTCTATTGAACACCTCCATTTGGCCATCTATCTGAGGGTGATATGTAGACCCAAAAGAAATATTTTTTCCTAGCTTATGCCATAGTATTTTCCAAAAGTGTCTCATGAACTTGGTATCCCTATCAGAGACTATACTCAGTGGTAATCCATATATCCTCACTACTTCCTTGAAGAAAAAATATGCTATGTGACTAGCCGTAAGATATAAAAATATATCTTTTTAGGGATATATTTTTATGTGTAAGTATGTATGGGGGTGTATGTAATGGAAAGTGGAAAATGTTATGGACATAAAAACTTTCTAAAATATGAATTCTTATCTTGAAAAGGAGTAGATTCAGAGATCACTATTTTCTAGCATTTGTATTCAATTTCAAGAAATTCTTCAACCAGATTTGGCCTGGAAATGTAGAAATAGAGAAAACCCATAAATTTTATGTCTTTAAGAGAAAGGTCATCCTTGACCCAAGATAGGGGTAATATCTTACCATAGGGTACAATCTTACGCCAAAAGGTCATCCTTGACCTGCACAACTCTAATGGAAATTTTGTTCGTAGATCCTAAAAGTTTGTTGAAAAGGGTACTTAGATCTGCACTGATATTCACTATCCCACACCTGTACCTACAAGAAAAAGAGAGATTTTTTTATTTTGATGAGGGTTTTTCCTTGGTCAAACCCTGGTTTGGAATTAATCTTTATAATAGAATTGAAGTAGAGAATGCTAGCAAGTAGTAGAAATAAATCTAACAACGAAGCTATGATACTCAATAGATATGCAATTGTATTTGAAATGTAAACAAGTATGTTAATATGAAAGCTTGGATTCAAACCAAAACCTCCATGATTGAATGCTTGGAATCCACCTTGAATAAAGAATGGATCGATCTTGAAGATGAACAAAGGATCTTGAAAGAAGATCACACCACCATGATGTCTAGATCTAGGGTTTTGAATGATGAATCTTGAATGCTTTAACCAAATCCCTTCAAATGCTTGAATGCTTGAATCCTTGATATTCAATGGAGAACTTGGATTCTTGAATGTAGATGAGCACTTTAATTTCCTTCACACTTCATTTCTTGATGAAAATATAGAGTGCTTCATGAATAATGGATCTCCTTGAGAGTGCTCTATGAAAAGTGGATGTGAAAATGAGAGAGGAAGGCTTCCTTTTATACTAGTTTAGGGCACAAACTTCTAGAGAGGTCGACATAGGAGAATTAAATTCAAATTAAATCTTAACCACTATAAATGGACCTAGATTAAATAAAATTTAAGATTTTACCATTCTGAGACCCAAAAAAACTGACCCGGAAGAGGGAAAACAAACTTTTGAATTTTCCCCCCGCATCCGAAAAAATTTTCAATGAAAAGGGGGACCTGCTTCAAGGAAGAGGTCAACTTTGACCTAGGTCAAGGTCATGGTCAACATTGACCCAAGGGTTTAGGGCCCCTGGCAAATGAGCCAAAAGAGGAAAATAGTGCCCGAGGAGGCCCAAACAGAGCCCTAAATAGGGACAGAAGATGGGAAGGTGGTAGAAAATAGAGGAAAACATGATGATGGCCCCAAAAAACCCCCTAAGGAGGGATAAACATTCTCAACATGGAAGTGCTTCCATTTTAAGATGATACACTAGCATCATGCGCTATTTCGCATGGGACAAAAGGTGCCATTTTACTAAATCTATCTACAATGACATAGATGATATCCATTATCTATTTGGTCTTTGGAAATCCCACAAAAAAATCCATGCTGAAACATTCCCATGGTCTTCTAGGAATGGGAAGAGGTTGGTAAAGGTTGACATTGGAAGATGTAACCTTTTCTTTCTAACACACCACATAACTCTCTACATACTTCTTAATGTCCAAATTCATTTTAGGCTAAAAGTAGAACCTTTTCCTTAACTCTTCGATCTTATTGACACCAAAATGCCCACTAAGTGCACTATTGTGGTTCTCTTGAATCAAATTTTCTTTAATAGACCCTTTAGGAACACATAGCTTGCTTCCTCTAAACAATAGATCATTTTGTATAGTATATTCAAAGAATTCACTATGAAAATGGTTCTTCTGTTCTTGGCATAACTTATAAATCTCTGCAAAGTCTTCATCTTCTACATATAGGTCTTTGAAACTATCAATATCCATGCTCTATAGATGTATCTCTTGTGCAATCATGGCTCTTCTACTTAAGGCATCTGCTACCTTATTATGTTGTCCCTTTTTGTGCTTGATGTTGAAAGTGTAGGCCTGTAAATACTCTACCCACTTCATATGCTTATGATTGAGTTTGTCTTGTGAATTCAAGAAACTTAGTGTTTGGTTGTCAGAAAAGACCACAAACTCCTTTGGAAGCAAGTAGTGCCTCCATTTCCTTAGTTCTTGGACTAGATCATACATCTCTAATTCATTAGAAGAGTACTTATTCTTAGCATCACTAAGCTTCTCACTATGGAAATCCACTGGTCTTTCCTCTTGGCTCAAGACAACACCAATAGCCACATTGCTAGCATCACACTCAACTGTGAGCAACTTCTCAAAACATGGAAAAGTTAAGATTGGTTGAGTGGAAATCTTCTTCTTCAACAACTCAAATCCATGGTTAGCTTTCTCATTCCAAAAAAAATTATCTTTTATTCCTTCTTTTATGGTATCAAGAATAGGAGCACAAATAGCATTGAATTTCTTAATGAGATTCATATAATATTGAGTTAAATGATGAAATATTCTCACCTCTCTTTTGTAAAAGGAGTGGGCCAATTGAGGATGGCTTCCACTTTTCTAGGATCTATGTTTGGATTTCCTTGAGATAATATAAACCCAAGGTACACTAGCTCCTACCTCATGAATTCACATTTCTCCAAATTTATCATCAATTTCTCCTCATGTAGCTTCTTGAAAAAAAATTGCAAATGTTTGAGATGTTCATCTTTGGTCTTTCTATAAACTAGTATATCATCTAGATATAGTACCACAAATTTTCCAATGTAGTCTTTAAAGACTTCATTCATGAGTCTCATAAATGTGGAGGGGGCATTGGATAGCCCAAATGGCATTACAAGCCATTCATACAAACCTTATGTGGTTTTGAAGGTTGTCTTCCATTCATCTTCTGCATGGATTCTAATTTGGTGGTAACCACTCTTTAGGTCAATCTTAGTAAAGTATTTGGCTTCTCCTAGGTAGTACATTAGGTCTTATATCCTAGGGGTAGGGAATCTATACCTAATGGTTATCCTATTTATTTCTCTTGAATCAGTACATAGCATCCAAGTTCATCCCTTTTTAGGTGCTAAGATGATGAGGACAACACAAGGACTAATACTTTTCCTTATAAGACCTTGGCTTAGGAGTTCTTGGATTTTCTTAGCAATTTCCTCATTTTGTTGAGGGGTCATCTTATAGGCCTCCTTACTTGGAAGGGTGGCTCTAGGGATGAATTCAATATGGTGACTTACAACTCTCTAAGGGGGTAGGGTTGATGGTTTTCCATCACTTCAAATGCCCTCATATCTCTGCAACATATCTTGCACTTCTTTTGTCAATTATGGCTTCTTGACTTTCTTGTCAGTACCTTCTTCCTTTAGCTTCAACATAAGTGCAAAGCCTACTCCATCTCCTTCCTTTAAGGTCTCTATGAGCTCCTTCTCATTGATCATAAGAACATTTGGGTCTGATGATCTTATTTCTCCATCCTCTAACAATGACTATAGTTTGAAAGTCACATTTTCCTTCTTGAAAGAATAAGAATTCTTTTCTCCATCATGCATGGCATGTTTGTCAAATTTCCATGGCCTCCCAAGGAGTAGTTGACATGTATCCATGGGTAGGACATCACACAACACCTTATCTTTGTAAATTCTAATTGAAAATTCCACCCATGCTTGTTCATTAACAAGGACATGATGTCATTTGTTCAACCAAGTTACCTTTTAAGGGTTGCTATGTGGCATTCTCTTCATTTTTAGCTTCTCAAGTTCCTCCTCTAACGCTATGTTTTCAGTAGACCCTAGGTCTATAATGACTCTAAAAACTTTTCCATCATTTTGTACATCACTCTAAACAGTGACCTCCTCTGACTTGGTTCCTTTTTGATAGGCTCCTTTATCAATGTCCTTCTCATCATTAGACTCTCACCTTCTTTTGACTCTAGGGGTACCTCAAGCTTTTTATTTCTGCCACTAGGCTCCTCTTGAACATAGTTCACCCTCTTATCACCTCCATGAGATATAGATCTTTCCTTTGGACATTGGTATGTATGGTGTCCCATTTGATTACAATGGTAACAGTTCACAGTGGAAAAGTAAGAACCTCTACCTAGACTATTGCTTTTTCCTCTCCAATTTCTATTATAGCTTATTCCTCTATTAGAGTTTCCTCTACTTGAACTCCCCTCTTGTTGCTTAGTAAGTTTCATCTCTCCTTGAGACTTGGTCTCTAAACTTCTTCCACCATATCCACCTCTCTGTCTTCTATTTTCTCTTCCTTTGCCTCTACCTTTGGTAGTACTGGAGTCTTGCTTCTTTCTTAGCTTCTCCTCTACCTTCATTTCTATTTGATGGCATCTTTGGACATTATCAAGGGTTAATAGTCTCATCTCATCTTGTATAGTCCACTTTATACAATTAAGGTACCTAGCTACCTTTACCTTCTCATCTTCTACAACTCTTGACCTCATGCATATCCTTTGAAACTCTTTAGTATAGGAGTTCACATCTATGCCCTGTTGTCTTATACTTTGTCTTCTCTTATGCAACTAGATTTCATAATCCTCTGGGACATAGGCATCCTTGGTTTTTTCTACCATAGCCTTCCATGTAGCAATGGGCTTCTTACCTTCCTTCTCTCTCTTATATTGGATGAATTTCCACAAAGTGAGTTGAGGACCTCTAAGTCTAGCCTTATAAACTTTGACTTTTGGGGCTTCTATTATACCATCAAATTCAAAATGGTTTTCAAGTCATTTAATCCAGTCTAGGACTATCTCTAGCTCCATCTTTCCATTGAAGATTGGAATTCCTTTTAATGCCTTTCCACTTAAGACTTCAATGCCTTCAATAAGGATTCTTCATCTAGGATTGGGTCTATTTTGGAGATCTCATCCTATAAGAGTATCTCTTTTCTATTTCCATCTATCTTATCTTTAACTTCTTCGGCCTTCTCATATATTTCAACCACTTTATGTTCTAATTAAGCCAATCTATCTCTGAGCAACCTATTTTCTTCTTCTTTCTCCTCCACTTTCTTAGCCAACTCATCATTGGTCACCATTGTAGAGTCTCCTACTAAATCCTTTGGTTGGAACATTCACCACAAGACTAATCTAAAAAGGATCTGATACCAATTTGATAGAAACACTCCAAGGTGTGCTTGCACAAAATCCCTCTTAGGAATTTACTTGTCCTAATCTTATAAAGATCCTAAAAACATTTCTAGAACCCCTATAGTCTTTTATTTCTTAGCCTAAGACTACTCCAACCCAACTCTATGAGCTTATTTTCTTGTGCTTCACCTTGAGGGATTACTATCATTAAGTGTGCTTCAACTATTCACTCCTCTTTAGATGACTGCAAGTGCAATTTCACCATAAAATTATCACAAGTTCTACATGGGGTTACATTCCTCATTAAAACATCTTTTTTAATCCCTAATGATCCCATTTGAATAGGGTTTCAAGACTTTTTCCACCAGGTTCAAGATTAACTATGCTCTTGGCTTAATAGGCCTAATTTGTCTAGTAGCCCTAGACAAGATGCTTTTCCCAATTCTTCCTAAGAACTTATAAATGACTCCAAAATATAACTTTACATTTGAATACCCTTTAGGAAACCTTAAATATTTTGGTGGTCTTAGGGTTCTAGCATCTTCGTATAGTAGATTCCTAGTTTATAGGGCAAATAGGGCTAAAAGGCCTATAATAGTGCACACCACTGATTTCTACTTAGAAATATACCTAAATGGATTGGACAATACCTAATCTAATTACAAGTATCAATATGACTATCACCTCTTTGAAACCATGCATGGTTCAAGCTTTTATTCTCTCCCCTACAAATGCACATCAAACCTTCACTGTCATGCACCTAGCCAGGTACTTTGGTCTCACCTAGGGCATGATGCTAAAAATAGCTATCTACTTCTTCTTGCTTCCTTCCTACATATTTAAAATATACAGAGGCTCCCCTAACATATTCATCCAAACCCTACTGATTTCCACGGTTGGATTCTATGGGGGAGCCATTCTTCCCATAACCACTCTATCAACACCAACAATTATACAACTTACAAAACAATTTGAAAGATGAAACTAATGAACTTAAAACCTCTACACTACTCAATATAAATTTATTATAATTAACCGTAATTCAAAAATTTAACACTAACTTTCACATTTCAATCCATGTACTAACTCTTGCACTCAAAATAAGTTGATTGTCACTAAAAACCAGAACTCTGTGTCTTATTTCTAATTCAAAAAGTTTCTTACACCATACTACCTCAGGAAATGGGATCATACAATAACTAAAATATGTATTCTCCTTGTTTTTAGGCCACTAATAATTAATAACCACCCTTAACTTTGAAGGGATCAAAGTTGTCGATGTTGCATGCAACATTTGCCAAAAATGTAAATGTTGTCATGACAACATTATGGCAACTTTTTGTAATTGTTCCAAACTACCTTTAATGACCACTAATTCCTATAAAATGATGTATAAAGATCATTTAGGACTTTTTAGGAACTTTTCTAATGTTTTCTATGTCTAAAATAATTTTAGACCCATTTACACCCATTTTCCCATCTTAGGCCTAATATAGCACTATCCACTAGAAAAGTATTAAACATCTAGGTTGGATTGAGCCTAGTCTAATCCACCTAGGAACACACTTATAAGACCTTCTAAGGTCAAAATAAAAGCTACTAACTTGGCTAGGGTCAGTACAATCCAAAACTCAAACTACCTTAGGAGTTATCCTAGGTGCTCATGTACCACAAAAAATCCCAATCCACCTAGTCATACACCTATGAGAAATCGAGTTTCAATAGAAAACCATAGTTTTTTGAAGAGTGAGTAGAGTGAAAAACCTCATGAAATTTCATAATAGAATCGAGGATTTTCCTGCTAGGGACAAAACTACTCTACTAGGGGGAAATAATATTAGGGAGAATGGCCAGCAGTCTAAGGGTTAGAACCTTGGAAAAAAAATTATTTACCAAATTACATAAAATGATCAACCTAAAGGAGTCCACCGAATCATCTCTAGGTCTTTTGGGAATCATGACAATGAAGGTTTCATTAATTTATTTAAGCATATTTCTTGATCCAAAAAACTTTTTCACAACATTGCAGATATCTAGGCCCACAATGTGCAAAAATTTATGGAAAAAGAACAGAGGAAAACCATCCCAGCCCGGGGACTTATCACCCTCAAAGGAGAACATAAGTTCCTCCATGGAGGGGATAATATTTAGCTTCCTATTAGTAACATCATCTAGGATGGAGGGGATAACATCAAGAATAAAGGCTTGGTAATTCAGGGAAAGCACATTATCTTTAGATAAGAGAGAAGAGAAAAAGTCAACCATAGAAAAAGAAACATCCTTATCATTACTTACCACACTAGAATCCAACTTGACACTGGAAGTTACGTTGGAAGCTCTATGTTTGGAAGCTGACATATGGAAGAACTGGGTGTTCTTATCTTGTGCTTTCAACCATATTGATCTTGATTGTTGTCTCCAGTACACTTCCTCTTTGGATATGATGTTATGAGTTTTATCCAAAAAAATCTCCTTGCTATCCTTAAGATATTGAGACATGCATATCTACTAGATAGTTTCTAGAATATCATTGAGCTCCCTTTTTAGAGCAAGCTTAGTTTTAAAGATATCACTGAAATGTTCATTACTCCAAGGTTTGATATTCTATTTAATATACTAAAGTTTCTTAGACACCATAAACATAACAGTGCCCCAAATGTTAACATTCCACCAGTCACTAGTTCTCTACTCAATCTCTGGGTGATCAATCAACATTTCATCAAATGTAAAGGGGAGATTACCAATAGCCTTAATTCATTCAACAAAAAAGGATATAGGGAAGTGATCAGACCCAACCTTCATGAGAGAGGAAAGATAATAGAAAAAGCTATTGAAGCAATATCCAAAGATCAAGGTACAATCAAGATGGACCTGAATAAGATCCATACCAACTCTTCTATTGGACCAAGTGTAATTAACACCCTGGAGCTCAATATCAAAGAGAGCTTGTCTATTAACAAAGTCCATGAGCTCAACCCTACCATCCAATTGACTTTATCTATCAACCCCGCCAAACTTCTCATTATCTTTCAAAGGACAATTGAAATCTCCCATAATCAGCCAAGGAGAATCACGAAAAGAAATCCTATGATTCTCAACCAACTTCTAATACTTAGCCCTACTAGCTCTAGTATTAGGAGCATAAATATTAGTAGTAACCCATTCAAAATCAAACTTGACATGGATAAATTTAATCCTCAAGCAATTCAAATTAACTACTAAAACTTCACCTCTGATATTATTCTGGTTCCAAAAGATAGCAATACCACCTGAAGCTCCATTAGAGCCAGAGCCAGCAACACCTCCATTTTCAAAAATTCTATTTTTTTCCACTTTTTATTTCACCATCTTGATATCCTGAGCAAGAATGATATCAGGTTTGTGATCTCTAACCAAGTTCCTAATTGTATCTTGCTTATGGGGGGCATTCAGTCCCCTGATATTCCATGAAATGACTTTCATTTCTTAACCGGGGTACAAACTCCCTGGATGGTCAGCTTCTTTCCATCCGCTATATGCTTCTTGCTTTCTCTTTGTCTAATCTCTTTGTTTGAACTTCTTCCTTGGGTTTTTCCTAAGATCCAACATCTTCCTTCAAACTAAAGACCTTAGATCCCACATCTACTTTACTACAAGTAACTAAACCATTAGAGATAGGAGTTGAAAGATTTTTCTATTTCTTCTCCATTTGAGTGGTTCAAGGAGCTCTATTTTGGTCATATAGGAGATCAAGGCCATCACAAGAAATAGGGTCCTCATTGCCACTCCCAGAGTGGGTGTCAGGGAAAAAAGGAAAGTCCTCTTCAGCAGACTTCTCAAGATTTTTAGGTGAGGGAAATTCCCCTATCGAATCACTAAATAGTTGAGCAATATGCAGGGCTCCTTCCACATTGATCATGTCATTAGCCTTTATAGGAACAAAAACCTCCATAGGAACTAAGATCTCATTCATCTGATGTCCCAAAGATCCATCATTAATTGGGATCTAGGAGTTTTCCATTCTAGAAGCAGACTCCAGGGGAGAGCCACTAACCAAAGAATCTGAGACATTGGTAATAGATTCAAAAAATTCCCCATCCTCTAGATCAGGTTGATCATTAGAATGTACCATATCTCTTTGACCTCCCACCAAGTCTAAATCCACCTTATTGATTCTATCACCTTCAGCCACAACATTAGGCTTAATCTCCTTCCAAACTTGTCTGGTCTCCTTATGACGTTTTAAGCCTCGATCCACTGTCTTAGCATCCTTGTTAAATTTCTTTGGGTAATTCTTAGCCCAATAACCCATTTTGTGAAACACAAAATAGGAAAAGGGTAGGGATTAAAAAACCACTTCCTTCTTCTATATGCCTAGTTTAGAGTTAATTTTAATACCAAAGGAAGTTTGTCAAATTGGCATATATTAACACAAATCCTAGCAAAAAATAGACAAGATTTGGTTTTCATCATAGAGTCAACCAAAAGAAGCTCCCCATAAAAAGTGGAAGCCAAATCCTTAAGGACTTCCTCATTCTAGTATTCGAGAGGTAAGCCAGGGAGTCTAACCTAGACTGGGGTGGCCATGAAGAAAGTTTTAGAATAGTCCTAGTTTTGAGCCCATTTATGAAAGGCCACAGTTGTTCTACCAAACATCCAAGGACCCCCACACAAGACATAACCCAGATCTTCTTTATTAGAGAAGGAAAAGGAAAAAAAACCTTTGGGGAAAGTAGAAATGTCCATTTGACTTTTCAATATCCAGCTTTTCTTAGCAAAGCATTTAACCATTTCTATATTGGGTCAAGGGCCTAGGAACTTACCAACCATTGTGAGCTCCGTATTAGAAATAGAGTGATCTACCAAAGAGTCAAGCACAAAAATAGAAATTTCTCCATCTAGGAGACCCACCCTAACAGACCTAATAGGACAAGAAGGCTTTCTTGTCGATTTAGCTCCCAGAATTTCTGACCACTTTTTGGTAGTCGAAGGGTTGACCTTGACACTATCTATACAAGTCACCTCATGGGACCCCACTAGTGGGTCCTTGGAAAGAGCTATCTTTTCCAAATTCTCCACCAAAGAAGGGCTAGGCCCATTCCATAAGACATTCTCACCAAAAATTAGAGGGATTTTCATTGACAACCTAGGAGAAGGTCATGACGACACTTCCTTCAAGGAACTAACTGTGACATCTTGGTGAGGACAAAGGTTCTCCTTACCACTCAGAGCAGGATCTGACAACTATAATGCTAGACCCAAAACAAGTACTAGAGAAGTAGTGAAAGGATTAACCATGTCCACTATAACATTCTCTAGACCTGCGCAAAAATTGAAACCTGCAACTAGACTACCATGCCTGGCTAGAGAACCCTTGAAATTTGAAAATTCTCTTCTGCTCGAATCCTCTCCCATATTTCATAATTAGATTAGATGTAGATATTGTTTAATTAAAAATGGATCATTGTTGACATTGATAATATTATCAACACATGATGTTGGAGTTCAAGTGTTAAAGTATGCCTATCGAGAAGGATACATAAGGAATGAGCCATGCCTGGATGATACAAGAGAAAAATGTGGTGTGTTCAATTCTCAAACTTCCCTCCTCATGCTCTCAAGTAAAAATATGTGATTGCAGCACCAATGGATTTGAAACAAAAAAAATTTACATGTAGGAAGACATAAAAACTAAAAATTTATACTATAGTTAACACATCCAGCTCATGCCCAAAATTGTAGAATAATTCATTATTAGCTAGATGCAAGGGTCAAGATTGAGACAATGTGTTACAAAAACAACAACTAACATAATCTTCTAGGTTATCATTTAAACCAAAAACCAACATAATACAATTGCAAACATGGCTATCTTTTTAAATCTTGTCTACCTTAGCTATTCATTCAAGAAAATAAATTTATCCGCTATGATAGATTCCATTATTATTTTAAATAGAAACATATAATGATGAATCCAATATCATTGAAAGAGAAAGCTAATAAAACCAAATTGGCTTTTGGTCATACACACTCTATAGAAACTTTGATACATTGCGAGGCAACATATGGCTTAAGAGGATAAGATTTCAGCATTGACATTGGTCTTATCTTTGGCATTGATAATGTTATCACCATATGATGTTGAAGTTCAATCTTTAAAGTATGCCTATCTAGAAGGATGCATAAGGAATGAGCCACGCCTGGCTAATACAAGAGAAAAATATGACATTTATTCAATTCTCAATCTTCCCTTCTCATGCTCTCAAGTAAAAAGATGAGATTGTACCACCAGTGGATTTGAAACACAAAAGATATACATGTAGGACAAGTTAGAAATGAAAATTCATACTATAGTCAGCACATCCCACTCATGTCCAAAATCGTAGAATAGATCATTATTAGCTGGATGTAAGGGTGAAGATTGAGATACCTTCTTACAAAAACAATAAATATTTGGGTATATTTGGAAAAAAATTTTAAGGATTAAGCTTGGGAGAAAGAAATACATAGAGATAGAAAGATAACCAAAGAACTCAACAAGTGTCTAAGTTGTAAACAAATTCATGAAGCTATGCTACATTTTATAATATGGTTACATAAAGAATACTAAAGAAATGACCCCAAGAATAGAGTTATATATGTAATTTATATTGAAAACTAGAATGATCTCCTAGGATAGATACACAAGGTTTGAATGGAAGGTGAAACTTCCAATAATGTATTATGATAGAAAACTATAATGTGCAATTGAGGAGATAGTATTAATAATTGTGAAGGAGTATCAATCGTGATCTAAGCCTTTAAGACACAAGTTGAAAATGCAAGCAAATACCCATGTACTCAAACCATTTCCCTCTCCCCCACTTGAAATAGGCATGCACGGTTTTCCATGAGAAATGCCCAATAAAAGGGCAGACTACACAAAAAGTTAATGCTCTCATATACACCATAGATCATAACCAACCATTCAAATATGGGTAAGGAAAAAAAATAACTTAAAGAGAAAAGCATATAAAATATACCACACAAGAAAATAAGCAGAAATTCCAAAGAGACCACCCCTTACAAATATTGGTGAAGGTAAATAGGAACAATGCTAGTAATCTTAAGTACATTATATATAATGGTGGAATCTACCATAAGGAAATCTACATACATGTATACTCCAAGATGTTATTATTAATGTGGATCATAAGGAGAGATCTTTTCTTATTCCCTACTATGCAGTCATCCCTAGCTATGATCAAAATTGCAACACCAGCTGCATCCTCCTCAATGAATCAATATTCAACCACCTCCGCCAGTGGGCTCTTGCAAAGAAACTATTATAGTTGATTATTTATTCGTTTAGAATTTGTTGTATCATAAATATCTACATCTTTGGATTTTTGGGTCAGTATAGAATGACCTACTCTCTAAGACCTATAATTTTTTTTATCATGGATTTTATATTATGAATGTTAACAATGTTGATGGTGGTGATAACTACGCTTCAATTGTAGGAAATTTGTACATGGATTATCATTGACAATCTTCCCAAGATAGTATTCACTAGAGGCAATATAAACACAATATTCCCATTCATTGAACAAGCAACCACCATTTAATGCCTAGAAGACTCGAAATTAATCCCTCCACAAAAACTAAAGACCCCTTCCTTCCCTATTCTCCATGTCCTCTGAAGGGATCCCCACCCTTCTAGTTATATTTTGTTCTTCCACTATTAATCTTCCATGAGTACATAACTATTTTGATTACTTCCTCCTTATTTAAAGACCATTCCCATAGTCCCTAAAGTTTTAGATAAATTATAGAAGGTTAAGTTGAGATGACACATAATAATGTCAAAATGGATTTCAACAAAAATTATGCTAGAAAAAGGATTATGACATGTATAATTCATGTGATGTAGAAATATGCGACAGTGGATAGACAATACACAAATACTTCTTCTATGCAGAAGAAGTATTCTATAAGTTTTTTAATTACATTGAGTTTTAAAAAGTAGCTACTTCATGATGTATCAATTATTTCAACCAATTTAAAATTTGGGTGCACTATTACAAACTTCCTTTTAATATTTTTTAATTAAAATAAGATTGAAGTGCCAAAGATAAGATGATGATTTGCATCTAGAGTGAATCATTTTTTTTTGTGAGTATTTGGTACTCTATTTGCAATTTTCCTTCCTTATTATTTCTATGATAAGATTTCCCCTGATATATGGTCTCAACATTTATTGATACAACAACCACAAAAAGAGGGCGCATATATCATTTTTTAGTTCAATAGCAACAGTTTAGTTCAAGATTGCATTATATTAATCAACTATTCTTATTTTTTATCATTTGGGCATTACAAGAGAGTGTCCACATGGTGCCTAATCCATATGAAAATTTCTTTGTAGAAGAGATAAATTTTATACTATGGAGGAGATAAAAGAGGTTAGAATGATTGAAATCAAATGCTAAAACAATTTTTTGTATTAGTGTAATCTCTTTTACTATAATACTCCAATATTATTTCTCACAATATTGATAATGAATTTGGTGGAAGCGTAGTCACTTTTCACGATTGGAGGTCTATGGGTATTATTGAATTTCTTCAATAGGAGTTTTGGTGCATCACCAAATATTGTATGTTAATTTTTCCCAACAAAGGTAGGTGGAGCATGCTTGGGAATCTGTTCACTAACAATGTTCCTTTGCATTACAATTTTAATATTGTACCTCCTTAGACACAATAATATTTTTGAAGCTTTAGCAATTTTTGAGCTCTTTGCTTTCAAGAATCTGGTATTTTGTCTTTTCAAAATTTTTAACATTCCAAACACTAAAATAATTCATAGGGAAAGTACCATAGAGTTTTCTTTTGCAATGAAACTTGGTATATATAAAGAGGATGTGTGAGAGCATAAATAAGTTATATTTATATTTGATGATTATTGCATTTCTAACAGACGACTATATAAAGCCATTATTATAGTACATAAATTAATGTAAAACTCTAAAATTCTCCGCTCATTACATTAATCTGAGCAAGAGTTAAAGTTGCAAGGGTTTTAACCCAACCCTCTAGAGACTTTTATGAAGCATAATCACCAATTATACTCTCTCAATCCAGAAACACCAAATGGACTACACCAGTGGATCTCCTAAACACACTCTCTCAAGAAACACAAAATTGTCTCTATCAATGGATCTCATCACTGCAAAACATGAAGTCATCTACACAACACAAGTGTTCCCAGATCCCCTACACAATGTGACACATTTCCTTTAAAATTAGACATCTCCTCTGAATGTGTCTAATACTTCTTCCAGTTTTTCACATGAGACGCCTTTCCTATGAAATTCCACATCTCCTCTAAATGTGTCTAATGCCTCCTGAAGTGTTGTGGAAAAAATCATCACTAATATGCATGCACATGATCTATGGCTTTCCCTTGAAAGTCCACATCTCCTTTGAGTATCTCTAACACCTCCTCAAGTTCTCAAAAAATCACCAACCAAATGTTTCTCCTCTTCACTCCTTGGAAGGACAATCATGCTACCAAGCCCCCTCTTCTCTTTAGGGACACAAATATCTTCATCCTCATTTTTCTTTAGGGATGAATCTCCTAAGCCCTATATTTTTAGTGAAAAAATAGGTTTCTTATCATGCAATGAATCATCTCTAATTGAGAAGATAGCTCAATATGATAGGTGCCCTCCTACCTCTGTTTCCTACAACCTCCTCCACAAAGTTATCAAATCGCATCTTCATTATCAGTACAAGCTTTAATATTCTAGAACTATTGAAGATACTCAACTTTATGCTTGTTCAATAGTAAATCATAAACAATACTTTCTATATTTCTATTTATTCTATATTCTTCCAAGTAGTTTCTAATAACAACTTGGAGATCTCCAACCATTTCTATAAAATTTGGAGACTGATAAATTTCTGGTTTAGAAGATTCCTCTTTTAAAACTAATACAAAAGTAATGAAAATCTTATTAGGATATATAGTAAATATAATTATCATAATTAAAGTTCCCTCACCCTTAGATATTGTGATTGAAAAAGTAATTATACAATCCTCCTTGACTTATTTTGGATTATCTACAATTGAAGCTTTTCCCAAATTAATCTTTATAATTTCAAAATTTGTGTCTTCTTTGACATCTTTTTATGGTGATAAAATTCATTGCTCTCCTTGCTTGTTAGTAATATTGAATAGAATATCCTTCCGATGAACCTCAACTTGGATGGGTAAACTATTGTTGATTTCAAATGTTATCTTAGACTATAAAGAGCATTGGAGTTTGGTGTAGGCTAGAAAATTGTGGAGACAAAGCTTCCCATCCTTATTATCATTTTAGCCATAGGATCTTCTAATATAAAAAAAATATAATAACCTTGGTTTCAAAAAAATCAAAGACAATATTTACACATGTGATTCCTCTTGGAACAATTTATAGACTATATAAACCATGAAATGTTTAAAAGAAGAGACCTAACATTATAAATACTTACAAATTTTTTCGCATGTTCCCCTTGAGGCAATGATCATTTCTTCAATGAGACCACCCATGTTCGACACATTGAAACCATCTACTTTAAAATATTTCAACACCAAATAAAATTATTTAGGCCCCATATAATTAGCTTGAAAAACAACACAAGAAAATGATCTATAACTGAATATCAGGTATGGGAGAAAAAACTCAAGATTGCTACTAAGACTAAGATTTAAAAAGGCTGCTCCTTACACTTTACCAACTAGTCTCCGCTAGGAACAAGTATAGAAGATAATGTGGCTTAGTTTCTATTTTGGTAATGATTCACAGTGACCATTCTCACTCATATTCTTCTCTCTTCTACCCAATGATGGCTCCAATCACCTACATTTGTATGGGAGACTAAAATAATGATTTAAAAATATTTTTGATTTCTTAGAAGATTATGCCAACAATAACTACACATTTCAGAAGGTTACACCATCAATAACTACCATATAAACTATCTAGCTATTATCAATAGTATATTTTGTAGCCTAACATCTATAACAGTACATCGTGTGCAGCTATGATACCAAAAAGGAAAGTATAAAGAAAGATTGAATTTTGTTTGATGATTATTAAATTTCTAAGAGATGGCTATAGAAAGCCATTATTCTAGTATAAAAATTAATTATGGGAATATAACTTCCCAACTAAAATTAAAATAGCTATATATTTATTAGTTAAACTAAAGGATAACCTAAATTAATGTAAAACTCTAATAATGTGAACTAAAAAAGAATTGACAAGAGGATGGAGGAAATTGAGGTAGGAGGTTCTCTATCACTATGAGATATCTTCTCACCAAGGGATGATTCATTTCAGGAGAAGGAACCTATTTGTTCTCTTGAAAATTTGGGGCTTGGAAAATTTGTCCATGAAGAAAAGAGGGGACTTCATATATTTGTGTCCCTAAAGAGAAGGGGGAGCTTGACATCATAATTTCCCCTTCAAGGAGTGATGGGGGAAGGATTTTGTTGGTGATATGTAGAGAAATTTAGGAGGCATTAGGAACACTTGGAGAACATGTGGACTTTTGGAGGAAAGGATTCTCGTGTGTAGGAATATAGGTGGTGATTTGTGTAGAAGAGGAGAAGTTATTTCCAAATCACTTGAGGAGGCATTAAAAGAATTCAAAGGAGATGTGGACTTTTGGAAGAAAGAGATCTCATATGAAGTATGTTAGCACCCTAAAATAATTTCATGGCTCCTGGTCTTTTCTCCTAGTCCCTGCAGTATTTTTCATATCTTCTGGCTAGAAACCCTAAGCAAAATATTCAAAAAACTAGTCATTGCTTTGAAAAACCCTAGTGTGCCCTGGCTCTGTTCTATTTTAATGTTACTTTTTCAAGTCACTAAAGTCCTAAAATACCCATGTGCAAAAGGTTGTGACCCGTTGTTCTATTTAAGTAGTTTGTTGCATGATTGCATAGACCATTTTCATGCTATGTGATCATGCGACTAAGGTTTGATGTCAACCCCCTTTGATTCATTTCCCTAAGTCTCCTGCAATAATTTTCCCTAAGTTCCACCCTTTAAAATTGTGTGGCTATCATTGTTTCACAAGACTGATGTTTGTCAGAATTTTTGATAGGTGATATAGCAAAGAAGTGCCATTTGTCCCAGTGGGCCCGACATCTAAGTCCAAGATTCATGATCTACAGTGGGCGTATGATCTCATGGAATTTTCTTCCCCCATGAGATCACGCACTGGCCATCAGACCCTCCATCATGTTCATACTGACTAGAGTGGGTCCACTGCTAGCTATGCTGAGATGGCATCCTCTCATTGGTTAACATGGATGGTGAGTTGGCTACTTGTTAGGTGGGCCTGATATCTTTTGGCTCTATGATTGGTTAAAGTTTGAGCAAGATCTACGATCATCGTTATACTATTGATGAAAGATGCATGGGTTTTAATGTAGTGGTATAGTGACAACCATCTGATCTCCTAAAGGATTAAACTGTGGGTCCAAGGTGACATGTATGCACAAATGGCAAGCTATGATTGGTACATGTATTAATACACTAGCAGTTATCAGTGGGACCTAGTTTCTGAGTTTGTTAAAGGATCCTAACTTTGTCATAAAATCAACGATGGGTGGATGATCTTATGGCATGTGTCAGAGGTTTAAGATCATGCGACAATTATCGATTCTACCTTTTTAGAGGAGATAAAGTATAGGGGGTCCACATGTTAGGTGTGCTAATTTGGTGGTATCTGATTGGTCCATGGGTGAATGACTGGATATCCTATCAGTGGGGCCTGCAGTGAAGGCTTTTCAATCTACGATCGACACATAATCTCAAGAAATATTGCTACCCCATGAGACCATGCACCATTCATTGATTTCAAATCTTTCTTGGACATGTCAGTGGGACCTGGTTGCTAGCATATCTATCAATGAGACCTGACATCTGCAGAAGATCTATGGTGTCATGTGATCACATGGAATATTTTCAGGCCATGCGATTACATGACGACCGTTCAATTTAAGGTTTATACATTATGAGACCTGTGTCAAATGTAGTGGATTGGCCATGTTCTCATTGGTCTAGGTCTGCTGAGGTCGACTTGTTAGTGGGGCCATTAGTTTGTAAAGAGGTTAAAATGTTGCATGATCTCTTGATTGTCATTACACCACAAGGGTAAGTTGCACAATGGATAAGTCAGTGGTGTAGCGATAGTCGTCAATCTTCACTAAAAGGGGAAGCTTTGCGGTGGGTCCTGGGTACTTCATGGCACTAAGTTTCTCACTTTTGATTGGTCATTGGTATGGTGAGGTGGCATTTGAGTTGTCGAGGGGTCTCATGAGCATTTTTAAAAGTTATTATGAGCCACTTGATGTGTCAGGAAGATGCTAGGATCGACAGTCACATTTTAAACTCAGTTTGGGTGATTGTTGAAATTCAAATTTGAATTTCTTAAGACATTTCTAGCAATAGAAAGGACTGGTTTTAATTGCTTTTGACTGGATTTGATTTGTTTGGTAGCGCCACTGGTTGCAGTATCATCCAGGGTGCCATGATCACTTGCAGCGGGGTTTGTACCATGTGGGGGTGGATAATTTTGGTGGCTCAAGGTGTTTTGTAGGTCTGATCAGATTGGTTTATATCATGAAATTTATGATTTTCCTATACTTCTCAGAGATTTTTCTCATTCATGAAGATCATCCTTGGATTTGACAAACCTGTACTTAGTTTTCCCTCTAAGAATTTTGATTTTCTATTGTAATTAGGGTTGGTGTAGTTGTTGAAACCCTAACCCTAGTTGTCTGAAGCTTGTTGCATCCTAAATTCTTTTGGGATTCCAAGGTAGCTAGTGGTATATATAGATGTATTCTTGACCGAGTGAGGGTTCTGAAATCCTGGTTCCTAAGGGTTCCTTTTCAGTTCCATGAAGGGTCCTTTTCCTATAGATTTTCTCTACTTCTTTGCATATAGGGTGTTCTTTCTTTCTTTGTTGGTTTAGAGAATATAATATATTTGTAATTGATTTGTCTTATTTATGAGGATTCAGTATATTCTTACTATTACCAAACTATCTCCATTTGAATTCTAAATTCATTAATCATACATCAAGCATGTTTGATTTTTTTGTTTGCATTTCCCATGTGTTTGTGAGTGGAGTTGTCTTCATAAAGATAACTAGTTTAGGATTAGTTTTGATATATGTATGAGCTGAGGTGTCAAAGATATGTCATGCTTGTCTTCCAGTGGATGTTGGTTAATGTGTTATCTGTTTATAGGTCTCTTCTAAGGGGAGGGTTAAAAGCCTTTGGATGGGTAACAACATACTTGAATACACAGGTTGGTTGTTAAAGTGAGGTTTGGTCATGATGTGTGATTGATGTTAGGTATCAACACATTGAGTATTTTGTCTTCTTGTTTAATAGCTATCTATTGCAATAGGGTATTTGACTTTGGGGCACATTGGATAAGGCACTAGTCTATGAGGGACTTAGGGTATCTCAAGGGTCCTTTCAACCCATCTTTAAATAATTTCCATTCAGTTCCACCCTTTCCCTTTCATGTTGTTAGGATAGGTCTCTATTTTTCATACTCATTCTATGCAAGTAGGGCTATTGCATGAGATTTGTGATTCTATTGGGGTACAAGATACCTACAAGGGTTTGAGAACCATTCCACAGTTAGTTACCTGTAGGCCTATAGTGTGATTCAAGTTGCATGTGTGTGTAGATGAGGTATACCCACCTGAGTGATGTGGAGCTCAAAGTGTAGAAGGATCTCTCTTTGATCCTTGTCAGTTGGCCTTTTTCCTTGTCAGATTTGGAGTGTTGAGTGAATGTGACACTAGCCTAGTCAATCCTAATGTCAATCTAACCTTTGGGGAAAAGGAACACCAACAAGATGGTGACTCTACTAGGGATGAAGTAAAAGACAACAAGCTTTCCTGCTTGGCTGGATCATCCTAGAGTCTTGATTTAATGAATAGAGTCAGATAAACAAACAAGCATTTGCTAAATCTTCTCACTACGTGTTGAGTGGTGGCTTTGATTTCTCTATTTGATCAGTGCATCTTATGATAAATAGTGTGTACTTACTTGGTGGAGTTTTGTGTTGATTGGAAAAAGAAATAAGAAAAAGTACAAAATTTTTCCTGTTCAAGGAGGTGGCGACTCTCCACAGCAAAGAATCTGATGGAGCTTCAAGGTGAGCTCTAGATCTACCCTACCTTCTAGTCAACAAAGTCTTCTACTACCAAACTCTCAGGTACTTTTCAAGGTCTAGATGTTTCCTTGTTATGTGATCAAGCACTAAGAAAAGGATAAGGTGTGAGTAGAGGTTTTCATACTTCAAGTTTTCAGTTGCATCTCTGCAAAATTGTATGGAAGTATTGCATTAAGTTTGATGGGTAAGCTTGATGGGGAGCTGTCTTTCCTTGAGCAAGGAATCCTTAGGGATTACATGTCATTGATGAGATTGAAAGTAGGATGCAGAAAGGATCTATCCATATCTCTTTTCTATGATAGATTTTGGGATGTATATAATGAGCTTCCTGATGATGTTGAGTTTTCAGAATCTGAGTTCATTGGTTTATTCTTGGATCTTTGTTTTCATGAGTCAACCAGTTGGTTAGATGCATTATGGGAAGAGTATTATATATGTGTTAGAGATTGAATACTTAGTGATGATAGCCTTGGGCTTGAGGATGCACTTGGGGTTATGTCCTTAAAAGTTGAGAACTGGTAGTTAATGGGGGATAAGAGATTGAGAAGACTGGTGGTTCCTTATGTTGATCACGAGAATGAAAATGTTTCTGATGTTGAGTCTCATTATGTAGAAAGTGTTGACTATGAAGTTGATGTTGAGTTCAGTGCATATGAGAATGCTGAAGATGAATCTAAGGATGGCAATATTTCCTTTTTGTCTGTAGATTTTTCTTCTTTGCAATATTAGGATTTTTTCTCCTTGTCCCGCTTTGATGATATTTTGTGTAAAGGGCAGAATATCGAATATGATGCAGATGATGATTCCTGCATAGATTGCTTCGTACAAGATGATCTAAGGCTAGAGATATCTATCCTTGTTTCAAGAAAGGAAAATGTTTGTAATAGGGGTGAAGCTGAGGAAGATGAAAGTATGGCCCAAAGTCCATTGAGCAATGAAAGGATTTCAACACCTTTGGATGAGGAGTTCTAGAGGTATGCTCCTACTGTGGATTTTGATTCATAGCTCCCCTATGATTTATCTTTTGACACTGATAATGAGGCCAGTGTTCAAAGTGACCCTGAGGACCCATGTGTGCCAAAGATCCCCTCTTGTGGTGACTCTATAGAAGAAGAAGTTGAAGGTCATGACAGTGTGTTGTCCTGTCATAAGAATTCTATTGATGAACAAGTTTCTTGTTCAAACCCTTCTCCTTCTTTTGATAAATATGATAGTGATGGTGATAGTGTTGAGGACCTAGTTTTCAATAGTTGGGGAAAAATTTCTTTTGGTGAAGATGATGATGCAGATTAGTTGTTCCCCTGTCACAAAATTTTTGATGTAGACCTTCACTTGGTTCATGGTTTAGTTCATGAAGACATTAGGGAGGAACCAAGCTGCTCAGTGGCTAAGGTAATATGTGAAGGTGAATCTAAGGATCCAAGTCCTTATCAATCAAGTGATTTTTCAATAATGCATGATGCTCAATATGTTTTATTTTCTAATGCATTACTAGATGATATTTTCTCTCCCAGTCATCAAGAAGAAGTAAGTGATGTTCCTTACTTCTTGGAGTATGAATATGATTGTAATGGTTATGACTAGAAGAATAGGGGCAGTGATCAGTACAGTTTTGTTTTTCAGCCCATGAATTATCACATGTGTTGGTAGAAGGATGGTCATGAAATTTGTAGCTATTTGGTCACATTTGTAGATGAAAAATAGATTTTTGATTCAGGAGGGTCACTAGTTTTCTTTTGGTGGCCTGGAGCTACCAAATAAAATTGTAAAATCTTGTAAATCTTTGTAAATATTTCCCTTTCTTGTTGTGTGTTTCTTTCCGTGGTTCAGTTGCCAGTTTTTTAGGTCCCTCTATTTTTTCCCTATAGGTGGTCTGCTTCTCCCAGAGATCTGAAGACTTTCTGTGCCTGTAGGAGGCATACATCCCCAACTAGAGCCACTGTTAGCACCCTAAAAAAATTTCATGGCTCCTGGTCTTTTCCCTTGGTCCCTGTAGTATTTTTCATATCTTTTGGCTAGAAACCCTAGGCAAAATATTCAAAAAACTAGCCATTGCTTTGAAAAACCCTAGTGTTCCCTGACTCTATTCTATTTTAATGTTACATTTTCAAGCCACTAAAGTCCTAAAATACCCATGTGCAAAAGGTTGTGACCCCTTTCTCTATTTAAGTACTTTGTCACATGATCGCATAGACCATTTTCATGCTATGCGATCATGTGACTAAGGTTTGATGTCAGCCCCCTTTGATTCATTTCCCTAAGTCTCCCATAGTAATTTTTCCTAAGTTCTACCCTTTAAAATTGTGTGGCTGTTATTGTTTTGCAAGACTACTGTTTATTAGAATTTCTAATAGGTGGTATAGTGACAAAGCTCCATCTGTCCCGACAGGCCCAGCAGCTAAGTCCAGGATTCATGATTTATGGTGGGTGTATGATCTCATCGAATCTTCTTCCACCATGAGATCACACATCAGTCATCAGATCCTCCATCATGTTCATACCGACTAGAGTGGATCCACTTCTAGCTATGTTGAGATGGTGTCCTCTCATTGGTTAACATGGATGATGAGTTGGCTACTTGTCAGGTGGGCCCGATATCTTCTGGCTCTGTGACTGGTTAAAGTTCAAGAAAGATCTACGATCATCATTATACCATTGATGAAAGATGCATGGGTTTTAACGGAGCAGTATAGCGACAACTGTCCGATCTCCTGAAGGATTAAACTATGGGTCCAAGGTGACACGTATGCACAAATGGAAAGCTTTGATTGGTACATGTATTAATACAGTGACAGTTTTCAATGGGACCTAGTTTTTGAGTTTGTAAGAGGGTCCTGACATTGTCAGAAAATCAATGATGGGCGTATGATCTTATGGGATGTGTCAAAGGTTTAAGATCATGTGACAATCATCAATTCTACCTTTTCAGAGGGGATAAAGTGCAACAAGTCCACATGCTAGGTGTGCTAATTTGGTAGTATCTGATTGGTCCATAGGTGAATGACTGGATATCCTATAAGTGGGGCCTGCAATGAAGGCTTTTCAATCTACGGTCAGCGCATAATCTCAAGGAATATTCCTACCCCATGAGGTCATGCACCATCTGTTGATTTTGAATCTTTCTTGGATGTGACAGTGGGACCTAGTTGCCAGCATATCTGTTAGTGGGACTTGACATCTGCAAAAGATCTACGGGTGTCATGTGATCACATGGAATCTTTTCAGGCCATGCGATCATGTGACGACCATTCGATTTAAGGTTTATACTTTGTGAGACTTGTGTCAGATGTAGCAGATTCGACATGTTCTCATTGGTCCAAGTGTACTAAGGTGGATTTGTTAGTGGGGCCATAGGTTTGTAAATAAGTTAAAATGTCGCATGATCTCTTGGCTGTCATTACACTGCAAGGGTAAGTTACACCATGGATAAGTCAGTGGTGTAGCGACAGTCGTCGATCTTCACTAAAAGGGGAAGCTTTGCGGTGGGTCCTAGGTACTTCATGGTGCTGAGTTGCTCACTTTTAATTGGTCGTTGGTATGGTAAGGTGGTGGTTGATTTGTTGGGGGGTCTTGCGAACATTTTTAGAAGTTATTATGAGCTGCTTGATTTGCTAGGATGATGCTAGGATCGATGGTCGTATTTTAAACTCATTCTGGGTGACCATTGAAATTCAAATTTGAATTTCCCAAGACATTTCCAGTGATAGAAAGGACTAGTTTTAATTGCTTTTGAGGCCAGATTTGATTTGTTTGGTGGCACCGGTGGTTGCAGTGTGGTCCAGGGTGCCATGATCACTTGTAGGGGGGTTTGTACCATGTGGGGCTGGATAATTTTGGTGGCTCAAGGTGTTTTGTAGGTCTAATCAGATTGGTTTATATGGTGAAATTTATGATTTTCCTATGGTTCTCAGAGATTTTTCTGATTCATGTAGATCATCCTTGGATTTAACAAACGTGTACTTGGTTTTCCCTCTGAGAATTTTAATTTTCTATTGTAATTAGGGTTGGTGTAGTTGTTGAAATCCTAACCCTAGCTGTCTGAAGCTTGTTACATCCTAAATTCTTTTGGGATTCCAAGGCAACTAGTGGTATATATGGATGTATTCTTGACTGAGTGAGGGTTCTGAAATCCTGGTTCCTAAGGGTTCCTTTTTTATTCCATGAAGGGTCCTTTTCCTATAGATTTTCTCTACTTCTTTGCATATAGGGTGTTCTTTCTTTCTTTGTTGATTTAGAGAATATAATACATTTTGTGATTGATTTGTCTTATGTATGAGGATTTAGTATATTCTTACTATTACCAAACTATCTCCATTTGAATTTTGAATTCATTAATCATACATCAAGGGTGTTTGATTTTTCTGTTTGCATTTCCCATGTGTTTGCAAGTGGATTTATCTTCGCAGAGACAACTGGTTTAGGATTAGTTTTGATGTATGTAAGAGCTAAGTTGTCAAAGATATGTCATGCTTGTCTTCTAATGGATGTTGATTAATGTGTTATCTATTTATAGGTCTCTTCTAAGGGGAGGGTTAAAAGCCCTTGGATGGGTAACAACATACTTGAATACACAGGTGGGTTGTTAAAGTGAGGTTTGGTCATGGTGTGTGATTGCTATTAGGCATCAACACATTGAGTATTTTGTCTTCTTGTTTCATAGCTATCTATTACAATAGGGTATTTGACTCTGGGGCCCATTGGATAAGGCATTGGTCTATAAGGGACATAGGGTATCTCAGGGGTCCTTTCAACCCATCTTTAAATCATTTCCATTCACTTCCACCCTTTCCCTTTCATGGTGGTAGGATGGGTCTCTAGTTTTCATACTCATTCTATGAAAGTATGGCTATTGGATGACATTTGTGATTCTATTGGGGTACATGATACCTACAAGGGTTTTAGAACCATTCCAGAGTCAGTTACCTACAGGCCTATATTGTGATTCAAGTTGTATGTGTGTGTAGATGAGGTATACCTGCCTGAGTGATGTGGAGCTCAAAGTGTAGAAGGATCTCTCTTTGATCCTTGTCAGTTGACCTCTTTCCTTGTCAGATTTGGTGTGTTGAGTGAATGTGACACCAGCCCAGTCAATCCTAATGTCAATCTGACCTTTGGGGAAAAGGAACACCAACAAAGTACTTGAGGAGGCACTGCACACACTTGAAGGAGATGTGGAATTTTGGAGGAAATGTTTCTCATTGTGCATGGAAGGTGGGAAAAGTCATGTTGTGTAGATGGTTTTAGGTTCTATAATTAGGAGATCCATTGATGTAGGTAATTGGGTGTCTCTTAGATAGTCACTTGGAAGTTAGGAGATCCATTGTTAGGGATAGTTTGGTGTCTCTTGAGAGAGCAAGGATGATTGGTGAAGGAACTTCATCAAAGTTTTTAGAAGGGTTGGGTTCAAAACCCTTGCAAATTCCACTCTTATTTGAATTAACATAATAATAGGGAGAATGTTGGATTATTACATTAATTAGGTTAATTTGTAGATTTAAACTACATAAAATACATTAGATAAATAATTAGGTACTGAGAATTTATTCCTATAAATAGTTTTTTTGAGGGAGAATAAGATTTATAAAATAACCATAATATCATTGTAATGAAAGATCATTTGAATGTATGCAATTGAAATCTAAATATATCTTATTTTATATTAATTCATTTATGATATTTTTTTCATGCCCTCATTTACAAAGAGTTTTACATTATTACCATAACTAAAAACTGGAATATAACTCTCAGATTTGTACATACGTGGAAGAGACTACCTACCTTTCATTTGGAAAATGTTATAATTGACTACAAGAAATTAGAGACTACTTTTATATCCAAATTGACTCTTATTACATATGTGTCCAAGGAATCTTCCATTACATTAAAAATTGTGACTAATAGTTACTTGAGTTTCATTTCATAATCACTAATAGGGAGGAAAGATTTTATCATGAAAGAAAAGACAAAAGAAATCAACAATGTGCCATTTAATAGAAATATGTAGACACTCACTTTTCCCATGAAACCTCTAATAATACAGATGAAAAATATTGCCTTTCATTTTTCTAATGTCATAAAAAAAAAGTAGTCAAAATATGTGAAAAGAGATAAATGAACACTTTTTAACCCTAATAACATGATCTTCAATCCACTTACTGGCACTAAATTTGCAAGATTTAACCATTTAAATAAATAATTATAAATGTATATCACTAGAATGACAACTTGTGTGTAAATGATGTGGGAAACATAAATTGTGGAAATTTCAAGGCATGCAAAATCATACGTGATTACTCAAAATCAAGAGAGAAATCATCCAGAGAATGATGAGGAAAGACAATGAAATATATTTACTTGAAGCAACTAGAAAACCCAATTACAAAATGCAATAGTAGAGAAAAAGGGTATGGGGAAAATGGGTGGCAGAGATTAGGGATCCAAAGAAAGAAGCTCTAGTGTGGCTTAGCACTTTAGAAAGTACAAAAGTAAAAAAAAAATTCTATGATGATGTGGCTTCAAAATTAAGAGAAACAAAATCCAAACTCAATTCCCCCGAAAGAGTCTCCCTCAACCTCACCGACCTAACCATTAAAAATATTAAATTTGGTATGAAATAAAATGATGAAAATACAATCATTGTCCACAGTTCCCAATCTCAAAATGAAAATTCCACATTGAGAGATTCCCCATTTCCATCTCCTCTCCTCACCAAATATCAGTAGAGGTGGAAAGTCCTAGTGCTTTAGCACATGGCACAACTTATTTTAACTTTCATTGTCCCTTTAGTTCCCAATGCTTATCTTACCTTTTAGAGATTTTTTAGAATACCTAACTCCACCAAAATCCATAAACTGATGTGCAACAAGATCCTAGCTATTTTCCTCATGATTTTAATTTTCTACAATCCTATCAACACCAACCAAAGTACTTTCCTCTTTCCTCTACTAATAGAAAGAAAAGTATTGATCAAGGACAATTTATTAGGACCCAAAATTTTAGTTCATTAATGTATTCATATTCCAATTTCTCGATCTACAATAATAATTCTAGTTTGCACCGTTTTGTTTTGTCAACTAACTCTTGTTGAAAAATAGAGACAAAGAAAGAACAACAAAATAGATAGTGAAACAATTGTAAGCACATAACAAAAATAAGAAAAACTCATATTTATCAAACTAAAATATTTTATTAATGCTAAGTTTCATATAGAGATTCCAATTCTCTCTCCTTCAAAAATAACATATATGTCTCAAAAATGAATTATACATTATCCTCTCTCTTTTTTAAAACATAGTATATCTCTCATAAAAAAATCAGCAAAGTGAATTTTTTAAAACTCCCTAAAATGAACCATCTAGATGCATCATAGAAGAAACAAGAAAGTATAGTAGAGAGGAAGAAATAAATGTTGTAGTTGAAGTGGTTTAATTACAACAGCTGGGAAGATTAAATGTCCCAGCTGTATATCTTCATCAACCAACACTCCCCTTTAATCTTTACTACTATGTATGTCTGCAATACCAATTCCTTCTTGGAGATGCTCAAAACATTCTTTGCAGTCAATTTTTTTAATACATCTGCTAGTTCTTCTTTGGACCTGCACAACTCAAGAAAAATATCACCATTATTCACTAATTCTCGAATATAATTAAATCTTATATCAATATGTTTACTATATTTATGAAAGACATAATTTTTAGATAAATCAGTTGCTGAATTATTATTAGAATATATTTTTGTAGATTATTCTTGTGGATGCTACAATATAAAAGTACTCTTCTCAACCACATTTCTTGGTAATATGTAGATGTAGCTACTACATATTCTGATTCACCTTATGAGAGTGTCACAATTGATTATTTCTTTGATGTCGAAGAGATATTACCAAATCCTATGTAAAATATATATCATGGAGTTACTAGTACAATTGACACCTATTTTTGACAAACAATTGGTCAAATTTTCTACCAATATTGGTCGAATAATTGACCAATGGTTTGGTCACTATTTTTTGAGTCGAATGTTCGACATATTGTTGTTAACATAGAAAGTTCACGAATCTTGGTCGAAATTCACATCTGCTATTAGGAATTCATTAGGTCAAACTATCGACCAAAGTAGGTTGAAATCTTTAGACCTTTTGACCTTACTTGGTCAAAAACTTTAGACCGTCTGACCAGGATGCCAAACCCAAGATGGTGAATTTCGTCAAAAATTAGTCGAAAGTTAGACCAATATTTTTGAGTGTTTCAACCAAAGGTCATTGAAAGTTTGACTAATAATGGAATGTTTAAAAAAACAAATGAAGATAAATATCCAAAGTAATCACCAACGACATCCTACTTGGTGATTAGTCTAGACATTTTATCTTTAGGTGTTACTTTACATTAATATATCATTGTGTATTTTTGTATGTTACTTTACTATTTTTTTTAATGATAATTGGTAGTTTTATTAATCGTAACGGGTTAGAACCTAGCCCAAACCAGGGATATCTACATTTAGGAGAGCTATCTCTGCAAATATTTAGTAAACCCAAATCAATCACAAAAGCTTCAGAAGAAAGAAAGCACCTCAGCAGTTTTCTCTAAACTCCACCCTTTTTCTGAGAACAAGGGATCATGTCAAAAGATTTCTTTTCATTTTTCCTTTTTCTCCCTTTTATAGTTTCCCACCCATCCTCCAATTTGGCTACCTCTTTTTTCCAATCTTTGAGATTATCCCCTGAAATAAAAACCACACCCAAGCCAAACTTCCCATGTTGATGCAAATGATCATCTAATCACTTATCCACCTTGTATCAACACCCAACAAGTCCTTTCTTTTCTCTACCCTCTAGTGTGGCTGCTACCTTTCTAAAACTTTTCCCATCATCCAAACCATCCACCAGGATGCAACCTTGGACATAATTTGTCCAATTTGTATAGTAAGTCTAATTTAATTTTCTGTGGACTAAGACCTTAAATTATTAAGCTTCTCTTTGTTTTGAGAATAGTTTAACATTCTCTAGTTAATAGGGCCAACCATGTGAAGGTGGAAGCTCATCTAGCCCATCCTAGGAGCCTCTTATGACCCTTTATGACATTTTAAGACCTCTAAGATGTATTCTTAGGGATCGTAAAGGGTTGTAAAGGGTCATAAGGGGCCCTAGGACACAACAGCTAAGAAACATGAATGTAGGCATCATGATCATAATTTATTGGAGACAATGTAATTGAGTGGTATACCCAGATGATGAAAAGAAACTACTACTCCTTCGGTTCCAAGTTGACACTAGGGGATCCAAAAACCATAGATAAGGAATAAATTTAGAGAGTAGAGGAGGCCATAATGACCAAAATAATATAGGAAAATCCTTAAGTTAAATGAGGCAACTGCAAACATTTTAATATATTTTCATTATTAAATAATGAAATTTGCATATACTAGTGTTCTAAGCCCCCTCATTACATGATTTATTATTGTAAGCCCCCTATGACCTATGAGTCTATAAAATGAAACTACAACTTACTGGGATTGAGACAAATCTTATAAAACAACAACATCTAAGAAGGATCGCTTGCCAACATCTACTAAATACATCTATTAGAGGACCTTGTATTCATGAGAAGATGTTGGCAAGTGATCCTTCTTAGCTATGATTATTTTATAAGGTTTGTCTCAATCCCAATAGGTTGTAGTTTCATTTTCTAGATGTGCAAGTTAGAGGGAGCTTACAATAATAAATCATGTAATGAGGGGGCTTAGAACACTAGTATATGCAAATTTCATTTTTTAATAATAAAAATCTATTATAATATTTGCAGTTGCCTTATTTAACTTGAGGTTTGACTTGTATTATTTTGTTCATTATGGCCCTCCTCCACTCTCTAAATTTATTCCTTATCGATGTTCGTTGCATCCCACAGTGTAAACTTGGAACTGGAGGAGTAGAAGTTGCTTTGCATCATCTAGGTATACAACTCAATTATGTTGTCTCCAAAAAAATGTGACCATGATGCCTACATTTATGTTTCTCAGCTATTGTGATATCTACATTTATGTTTCTCAACTGTTTTGTTTATGTGCATGTTTTTTATATGTTTGGGAAGATATCTTTCTAGCCTGGGCCTGGATCCTTTGGCAATTAGCTTCATAATAGTGAAGTAGATGATAGATGAGAAATTAGCTTCCTAAGAAAAATCCCATAAATGCACTATATGTACCCCAATTCTTGTGCCCTTTGTGCATACCCAAAGGATATATTTGAAACAACAAGGGTAAGGCTAAATTTACCCTTGTTTCAAATATATCATTTAGGTACACGTAGAGGGCACATGAATTGAGGTATGCACAGTTCATTTATGAGATTTTTCTTGGGAAGCTAATTGCTCAACTCTCATATGCTTCACTTATTATCAAGCTAATTGTCGAAGGATCCAAGCCTAGGCTAGAAATATGTCTTCCCATTTTGTTTGAGCCATATTTCTTGTTCTTGTCAAACTTCCTTGGTATGGTAGGCTTGCTCTCTACAGTACTCTTCTTCAATCTGTGTTCGATGATAAGCATATTCTTCTTCTTCCTAATTGAAGCCAGAGCTTCCTTTTCATCAGGATTCAACTCCACTTCCCCCATCTCATTAGCCTCATTACCCTAAGCTACCATCCTAAGCCCTTCTTCCCTCTCCAATTCTTCAAGCCTCTACAAGATATCCAGATCAATAAAGTTAGCAACATTGTGTCCATCCATGATCTCAGGAATATCATCTTCTTTCCACTCTTCATTTTCCAAAATATACCACTTCTTCAAGCTTGTAGAGTAAATTCCAGCCCCACCATTTTCATTCTCAATATCCTTCTCTAGCTTCATGGCCTCCATGGTAGCACATGCTCTGGTATCCAAAAAATCTTGAGGAATACAAGGGGCCTCTCTTTCCCATCTCATAGCTTGGGCATTGCAACATGAATCCTATTGAGACTACTACTGATCTTCTTCGACTTCATCTTAATTTCCACTCTCTACTCCAACAACCTCTCACATGTCGCATTCTTCACTGCAATCACCCCTTCTTCCTTCAAAGCACTTATAGAGAGTAGCATGCCATCATCCCCCACTCTTGATTCCCAAAGAACACACCCATATTTTTCCTAGCCTCAGATCTCATCTCCACAACCAATTTTGCATCCTCTCTGGTAGTGTCTCTAGTGGTTGAAAATAAATGTTATTACAAACTACAATCTTATCTTAGTATGCCCAACAAATAGAGACTTATTAGTAAAAGAATAAGGCTGCACATCCACATCCGCCCTAGTAATCTTATTAATAAAAGATCTCTTGCAAATATTAGGGTGCCCACAAATCAAAATAGTCTTGGTATTTGGGTCAATAGACGGTAACCTTTCCATATGCTACCTCACCTATTTGAGGTGAGCCAAACTTGGTCCAATTATCTTAAGAATGGTACACATCCATCCAAGAGTAGCAACCTTGAAAGATTTGTAGCAGTAAAGAGAATCCCCATATTTTATTAGCCTAACATAGTCTTTGGCCACTTTGGCAATGAGATTGCAAGTAATATTGATCTGGCCCTTGGCCAGATTGTTCCTGAAAAAAAATTACAAAACTCAACCAACGACATGTTTACAGCAATTAAAAATTACAAAATTGAACCAATGGCATGTTAACACAATTTCTTTTACAAAATTGAACCAATGGCATATTTACAACAAAGAAATAGAATGATAATAATATGCTTAAAATTCTATTCTATTTAATACACACCAAAGGACCAGTCCCAAAAATTCTTAAACATACTTTATATGATATAATGAATTCTTAATAAAGGTATAATTTGGTAGACTACTAGCACAAATGAAGATTTGACCTAGCTTGTACCACACAAAAAATTGTGTGATAACTATGTCTACTCCAACCTTAATTGTTTAGGAATTCATCATATCAGATAAAGTATGTTTAAGAATTGTTGGGAGTTCTATTAGACCTTTGTTGTAAACATGCCATTCGTTCAGTTTTGTAAAAATTTTTTTTGTGTTAAATGCATTTAAATGGAACCTTCCTGTGTTTAGTTTTCTTTCATTGTTAATTCATGGGATTATAAGCAACAATTTGTCAGAAATGGAAATTAAAATTTATGTTTGTATCCTCGTTCATGCCTTGTTTGTTGAAGTCCTGCACCTAGGTGAAAATGAATGGGTGATTGGGATAAAAATCCCAAGAAGAGGGTAGATTCTACCCCTTCATAATTTACTTTTATCATCAACTTGACAACAAATTTCTTGTTTAGATTGTTAATATAGTTAGTTTGGTGACTAGTATTAGACAATTAGAAGTTAGTTAGTAGTTATAGTTAGTTTATTAGAGTTACGAGTCTATTTCAAAGACATCCACGTGAAGTGGAGTGGGTGTGGTTGAATTGATGTATCAAGGAACAAATGGAAAAGGTCTTTTAATCAATAAAGACAATACTATTTTTGGCAACAACTAAAATTAAATGTCCATCGAAAAGATTTTCCAAAGATTTTCAGAGCATTTGCGGGATACCTTAGAGGATTTATAGGGTGCCTCTTCGGTGGGGCTATAGTGTGAACATGTGGCTGGTGTGGGTGTGTTTTCTTTCCTTTTTCTTGGCAAAGGGTTAGGGCTTGAGGGTGTCTCAAAGATTGGGGTTGGCGAGGGTTCTTTACTAGTGAGCAAGGGTTCAGCTAAATGGGTTGACATCCTTTTTGATGAGGAAGACTTAGCTCAACTTTGGTCTACTGAGAATGTCCCACAGTGGGTACTTTTGCAAGGGAAATGGAGGGATTGATCAGCTTCCACCTCCTCTCCATAACCCCATTGCTCGCAAGCCCATTAGCAGCAAGATTTTTCTGGGCATCCTTAGCAACTGGCTACATTTGAAGTCATTCTTGGTCCCCATCCTTCAGCACTAGCAGACCATTACAGGCCACCTTTTCATGGGAAGGCTTTTCATCACCCCTTTTCACATTGTCAGTATCACCAGAGACCCTTTTCATCTTAGCCCATTTTTTATATTTGTCGGCCCCCATCTCTGACTTTTCTGCCATCTTACTTCTTGTCTGCATCTGGCTATCCCCCTTTTGTCTCTTCCCCTAACTGAATCCCTGTTTCCCATCCCACCTTTCTTTCTGCACCTAACAACATACCCATCTTTCATAGAGGTCCCTTTAATCCATCTTCTTGCACCCATGAGAATGTTCTCAATCCGCCCTTCCATCAACAATTTTCTTAGCTCTTGCAGAAGGAGATTCATCAGTAGCAACTTGTGAGCCATAAGATTACCATTCCCTTCAACATGATCGCCTCCATGGTGGATTTCTTGTGATCTTCGACACTCATAGGTAAGTTATAGTCATCTATGGATTTTAAGTCATTACTTTCTTGGGTGAACTGTGCATGGATAGGGCTCAAAGAGCTATTTCAATATGAGAAAGATTCCTGCTTCTTTGTTGTAATTTTTAATTCTCGAGAGCATAAATCTATTGTTCACAATTTTGAAGGCTAGTTTTGAATGGGGATTGGTGTCACCACATTGGCATGGACTCCTCATTTTGACCCTAATGCATCTCTGCAATTATTTCACCTGCATTGGATATCTTTCCTGAATCTTCCTCTTGAATATAGAGACCCTTGTCTTGTAGAAGTTCTGGCTAATAGGCTGGGAATTTTTATCAAGCATGATCTGGTGCCTTTCATCAACCTCCATCTTCCTAGTAGTGTTTTCCTTCTTATGAAGGATAAGGATCCCCTCCCATCGGTTCTATCTATTCAGTCTAATTTTGGGGTTTGGGTGTAGCAGATCAAGCCTCTTGACCCTCCTTCTATTGTCTCTAAGGCTAATTCTCTGGTCCATTTTGCTTACTAGTGCTAGCAGTCTCCCATCATTTCTCATGATATATGCCACCATTTTCTATCTAACCCTTTGGTCTACCCATCTTTTAGCTTCCATTCACCTGTGGTACCCTCCAGTCAGCAATTGACCCCCCATGCTTGTCAGGTGACTCTCCCCTCCAATTCATTGATTATTTCATTGCCTGCTTCTAATTTGGGAATGCATTCTTCTTTGTGCATGCCTTTTTTGGCCCAACTTCTTGCATCTAGTTTTCCTAGCCCCACTTTAGGTTTTCTTTCCTTTCTTACCAAACCCCACTTCTTGCAGACCTCTTGCAAAATTAGCATTAGAATAACCCCTCCCCCTAGTATGGTTACACTTCCTCCTCCTCCTTCCACCATCCCCTTTGTTAAGCTAAAACCTGCACCCCCTCTTCCCTTGCATATTCCTTGCCTAGCCACTATTTCTTATGCCTAGGTTGATCATCCATTGTTATGTCCCCCCAATCCTTTGCCGAGGGAGGAAGTCATTATTTAGAACTTACTATTTAATAGTCTTCCTTTTGTTTTGGTTCCATATCCCTTGCCTTCTATTTCTGATCAGGAGATTCAATTAATGTCTGACAAGATTCTTATATCAGTGGCCTCTCAAATTATTGATGAAATTGTAGTTGAGGAAGGAATTATTCTGGGCCCGTCTGATGACTATAATCCTTCTCCTATAGTTGATGCCAATTTCTCTATTTCGGTAGATCTTGGCCACTCCCCTATTTTGGATAACTTTGATTATTCATAGACTCTCTTGTTACATAAGTCTACTTCCATTCGATCCCCCTTGCCTACTAATTTGGTTCTGGTTACCAACACTCCTAGGAAGAGGGGTAGGAAGCCTTTAGCCTCTAAAACTAAATTGGACTCATTTTCACCTATTATTCATACCAGGAGAGGAATGTGCTATCTTTGCCTCTAATGAAGATTCTCTCATGGAATGTTAGGGGCTTAAATTCCCCAGACAAGAGAAGAATGGTCAAAAAATATATTGACTCTTCTAAAGTAGACATTGTTCTTATCCAAGATCCAAATTCTCTTAGACATCATTTGATAAGATATTTCATAAGTGGTCTCCGTGGGACTCAGCTTGTGTCCCTTCATCTGGGGCATCAGGTGGTCTTGTTGCCTTCTGGAACCAGAAGAGTATTCATGCCAATCTTTTGGTTGTCAATCCTAATTGGATGCTCATTAAAGTCATTTGGTTTGATGTTCATTTCCATCTATTCAATGTGTATGGTCTGGCTTGTCCCCATGACAAGCTTCTACTATGGGAATCTCTTTCTGACGAACTAGGGAAGCTTGGTGATTTACCTTGTATGCTAGGTGGAGACTTTAATGCCATTGCCTCCCTTGATGAAAAATTAGGTGGGAACCCTACAACACAAAGGGTGGTAGATGAATTCTCAGCCTTCATCAAGAGCAATGCTTTGTGCAATATACCTTTCTCGAATAGAAATTTCACCTAGTCTAATCATAGATCTGATACCCCCATCTCATCTAGATTCGATAGCTTTCTCATATCCTTTGACTTCAAGATGTTAAAGATCTCCTTTGCTTCGATCATACTCTCCTCGTTAGAGTCTAATCACTTTCCCATAGCATTGGATATTAATACACTACCTTTTGCTAAGAAGAGTCCCTCATTTAAATTTGAAATCATGTCATTCACGTACCCTCATTTTCTATCTCTTCTTCATCAGTGGTGGGTTAGTGCACCCTATCGTAAAGGTACTATAATGTACTAGTTCTCTAACAAACTCAAATTTGTGAGGTCCAAAATTATCATATGGAACAAGGAGGTGTTTAAAAACATTTTTCATGAGAAGTCACAAGTAAAGCAAGAACTTGCTCAAGTTTCAGATCACATTACTAAGCATGGCCTAAATGAAGAATTAGTAGAGAAACAAAGATCTCTTCAATCCTATTGGGCTATCCTCTATTCTAGAGAAGAAATCTACTGGAGACAAAAGTCAAGAGAACTTTGGCTGAAAGCGGGTGGTAGGAACACAAAAAAATTTCATGCTTTGACTAAAATTAGGAAAGTAGCCTCATCTATATTCTCCATTAAAAGTGCATCCTCTTGGAAAGTCCTATCCTCTCAACAACAAATTAGCAGTGAAGGGGTTAGTTTTTTCAAAAATCTTTTGGCTCTAAACCTTCAGCAACCTGACAATAATTATGACATGGAAGCTCTCCTGTAGCATATTCCATCTATTGTGTCACACCAAGACAATATTAATCTGATGAGGCCTTTTAATATTGAGGAGATTCATTCTATTATTTTTTCTATGCCTCCTGATAAAGCCACTAGCCTAGATGGGTTCACTATGACCTTCTTTCAAAAGTGTTGGGATGTACTTAGCTTTGATCTTCTCATTTCCATTGAAGAATCTTGTAAGGGAGGTTACATACTCAATGAATTTAATAGGACCAACCTTTCCCTTATCCCCAAGTGCCAATCCCCCCAAACATTTATAGACTTCAAGCCTATTGCTCTCTGTAACTCAGTTTACAAAATTTTCACTAAAGCAATCTATCTCAGGCTCAAACCACTAATTCCCTATTTAATTTCCCTACAACAAAGAGGCTTCATTCTTGGTCAGGACACTACTGATGGTTCCCTTGTTGCTATGGAAGTTATCCATTCAATTGAATCTTCTCAGAATCCCTCTTTCATATTGAAATTAGACATGATGAAATCTTACGACAAGGTATGTTGGACTTTCCTGCTTAGGGTCCTTGCAAAGTTTGGCTTCTCCTCAGATTGGTGCAAGTGGATTAAGCATTTCTTAGCTGGTGCATCTTTTTCAATCCTTGTTAATGGTTCCCCCTCCATCTATTTCTATGTTACATAAGGAGTCCATCAAGGGGACCCAATTTCCCCCTTTCTTTTCATAATCTTGGCAGAAGCACTGAGTAGGTCCATCCTAGCTCAAAATGCTCTTTCTAATTGGAAGGGTATATGTATTCCTAATTTGTCCCTCTCCATCACCCATAACTTCTTTTCTGATGACACACTCCTCTTTGGTAGGTCCTCTATACATGAGGCTAGATGTGTAAAATGGTTATTGAACTTATATACTTCAGATGTTGGTCAGGTGATCAATCCTTTTAAATCTAAATTTTTCATCCTCTTCACCCCAGATGTTGTCCGGGGTAGAATTGCAAATATTCTTGGATTCCCTATTAGTGAATTGCCATATATGTATTTAGGTACATTCCTTTTTTTCTTGGGCCAGTGAAGACCTCTTTTTGGGATAATGTGATTAGTAGGCTTAAGGGGATAATTTCTTCTTGGAAGGCTCATTAGCTATCCCTATTCGGAAGAATCCTATTAATTAAAACTATCCTTCTTGGAATTCCTAACTACTATATATCTGTTCTCCAAGTGTCTATCTCTGTAATTAACCAAATTGAGAAAATCATCTTAGGCTTCCTTTGGTTGTACAATATGACTAATGCTAGGAAAGTACCCCTACTCTCCTTGCATAAACTCTCTCATAGCAAGCTATCTGAAGGAGTAGGACTAGAGAATTTGTCTCTTGGAAATAAGGCTTTTGGAGGGAAGCTTGTCTGGAATATGTATTTTAGACCTCAATCTCTCTGGTGCCAAATCATGTAGTCAAAATACCTAGATTCTCCTTCCCCCCAATGAATCTTCACTATTTCCAACCCCCTGTTGGCTCTCCTACATGGAACTTCATGATGGCTTCTAGAGATGTTGTTACTAAATACCTCTCTTGGTAGATTCATGATGCCCTACAGGTTCTTTTTTGGAAAGATTCTTGGAATGGCTTGCCACCATTATGCGAGTCTGATTCTTTGTCTAAAGTCATGAGGATTTCCTCTCTTCACTAGGGAGATTTTCTAGTAATTTATGTGGATTTTGTAGATATCATATCTCATAAGGTTTCATGGAAGAATCCTTCTGCCCTACCTTTATCTAGTAGTCTTGAAAAGGTGTTTATGATGCTCCTTTCCGAGAGGTTAGTCTTTTTATGTAAAGGTAAGGATAGCTTATTATGGTGCCCTTCTAAGCAGGGAGGCTACTTTGTTAAGTCAGGCTATGAGGCTCTTCTTCAATTTGATGTGCAACATTCATCACAATGTGCCTTCAAATTTTGTTGGGACAATAGCATCCTTCCTAAAGCTGGTGTTTTCTCCTCTATGGCCATTCAATATAGAGTTTTGACTAGTGACAACCTCTCCAAGCTGCATTTTACAGATCCCTTTTCTTGCATCTTGTGTGGGACTAAAGAGGAATCTACTGACCATCTTTTTGTTCATTGTTCCTTCTCCCATCAATGCTAGGGATATGTTATGAATACATTACCTATTTCTTTCCCACTTCTTAGGTCTATTTGGGAGCTCTTCCAATCCTGGCCTTCTTTGTTTTAATCCTCTACTTTCCTTATCTTCTGAGAGTTATTCCCTCTTTGATCATCTGGTCTATTTCATGGGAATGAAACAAATAAATTTTTAGAAAAGAGGTCTCTGATCTTAACATTCTCATCTCCTCAATTGAAAGGCTCATTTTTTAACAAGTTAATAGTAGGACATCTAGTCACTTCAACCTGAATTTAGTCTTCTCTTCATGGGATAGTCATGTGTTGAACTCTTGGAAGCTTATTTCCCTCCACTTGTGTCCAGTGTTTCCCAAGATTAGGAAAGACCCCATTTTGAGAGCCTCTATCAAATGGATCCCTCTTGTCTCCCCTACTATCAAGTTAAATTTTGATGGCTCTTCTAGAGGTAATCCTGGGCAGTCTAGTATTGGGGCCTGTCTTAGAAATTATGAAGGTAGAATCTTGGCATACTTGGCTTCCCCTATCAGCTCAGGCACTAATAATATGGTGGAAGCCATTGCACTTCTTGAAGGTTTGATCCTTGCAAAGAAATTATCTATTTCTAACCTGCACATAGAAGGAGATTCAATGCCTATTATTAATGTGTGCATTCATAGATCTATTGACAATTGGTAGTTGAATTATGTTCTTCATCAAGTCTGGGATCTCATTGACTCTTTGATTTTTTTTTCTATCTCCCATACTTTCAGAGAAGGTAAGAGATTGGCATATATATTTGCAAACTTTGGTTGCAATAAAGTTTTGTTGGATTCTAGCTCTACAGTTTGTAGAATTGATTGCTTTCCCTCTATCATGGAAATTAGTCGTCATGAATCTTCATGATAGATGGAATCCTTTCTCCCTTTCGCTATGGTACATGAGTATTTCACTTTAGTCTATTTCATTATATGCTTACCTCTTCATGTAGGTTTTCTTTAATATTAGAGAATAATCAACCAATTGACAGTTCTACTTGTATAGTTTTCATTGAAAGTCTATTATTGTATACCTATTTGCTTCAGGGGCACATAGTTTTGACTCTATCCCAATTAGTGATGTGATGGCCACTAATTGGTATAGAGAGATTATTTTCTTCTACTATTTCCAGGTATGTAGCTATTGCTATGTTGGTAATAACATTGTACCATCTTTGATATCTGTTTGGGCACATCTTATAGTACTCTATGCTACCTCCACCTATCAATGGGCATGGTGTGATAAGGGGTTCAAGAGATTTTCCATTTCATGACTATGAATTTAATTATACTATGACATGTCAAGTGCCACCTTGTCATTCTGATACCTACTTTGGCATATTTTATTGTAGCACAAAAGGGATGATAGGGTGGCCAAGAGTGTTCTCATATCATAAGTATGTAACTAATCATATTGTGACAAGTCAAATGCCACCCTATCATCCCTTTTTCCAGGAGGTGTTAACTTTATACTTTGTACTTTGGCATTGTGTTCAAGTCCCATCAGGAATGAGGAATACAATCTAGCTTTGCATTAATGGACAAGGCAACTAGAGAATGTGACATGGCCAATTGGGTACTGGCTCTTTGTGTAATCAATTATAATTGTCCCTCTCTTGTGTGAATTAATGATTATTTCATTGCATTGGAATTTTCTTCATCTCTCACTTGTGCCTTCCTTCTGAAGCCTTTGATTTGATGATGTTTTCCTTTCTTTTCATTTTCTCCTGGACATTTGGCATTGTACGCTACCTCTCCTACTTTCATCCTTCTATCTCATTTCCCAACACCTGGCCTAGATTTTGTTCATATTTTATAGCCTCAGCTTTTGTTCTACTATCGTTTGCATGCTTTGGATATTATGAGTTGTATGTCTCGGTCAGAAATCTCATGTGTTTTAATTAAACAATCTTCATAAGATCTCATTCCTTCAAGATGAGTAACTGTCATCATTTAGTGAGCTTGGCCCCTGCAAGTTTTTCCTTGGGTTTATTTATTACCTTTTTAAGTCATTTTACCTTCATTTTCTTTTCCACGACACATCTTCTAGCCTTCGATAGTCTCTATCCTTCTATTTCTTCCTTGAGCCCCCGGCTTGGCTCTTGTCTACTTATCAACTATGTCAGCTTGACCCAATTTTTTGGTGGATGGTAGCTCTACTATGGAATGTTTCTCCACTTTTTCTTCTCTACATATGGAGTATTACCCTAGAAATTATAGGGTTCTTCTTGAAGGGGAGATTTAGGAGGAGCCTTTTCTTGGTCCCATTAGGGATGATATGTTTGCTGTTATGTTTATCTGTGAATGACCACATATTCGGTGTGGCATCAAGAGGATTATTAGTCATGAAGACCTTTCTCCATCCAGTCAAAGGATTATATTCCCTTCCCAAATTCTCTCTATCTTTTTCTCCAATATAGTGGATCTTATGTAATCACCGGCTTGTCTGGACAGTAGAGCAGTTTGTTATGTGAAGCCCATTTTCTACAGAACCATAAGCTTCAAGTTTCTTTACACAAATATGATCTGTGGGGTGGGGCTGCTCTAATTGGTGGGTTATTTCACCACCATCCTTTATTGATAGAGCATCCTATTTTCATGATTTACGAGAGTATCAAAAGAACTCTAGAGTGGCTATAACGCCCCACCAGGACACCCAAGAGGATAAGACATAAACCTCTATAAAATGCAAGTAGTAAATTTTTTTTTTTAATTTTAACTAGAATAATATTCATCATTACACTTCATATTTCTAAAAGAAGAAATAATTTTCTACTACTTGAATGTAATATTTATACAACTTAAGTCCTCACGAGTCCCCTCACATTGTTACTAAAGCAACATCATATAAACCATTTACATGCATAAGATATTCATGGAATCATGAGCTTAAAAGATCTATGTTCATTTTAATGCATCAAGTTACATGACCCTAACTTATTTCTTTTATTAAACATAAGTTAATCATCCTACATCATTATTCATTTTATCAACTCATTCCATAAATCCATATTGATTTCATCTACATCTACTATCCTTTATATCATTTTTCTCTAATAATTTAGGTAAGAGATTAATATTCATTAAGGTAAGCAACATCCTAGGTACTTCATTAACATGAACCAAGTATTAACATTAAAATCAAATTACTATTTTATTGCATTGTTTCATAACCATTTATTGTTAATAATTCCAATCACTAATCTATCATTTCTCAATAATTTCCTTGGATTCTTTCATCAAGAGAGAATACATTATTGTTGTGATACATCATTATATATAACTATATTTAAGATTATTTCCTTTACACATGGACAACATAAGAGGATAGGAGAAATAACATAAACACTTTCTTTTAATGCTAGTAACATGTCCAATATTCCACATTCTTTTCCCTTTCTTTTACCTAGAACTACCCATTCCCTTATGCATTGCTTTGAATTGAGATTACATCAATACTAAAAGACTCCTTTTACGAGATTAAAAATTACATGAATACAAATACATAAGTACATCTCAACATATTAAAATATCAAATAAGAAATCTTCAAAAATAGATCTGGAAAGGAATATGTGCTAGGATCATCCAAAGAATCACGATCAATACCTTGATATAAATATTAACCACCCAACCATGTGGAACAAATAGGCCCACTCCCCCAAGCTAGGAGATAGAACCAAAGGCCCATACAAGAGGTAACAACTAGGAAATTCCTAAGGTGGTGATAAAATTTCCCTAAAGTCACAACATAAAAGAAAAGAGAAGAAGACCACAAGGACTACCAGAGGCATGATCAAATTTGGTAGAGACTCTAAGCTACAAGCTAGGTGAGTGTCGTTGCATATCCCTCACCCCTTGGGTTGTCTTGGTACTAGCCACTCTTGGCCCCGGCCCCCAAGTAGGCACATGCGAAATCAAATGCCTCTAGTATAGACAAGGTCATTCAGTCATACCTATGCATAGGTACCTTCTCCCACTCCCATCCTTAGTATTTACTAGCACTAAAAGTATGGGAGAGGCACAATTAATATTGATTAGTGTGTAATTTCCCATTCCAACAATCTCCCATTCCCAATTCATTTATTTAAGTTATCACTTGATTAAATAACTCATAGTAGGTTATCCTAGTACTAGGCACTTAGGGCCCCGGCCCCTCACTATGTGCCACTCACCTAGTGTACTTAGGTTCCCTAACATACATATAAAAATCATAAGAACATGATAGATTTATCATCAAGAATTCATATCAATTCCATAACAACATTTGATTGAGTTTAGGAAAACATATGTTGTCCCTAGTCCACTTGATAACACTAAACCCAATATGGCATTCAGAATGTTCCAAACATATAAGAAGACATCCAAGTGATATTATAAACACATTCAAAGTATACATAGATCCTATTAACCAAAAATAAATTCTAATAGCCTCTGGTAACCATACAAAACCTCAAAACTTAATGATGTTCTTAAACTGAATTATTTGAAGCAAGGATTAAATGCAAAGAATAGTCATCATAGAACAGTCATCCATATCTTCCACAAAACAAATAATAAAGGAAATCTCTTTGGTGGAGATTTAGATAACATAATTATGGACTCTCAATTTTATTTTTAAGAAGATCCAACAGTGGGAAAGAAAGTTATGACTTTTGGTTTAAAACAAAAAATTTTGGTTAGGGTTCAGACCTGCCTTCACTAAAACATTTGTAATTTTCACAAAACACAATTAAAATGCACCAAAGCAATTGGAAATGAAATATAAGACTTATAATAATCTATGATATCAAATTCAGACTTTTATATGAACATATCAGCCTGTAGCATATGAATACATTTGACAGAAAATTTGGAATCAAGAATGGACAGGCATAGTCTGCCAAAATGTCAAAACTAAGACATTAATTTGACCCTAAAAATAAAATCTGAGAGATACCCATTTGATATCTGTGAATTTTACTTCCATAAAATCAATTTAGTAAAACTCTAGATGCAATTTAAATTATTATAATAATAGATCTCCAAAAATGGGTTGCTAAAAACCCTAGGAAAACACATGCCAATTCTTACAAACAAAAACTCAAAACTTTAAAATAACCATAGAAATGAAAAGTAAAGATATATTAAATAATTATAATATATAAATAGATACATAATCTATTAGATACATAAAGTAACTAAAATATTCAATCCATACCTCATGTCCTACGAAGGTTGAATCGAAGAAGGAAGGAAACAAAAGAGAAGATAAATTCAAACCTAAGGTGCATCCTTCAAACCCTATCCACTTTTAGAAATCTCCATGAAAGAAAGAAATAATTCCATAGAAAAGAATCCCTCTCTCAACTATTGAAATTCTCACAAAAATGTCTCTCTCCCAAAAGCAAAGATAACCAAAAATTCTTAAAGACATATGCTTACAAACTCTCCCTCACATCTCCAAGTTTTCTCTCCAAAATCTCCATGAAAAGTAAGGCCATCCTCTCCTCAATGCTTCAGCCCCAAAATATCCTCTCTTCAAATGAGAAATTAGTGCATATAAATAAATTTCCAAAGGTTGAGAGGAAAAGTAACCAACTCCCAACTAACTCTTAACTAAAGGGTATTATAAAATAACTTAATATCATACAACTATATTACTCAAATATACAATAAAAGATTATTTGTATTCATTCATACACATATGTAATATTATCCTAACATATATGCATATGCCATCATTAATTACATCAATATCTATATATATAACCTATCCTCATTATTAATAATTAACAATTGAGAATAATATACCTCGCATTATTTAATATTTAATTATTAATAATATTATACTTTACATTAATCCCAAAATATACACCATCAACAATATCTACAATAATTAACATATAATCACATATAAATTATATATATATAAATAAATATATGTGTGCACCCATATATATATATATATATATATATATATATATATATATATATATATATATATATATATATATATATATATATATAGATATATATATAGATATATATCTATATCTATATATATATATATCTATATCTATATCTATATCTATATCTATATATCTATTTATCTATCTATCTATATATCTATCTATATATATATATACATGCTAAATACGAAACACTATAATCTATAAGATTATGAAGTAATAGATCACAATATTATTACCTATTTATAATTACTATAGGATATAATCACTAAGGTAGAATAAAATCACATGCCTGAAAATAAATCTAATCATCCAAAGAGGCCATACAAATCATCTATGAAATATATCAAGAAAACCATAAGATCAAACAAGGTCAACCAAAGTCAACAAGGAAAGTCAAGCCAAACTCCTAAAACACAACATAGAAAGATTAACTAAGAATCATACCAAAAAGGAAAAATAAATAAAATGAGTAAACAAATCATACAACCAAATGAATTCAAGTGGCCACAAGGCACTAACTACAACCATGCCCAACCGGGTGCGTTGGATCTGGGTTTTTGACCCAAAGGTTGACTGACAAAGAAGGAACCCTAATATTCCCAAATTGGAATAATGACAAAGGAAGACTCATGTAGGGACCTTAGTACTATCCCCATAACAACAACCATCAAGGATTTGAGGAAATGCTCAGACCTGTGATGCCAGGTGAAGTCGATGCCCTGTACCTGCAAGCTTGCATCACAAAGAAAAAATACATATGCATAGATATACATATAAAAGAAAACATTGTAGATAGATGACCGGGATCAATACATCGTGTGGACCTTAGCTCGATGTGAGTAACTATGACTTCGTCCTGAACCATGAAAACATATCATGTATATACATACACTCAAATCATGTAGCATCATCATAACGAAGGTTAAATCTCAAGCATTGTGTTAGTCTCTTATCAATACTAATAATAAATCAACATAATAAAATCATCAAGTGAGATACAAGATTCATCCAAAGTAACCTTAATAGAAGAAAATATAAATAACCATTTATATATATCTATTAAGTACATATCATATAAAATCCTAACTATGTTCATAAAGGTCTTGAAGGTACTCAATACATACATGAAGATAAATACATACAAAAATGATACCTTTAGATAGTATGTCTAAGATTAGAATCATTGAGTACTAGCTTATGAAATTATTATAAACAAACTATAGGAATAGATCAAACAAGTATCATGTACAACTTAAGCTGTAAGAAAACATCGAAAGATCTTAATTCTTTCAAAAACATAAAACTTATATTAGGGTTAGAAGGGTATTACATCCTCCCCCACTAAGATTCAACTTACTCCTGGAAGTCAGGAAGGTGAACTATATATCACATATTAGCTAACAGAATTGTAATATTACTATTCTAGAACCTGATTTAATGACTGCACACATACTTCTCCTATCAAGAGTTTTGGTAAATCCTATCTTATTACAACTTTAGTGTAGATAAAATTAGTTCAATTAGTAACAACTTTTAAAAAGAATTAACTATGTGATTCTTTCACTTTATGCAGTAAGTTTGTTAACAAGATACTTGAAACCTACCATTTTCATTAACACATAGTTTTATAAGAAATATTCCTTTCCATGAAAGCTTTAAGAATAATTCCAATGACATACGACACACAAATTTTACAATATAAATATTCTAAGTCATCTTTCATAATAATTGTAGTGCTTGATTTCCAAAAAAACATTCACACCGTAGAGGAGATCTAAATAATTTACAATTTATTACACCATTATTCATTAAGTTGGGATCCCTTCTTAAAGCTTACTATTTATATATGAACTTTTCCCTAATTTGCATGTCAGGAGGTTTCCATATAGCATTTACTTAAGAGTTATTTCAAATTCTTTGTTTCATAACGATCATAGATCCATCAAGAGAGAAAGAAGTATATGAGTCCTACTACGATCTTCATAACTTCAACATCTAAATTAATAACATTAACTACTATACATAACTTTAATTTCTACCCTTTACCTATTCGAAACATTACCCTCATACACTTTAAAATTTTGAGATAACATCAGTTCTAAGTAGAAATTGAGTAAGGTACATTTCTATAACATTTATTTACCACAACAACTCCTTCTTCATAGTTGTTGAATCACTTAATGTTGTTAATTTCTTACCACTATGGTGTTGATCACAATGTATACAAAACATGAATTTGTTTCCAAAATACCCATCTAGGATCCTAACTATTCACTAGGCATTTTGCAAGACATATATTTAATAAAAAAAACTTCCATCATTAGTACAGATAATCCATCATCGCACATACTCTTCCCTAGAATTTCTTGATTATGTTATCTTAAATCCTTTTTGTGCAATTTAATAAGATATGCTGAAAGGATATAACTTCTTACCAAGATAGGGATAAATATTCCTCTTCCTAAATGAAAATGTGAATTATAGCCTATGATAAAATCTTGGGGACATAGGTCCTTCACCCAAGGGTTTCCTAATTGAGTATTTAAAAATTTTCCTAATATATTATTGCCTTGTCTAAACAATTTTAGTCATGCAAAACTTATTTCTTAAGAGGGGAGAGAGAAAGAGAGAGAGAAATGCATATGACAGTAAATTATTTTCTCCTAATTTATTTATTTATTATTATTATTATTTTCACTTCTTTCTTAGGTACATCTAATTATTGCCCTATCAGTCCTATCAAGTACAACCATAATCATTTCATTCTTTAAAGATCCACAAATTTTTTTTTTTTTTCTAAGATACCTTGAGTAGGATAAAATTCAACTAGGTATTTGTAAGAAGATAGAGTGCACAACATTATATTATAGGTAGGATAAATGGGTAATATTATCTACTACCATAACTAAGATTCAAAACATTTAGTATCCTTTAACTTTTGACCCTTCTAGAGATACCAGTACCTTTCAAGAAAATAAACACAAGTCTCAAGAATTCTTCACCATTCCATTAATATTATAGGAAACATCCACTTAACACATCATTCATCTCATTATGCAAAAACATAAGTAATTGTTAGAATATAACTCAATCATAGAGGAATAGGTGTGCCCTTGTAAGACAATACAACATAACAACACGAAATGTAGCCTTCGTTTCCTAAGATTCAAGTTTTAGCATAACAACATAATCCAAAAAAAGACAAAGTTAAGATACTCAAGGTCATGCATAGGTGAGCTATGAGTCCCAGAGTTCCCAGTGTAGAAACATAGGGCTTTGATACCAGATGTAACGCCCCACCAAGAAACCCAAGAGGACAAGACATAAACCTCTATAAAATGCAAGTAGTAAATTTCTTTTTTTAATTTTAGCTAGAATAATATTCATCATTACACTTCATATTTATAAAAGAAGAAATAATTTTCTACTACTTGAATGTAATATTTATACAACTTAAGTCCTCACAGGTCCCCTCACATTGCTACTAAAGCAACATCATATAAACCATTTACATGCATAACATATTCATGGAATCATGAGCATAAAAGATCTATGTTCATTTTAATGCATCAAGTTAAATGTCCCTAAATTATTTCTTTTATTAAACATAAGTTAATCATCGAACATCATTATTCCTTTTATCAACTCATTCCATAAATCCATATTGATTTCATCTACATCTACTATCCTTTATATCACTTTTCTCTAATAATTTAGGTAAGAGATTAATATTCATTAAGGTAGGCATCATCCTAGGTACTTCATTAACATGAACCAAGTATTAACATTAATATCAAATTACTATTTTATTGCATTGTTTCATAACCATTTATTGTTAATAATTCCAATCACTAATGTATCATTTCTTAATAATTTCTTTGGATTCTTTCATCAAGAGAGAATACATTATTGTTGTGATACATCATTATATATAACTATATTTAAGATTATTTCCTTTACACATGGACAACATAAGAGCATAGGAGAAATAACATAAACACTTTCTTTTAATGCTAGTAACATGTCCAATATTCCACATTCTTTTCCCTTTCTTTTACCTAGAACTACTCATTCCCTTATGCATTGATTTGAATTGAGATTATATCAATACTAAAAGACTCCTTTTGCGAGATTAAAAATTACATGAATATAAATACATAAGTACGTCTCAACATATTAAAATATCCAATAAGAAATCTTCAACTACAAATCTGGAAAGGAATATGTGCTAGGATCATCCAAAGAATCACGATCAATACCTCGGTATAAATATTAACCACCCAACCACGTGGAACCAATAGGCCATGTAACTCCCCACCGGGAAACCCAAGAGGACAAGACATAAACTTTTATAAAATGCAAGTAGTAAATTTCTTTTTTTAATTTTAACTAGAATAATATTCATCATTACACTTCATATTTATAAAAGAAGAAATAATTTTCTACTACTTGAATGTAATATTTATACAACTTAAGTCCTCACGGGTCCCCTCACATTGCTACTAAAGCAACATCATATAAACCATTTACATGCATAAGATATTCATGGAATCATGAGCTTAAAAGATCTATGTTCATTTTAATGCATCAAGTTAAATGTCCCTAACTTATTTCTTTTATGAAACATAAGTTAATCATCCAACATCATTATTCATTTTATCAACTCATTCCATAAATCCATATTGATTTCATCTACATCTACTATCCTTTATATCACTTTTCTATAATAATTTAGGTAAGAGATTAATATTCATTAAGGTAGGCATCATCCTAGGTACTTCATTAGCATGAACCAAGTATTAACATTAAAATCAAATTAATATTTTATTGCATTATTTCATAACCATTTATTGTTAATAATTTCAATCACTAATCTATCATTTCTCAATAATTTCTTTGGATTCTTTCATCAAGAGAGAATACATTATTTCTGTGATACATCATTATATATAACTATATTTAAGATTATTTCCTTTACACGTGGACAACATAAGAGGATAGGAGAAATAACATAAACACTTTCTTTTAATGCTAGTAACATGTCCAATATTCCACATTCTTTTCCCTTTCTTTTACCTAGAACTACCCATTCCCTTATGCATTGCTTTGAATTGAGATTACATCAATACTAAAAGACTCCTTTTGCGAGATTAAAAATTACATTAATACAAATACATAAGTACATCTCAACATATTAAAATATCCAACAAGAAATCTTCAACTATAGATCTGGAAAGGAATATGTGCTAGGATCATCCAAAGAAACATGATCAATACCTTGATATAAATATTAACCACCCAACCACGTGGTACCAATAGGCTCACTCCCCCAAGCTAGGAGATAGAATCAAAGGCCCATACAAGAGGTAACAACTAGGAAATTCCTAAGGTGGTGATAAAATTTCCCCAAAGTCACAACATAAAAGAAAAGACAAGAAGACCACAAGGACTACCAGAGACATGATCAAATTTGGTATAGACTATAAGCTACAAGCTAGGTGAGTGTCATCACATAGCCTTCACCCCTTGGGTTGTCCTAGTAATAGCCAGTCTTGGCCCAAGCCCCCAAGTAGGTACATGTGGAATCAAATACCTCTCGTATAGATAAGGTCATTCAGTCGTACCTACGCATAGGTACCTTCTCCCACTCCCATCCTTAGTCTTTACTAGCACTAAAAGCATGTGTGAGGCACAATTAATCTTGATTAGTGTGTAATTTCCCATTCCAATAATCTCCCATTACCAATTCATTTATTTAGGTTATCACTTGATTAAATAACTCATAGTAGGTTATCCTGGTACTAGCAACTTAGGGCCCCGGCCCCTCACTATGAGCCACTCACCTAGTGTACTTAGGTTCCCTAACATACATATGAAAATCATAATAACATAATAGATTCATCATCAAGAGTTCATATCAATTCTATAACAACATTTGATTGAGTTTAAGAAAACATATGTTGTCCCTAGTCCACTTGACAACCCTAAACCCAATATGGCATTCAGAATGTTCAAAACATATAAGAAGACATCCAAGTGATATTATAAACACATTCAAAGTATACATAGATTCTATTAACCAAAAAAAAATTCTAATAGCTTCTGGTAACCATACGAAACCTTAAAACTTAATGATGTTCTTAAACTGAATTATTTCAAGCAAGGATTAAATGCAAATAATAGTCATCATAGAAAAGTCATCCATATCTTCCACAAAAAAAATAGTAAAGGCAATAGCTTTGGTGGAGATTTAGATAACATAATTATGGACTCTAAATTTAATTGTTAAGAAGATCCAACAGTGGGAAAGAAAGTTATGACTTCTGGTTTAAAACAGAAAATTCTGGTTAGGGTTCAGACCTGCCTTCACTAAAACGGTTGTAAATTTCACAAAACATAATTAAAATTCACCAAACCAATTGGAAATGAAATATAAGGCTTATTAGAATATTTGATATCAAATTCAGACTTTTATATGAACATATCAGCCTGTAGCATATGAATACATTTGACAAAAAAATTGAAATCAAGAATGGACAAGCACAGTCTGCCAAAATGTCAAAACTAAGACATTAATTCGATGCTAAAAATAAAATCAGATAGATACCCATTTGAGATCTGTGAATTTTACTTCCATAAAATCAATTTAGTAAAACCCTAGATGCAATTTAAATTATTATAATAATAGATGTCCAAAAATGGGTTGCTAAAAACCTTAGGAAAACACATGCCAATTCTTACAAATAAAAACTCAAAATTTTAAAATAACCATAGAAATGAAAAGTAAAGATATATTAAATAATTATAGTATATAAATAGATACATAATCTATTAGAGATATAAAGTAACTAAAATATTCAATACATACCTCATGTCCTACGAAGGTTGAATCGAAAAAAGAAGGAAACAAAAGAGAAGACAAATCCAAACCTGAGATGCATCCTTCAAACCCTATCCACTTTCAGAAATATCTATGAAAGAAAGAAATAATTACACAGGAAAGAATCCCTCTCTCAACTACTAAAATTCTCACAAAAATATCTCTCTCCCAAAAGCAAAGATAACAAAAAATTCTTAAAGACATATGCTTACAAACTCTCTCTCACATCTCCAAATTTTCTCTCCAAAATCTCCATGAAAAGTAAGGCCATCCTCTCCTCAATGCTTCATCCCCAAAATCTCCTCTCTTCAAATGAGAAAGTAGTGCATATAAATAGATTTCCAAAGGTTGAGAGGAAAAGTAACCAACTCCCAACTAACTCTTAACTAAAGAGTATTATAAAATAAATTAATATCATACAACTATATTACTCAAATATACAATAAAAGATTATTTGTATTCATTCATACACATATGTAATATTATCCTAACATATATGCATATGCCATCATTAATTACATCAATATCTATATATATAACCTATCCTCATTATTAATAATTAACAATTGAGAATAATATTCCTCACATTATTTAATATTTAATTATTAATAATATTATACTTTACATTAATCCCAAAATATACACCATCAACAATATCTAATATAATTAACATATAATCACATATAAATTATATATATATATATATATATATATATATATAAATACATATATGTGTGCACCCATATATATATATATATATGCCAAATACCAAACACTATAATCTATAAGATTATGAAGTAATAGATCACAATATTATTACTTATTTATAATTACTATAGGATATAATCACTGAGGTAAAATAAAATCACATGCCTCAAAATAAATCTAATCATCCAAAGAGGCCATACAAATCATCTATGAAATATATCGAGAAAACCATAAGATCAAATAAGGTCAACTAAAGTCAACAAGGAAAGTCAAGCCAAACTCCTGAAAGACAACATAGAAAGATTAACTAAGAATCATACCAAGAAGGAGAAATAAATAAAATGAGTAAAAAAATCATACAACCAAATGAATTCAAGTGGCCACAAGGCACTAACTACAACCATGCCCAACCGGGTGCGTTGGATTTGGGTTTCTGACCCAAATGTTGACCGACAAAGAAGGAACCCTAATATTCCAAAATTGGAATAATGACAAAGGAAGACTTATGTAGGGGCCTTAGTACTATCTCCATAAAAACAACCATCAAGGATTTGAGGGCATGCTCAGACCTGTGAAGCCAGGTGAAGTCGATGCCTGTACCTGCAAGCCTGCATCACAAAGAAGAAATACATATGCACAGATATACATATAAAAGAAAACATTGCAGATAGATGAAAATGATCAATACATCGTGTGGACCTCAGCGATGTGAGTAACTATGACTTTGTCCTGAATCATGAAAACATATTATGTATATATATACACTCAAAGCATGTAGAATCATCATAATGAAGGTTAAATCTCAAGCATTGTGTTAGTGTCTTATCAATACTAATAATAAATCAACATAATCAAATCATCAAGTGAGATACAAGATTCATCCAAAGTAACCTTAATAGAAGAAAATATAAATAACCACTTATATATATCTATCAAGTACATATCATATAACATCCTAACTATGTTCATAAAGGTCTTGAAGGTACTCAATACATACATGGAGATAAATTGATGCAGGAGCATCCTGGGTGTAAGAGCAATCTTGCATCACCCAAAAATATTTCTATTTTTGTAGTCAATAAGGGCTATCTTGTGTAGAGGTTCTCTTTATGGAAACTTGCTATTTTTAGTAAGTTGGTCTTACAATCTTGGAATGTTCTAATTTTACATGTGGAGGTTCATCTCAGTCATATCAGCCTGCCAACAAAGTTTCATGGCTAGATCAGGTGTAGTTTTGAAGATATTAAAGATTTTTGGTATTAGCAGCAGGGTACAGAAACTTTGAACTCAGTTTTGAAGGCTTTAGAGGCTCCGGATGAGGTTGAAAATTTGGGTGACGGGTGCTTTGTGTAGGTCAAGCTTGTAGAGCGCTTCGTGGCATTTCTAGAATGGGGTTATAATAGCCAATCGGGTCAACGGGCGATGACTTATGGTCTTCGAAAGTTGGGTCACCTGAAATGGTGGAAAATAATTTTTTTTCAAAATTTCTATTTGGATTTCAAAACTCATTTTGAGCCGACTTTGATGTAATAAATTGTAAAATAAAATAATTCTAAGTTTGGTCAGCCTAAGGGCTAAATTTCTAGAACCTTCTCGGGCGGTGGAAATTACCTATATAAAGAAGGTCCGTAGTGTTGTCTAAGGTAGTTCTGGGTAGTAGATCTGGGTATTGATTCGAGGCTTTGTCCTACAGAATATTGTAAGGGAATGCCCATGTGGCTTTGCATATTTTAATTTTGAAAGTTTGTAATTCCACACTTTTGGAGATAATAAGAAGCCAATTTCCTATTCTTGCATATTATTGTTGTTGTTTCTCTATTTATGTTATGTGCTTGTGGTATTAAGGGGAGCACCCTTCATCAAGTGCTATCAGAGCAGGAGTTTTTGAGTGTGTAAACAGATTGCCGACTGTGAGGCAGTTTGCACTAGGACCGTGGTTAGGGTTTCAGCACGCATCGTGAAAATACCTCCATGAAGAGAACGTGGTGGAAGAGCTAGAGCTATGACACCTGAGGTTAGAGAGCTACAGAGACAAGTACGAGCATTGCAAGAAGAGATTCATAGAGGAATGAATCTTAATGTCAGAGATGAAAGCGAGGATGAAGCCGAAGAAGAATATCAAGAAGTAGAAGCTGAAATTGTGAACCAGGAGGAAGAAAGACTTTTTCGGGCAATTTCCAAGATTGGGAAAAGACCTAAGATTGAGGTTCCTACATTTTTTGGAAATCTTAACCTAGAGGAATTGATTGACTGGATCAATGAATGTGAGGAATATTTTGAGTACGAAGATGTTGAGGATCCTGATAGGGTCAAATTTGCGAAGGCCAGATTGAAAGGTTATGCGAAGATCTGGTGGCAAGAAATTCAGTTGGAGTGAAATAGAAGAGGGAAAGATAAAATCACAAAATGGGATCGGATGGTGGATAAATTGAAGCAACAGTTCATTCCTGTTGATTATGAGCTTGACATACTAAAGAAAATACAAAGTTTGAAGCAAGCAGGAAGATCTGTTCAGGAGTATATAGAGGAGTTCTATCGACTCCTCATCAGAACAGACCATGCAGAAGCTGATAAGGAGAAAGTTGCCTGATACCTTAATGGGTTAAGGCCAAGCATTCAGGAGGAGTTGAATCTGGTTCGAATGAACAGTATTGAGGAGGCATACTAGTTTGCCCTAAAAGTAGAGGAAAAGCTGAACAAGAAGTTTGAGAGTAGACAAAATGGAAGAGGTCATGGTAGAAGATCTGGTAGATGGTCATATGGTGGCTGAAATGAAGATCCAAAAAAGAAGGATGAGGCCAGTAGTAGTCAGAATCAGAGAGGAAATAATTCCAATCGTTTCCAGGATCAGAGTAATAGAGATCAGAGAGGAAGAGGAAGAGGACAAGGATCTGGAAGAGGAGGCTTCCGTGGAATATGTTTTCACTGTGGAGAAGAAGGTCATAGGGCATTTGAATGTCCTCAGCACCAAGGCAGAATAGATAGGAGAAATGAAGGTTAGGCCAGAGTTGCACATGTAGATGAAGATGTTAGATCATCAAATTCTGAAGATGTTGAAAGAGGAGAAACGCTAATTAAAAGAAGAGTCTTGCTAAGTGGTGAGAATGAACCTGAACAAAGGAGGAGCCTATTTCGCACTAGATGCAAGTGTGAGGGTAAATGCTATGATGTGATTATCAATAGTGGAAGCACTGACAATTTGGTGTCAAAAGAGATGGTGACAAAGTTGAAGCTCAAGAGACAGAAACACCCACATCCATATCAAATTGCCTGGGTGCAGGATGACCACAAGGTCATGGTCAGTGAACAGTGCCTAGTAAAGTTCAAGATCGGCAGGTACCAAGATGAGGTACTATGTGATATCATCTCTATGGATGCATGTCATATGTTATTGGGTAGACCGTGGCAGTTTGACAGATGTGCTATATATGATGGTCGTGCGAATACCTATTCCCTGACAAAGGATGGAGTGCGACATAAGCTAAAGCCATTGAAGGAGACCGAAGAAAATGTATGTGGTAATGCAAGAATAAAATTTGTTGATGGAAGAAAATTTCTAGATGGTATGAGGCATGAGCATGTGTTTTTTGCTTTAATTCCAAAAGTTGATAAAGAAGAAGTAGAGGATGTACTTGTAGAGGTTGCAGATTTGTTGAATGAGTTTCAAGATATTGTATCTGATAATGTACCTGATGGATTACCACTGGTAAGGAAGATCAGTCATCAGATGGATTTGATTCCAGGAGCCAGTTTGCCAAACAAGGTAGCACACAGAATGACACCAGTAGAAAGTGAAGAGTTGAATAGACAAGTACATGAGTTATTGCAGAAGGGGTTGATTCGAGAGAGTTTGAGTCCCTGTACTGTACCAACGGTATTAGCACCAAAGAAGAATGGAGAGTGGAGGATGTGTATAGATTCCAAAGCAATAAACAAGATCACAATCAAGTATAGGTTTCCATTGCCACGAATGGATGATATTATGGATTGTTTGAGTGGGGCTGTGTATTTCTCAAAAATAGATCTGAAGAGTGGATATCACCAAATTCGGATCAGAGAAGGAGATGAATGGAAGACTACCTTCAAGACAAAGGAAGGACTGTATGAGTGGTTAGTCATGTCTTTTGGGCTAACCAATGCACCGAGCACTTTCATGCGGCTCATAAATGAGGTTCTAAAAATTTTTTTGGGTAAGTTTGTCATTGTTTACCTAGATGATATTTTGATTTTTAGCAAGACATTGGAGGAACATATGATGCATAGTCGTATGGTGTTTGAGAAGTTGAGAGATGAGAAATTGTTGATTAATTTGAAAAAGTGCAGTTTTGTGAAGAAAGAGTTAGTGTATTTTGGATTTGTAGTTTCAACAGAAGGTCTAAAAATGGATCCAGAGAAGGTACAGGCTATCCTTGAATGACCTACTCCAAGGAGTGCTACTGAGGTAAGATCTTTTCATGGTTTGGCTATCTTTTACAAAAATTTTATTAGAAATTTTAGCAGTATTTGTGGACCCTTGACTGAAACAATGAGAGGGGATAGAAAAGAGTTTAAGTGGACTAATGGGGCAGAAAAGAGTTTTCAATTGTTGAAACAAAAAGTTACAGAACAACCTATTTTAGCACTTCCAAATTTTAATAAGGTGTGTCAAGTAGATTGTGATGCTAGTGGTACTACAATAGGAGCTGTTATGAGCCAAGAAGGTAAACCTGTTGCTTATTTCAGTGAGAAGTTAAATGATGCCAAGAGAAAATATTCTGTCTATGATCAGGAATTTTATGCTATAGCTCAGGCATTAAAGAAGTGGAGACATTATCTGCTTCCTAAGGAGTTTGTTTTGTATACTGATCATCAAGCTTTGCAATATTTGAATAGTCAAGGAAAGTTGAATCAAAGGCATTTGAAATGGGTTGAGTTTTTGCAAAGTTATACATTTTTTTTGAAAGATAGAAGTGGAAAGTCTAACAGGGTTATAGATGCTCTTAGTAGAAGGCAACTATTGCTGACAGAGATGCAGATTGAGGTGGTTGGGTTCAAGGAACTCAAGAATTTGTATCTAGAGGATCCTGATTTTGGTGGAGCTTGGAAAGCTTGTAAAGAGCCTGTTACTCTAGATAGGATGAAATGGCTGGATTTCATCATCTAGGATGATATGCTATTCAGAGGGAGTCAGTTGTGCATTTCAAAAAGTTCTATGAGGGAGAATCTCATCAAGGAGAAGCATAGTGGAGGATTGGCGGGACATTTTGGTCATGATAAAACCCTTGCTTTGGTTAGTGAAAATTATTATTGGCCATAATTGCAGCAAGATGTGAAGAAGTTTGTACAGAGTTACAGAGTATGTCAGATGGCGAAAGGAGTGAAGCATAATATAAGGTTGTATCAGCCATTGCCTATACCAAAGAAGCCTTGGGAGGATATCAGTATGGACTTTGTTCTTGGTTTACCGAGGACTCAGCAGGGACATGATTCAATTTTTGTCGTGGTTGACAGATTTTTGAAGCTGACACATTTTATTCCCTATAAGAAGACTAATGATGATGTTCATGTAGCAAAATTATTTTTCAGAGAAGTGGTGAGACTACATGGTTTGCCAAAGACCATAGTTTCAGATCGAGATACTAAGTTTGTTGGATATTTCTGGCAGACATTGTGGGAGAATTTGAAAACAGATTTGAAGTTCAGTTCATCACATCATCCACATACTGATGGATAGACAGAGGTGGTGAATAGAAGTTTGGGAAATCTGCTGAGATGTTTGGTTGGAGATAAGCCAACAGGATGGGATTTGATTTTACCATAGGCAGAATTTGCATACAATAATTCTGTCAATAGAAGCACTGGTAAATCACCATTCTAGATTGTATATGGAAATAGTCCAAGAAATGCATCTGAATTGAGAAAGATAAATAAAGGAGAAATAAGTAGTGCTGAAGCTAAAGATTTTGCAAAACACTTGAAGAACATCCATGAGGAGGTGAGGAAGCATATTACCAAGATGAATGTGTAGTATAAGGCTAAGGCAGATGAGAAAAGGAGGCATAAGGAATTTCAGGTTGGAGATGAAGTCATGGTTCATTTGCAGAAGGAGCGATTTTTAGTTGGTACATATAACAAGTTGAAAATGAAGAAGTTTGGACCATGTAAGATATTGAAGAAGCATGATTCAGGAAATGCATATGAGGTAGAATTGCCTAGTGAGCTGAATATTTCACCAGTGTTTAACATTTCAAATTTGACAGAGTATCATGAAGGAGGTGTTGAAGATGAGGTTGTAGCAGCACAGTGGAGTATTCCAGCAACTAGTTTAGATATCAAGGAGATTGAAGACATACTGGATAGTCCTGTTGGGAGAAGCACAAGGAACATGACATATGAAGAGTATTTGGTCAAATGGAAAGGATGACCTGTTGAAGATTCATCATGGCTAACAAAGGAGGAGGTTAACCATCTTAGTTTTCCTCTGCACACCTGAGTCGTGATAGGGTCACTTCTCAAATTACCCTGAGTGTCTGATGCAGGAGCATCCTGGGTGTAAGAGCAATCTTGCATCACCCAAAAATATTTTTGTTTTTGTATTTAATAAGGGCTATCTTGTACAGAGTTGCTATTTATGGAAACTTGCTAATTTTAGTAAGTTGGTCTTACGATCTCAGAATGTTCTAATTTTACATGTGGAGGTTCATCTTAGTCATATCAGCCTGCCAACAAAGTTTCATGGCTAGATCAGGTGTAGTTTTGAAGATATTGAAGATTTTCGGTATTGGCAGCAGGGTACAAAAACTTTGAACTCAATTTTGAAGGCTTTAGAGGCCTCGAATGAGGTTGAAAATTTGGGTGATGGGTGCTTTGTGTAGGACAAGCTTGTAGAGCGCTTCGTGGCATTTTCAGAATGGGGTTATAATAGCCAATCGGGTCAACGGGCGATGACTTCTGGTCTTCGAAAGTTGGGTCACCTGAAATGGTGGAAAATAATTTTTCTTCAAAATTTTTGTTTGGGTTTCAAAACTCATTTTGAGCCGACTTTGATGTAATAAATTGTAAAATAAAATAATTCTAAGTTTGGTCGGCCTAAGGGCTAAATTTCTAGAACCTTCTCGAGCGGTGGAAATTACCTATATAAAGAAGGCCCATAGTGTTGTCTAGGGCAGTTCTGGGTAGTAGATCTAGGTATTGATTTGAGGCTTTGTCCTATAGAATATTGTAAGAGAATTCCAATGTGGCTTTGCATATTGTAATTCTGAAAGTTTGTAATTCCACATTTGTGGAGATAATAAGAAGCCAATTTTCTGTTCTCAAGCATATTATTGTTGTTGTTTCTCTATTTCTATTATGTGCTTGTGGTATTAAGGGGAGCACCCTTCATCATAAATACATACAAAAATGATACCTTTAGATAGTATGTCTAATATTAGAATCATTGAGTACTAGCTTATGAAATTATTTTAAACAAACTATAGGAATAGATCAAACAAGTATCAAGTACAACTTAAGCTGTAAGAAAACATCGAAAGATCTTAATTCTTTCAAAAAAACAAAGCTTATATTAGGGTTAGAGGGGTATTACATCCTCCCCCACAAAGATTTGACTTACTCCTGGAAGTCGGGAAGGTGAACTATATATCACACATTAGCTAACAGAATTGTAATATTACTATTCTAGAACCTCATTGAATGATTGCAGACATACTTCTCCTATCAAGAGTTTTGGTAAATCCTATCTTATTACAACTTTAGTGTAGATTAACTTAGTTCAATTAGTAATGACTTTTAAAAACAATTAACTCTGTGATTCTATCACTTTATGCAGTAAGTTTGTTAATAAGATACTTGAAACCTACCATTTTCATTAACACAGTTTTATAAAAAATATTCCTTTCCATCAAATCTTTAAGAAGAATTCCAATGACATAGGACACACAAATTTTACAATATACATATTCTAAGTCATCTTTCATAATAGTTGTAGTGCTTGATTTCCAAAAACACATTCACACCATAGAGGAGATCTAAACAATTTACAATTTATTGCACCAGTATTCATTAAGTTGGGATCCCTTCTTAAAGCTTACTATTTATATATGCACTTTTCCCTAATTTGCATGTCAGGAGGTTTCCATATAGCATTTACTTAAGAGTTATTTCAAATTCTTTGTTTCATAACGATCATAGATCCATCAAGAGAGAAAGAAGTATATGAGTCCTACTACTATCTTCATAACCACAACATCTAAATTAATAACATTAACTACTATACATAACTTTAATTTCTACCCTTTACCTATTTGAAACATTACCCTCATACACTTTAAAATTTTGAGATAACATCAGTTCTAAGTAGAAATTGAGTAAGGTACATTTCTATAACATTTATTTACCACAACAACTCCTTATTCATAGTTGTTCAATCACTTAATGTTGTTAATTTCTTACTACTATGGTGTTCATCACAATGTATACAAAACATGAATTTGTTTCCAAAATACCCATCTAGAATCCTAACTATTCACTAGGTATTTTGCAAGACATATATTTAATAAAAACAACTTCCATCATTAGTACAGATAATCCATCATCGCACATACTCTTCCCTAGAATTTCTTGATTATGTTATCTTAAATCCTTTTTGTGCAATTTAATAAGCTATGCTGAAAGGATATAACTTCTTACCAAGATAGGGATAAAAATTCCTCTTCCTAAATGAAAATGTGAATTATAGCCTATGATAAAATCTTGGGGACATAGGTCCTTCACCCAAGGGTTTCCTAATTGAGTATTTACAAATTTTCCTAATATATTATTGCCTTGTCTAAACAATTTTAGTCATGCAAAACTTATTTCTTAAGAGGGGAGAGAGAAAGAGAGAGAGAAATGCATATGACAGTAAATTATTTTCTCCTAATTTATTTATTTATTATTATTATTATTTTCACTTCTTTCCTAGGTACATCTAATTATTGCCCTATCAGTCCTATCAAGTACAACCACAATCATTTCATTCTTTAAAGATCCAAATTTTTTTTTTAATTTCTAAGATACCTTGAGAAGGATAAAATTCAACTAGGTGTTTGTCAGAAGATAGAGTGCACAACATTATATTATAGGTAGGATAAAGGGGTAATATTATCTACTACCATAATTAAGATTCAAAACATTTAATATGCTTTAACATTTGACCCTTCTAGAGATACCAGTACCTTGCAAGAAAACAAACACAAGTCTCAAGAATTCTTCGCCATTCCATTAATATTATAGGAAACATCCACTTAACACATGATTGATCTCATTATGCAAAAACATAAGTAATTGTTAGAATATAACTCAATCATAGAGGAATAGGTGTGCCCTTGTAAGACAATACAACATAACAACACGAAATGTAGCCTTCGTTTCCTAAGATTCAAGTTTTAGCATAACAACATAATCCAAAAAGAGACAAAGTTAAGATAGTCAAGGTTATGCATAGGTGAGCTCTGAGTCCCAAAGTTCCCAGTGTAGAAACCTAGGGCTCTGATACTAGATGTAATGCCCCACCAGGAAACCCAAGAGGACAAGACATAAACCTTTATAAAATGCAAGTAGTAAATTCCTTTTTTAAATTTTAACTAAAATAATATTCATCATTACACTTCATATTTCTAAAAGAAGAAATAATTTTCTACTAATTGAATGTAATATTTATACAACTTAAGTCCTCACGGGTCCCCTCACATTGCTACTAAAGCAACATCATATAAACCATTTGCATGCATAAGATATTCATGGAATCATGAGCTTAAAAGATCTATGTTCATTTTAATGCATCAAGTTAAATGTCCCTAAATTATTTCTTTTATTAAACATAAGTTAATCATCCAACATCATTATTCCTTTTATCAACTCATTCCATAAATCCATATTGATTTCATCTACATCTACTATCTTTTATATCACTTTTCTCTAATAGTTTAAGTAAGAGATTAATATTCATTAAGGTAGGCATCATCCTAGATACTTCATTAACATGAACCAAGTATTAACATTAAAATCAAATTACTATTTTATTGCATTGTCTCATAACCATTTATTGTTAATAATTCCATTCACTAATCTATCATTTCTCAATAATTTCCTTGGATTCTTTCATCAAGAGAGAATACATTATTGTTGTGATACATCATTATATATAACTATATTTAAGATTATTTCCTTTACACGTGGACAACATAAGATGATAGGAGAAATAACATAAAGACTTTCTTTTAATGCTAGTAACATGTCCAATATTCCACAATCTTTTCCCTTTGTTGTACCTAGAACTACCCATTCCCTTATGCATTGCTTTGAATTGAGATTACATCAATAATAAAAGACTCTTTTTAGGAGATTAAAAATTACATGAATACAAATACATAAGTACATCTCTACATATTAAAATATCCAATAAGAAATCTTCAACTGCAAATCTGGAAAGGAATATGTGCTAGGATCATCCAAAGAATCACGATTAATACCTCGATATAAATATTAACCATGTTGGGCTCAAAAATGAGGAAGGCATTTTTGGGTCCCCTATGTGAACTTTTGCAATAAAGTGCTCTTTTCACTTTGGAAGGTCAGTTTGATGATGTTGCTTTGAGTGGTCCTGATTTTGGGCCAATTTGAAATCAAGTGATATGAGCCTTTAAATGGTTGGAACATCCTTCATTTAGCATATTCAGTGGTTTGCAACTTTTAGTTTTCAGTTTGAAGTCATTTTGCAAGTACTCATTTTGAGTTCACTAAAACTTGCAGTTTGTCACTTGGAGCTTTTCTTGTCAGGAGCCCTATTTGGAGGCCTGCATCTTTTACCCAGGGATTGATCCATGCAAACTGATTTTTGATCTATGATCTATGGTGAAAATGGTTCATGTGTTCCAAGTTTTAAGTAATTGCGAATCCGTTTGATCACTTTTCAAGGGCCATTCTCTAGGCGATTTCTACTGATTGCATTGCTGAATAGTGTAACTGCTAGTCAGGACACTACTTTGCATGCTTATAACTTTCTCCCAGTTGCACTCCTGATCAGATGGTTTTCTCCGTTGCAATGTAGGCATGAATTACTTCTTATGCTCCAAATTTGACCCTTGTACCAATCTATTTGATGGGTTTTCAAAGGTGATTCTGTTTGCAACTTTTGCAAGTTGTGTGTTGTGTTCTGCCAATAGTGATTTGTCGCCCTGTTTGACCCCTTATAACTTTCCGCCAGAGAGTCCTGTGACCTCTATTCCCTTTGTGTCAAGAAGCATGTTGCAAACACTTGTCCCGACAGGAGTTTCAATTCTTGATGAATCCATTGGCTATAAGAGCAACGCTATCTCCTGGAGCTATTCACACAAGTCTGCAAGTTTCACTATGTCTTCAAACTAAATGCCTGACTTTGACCTCCTGCCATTTTTGGCTCGTTGAACTTATTAAAGAATTTCCTTTTGCACTCTGTTGCATTTGTTAGATACTTCATGTGGCCAAAGTTTCAGACCTCTACCAATCCATTTGCCTTTTTTTTAAAGTCAATCAAAACGATTAAAATATTTGTCGTCAACTATGTCATGTCTCACCTCTGTGGATCGTCAACTTCAAATTGTTATATCTTTTCATTGGGATGTCAAAAATGAGTGCCGTCAGTTGCATTGTTTATAATGAATATTGATCTGACACCGGTTAAAATTTCAAGTTCCCAGGCATCTTTTTCATTTTTTGCCAAAATATACGTCTAGCCGGATTTTATCCTGAAGTATTTTAATTGTTTTGCACGATTAAAATTCCATATGCCCCGGTGGAGGAAAAATCTAAAATTTTGCAGGGTTGAAGGATGAACTACAATCTTTGATTGTGCAAATTGGCGGGACCTGAAAAGTTGTTTTGACTTATTTTTTAGGTCGGTCAAAATTGTTGTTTGCAGTGTTCGAGCAAAGTTTGCCGGTTGATCTGGATTGTGTTTCAAGTGCTTTCCGTCGATGCCCATTTTGTGAAATTTGTGCCTGAGGGTGTTATGGGTGAATTTCAAATGGGAGCGAATTTTTTTTTAGACGGGCCTACTTTTGGACCCGACTTCATGCCTTAAGTTTTCAGTGATTCTTCGCCAGAAAGGAACAGAGTTGGTAAGTCTGAAAGATTTCACAACCTTTGCCAATATCCTCACTGCCGGTGTGATGGTGGGAGTTATGAAACAGGTTATAAACATCCATCAAAGTACAGACGAAATAAAAGGCAAGAAGAAATCAGTTTTGAAAAGGCCTCTGCTTTAATAAGAAGAACCATGTGAAATATAAAAACCAGCATTTCAAATGACAGCACCAGCCAGCGTCAAAACATTTCCAATGCATTTGAAGGACAGTCTCAAAGCAAATAGACAACATACCTATGTAGAAGTGAGTTTCCAGCATGCAACAAAGAAAGAGAATGAGGATCGAGGCGCCATTAAAATAGTTCCAGCGTGAGATGAAAGGATCCAGCATTTTTAGAAGGGAATGAAGACCAGCATTTCAAAAGGCTCCCAATGCGATCAAGGGACAATGCCCAACGCCATTAAGCAATGTGCCAGCATTGAAAATAATGTCCAACACTTGAAATCACGCCCAGCACCAGCAAAAACACCCAGCAACCATGGAAAATGTCCAACACTTGAAATCATGCCCAGCAACAAAGCAAAAATGCCCAACAAAATGGAGGGTTTTCACAGGAAAAGATGGAGTCTCAGAGGTTTTTTGTTTGTGTTTTGATGTCCCACATGTGCTGGAGGATGAAGCTTTTTGATCTTTATAATAGAAAACACACACAATGCATTGTAAAGCATGAAAAAAGGGAGGTTTCCACGTGCACGCAGCCCGAGGTGACTTCTGACGTGAATGGTGGCTCCCAACTAGTTGGGTAATACATTATTTTAATGAAAGGTTTGAAAATGTTTGAAGTGCAGGTCCGCTCGTGCCTTGGGATCCATGCCAGATCAACGGCAGTCGCCAAGGTGCTAAAGGAAGTTGCTCACCGGTTAATGTCTGCGGTGCAGCGAGATCATGCCACATGGCACGAGGATGATGTGGCTCCTCTGATGAAGTTGGACACCTAGATGGACCCGCAAACCAATAAAATGGTGACATTTGGCAAAGCGACGATGAGGCGCTGACAAAGCAGAGGAAAGTGCAGATGGTTAGCCGCCTTGGGATGCACGCCAATCTAATGGACGTCGCCAAAGTGCAAGATTAAAGTTGCATGCCAGTTATTCTAGCAGATAAGCGAGATGATGACACGTGTCCCGAGGTGATCTGGCACATAGGCGCCCAGTCAGCGAGGTCGGCCAATCACAAAATGACAAGTGGTGGAGGATATGGCACGATGGTGATGTGGCAAATAAGGTGGATTTGTGAACCAGTCTGAATGTGACAAGTGGCATGTGGGCCCGTTTTCAAATTCAAATGTCTGCATAAAGTTGATTTTTGAATTTATAAAGTTTGACTATAGTGAAAATAAAAAATTTAAATAATGGAGGCTGCTCACGGAAAAATGATTTTTGGGTCTTATTTTTTACCAAATATAGACATATTATATATCGTCGGAATCGTCCTGAAACGAGGAATGCATTGATGAAGTTTATTTTCAGCTCTGAGATGTTTGGTGAGAGCAGTAATGGTCTGTTTCATTTGAGGTCATTTTTGGATAAAGAATTACAGATATTTTGTAAAAGTTTCTGGAATGTAATCAGATTTCAGAATTGTCTAGGATATTTGGAAGAAGTTTTAGGGTTGGTATTGTTGCCCTAAAAAGTGCCCTAATTGATATTTTTGTGTCCCTGTTTCTATAAAGGGAATTTTTTAACCATTTTGAAAGGGCTGGCTGGAAATTCTTGACACAGGAAGCTGAAAAGCTCATTATGTATCCTCAGTCCAGATTGTAACATGTTTTGCAGGTTGTATCAGTAAAGGAAAAAAACCTTCAAAGTCTTTTGCATATTATCTAAGTGCAGTGTTATGAAATAGTTTGTTATACAGGAACTTGAGTCCTCATACTTAATGCAATTTTCAGTTTTCAAATCTCTCCTTCAGTTGTGTTTCTTGGGTTTTGAGTTTTCTGACTCTTTGCACAGGGTTTACTTGTGTGTATGTTTTATCTCTCAGCCTTGATCTAGGATCAAGTTAAAAGCCTCTGAGTGAAGCATAGATTCATTTTGCTCAATCAGGAAGGATGTTTCTAAGCAGTGAATGAATCTGGTATGTTGTGTTTATGGCTTGGAATCTGTGTTCTTGTATTTTGTATCTATCTCAGATGTATTGCCCAATGGATAAGGCACTGATCAGAAATTAGTATCTCCTCTATTGGTTCATCTTTGGCAGGATTGTTTACATTCTGCAAGAAAGCATTAAATCATAACCAGTATTTACTTTTATTTACTTTTATGTATTGTTCTACCTAGTGATGGAGGATCAATGAACAATAGGTTGTTGTTTAGTATTCTCTCACTGTTTTCATCTATTAAAGGATCCAATAAAGAAACAGGGGGCAGAGTTAAGACTATCAGTTAAGAGTTAAATACTATTGGATCAGGTGTACCCGCCGTGGTTTGACAGAGCCAGAAGTAGAAGAGGGAAAATCCATCCCTATAGTTGGTCCAGTTGCCTATAGATTGCCCACATTTAGAACTAACCAATCCTTAATATCCATCATAGGCATATTGGTGTCTCTTTGAGTGTAAACTCCTTTCTAGGAACCAACAAAATGGCGATTCTGCTGGGGATTCAGAGAAAAATAAAGGAGTAAAACTAGTTTTGAATCACTGTTTATGTTATAAACATTCAAATATCCCATTACCCAGATTGATTTAGCTTTCCCAAGTCACCATTAGATCAGTGATTCTACTGGAGAATAGAGAAATATTGTCAAGAGTAAATAGTGCAGGTTCCAAGTTGAGCTGGACTCCTGACCTAGCTATTTAAATCATTTGATGTCTCTAGTGTTATAAATCAGTTATAAACAATGCGGGTACGAGTAGAGCTTGACTCCTGGCCGGCTTGTTTATCATATCCAGTGGTTTCCATTGAAAGTGTAAATAGTCAGTTTAAAAAGCTTTCAAATCATCTCACCAAGCTGTGAGTGGTGACTTTGAGATCCTCTGTTTGATCAGTGCATCTAAGGATATATTTTCAGTTCTGATAAACAATGTGTGTACCCTGTTGAAGTTTGTTGTGGATGGTAAAAGATTCAGAAATAGTTTTCAGTGGTTAAAGTGTTTGTCCTCTTCAAAGAGGTGGCGGCTCTACAATTGTTTCAGTAAAACAATCTTCAGATTCAAAGGCTTTCCATTTCGCAGGTTGAGTTTCAAACTTCAACACTTCCAGGTATTTTGATCTTTATGTATTTCTCCATAAGATCAGTTGTAAAATATTTTGTTCCCTATCAAGTGTTTTAGCACTAGTAAGAAGGGAAGAGTAACATCGAACAATTTCATGTTTCCATGATTGAGTATCTTGTCATAAAACTTTAAATTTACTGTCATAGAGGTTTGAATATTTTGGTATACCTCTTGTAAAAGCAGAATAAGATGAATAGTTCTCATCTTGTTTCAAACCAAATGAGTAATTAGCAAATAAGTCAGCCTAAAAGGCTATGTTTCAGTAGGCTGGATAGACCTTTAAGTTGTGGTCATGTTCATGGATCCCCCAATTCTTTCCATAGTGAGCTCATTGATTTAATTCTAGTCTTTGATGATCAGTCTAAATCAGCACTTAAACATGTCTTAGCATTCTTTAGATTTGTTGTAAAAAATGAGATTTGTGATGAAGATATCACCATGATGTTTTTTGGGAGATCCCTCAAAGGGATTGCAGCTGATTGGTACTTGAGTTTGTCCCCAAAATGCATCTCCTCATTGACTGATTTCAAACGGTTCTTCTTGGAGGAGTTTGTTGATGATGATGAATGGGACAAGTTGCAAAAAGATCATCTACAAAGAAATGATAAAAATAGCATTCCAGAACAGCTCATGATTAATGATGAAAATGTTTCTCAGAATGATGAGGTCATGTTAGAAGAACATTCAGATTGTAGTAGTGATAAAAAATCAAGATCATTGTATACAAGGTCTTCTACTTGTTTAGAGATGTCTGAATTTGAAAGTGAAAGAGATTCGAGTGAAAACTTTGATGAAGATGTCAAAGATGAGTTGTCTCCAAACTTGTCTAAACCAGTGCTAAAAGATCAGGACATCTTTTCTCATAATTCTAAAATTGAAATTAGTCATGATTCTATACCAAGTAAGGAAGTGTGTTCTTCTAATAGTGAAAATAATGAGAATTCTAATATGAACGATGCAAGTACTTCTGGTCATAGGGATGTGATTCACATGGATGAGTCAAGTTCTCTTTCTCTCAGCATTGATGAGATCTCTGATATGTTGACAGCTGAATATAATAAGTGTACATATATATCTACTTAGAAAAAGTTAGACCCTATTGATTTGTCTTTTGATAATGAAAATGTTGTAGTGGATTTATATGAGTATGAGCCCTCTGGTGAGAATGATCAGGGAATGAGTTCTTGTGATGATCATGGACTGGTTGCGGATCCAAAATCAAATTGTGGGGATATGACAACGAGATTTTCTTGTGAGCAGCTCTATATGAATAAAAATGATGTTGTTTCCCTTTGTATTGATAATGTGGGTTATGATGCTGACAGTGAGTTTAGTGGATATGAAGATGATGAGGAAGAGTTCATAGTTGATAAGGTTTTTACTAAATTTTTTGAAGACCTCTCCTTTTATCAGCATAAGAGAACAACTCTACTATCCCAGTATAAGAGATGTTTGTTCAAACATAAAAGAGATAATTATGATGCAGATGAGAGTTGCTGCAGTGATGACATTGCACAAGATGAGATGATCCAAGAGTGTGCAGCCCCTGTTTCAAATAGGAAAGAAGTTTGCAGCATTAGACAGGAAACCAAAAAGGATGAACATGGAATCCAGAACCCACTAAGCAGTGAACAAATCTCAGAACTTTTAGAAGTTGATTTTCAAAGGTATGCCTCCATTATGGATTCTACTTTGCAATATCCAGTTGATCCATGTTTTGACATTGATGATGAGGCATGTGCTCAGAATGATGAAGATAATGATTCGTGTTCCCATGAATCTCCCTCATGTGGTAAGTTTGCAGGAGAAGTGGATGAAGACCATGACAGTGTGTTCTCCTGTCATGAAGATTCTGATAATGGACAAGTCTCTTGTTCAGTGCCTCTTCCTTCGTTTGATGAATATGATAGTGATTGTGATAATGATTGTGATAGTGTTAAAGACAACGAGTTTATTGATAAACATGATGATACAGATCAGTTGTCTTTGTGTCACAATGATGATTTTTGTGAAAACATTTTGCACTTGGTTCAAACTTCAGATTGTAAATATATACTTGAGGAGCTAAGTCACTCGGTGGTTGAATCATCTCACAAGGATAGGTCTGAGGATCTGGTTCCTGCTCAGTTATGTGAGTTTTTAATAATACAAGATCATCATTATAGTTTACATTTTGAGGCATTACTTGATAAGTTTTGTACTTTCAGTCAACATCAACATGAGATAAAGGATCCTCCATTTTTTTTGGAATATGAATATGAGAAGGTTGGTTGTGACTGGAAGAGTTTGGGCTTTGGCAAATTCAGAATTACTTTCCAGCCCAAATATTTCCATGTAGGTAGGCAACAAATTTCTCATGATGTTTTCAGATTGCTTTTTTCATATGGGGATGAAAACCATATATATGACAGAGGAAAGTGGTGATTTCAATTTCATGGTTGATTGGCCATTTGTAAAAATTGTATATATTGTACAATTCTTTCCTTCGGTTGTGTGTTTCTTTCAGCAAGGTTTCCGGTTTTGGAGAAAGAGCAGAAGTCAGTTTTCAATTTTGGGGTGGTCTGCTATACCAAAGATTCATAAATTCTCTACATGCCCACAAGGGGCATGTGTCCCTAGTCAGAGCCACTATTGGGCTCAAAAATGAGGAAGGCATTTTTGGGTCCCCTATGTGAACTTTTGCAATAAAGTGCTCTTTTCACTTTGGAAGGTCAGTTTGATGATGTTGCTTTGAGTGGTCCTGATTTTGGGCCAATTTGAAATCAAGTGATATGAGCCTTTAAATGGTTGGAACATCCTTCATTCAGCATATTCAGTGGTTTTCAACTTTTAGTTTTCAGTTTGAAGTCATTTTGCAAGTACTCATTTTGAGGAGTTCACTAAAACTTGCAGTTTGTCACTTGGAGCTTTTCTTGTCAGGAGCCCTATTTGGAGGCCTGCATCTTTTACCCAGGGATTGATCCATGCAAACTGATTTTTGATCTGTGATCTATGGTGAAAATGGTTCATGTGTTCCAAGTTTTAAGTTATTGTGAATCCGTTTGATCACTTTTCAAGGGCCATTCTGTAGGCGATTTCTACTGATTGCATTGCTGAATAGTGTAACTGCTTGTCATGACACTACTTTGCATGCTTATAACTTTTTCCCAGTTGTACTCCTGATCAAATGGTTTTCTCCATTGTATTGTAGGCATGAAGTACTTCTTATACTCCAAATTTGACCCTTGTACCAATCTGTTTGATGGGTTTTCAAAGGTGATTCCGTTTGCAACTTTTGCAAGTTGTGTTGTGTTCTGCCAATAGTGATTTGTCGCCCTGTTTGACCCCTTATAACTTTCAGCCAGAGAGTCCTGTGACCTTGATTCCTTTTGCGTCACGAAGCATGTTGCAAAAAATTGTCCCGACAGGAGTTTCAACTCTTGACAAATCCATTGGCTATAAGAGCAATGCTATCTCCTGGAGCTATTCACACAAGTCTGCAAGTTTCACTATGTCTTCAAACTAAATGCCTGACTTTGACCTCCTGCCGTTTTTGGCTCATTGCACTTATTAAAGAATTTCCTTTTGCACTCTGTTGCATTTGTCAGATACTTCATGTGGCCAAAGTTTCAGACCTCTGCCAATCTATTTGCCTATTTTTTAAATTCAATCAAAATGATTAAAATATTTGTCGTCAACTGTGTCATGTCTCACCTCTACGGATCGTCAACTTCAAATTGTTATATCTTTTCATTGGGATGTCTTAACTGAGTGCCGTCAGTTGCATTGTTTATAATGAATATTGATCTAACACCGGTTAAAATTTCAAGTTCCCAGGCATCTTTTTCATTTTTTGCCAAAATATACGCCTAGCCAGATTTTATCCTGAAGTATTTTAATCATTTTGCACAATTAAAATTCCATATGCCCCGGTGGAGGAAAAATCTAAAATTTTGCAGGGTTGAAGGATGAACTACAATCTTTGATTGTGCAAATTGGCGGGACCCGAAAAGTTGTTTTGACTTATTTTTTAGGTCGGTCAAAATTGTCGTTTGTAGTGTTCGGGCAAAGTTTGCCGGCTGATCCTGATTGTGTTTCAAGTGCTTTCGATCGATGCCCAGTTCGTGAAATTTGTGCCTGAGGGTGTTATGAAGGAATTTCAAATGGTAGCGAAATTTTTTTTAGCCGGGCCCACTTTTGGACCCGACTTCATGCCTTAAGTTTTCAGTGATTCTTCGCCAGAAAGGAACAGAGTTGGTAAGTCTGAAAGATTTCACAACCTTTGCCAATATCCTCACTGCCGGTGTGATGGTGGGAGCTTTGAAACAGGTTATAAACATCCATCAAAGTACAGAGGAAATAAAAGGCAAGAAGAAATTAGTTTTGAAAAGGCCTCTTCTTTAATAAGAAGAACCATGTGAAATATAAAAACCAGCATTTCAAATGACAGCACCAGCCAGCGTTAAAACATTTCCAATTCATTTGAAGGACAGTCTCAAAGCAAATAGACAACATACCTACGTAGAAGTGAGTTTCCAGCATGCAACAAAGAAAGAGAATGAGGATCGAGGCGCCATTAAAATAGTTCCAGCATGAGATGAAAGGATCCAGCATTTCAAAAGGCTCCCAATGCGATCAAGGGACAATGCCCAGTGCCATTAAGCAATGTGCCAGCATTGAAAATAATGTCCAACACTTGAAATCACGCCCAACACTAGCAAAAACGCCCAGCAACCATGGAAAATGTCCAACACTTGAAATCATGCCCAGCAATAAAGCAAAAATGCCCAACAAAATGGAGGGTTTTCACAGGAAAAGATGGAGTCTTAGAGGTTTTTTGTTTGTGTTTTGATGTCCCACATGTGCTGGAGGATGAAGCTTTTTGATCTTTATAATAGAAAACACACACAATGCATTGTAAAGCATGGAAAAAGGGAGGTTTCCATGCGCGCGCGGCCCAAGGTGACTTCTGACATGAATGGTGGCTCCCAGCTAGTTGGGTAATACATTATTTTAATGAAAGGTTTGAAAATGTTTGAAGTGCAGGTCCGCTCGTGACTTGGGATCCGTGCCAGATCAACGGCGGTCGCCAAGGCGCTAAAGGAAGTTGCTCGCTGGTTAATGTCTACGATGCAGCGAGATTGTGCCACATGGCACGAGGATGATGTGGCTCCTTTGATGAAGTTGGATGCCTAGATGGACCCACAAACCAATAAAATGGTGACATTTGGCAAAGCGACGATGAGGCACTGACAAAGCAGAGGAAAGTGCAGATGGCCGGCCACCTTGGGATGCATGCCAATCTAATGGACGTTGCCAAAGTGCAAGATTAAAGTTGCATGCCAGTTATGCTAGCGGATAAGCAAGATGATGACATGTGTCCCGAGGTGATCTGGCACATAGGCGCCCAGTCAACGAGGTCGGCCAATCACAAAATGACAAGTGGTGGAGGATATGGCACGATGGTGACGTGGCAAATAAGGTGGATTTGTGAACTAGTTAGAATGTGACAAGTGGCATGTGGGCCCATTTTCAAATTCAAATGTCTGCATAAAGTTGATTTTTGAATTTATAAAGTTTGACTATAGTGAAAATAAAAAATTTAAATAATGGAGGCTGCTCACGGAAAAATGATTTATGGGTCTTAATTTTGACCAAATATAGACATATTATATATCACCGGAATCATCTCGAAATGAGGAATGCATTGATGAATTTTATTTTCAGCTCTGAGATGGTTGGTGAGAGCAGTAATGGTCTGTTTCATCTGAGGTCATTTTTGGATAAAGAATTACAGATATTTTGTAAAAGTTTCTGGAATGTAATCAGATTTCAAAATTGTCTAGGATATTTTGAAGAAGTTTTAGGGTTGGTATTGTTGCCCTAAAAAGTGCCCTAATTGATATTTTTGTGTCCCTGTTTCTATAAAGGGAATTTTGTAACCATTTTGAAAGGGCTGGCTGGAAATTCTTGACACAGGAAGCTGAAAAGCTCATTGTGTATCCTCAGTCTAGATTGTAACATGTTTTGCAAGTTGTATCAGTAAAGGAAAAAAACCTTCAAAGTCTTTTGCATATTATCTAAGTGCAGTGTTATGAAATAGTTTGTTATACAGGAACTTGAGTCCTCATACTTAATGCAATTTTTAGTTTTCAGATCTCTCCTTCAGTTGTGTTTCTTGGGTTTTGAGTTTTCTGACTCTTTGCACAGGGTTTACTTGTGTGTATGTTTTATCTCTCAGCCTTGATCTAGGATCAAGTTAAAAGCCTCTGAGTGAAGCATAGATTCATTTGGCTCAATCAAGAAGGATGTTTCTAAGCAGTGAATGAATCTGGTATGTTGTGTTTATGGCTTGGAATCTGTGTTCTTGTATTCTGTATCTATCTCAGATGTATTGCCTAATGGATAAGGCACTGATCAAAAATTAGTATCTCCTCTATTGGTTCATCTTTGGCAGGATTGTTTACATTCTGCAAGAAAGCATTAAATCATAACCAGTATTTACTTTTATTTACTTTTATGTATTGTTCTACCCAGTGATGGAGGATCAATGAACAATAGGTTGTTGTTTAGTATTCTCTCACTGTTTTCATCTGTTAAAGGATCCAATAAACAAATAGGGGGCAGAGTTAAGACTATTAGTTAAGAGTTAAATACTATTGGATTAGGTGTACCTACCTTGCTTTGACAGAGCCAGAAGTAGAAGAGGGAAAATCCATCCCTATAGTTGGTCCAGTTGCCTATAGATTGCCCACATTTAGAACTAACCAATCCTTAATATCCATCATAGGCATATTGGTGTCTCTTTGAGTGTAAAATCCTTTTCAGGAACCAACAAACCACCCAACCATGTAGAACCAATAGGCCATGTAACGCCCCACCAGGAAACCCAAGAGGACAAGACATAAACCTCTATAAAATGCAAGTAGTAAATTTGTTTTTTTTTTTTTAACTAGAATAATATTCATCATTACACTTCATATTTCTAAAAGAAGAAATAATTTTCTACTACTTGAATGTAATATTTATACAACTTAAGTCCTCACGGGTCCCCTCACATTCGACATCATATAAACTATTTACATGCATAAGATATTCATGGAATCATGAACTTAAAAGATCTATGTTCATTTTAATGCATCAAGTTAAATGTCCCTAAATTATTTCTTTTATTAAACATAAGTTAATCATCCAACATCATTATTCCTTTTATCAACTCATTCCATAAATCCATATTGATTTCATCTGCATCTACTATCCTTTATATCACTTTTCTCTAATAATTTAGGTAAGAGTTTAATATTAATTAAGGTAGGCATCATCCTAGGTACTTCATTAACATGAACCAAGTATTAACATTAAAATAAAATTACTATTTTATTGCATTGTTTCATAACCATTTATTGTTAATAATTCCAATCACTAATCTATCATTTCTCAATAATTTCCTTGGATTCTTTCATCAAGAGAGAATACATTATTGTTGTGATACATCATTCTATATAACGATATTTAAGATTATTTCCTTTACACGTGGACAACATAAGAGGATAGGAGAAATAACATAAACACTTTCTTTTAATGCTAGTAACATGTCCAAAATTCTACATTCTTTTCCCTTTCTTTTACCTAGAACTACCCATTCCCTTATGCATTGCTTTGAATTGAGATTACATCAATACTAAAAGACTCCTTTTAGGAGATTAAAAATTACATGAATACAAATACATAAGTACATCTCAACATATTAAAATATCCAATAAGAAATCTTCAACTGCAGATCTGGAAAGGAATATGTGCTAGGATCATCCAAAGAATCACGATCAATACCTTGATATAAATATTAACCACCCAACCATGTGGAACAAATAGGCCCACTCCCCCAAGCTAGGAGATAGAACCAAAGGCCCATACAAGAGGTAACAACTAGGAAATTCTTAAGCTGGTGATAAAATTTCCCCAAAGACACAACATAAAAGAAAAGACAAGAAGACCACAAGGACTACCAAAGGCATGATCAAATTTGGTAGAGACTCTAAGATACAAGCTAGGTGAGTGTCATCAGATAGCCCTCACCCATTGGGTTGTCCTGGTACTAGCCACTCTTGGCCCCGACCCCCAAGTAGGCACATGCGGAATCAAATGCCTCTCGTACAGACAAGGTCATTCAGTCGTACCTACACATAGGTACCTTCTCCCTCTCCCATCCTTAGTCTTTACTAGCACTAAAGGCATGGGTGAGGCACAATTAATCTTGATTAGTGTGTAATTTCCCATTCCAATAATCTCCCATTCCTAATTCATTTATTTAGGTTATCACTTGATTAAATAACTCATAGTAGGTTATCCTGGTACTAGCCACTTAAGGCCCCGACCCCTCACTATGAGCCACTCACCTAGTGTACTTAGGTTCCCTAACATACATATAAAAATCATAAGAACATAATAGATTCATCATCAAGAATTCATATCAATTCCATAACAACATTTGATTGAGTTTAGGAAAACATATGTTGTCCCTAGTCCACTTGACAACCCTAAACCCAATATGGCATTCAGAATGTTCCAAACATATAAGAAGACATCCAAGTGATATTATAAACAAATTCAGATTATAAATAGATCCTATTAACCAAAAACAAATTCTAATAGCCTCTGGTAACCATACGAAACTGTAAAACTTAATGATGTTCTTAAACTGAATTATTTGAAGCAAGGATTAAATGCAAAGAATAGTCATCATAGAACAGTCATCCATATCTTTGAAAAAATAATAATAAAGGAAATATCTTTGGTGGAGATTTAGATAACATAATTATGGACTCTTAATTTGATTTTTAAGAAGATCCAATGGTGGGAAAGAAAGTTATGACTTCTGGTTTAAAACAGAAAATTTTGGTTAGGGTTCAGACCTGCCTTCACTAAAACGGTTGTAATTTTCACAAAACATAATTAAAATTCACCAAACCAATTGGAAATGAAATATAAGACTTAGTAGAATCTCTGATATCAAATTCAGACTTTTATATGAACATATCAGCCTGTAGCATATGAATACATTTGACAGAAAATTTAGAATCAAGAATGGACAGGCATAGGCTGCCAAAATGTCAAAAATAAGACATTAATTCGACCCTAAAAATAAAATCAGAGAGATAACCTTTTGACATCTATGAATTTTACTTCCATAAAATCAATTTAGTAAAACCTTATAGGCAATTTAAATTATTATAATAATAGATCTCCAAAAAGGGTTGCTAAAAACCTTAGGAAAACACATGCCAATTCTTACAAACAAAAACTCAAAACTTTAAAATAACCATAGAAATGAAAAGTACAGATATAATAAATAATGATAATATATAAATAGATCCATAATCTATTAGATACATAAAGTAACTAAAATATTCAATCCATACCTCATGTCCTACGAAGGTTGAATCGAAGAAGGAAGGAAACAAAAGAGAAGACAAATCTAAACCTGAGATGCATCCTTCAAACCCTATCCACTTTCAGAAATCTCCATGAAAGAAAGAAATAATTCCACAGCAAAGAATCCCTCTCTCAACTACTGAAATTCTCCCAAAAATGTCTCTCCCAAAAGCAAAGATAACCAAAAATTCTTAAAGACATATGCTTACAAACTCTCCCTCACATCCCCAAGTTTTCTCTCTAAAATCTTCATGAAAAGTAAGGCCATCCTCTGCTCAATGCTTCAGCCCCAAAATCTCCTCTCTTCAAATGAGAAAGTAGTGCATATAAATAGATTTCCAAAGGTTGAGAGGAAAAGTAACCAACTCCCAACTAACTCTTAACTAAAGAGTATTATAAAATAACTTAATATCATACAACTATATTACTCAAATATACAATAAAAGATTATTTGTATTCATTCATACACATATGTAATATTATCCTAACATATATGCATATGCCACCATTAATTACATCAATATCTATATATATAACCTATCCTCATTATTAATAATTAACAATTGAGAATAATATACCTCGCATTATTTAATATTTAATTATTAATAATATTATACTTTACATTAATCCCAAAATATACACCATCAACAATAATTAACATATAATAACATATAAATTATATATATATATATATATATATATATATGTATATATATATATATATATGTATATGTATATATATATATATATATGTATATGTATATATATATATATATATGTATATGTATATATATATATATATATATATATGTATATATATATATATATATATATATATATATATATATATATATATATATATATCTATATATATATATATATATATATATATATATATATATCTATATATATATATATATATATATATATATATATATATGCCAAATACCAAACACTATAATCTATAAGATTATGAAGTAATAGATCAGAATATTATTACCTATTTATAATTACTATAGGATATAATCACTGAGGTAGAATAAAATCACATGCCTCAAAATAAATCTAATCATCCAAAGAGGCCATACAAATCATCTATGAAATATATGGAGAAAACCATAAGATCAAATAAGGTCAACCAAAGTCAACAAGGAAAGTCAAGCCAAACTCCTGAAACACAACATAGAAAGATTAACTAAGAATCATACCAAGAAGGAGAAATAAATAACATGAGTAAAAAAATCATACAACCAAATGAATTCAAGTGGCCACAAGGCACTAACTACAACCATGCCCAACCGGGTGTGTTGGATCTGGGGTTTTGACCCAAAGGTTGACTATCAAAGAAGGAACCCTAATATTCCCAAATTGGAATAATGACAAAGGAAGACTCATGTAGGGGCCTTAATACTATCTCCATAACAACAACCATCAAGGATTTGAGGGCATGCTCAGACCTGTGAAGCCAGGTGAATTCGATACCCGGTACCTGCAAGCCTGCATCACAAAGAAGAAACACATATGCACGGATATACATATAAAAGAAAACATTGTAGACAGATGATCAGGATCAATACATCGTGTGGACCTCAGCGATGTGAGTAACTACGACTTCATCCTGAATCATGAAAACACATCATGTCTATATATACACTCAAAGCATGTAGCATCATCATAATGAAGGTTAAATCTCAAGCATTGTGTTAGTCTCTTATCAATACTAATAATAAATCAACATAATCAAATCATCAAGTGAGATACAAGATTCATCCAAAGTAACCTTAGTAGAAGAAAATATAAATAACCACTTATATATATATATATATATATATATCAAGTACACATCATATAACATCCTAACTATTTTCATAAAGGTCTTCAAGGTACTCAATACATACACGGAGATAAATATATACAAAAATGATACCTTTAGATAGTATGTCTAATATTAGAATCATTGAGTACTAGCTTATGAAATTATTATAAACAAACTATAGGAATAGATCAAACAAGTATCATGTACAACTTAAGCTATAAGAAAACATCGAAAGATCTTAATTCTTTCAAAAACACAAAACTTATATTAGGGTTAGAGGGGTATTATAGTGGCAATCTTTCCGCCCTGTTAAAATTGCACCCCAGCAATTTGGGGGTTTCCTTACCAAAGAATGTATCAGTGCTATACACCAAGTGCTCTTTGCAATGTTGGATCCTTTGGAGGTAGATTCTTCTCCTTTGGTAGCTCCTCCTCTGCAATCAACTTTTGTTCCTAACTTGAACCTTGGATTAGGTTCTGGAGAGTTTTCATAGGCCGTGTAGCCATTGGTTATGTTTCCCTTCATGGTAATTTGGTTTAGGTAATTTTGGTTCCTCTATCAAATTTTTGTCGATGTAGTGCTAGTCATTTTAGCAACTTCTTATTTGCAATTCACTACTGCGTCAACCTCCTAGCTTCATTGTACATACAATATTTGGCATTCTTCTATTTCAATAGTTTCTTAGTTTCAATCCACTGCTGCATCAGACTTTATATTTGGCACTTTTGATAAATCTTGGCTAGTTAAGGAGGTTTAATGTTTTAATTTTTTTAATTTCAGTATATAGTGTAATTAGTAGTGCACACTTAAAAATGATGCTTGCGTATATGTTATGTTGTAAGGTGGCTCATCTAATGTCAAACATAATTCATAGTGAGCCATCATTTCTATAATTTTCTGTGATAACCCCCTTGGCAGTACTTTGATGTAAGGTGGCATCATTGCAGTGAACTAAGCCCATAGTGACCCACCAATTTTGATTTTCTTTTTTCGTGATGTGGTCATGAATGAAGTTTTTTTTCCCCTAGTTCTTTTCTCTGGGAGCTCCATATCTTAGAACCAAGTTGTAAATAATATTAAAATATATATATTAAGTGGTAATCCCACCTTTTAAACAAAAAAGAAAAAAAAAGACAATACCATTCTCAAAAACCTATATGAACCTATTGAATTTTGTTTTATGAACTAGTGCACTAATTCAAAACCAGTCATGGCAAGCAAATGAGTAGGTGGAATCTTACTAAGTTGAAAATCAATGATTTTGAATCATATTATAAGACTAATTAAATTCATGGAGACCTAGAGGCAAGTGGGGATATGAGTTTCTTTATTGAGGGAGGGCTAATTAGGCCTAGTTGGAGAGTTAGAGGGTGAAGGAAATATTCACCAGTCAAATGATGAAGGACTGAGACTGAGATGAATTTGGTAATTCTGAAAGGGGTACTAGAAAATGTAGAAACATTGTTGTGTTATTTGGGAAGTTTGTGAATGATTTTTTGATTTCAAGGTCTGAAGGGCTACTAGGCAAGCCTAGAAAGGCTATAGAAGATGAATGGTAGAAGCTGAGTTGATTGGAGTGAATGGGAAGTTGGAACATGAGAGTTATAACTCATGTACCTCATGCTAGTGTGCTTGGATTAGGTTAGACATTATCCAACTGCCTATGAGGGGTGTCACTGTTATTAATTGGTGTAAAAGGAGGATCACCTCTGTGTTACAACACTTTATATAAATACTCACTATTTGGATAATGTCTAGTTTTGGATAATTTGAAAATTAAGGACTTGGGCCTTTGATCTTTGAGCACTTTATATAAACACTCACTATTTGGATAATGTCTAGTCTAATGCAAAATAGTGTATACAAGGTATCCAAGCACACTAGCATGAGGTACATGAGTTATGTTCATCTCACTAGATATAGATGGGCATTAATGCTCAATTGAATGATACATTCCCATAAAAATGTGAACTCCTATTAATCTACAAACTCTCATGTTAAACAACTACAAAATAAAGTCAACATAGTTCCTTTAACACAACCAAAGTTAAAATTAAATTATCTCTATCCCTAAGATAAACTAAGTAACATTCATATATTTTATGTCAAATATTACTTTGTGCTGAGAGTTGGTGCAGGAGCACCAATGTCAAAGGAAGGAGTCATGAAGAGCACCAAGGTCACTAATGGATCCTTGGGTGTAGTTGAAACCAAATGGCCTTTAAAGGTCATTGAATCATGTAAGAAGAACATTCATGGTCATATGATATTGTTTTGATCATATATTGATCTTATTGTAATAAAATTTTGAATGTAAACCTTAATGACAATGATAAGCCTAAAAGGTACCTAGGTATCACTAGAAATAGATTATGGATTGATCCTAGGTTAGGGGATTGGGAAAATGACCAATAATGGTTTTAAAAGATTGTTAATACAATCAATTTGGTGACTGGTATTAGATAGTTAGAAGTTAGTTTGTAGTTGTATAGTCAGTTTATTAGAGTTAGGAGTCTATTTTAAATATTTCCACGTGAAGTGGAGTGGGTGTGGTCGAATTGATGTATCAAGGAACAAATGGAATAACCAAGAAAACACTATATGTTAAATCATGTGATTGATAGTAGATTGGGGCTCACCTGAGCCATTAACATGAATAATTATTGTAAAAAAAGATGTAAACCATATATGCGCACTTGAGGCAAAGAGAAGTTATGCCATATCCATATTAAAATATTAGTTACAATATGAAAATACTAAACTGACTAATTCCTCCCCTCATCTCTGCATATGGTCACAACAAAGATATGTGATTACAATACAAAGAAGGTATTGTAAAAATATAATTTTGGCATTTTCCCTAACCTGACATGTTTTGTACTCAAATCCTTCATCGTGGATAAGTGGAGATGGGCGGATAGATGCAGATGAGTTGTCATAGACCCAACTAAAGTATACATAGTGGTTATTTCCTTGTGATGCCAAATCTACATTAGTTCTTATAGTATAATTTATAGTATTTACATTAGAAACATTAAATATATACACATTAGCAACCTTTTTTCTATTTGGGTAGCACCAAAATTGTTGTCTAGGGTAGATCTATGTCTATGAAGTCTTCAGCAAACACTGCACACCACCACATTGACAGTTTGGCACATTGACAAGAGCAATTGAGCATATATCAATAATGCACCGCACCATCATTACTACATTTATTAAATAAATATTATAACATGTAATCATATGATTATAATAATCATACATTCACCACTATTTTTCTATTGTTGGTTCAAGTACTTAAAAAATGTTTTCAATCAATGGTTTGAACAAAGATGTCATTCTAGGGCAGCAAGGACAATTTAACTATACCTAAGCTAGAATTAGTCAACTTCAAGGCCTTCATAAAGAGGGTTTCCAATGAAAAAATGTCCAACTTAAGGTCTCTTCAAAGGATACAAGACAAAGAAAAGCATAGTCCAACAATTTATGTCTAGTTCACTAGCTATTGAAATATGTAGTTTCCATCCTTGAGTAAATAGGATCTCATTAATTATTAGTTACCAGTGGCTTCATATAGCAGTAATAAGTTTGAAAATTGAGCTAATATATTCATACTTAGAGCTCATAGGATATATAATTAAGATCAAGATAAATCAGGCTGCCAAAGCATTGCAAAGAAATAATACCTGAGTTGCATCATCATGCCATGAAGGTGAGTAGCAATCATAGCCAAGGAAATGATAACAGTATGAATTCTATTTAATACATGCCAAAGGATGAGAGAGAGAGAGAGAGAGAGGAATGATGAGGATATTGATGCTCTGCTTAGCCATTACCATAATGGCTAAGCGAAGCATCAATATCCTCGTCAACACGGAGAGGAATGATGAGGATATTGATGCTTTGCTTAGCCATTACAATAATGGCTAAGTAGAGCATCAATATCCTCATCATTCCCCCCCCCCCCTCTCTCTCTCTCTCTCTCTCTCTCTTGTGCTAGGTTTGACTTATATAATCAAATGTTGATCGAAGCTCTCTCAATTATTTAATTAGTCTATATTTATATAAAAAGATTATATCTTTATGTAGTAATGAATTAAATAAGATTTGAATAAGATATTGGGGGAATATGTATTGTATTGAGAGATTCTTAAGAAAAGGTATATATAATATCCCTTTCTAAGACATATCATTGTAACGCAATAATATCATCATCAGCTCTCCTAATATGAAGCTTTGTTGTTAGAAGAAGGTAACTGGATGTGAAGCTTGACTATGTTTCCCTAGATAAATGGGCAACCAACAAAGAACACAAAGAAACAAAACACCAAGAATAAAAAAAGAAAGAACCAGACTTCATGTATCATGGGGAGTTTAGGGTTTTTGTTGTGTTCCTTAATTCTTAATTCACACATTTTGAAGGCTTTGAGAGTCATTTAACATGACTGTACCCTCACAAACAATAGCTTAGCCTTGCTCTGTTTAGTTTTCTTTCATTATTTTGAAGTTTATTTGTAAACAATAACGATTCTGTGGAATCAAAGGCCTATAATCCATGAAATGAAGTTCACTAACATGCATAATAGTTAGATTTAGAGGTTTTGAGACATTTGAAAACACTGTCTAGAAGTGAAGGTTGGACAATCATTTCTCTTTGATAGATGATGGTTCCAACTTACTCTAGTTCTCCACAAGGAGTTTTCAACCTCTGTCAATTTACTCTAGGTCTATGAATGCTTCCGATCACATAGTGACCCTTCTAACCACTATCTTTCTTGATTATGATTTCCAAAGTATCCTAGTGATTCTATCTTCCTCACAAGTATCATTAGTATATTGTTATCTAACCCAACCATTGACTCCTATTAGGGATTACAATCTTGTTTATACACCTTTGGATATAGTTTCATCAATAAGTAAGACATTCTTCTCAGTGGATATGAAGAATCTTAAATTTTACTTTTTCCAAGTTCAATCTGCAATAGTGTTCCCTCCTGCAAATCAATGGATGGATTTGGATCAAGGTTTCTTAGCACAAGTTTACCACTTTTGTGTGTTCCTATTTAGAATCCTCAAAGTAATAAAGACTTGAATTTATCCTTGCACCTTCAAACAGTCTCAGAGAATTGAATAATTCTCGTAAACCAACACCAAACTGAATCATTTATCAATTGCAAATAACAGTAGGTTCTTACCCCCTTCATACAATGCCAATCGATCTAACCACCTAATTTGTATCAGGTTGGGTAGAACAAAGACATGCTTAGAATTAAATATAAATATTACTGAATAGTATATTAAATATCAAAATAATGATATAACAATGAATGGAAGGAAAGGTGCTACCTTTCCCCCAACCCCTCTATGGATACATAAGGGAGAAGATATAATATTGAATGGGGACTCAAGGAGGAGAACATAAAATTGGAAGAATGGGATAGACTTAGAGTATCTAGTCAACACTCCCATCCAATTAGATACAAGGACTCATTTTAGTTAGCAAAGAGAAATATTATCAAGTAGGATACAATATAGACATATTGGGGAGTTTGAACACCATCATATCAAGAAATAGGAAATCCCATCTGAATAACCAATCAACAATAAAAATTAATAATCCAATAAGAGAATAGATACATAGATACATAAACAGTCAGCACAACAACTAGTATAGTTCACATCAAACATAAAGGCATCAGATTAGAATACAAAATGATAAATTGTATGCAATCTGCAATCCACATATAGTCTACAATAGAATGCAAATCTTCAGAGGTTATTATTCATATAGAGATACATATATAAATAAATCATAACTTAATGAATCCATGTCCTAACCTTCCATTCCCACACAACTAGCTTCATGCATAGCATAAAACCAATCTTGTAAAATCCAATCAGTAATAACTAATAAGTAGATATACGATCAGACAGAGAACACAAAGACAAGAATTCAAGAGTACGGGTCAAGGGAAATGATGCCATGTAAACAAAATCATAACAATAGTGAAAAACCTATGGGTCATCATTGAAGCATGCCATAGGATCATAACAGAGAAGAAAATGGATGGAATGTATAAATGGATGCCCTAGCTCATGGGTAATCAATGATACTCTAAGAAAGTAATAATAGTGGTAATATGAAGAGCATGAGCCAAGGGCATATGCCATGTCAAACAATGGTGGACACTAGTTAGCATAGTAGAGAAGGAAATGTGTCACCAATGATGCCATGAGGATCATGAGTTCTAAAAGAAGTAAGAAATATAACTAGAGAATCTAATGAAAACACATTATCATGATGCCCTAGTTCACTAACACACCAAATGTGATAAAATTGAAGATGTAGATTAGGCTTGCGGGCTATAGTAATAGAAAATAAACATAACATGATGCCCTAGCTCATATTAAAACACTGAGAATCTAGATGTAAATTCCATAATCAAATCATCCAAAGAAATGAACTCAATGCCATGGACACAACATAGCATGGAGTAATGATCATAGTAAGATGTACCCTCGAAATACATGATGGTATCCAATCAAGTGATGAAATGCACAATGTATTCTATCAAAATGCAGAGGAGATAATGACACAATCCCTACCTCAATGAGCTTCCATTTTATAAGGAGAGGAAAATCCAAGTTTCCAAAACCAAGCTCAAAGATCAAAGGCCCAAGTCCACATAAAAACTACAACCCCTATACATAGTGTCAAATCCACCCTGGCCGATGAGGTTTCGCTCACTATAACCCTTGAAAAAAATTGCCATGGTAATAATGAAATGAGAAATGAAATCTCTTTTTTTTTAAGTTATGCCCATGTATGTCAAAATTTTGACATTCACAATATTGGTCAAACTTTCGACTAACATGGGCATGGATTAAAAAAATTGAAAGTTTTCCTTCTATAATCCGACCAACCAAAACCGTTTTATTTCATGGTCAAAAATTTTTGTAGAAAAACTAGGTCAAATGTACTAGTGAGTGCTTATTTTATCATACATGCTACCTCCTCAATCACTATCTACATATCTAATCATCTTGTAATCATCTGAAGGTGTATACAAAATTTTGAAAGTCTTTGTTCCATTTATATACGGCAAAATTCTTTTTTCCATCTTTCCAATGACAATCCTTTGGTTTGTCCATGAATCTATAAGTAATACTTACTCGATGAATTATACCTAGTCTTGTGGAAATTAAATATAGGAGGTTTCTAAACATTCTTTTGAATAAAATTGCATCTACATTAGGACTTTTATCATTCTTGCTAATTTTTAAATCCAATACAACTATTGTAGGGGTTGGATTAACATTTATCATCTTAAATATCTTAAACAAACCAATAGCATACTTAATTTAAACCATAAGTATGCCTTCTTTATTTTGAATTAATTCTATCCAAAGAAAATATCTCATGAGACCCAAATCAATCATATCAAATTCTCTTTTCATAGTTGTCTTGAATGTGTAAATTGGCATGTTACCTATGAATATTAAATCATCTACATATAGAAAAACTATCAAGATTTCTACTTCATCTTTCACTTTTAAATTCAAGGTTAGTTCATTACCACATGTGTTAAGCCCATTCTTTCCAAACTAAAAATCTATCCTACTATGAGCTTGGAACAAACCATATAATTCCTTTTTCAACTTGTATACCTTATTTTCTTCTCGCAAAACTTCATATCTGGGTGGCTATTTTATATACAATTATTCCTCTAAAATGTCATTCAAAAATTGTGATTTAATGTTCATTTGATAAACCTTCCAATTATTTTGAGCGTCTATAGATAAAACCATTATGATGGTATCTAATATTTCCCTAGGTGCAAATGTTTCATTGTAGTCTATGCTAGGTTGTTGGGTGAAGCCTTTAGCTACTATCCTTTCCTTGTTCTTTTCTACTTTTCCATAAGCATTATACTTTGTCTTGTAAACCCACTTGAATCCATTCTCGTCCTTTCCTTTAGGAATCTCTACTAGATCCCAAGTTTTATTCTTTTCTATTAACTAAATTTATTCATTCATGGTTGCACTCCATTTGTCATCTTCAGAATAGATTGGATCATCTTGTGTTAAGAACCCAAAGCTAGTATATAAATCATTTTTTTTATCCTCTTGTATTCCATCATATGTATACTTTAGACTCTGTGTCTTCTTTGAAGTATTTATTAACCTTGATCTTAGTGATGAAAGTGTTAAATTAGAAGACTCACTATTGTTATTACTTTCTAGAGTAGTAGTATTTTGAGTGTTAGGTGTCCTAGTAGGTGTTTTAGGAATATTTCTTGTGTTGTAGGATTAACATCTTGAGTTTCATTATCTTTCTTCTGTTGTGGAACACTAGCTGCAACCATGGATTTTTTTATCTATGCTACCTTCCTATGCATCTTATTGAATAAACTCAACATCAGGGCTTATTATAATCTTCTTTCTGATAGGATTGTATAGATTGTATGCCTTGGGTTTTTCACCATATCCCACAAATGCACTTCTCTCATCTATCATCTATTTTGTTTCTCATTCTTAAGGTGTTAGTGAGTATGCCACACAACCAAAGATTCACAAGTGTGCTGTAATTTTGTTTAAGATTCATCTAGTGTTTTATTTATCACATCTTTTACTGGACATGTTTTTAGTAGGTATACAAAACATGAATCCACTTCAACAATAATAATTTGGTAGATATTTTTATTTTAACATAGTACATTCCATTTCTATAATTACTCTATTTTTTCTCTTTGATACTACATTTTGTTTAGGAGTATACCTTGCTATAAATTTCTTCTTTATGCCATTTTATTTGAAAAAATTATGAAAAATCATTTGATATGTATTCACCACCTTGATTGGTTCTCAATGATTTGATATAGTAGCAATTTTCTTTTGCAACTTTTGCATTAAATTATTAAGAAAAATAAATACCTCTGGTTTATATGTCGAAAAATAAACCCATACTTTCATGCACAAGTCATCAATAAATGTCAACAAATAAAGATTTTGACATATGGATGGTGATTGCATTGGTCCACAAAGATTTGAATGCACTATTTCAAGTGGGATTTTTTTTCTATAAGGCTCTCCACTACGAAATTTGTTTCTATGTTACTTGGCTAATATCCAACTCTCATATGTTGTCTTAAGTGGCTCTATTGGCAGTAATCCGTGTACCATTCTTTTGTTATATCTGTTGGAAATTTGGCTGAGTTAGATACATAGATGTTGTCATTAAAGAAACATATGATCTACATGAAGATCACATAGGACAAAGAGCAAGTATGACAGAGTGCAATGCAAAATTGTTTAAGTATGAGACAGTGTTTTTGCCAGTGTACCCTAAGACCGTTTTGATTAGCAATGTTGATTGGAGTAAGTTAAGTGCTTGTGCACTTGAACATAGATACTACGGTGACTATAGAAGACTCACTTGAGAGCGCAAGTTAGTACGGCATGTATGGAAGAATTTATGATAGTTTTACTAAAGACAATGTTAAGCCGTCAGGACAAGATATGAAGACAAAATTGGTAAAGAGTTAAGGGATTATTTTGTTTATCAAAATAATGTCTTAAAAATATAAAGGGATGAAATCCTAGATGTTAACCCTTGGGTAAAGATATATTTTGTATAATGCTTATGACAAGCCGACCATAAGAGTGATTAATCTTAATAACTTGTATAAAGAGATGTAAGGATGAAATTATACGTACATGATGAAGTTGTAATAGTGATAGTGAAAGAGCAAGCGAAGAGACATTGATGTGAGGTTATAAGAAGCATAAGTTTATGTACCTTAACCTATTTTGTAATCAGTAAATATTGTATATTAATTGTTTGGGCAGTGGGCTCATCCAGTTATCATATTTTGTACTACCAAATCCTACTAGGGTTGAGGCTTCTAACAAAGCCTATAGTCCCTTAATCAGGACTGAGACACTATATGCATTTAATACGCTCCTAACAAGGTCACATCCTTAACAAGATACTTTTGATTAGTGGATCATTGTGGGTACCATCCCCACCAGGGTTTTCCCTTGGCTAGGGTTTCCTCAAGAACCAATAATGCGTTATGAGTTATTTTTTTTTCTTGCTATGGATGTTGTCTAGTTTTCTATGCTATGCATGCATTAAGATAATCTGTTATATCCATAATTTGGCAAAAGTAAAAGTTTTTAGAATACTAATTCACCCCCCCTCTCAGTATTTCCTATTTATAACAATTGGTATCAGAGCTTAGTTACTCAGAAAATAATCATTCAAGGAAAGCCTAGCAACTTGATTAAGATTTCTATGGATATGGATCAGCTATAGAAGAATCTTGAAGAAGCTCTTGAATAGATTGATATGCTTACTAAAGAAAGAGACACTCTAAAAGGAAAATATGATGATGCAAAGAACCTCATTAAGAAATTGAAAACAAGATGGAAGATCTGAAATCAAAAAAGGAATCCAAAATTCAAATTGAAGATTGTGATGACAACCTAGAAAGAGAAAATAAGATCCTTAAATATGAATTGAAGATAGAAAATCTGAAGCTAAGTCTAAAAGATGGAAATGGAAAGAATGAAGAAAATCTGAGATCTAAGAATGAAAATCTGAAGCTTGAGAATGAAGGGCTAAAATCTAAACTTGGTAAAGTAACATCTAAACTTGAGAAATACAATACAATTGTGAAAGGTGAACTGACTCAATCTAAGCAGCAACTTGAAAGACTCTATTCAACTAGTGAGAAGATTGATGAACAATTGTCTTATCAAAAACCATTCTCTAATAAAACTGGTCTTAGATTCAACACATCTAAATCAAATGAAGAAAGAAAGGAACCCGATATGAAAATTTCTGAAAGCATAAATGAAAATAAATTTGATGAAATTGACAAATCTGAAGATACACCTAAAGAAGAAGAACCACCTAAGAAAGAGGATTCACCTAAAGGTATGCAAAGAGAATTTAAAGGTAGATTCTTTACTTGTAATATTGTCGGTCATATGATGAAAGATTCCACAGGTAAGCAATTTAAACTTCTTAATGGTTATTGTTATAATTGTCATGGCTTTGGACATAGAGCTATTGAATGTAGAAAACCTAAATTTTTTGAGAATAATAATAGTAGTAGAATGTTTAGTAATACTAACCATGTAGATAAGAGACCTATTGAAGATATGAACAGGAGAAATGGAGTAGTATGTTATAGATGCAACAAAGTCAGACACATTGCTAGAAACTGTAGATCATAGATCAATTAGCTTGCACCAAGATATGGAAACAATGGAATAGTTTTTCAGATATGTAACAAGATTGGACATACAACAAGGTTTTGTAGAATGAACAATAGAGTTTTTCATCTTAATCCTAATCCTAGAAGTTATGCAAGGAGAAATGAAGATGCAAGTAACAGTTAGAAAGGATGTTGTAGTAATTTAGAAGAAGATGAGTTTGTTAAAAGCATAGATCAAGGAGACACATTCAACACTGAAGTAAATTAGAAAGGTGAAGTATCAAGTGGTAAGAATGAATCTCTACCTAACCCATCTCAAAGTACTTAATTCATGAAAATTACAGTAGAATAGGAACTTAGATTAGTGTAGAAGTTGATATATCATGAATTGAGTCTTGCATAGTTAATGCAAGGTAGTATATGATGTATTGATGCTATGGTTAAGAGTGCATAGAAAAATATTATGTTTTGCAAGATCGCAAGAATTTTTAAGTTTTGCAGGTAAGCAGAAACAACTTTTTGGAAAGACGTAGTAAAGGAATTGAATGCGATGTCAGATCTATGTGAGATTGAATTGATAAAAGGTTATGATCAGTAATATTTGATCATCAAAGGGAATAAAAGTGCTAAGGAGATCAAAGAGCAGTGATTGAAAGTGTTTTGCAAGGATTTGGTGAAGGATTTTCGTGCTGAATCTATGCAAGCCGTAAATCATGGAATCGAGGTATTTTACTTGGTAGATCTCTAAATCGGTTAAGGAATTTGTAGAAGTCATGAATGTTTCATTGATTCATAATGTAAGGGATAAGATTAGACCTCAAGTCAAAAGGGAACCAGTAGAACCCTTGGAGGAAGATCCTAAGTTAGCTTTATCATTTGTACTAGATAGAGTTTTACATCTAGAAAATGTTAGAAGCTATTTGGGATGCAAGCTTGAGACTCTCAGTGATAGTGATTTTTCTAAAGAATATGAAAATATTTACAATCAGGATATGTCATTGAAATTAGGGTTTGAACATTTAAAAGATAATGAGATTATTAAGTATTCTCTACAATATGAGTTTGACAATGAAGAATGTACCAAGATAATTTTAAGTAGAATTCACAATGAAAAGTTTTGGTTAGATGATAGAGTGATAGATATTACAGTTAACCTAATTCATGAGGTAACTGGTCTATCTAAAACTGGAGCCATTCCTTTGAGGGAGAAGAACATAAGGAAAATAGTTATAGACAACACAAATTCATCTTACAATGGCAGAGTAATAGTAATTAGCAAGATACGACAAGATGATGTTAGCTATTTGTGTAAGATCCTTACAACTAAGTTTTGAGCTAACACAAGAGAAGATGACATGGAAGCAGGAATGATATGTGTAGCCTATTTGATGTGTGTTGATAAAGTACAAGTTGATATGTGTGAGATTTTGAGAATTTAGTTGTTTGAGAATTTGGAAAAGATAAAGAAGACTAAGTACTCTCAGTTTAGATTCTCATCATTGATCACTTATATGTTTTTCCATTTGTTAAAAAGATTTCCATACACCATTGGTGATGATTGGAATGATTGTAACACTATAATGGAAAGGATCAATAAAGTATACATGAGACATCTTATTAACAAGGTCAATGAGAGTGCAGTGTTGGTGATTAAAACATTTCAGAATTTGATGTCAAGTAGATCAAGGATCCCTTAGTCTTTAGTAGAAAAGTATAAGAATGAGATATGCTTTATGGTTGATACTGACTTTAGATACATTGAAGCAATAGAACCTAGAGTAGAATTCATAAACCCTCTTGGCTAGGAAATATTTGAGATTGAAACAGAAGAATATGTGAGCAGATTGCTTAAATGCAAGATGGACATTCACAACAATAGGTTTGGAACCTTTGAGGAGAACTTCAACTCCGCAAAAACTATCTTAGAAGAGAAATAATCAAAGAAAGAGTTCAATGTACAATCAAGAAGATATTAAAGGACATAGGAATGTCTAAACAAAAATTTTTGATAGCTAAATAGACAACAACAACAATTAGAGACATAGGAAAAAAGGAAGTTTTGTTTGTTCCACCTTTATCATTAGTTGTAGTACAGCAAGAAGACATACAAGTGAAAGTGGAAGAAATAGAGAAAGATCAAGAAGTTAGAAAGTTCTCTAGATCATCCTCTTCTAGACCTGGTAAAAGAGTGAAAGAGATTGCTATTGGGGTTAAAAGGAAAAATACTTTAGTACCACCAGTTCAAAGAAAGATTGCAAAAATTAAAGATGATGAAGACACCCCTGTTAAGAAGAAAATTTGGAAACCTAGAATTGAAAAAGTTAATGAACAGATCATACAAGATGGAGACTTTTCAAAGATGAATAAATACTATGACCTCTATGATTATGCAGAAAGATTGAACCTTGAAAATGCAGTGGTGAAATACATGATATTGACTGACAGAAAGTTTGATACAATTCAGGGTAAGATACCTGATGATTTGTATGAAAAGTTAGTAAAAAGGAAGAAAACAACATCAGATGGAGATATCAGAAGTAGAGAAAATCTTCTTAGGAAGCTATGTGATGTGAGAGATGAAGAACACTTCAAAAAAATCATGAAGGATCTAAACACCCATTTGAGAACCAATAAGAGAACAATTCAAATTATGGGAGGTAATTATGAAGAAATCAACAAGGAAACAAAACTTGCAATAGTTAAAGTGATGACAGAAAGTGTTGAGAAACAATCAGATGTAGCAGAACCCATAGAGCAAGTAAAGGAAGTAGAATAGCAGGATATTCCCTCTCCACCAGCCATCAACATTAAAGATGAAACTATGAATGTGGAAGGAACCAAGATCACTCTGGATAGCGATGATAATCTTTTTAAGAACCTTGATAACATTGTTGACAATTCATCTTTTGAAGAGAAAGATGATGCTAGAGGAGAAGAACAAAGAGACACAAGGACTGGAGAGTCTAAAGAGACAGAAAAGCTAGAAGCAGTCCCTAGTCAAGAAGAAATAAGTCCTACTGGTAAGAAAACTCAAATTGGATCTATATTTAAAAGCTTGGGTAAAGAAGTAGATGATGATGATCAAATGGAATTGATCACATCTTTGAATAAGATTATTGGGAAGAAAAAGAAAGTGAAAAGCCTTGAAGGATGCCTAAAAGAATTAACTAATAAGTTACAAAGTATTGTGACCACACAAATTGCAGAGGCAGGCCCACTTGAAAGAGCAAAGAAAGTGATGAACACATTTGATGATGAGTTTACCAACTTATCTAATATAGCTAAGGTGAAGACAAAAGTAGCCTATGAGGCCAAACTACTTCTGGACATAAGCCAGAATATCAGGATTGATATCAGCAGTCTTGATATCTGTATAAAAGATTTGAGAAGGAATCTCGACAGAGGTAAAACTTTGTACATTTAGTGTACAAAATCTGAGATCCTTATAGCAGAAGAAATGCAGAAGATTAAGATCAAAGAAGCATAAATTCAAGTAGAGGTGAATCTCCTTTCAAAACCCAATGTGAAGATACTTGATATTGAAAAGAAAATTTACAAGCTTTATGATGAGATAAGGATTTTACAAGATGACAAGGACAGGAAGCAAAAAATATTTTCTCTTCTAAGAGAGAATGTTTCTATCAAATTGAGCACTATTGAAGGACAAATGGAAGAATGTCTTTCATCCAAGACATCTTTTCATAAGTTCAATTTTTAGAATCGTCAAACCTATGAAATTGCATCTTATGCATTGTGTGCACTACTCAGTGTTGTAGATTCGATTAAGAAGGCATTGGAGAAAGAGTTAGAGGCCATGAAGATTAACTTTGTAGATTGTGTTGCAAGCCTACTAGCTTTTCAATATTGAATCAAGGTATAACCTTTGTCTGAACATAGTTTTGTCACCCTCCTTACTTTTTTTTGTCATTGTTGTCAAATGGGGAGAGATATATAGCAGAAAATTGTTATGAGTAATTGTTAAATATGATAAGGATGTATACTCCTAGGGGGAGTATAGTATATAGATAAGATTTATTGATTTATAAAGATAGTATATACATATTTTTGTTATGGCCACAAATTTGAGATTTTTGAAGGTTTTTGACTTAGCCAATTTTCTCATATGTTGCCACCAATGACAAAGGGGGAGATTGTTGAAAATTTGGCTGAGTTAGATACATAGATCTTTTCATTATAGAAACATATGATCTACATGAAGATCACATAGGAAAGAGAGCAAGTATGACAAAGTGCAATGCAAAATTGTCTAAGTATGAGACAATGTTTTTGCCAGTGTACCTAAAGATAGTTTTGATTAGCGATGTTGATTGGAGTAAGTTTAGTGCTTGAAAACTTGAACATAGATACTATGGTGACTATAAAAGACTCACCTGAGAGTGCAAGTTAGTATGACACGTATAAAAGAAGTTATGACAGTTTTACTAAAGATAGTGTTAAGCCGATAGGACATAATATGAAGATAGAATTGGTAAAGTGTTAAGGGATTATTTTGTTTATCAAAATAATGTCTTAACAATATAAAGGGATGAAATCCTAGATGTTAACCCTTGGGTAAAGATATATTTTGTATAATGCTTATGACAAGCCAACTGTGAGAGTTATTAATCTTAATAACTTGTATAAAGAGATGTAATGATGAAATTATACATACATGATGAAGTTGTAATAATGATAGTGAAAGAGCAAGCGAAGAGACATTGATGCAAAGTTACAAGTAGTATAAGGTTATGTACCTTGACCTATTTTGTAATCAGTAAATATTATATATTACTTGTATGCGCAGTGGGCTCATCTGGTAATCATATTTTGTACTACTAACTCCCAGCAGGGTTGAGGCTTCTAACAAAGCCTATAGTCCCTTAGTCAAGACTGAGACACTATATGCATGTAATAGGCTCCTAACTGGGTCACATCCTTAACAAGATACTTTTGATTAGTGGATCTTTGTGGGTACCATCCCCACCAGGGTTTTCCCTTGGCCAGGGTTTCCTCGAGAACAAATAATGTGTTATGAGTTCATTTGTTTTATTTGTATGCATGTTGTTTAGTTTTCTATGTTATGCATGCATTAAGATAATCTGTTATATCTGTAATTGGGCAAAAGTAAAAGTTTGTAGAATACTAATTCACCCTCCCTCTTAGTATTCCCTATTTCTAACAATATCTCATTTGTAATGCTTTGAAATTTAAATGTAAAAACCTTAAGTACTATAGCCAAGATTCATTTTTGTATGAAGCTTTGCAATCTGATTCAATAACTTTTTGTAGTCCTTGTTGTTCAAAGAACAATTCATGTTTAATCTTGAGTGGAAACATCCTATTTTGGGTCATTTCAACTTTTGTAATCATCCTATTGCTTAGTTTCTTGTCTAAAATCATGCATTCACCATTTTCAAAATATATCTTATATCCTTTCTGGACTAGTTGCCCAATTATTATGATATTTTGTATTAATCTAGGAACATAATATATATCAGGAATATGTTTTTCTTCACCTTGCCTGGTTCTTATACTAATTGATTGTTTTCCCTTGATTGATATTTTGTGAGCATTCCTTAATGTTAACTCTAATTTTATAGATGCATCTAATATTGAGAATATATCCTTACTCCCACTCATGTGGTTGCTACAACCACTATCTAAGAAACATACTTATTTAGAACTTTGTTGTACCATATTCCATGTTATAAATATATTGTTTTGTTTACTGGTGTTGGGCTGGTTTTCATTTTTAAATATATTTTTTTCTTATTCATGTCATATTTTCTTTTTCTACATTTAGATGAAAAGTGCTCAATTTTATTAAAATAATGATATTGAATGTTTGATTTATCATACCTTTCACCCTGATGATTACTGTGACAATGGTTGATCCCGATTCTTTTTGTTGATGTCAAATGAGTAGTTGAGCTTGATGCTGGTCTTCTGCTCTCAAACTATGTATTTCCTCTTCCTTCTCTTAGCACAAAGCATCCTCTACCTCTTATTTTCTTCAAATGAAAGTTGTCTCTTAAATGCATTTTCTAACCATGATGTCCCTGATCAATTCAACCTTTACTCATGTGATAAGAGTAATTCCATTAATTTATGTACTCATAGTTGAGAGATATCTTTAGAATTCTCAATGGATACCATTACTGAATACAACTTTGCTGGTAAACTTCTAAGTATTTTTTCTACAACTTGTTGATCTACAGGGGTTTCTCCATAATATCTAATCTGATCTATTATTTCTAGTGCATGAGTACAGAATGAATCTATGAAATCTAAGTCCTTCATTTACAAATTTTCAAAATATCTTCTAAGGTTTTATAATTTTATTATTTTCACCTTGCGTGTTCCTTGGTATGTTGTTTTCAAACTTTCCCATACCTGATTTGATCTTGTGGCAGCAGCTAGTTTTGGAAATATTGAGTCCTCTATTGCCTGCTGAATAAAAAATAGTGCTTTGGCATTTTTCTTCTTATTTTGTTCAAGAGATCCTTCTCACCTTGTGAAAGATCCTGATATACTTGCTGGTCTGCTAGTACAGGCAACCCATTTTGAACCAAATAGAAAACATCTTGAGAATGAACGAGTGTTTTTATTATAATGCTCCAAAAGTCATAATTTTTTCCATTAAAAATTGAAATATAGAATTGACTTCCACTTGTTCCTGCCATGAATTTTTGAAATGAGATTTTGCCTCTGCTCACTATATATTCAGAGATCTTCCATCAATTTTCTATCTCTTTTTAATTAATAACACTTTTCCTTATTAATACCTTCAACGATTTATATTTCATAAAGTCTCTTTAGATTTGTCCTCTTCGTGGTGACTACAATCACCAATCTCAAACTCTCACAAATATTTGATCTAATCTTTGATGATTTTGTCTTCAACTCTCAAAAAATCTTAATTGACTTTTACAAATACATCTTCAGCTTGAAAGTTTTCAACATGGTCTCTAATGAATCCCTTATCACTATTTATACTAATTTACCTACAATGTCTTTCTGATCTTTCCAAACTTTAACTTCCTGTGCTCAACAAAACTCCACTGGTCTTACTGATGAAGCAAGAATTTTTTCATTTCTTCTCACAACTACAAAACATCAGCTCTGATACTAGTTAATTGAAAAAAAGAGACAAAGAAAGAACAAAAAAATAAATAGTGAAATAATTGTAAGCGCATAATAGGAATAAGAGAAGCTCAGATTTACTAAACTAAACTCTTATATTAATGCCAAGTTTCATATGAAGCTTGTCGTGGTCTCTCCTTCTTCAAAAAAAACAGATATGTCTCAAAAACAGAGTATGCATTATCCTGTCTCTTTTGCAGAATAGATTATATCTCTCAAAAACATTTCAGCAAAGTGAAGGTTATAGAATGCCCTAAAATGAACCGTCTAAATGGATCGTAGAAGAAACTAGAAAGGATAGAAGAGAGGGAGAAATGAATGTGGTTGTTGAAGTTGTTGAGTTACGGTAGCATTGATGTTAAATCGTCCCATCTATATATCCATGTCAACCAAAAACTGTATGGAACAGTTGAAGAAAGTTTCAGAAAAGACTATTGAAAACCATCTGGTAACCTGGCTACCACTCAATCAGAGTCAGATTCCTGCGATGCATCAGCAGTTGTTCCTTCACATAAATGGCACTGTTAATATCCATGATAAAAAGAAAGCAATAACCGACTGATTTTAAAGAGATTTGGGAGTCGATCAATAGATTTTTAGGATTCAAGCAAAGATGCATTCATAAAAAAGTGAGATTCTTGAATAGAACAATTTTCTACTATCTAGATTTGATTGTCACGGCTTAAGGTAAGGGAAAAGTCTATTTGTTTATGTATTTATTTATGATTCATTCATTCAATATTTCATGCCTTCAATCTAATTAGACTAATACGAGTGAAATTTTAAACTTCTTTGAAGTTTCTATTTATGTATTTATTTATGATTTCATCAATATTCATTCAAGGTGCTTCTGTTGTCGTTTAAACTTAAAGAGAGTGAAATTTTGGACTTCTTTGAAGCTGTTGAGGCTATTCACAAGACTATGGTGCGGTTTTCCTTGGAAATATTTGTGAAGAGATTTTCGTGTAAGGTCTAAATTATAGACAACATTAAGTATATTGTAAACCTTGCTTTACAAAATCATTACAGATTCTATCAGGAGCTTAGAAATCTGTTTCTCCTCTAAATTTTTTACTACTTCAAATGGTTAGCCAAAAAATGCATTTTTTATTTGGAGACAAATATTCTGATGTAAAATGAAAGATCGCAGGTTTCCAAGAAGGTTTGTGAATGTAATGCACACAAATACAATCCCTCCGAGACGGTTTAGTCTTGGATAATGAAATACATTATTATTTTCAATTATTAATATTACCTTTTTCTACACGAACAGGTAGGGGAGATGTTTACTGGATTCTTAGATGAAATATTTTCTTATGTTATGGTTAACTTTATGCTGGGGATCCATTCCTTCATTGGATTTGCATAATGTTTAACTTCTTAACATGAACTATGGCCTTTTAGCACAGGTGTTTGAAAGCATAGGATGTAAAAGTAAAAACAACACAACAGTTTGAATGTTTCAATTTCACATTTCAAAAACATGAAAATTCAACTTAAAATCGTAGCGCTTTCAAAAGATTTAGGTATAACCCTTCAATTTCTTTTCTTGTGGGCCACGCTATAATCACTAATGATTATATCTATGGCAAATTAAAGTGTGGATCTCTAAAAGTTAAAGGTGTGCTTAATTAGTGTTATAACAAATTTAAAATTTGAAGGTGGTCTTCATTATCATTAATTATAATTTTTAGAGCCTGATGGTGATTTTTCTTGTTATTTAAATCGAATAGGTTTGTTTAATTTTTTATTAATTTAAAAGATGAAAATATATAATAGAAAAATTGGTGAATTTTTTTTTTCAAGTTTAGATGAAAATGAGCTCAAATTTTTTTAAATCAATGGGTCATATTAGAATATAATTCAAACATAAAGTAGTTGTGTAAGAACCTAATCTATTTAACCTTAAAATATCATGATTTTTTTTCTCTACTATTATCTAAGTGATTAAGTCTTTATTTGTTTGTATATACTCAGATACTTCCATTCATGTAGGATAGGAAACTAACTATATGGAATAGACATTTTTCCTTTTGTGACGTGAGTTTCATCTATCCATCTAGGATAGACATCTAGCACTTGAGTAGAGTTATACATCCATCCATCAAAGAAGATGAGCATCCATCCATCAATCAAACAATATAGGAAATAAAATGCTCTAGCTAGAGAGTTAAGGAAAATTTGTTACCCTAATTATCTTTTGGAGATTACAATTATGTAATACAATTACACAGAGATCACCATCTTTAGAAGTATATATAAATAAATTGAGTGCCACCTCTTAATTTGACCTAATATCTTATGGAGATAAGTGGATCCATTAGGTGCTCCTTCTTAGTATGTAAAGAATATATTTTATCTTAGTATTATATTACAATTTTTTATCACAATCCCTTCACTTAACATTTATCTTTACTTCTTAATAATATTTAATACTTTACCGTCCTTCATCTCATCCTCGATTACATGTGTACTAGGGACAACTCCATACATAGTCCACCTATTTACACCTTTAGTACAAGGTCAAGGAAAAACATATATGTAGTTTTATTTTCTATCTAAGTTTGATATGAACTATATAGTGGTATGCAACCCTTTATATGGTCATTATCTTTCATAATTATAAGTGGTTTCTATTCAGGACAAGAAGCTCATAACAAAAGATGTTCCTTAATGGCACTTTTCTTGTTTATCTATTTCATCTACATCTTAATATTATGATAAAATCATCCAAGCCATATGTATGAAGATAAATCAATATTGCATACAGCTACAATATATTCAAATAATTATACATAATCAATCCCTATTACTTTTTCTATGATTAGACCAATAGATATTGGTTCATTTTAAATTATTTATTAGGTTGTTGATCCAAGGGGCATTTTCTCACCCCCTTGAATTTTATCTACATAATGTATCTCATTACTCACCAAGAATTTATAGGGATTATATCATAAACATCATTATTGTAGCTTTATTAGGCCATAAATATAGTAGCTCAATTGTAATGAAATTACACATAAGTATGAGCTAGACACATTATTTATATTAAACATTACTAGTCTTTTTAATTAAAAAATATATTACTCTTGAATTATGTTTACTAACCAAAAAGAAAGAAAATGCAACTATTTGAATCAAAATGTATTAATCAATGCTTATATTATATATCATATACCTAGAATTGTAAAAAAAAATGAACTATCATTCCAATCAATGTTTCTTTCATTAGAAGATAAGAATATGAAATGATAAGTTGTTTGATCATTATCTACATGAGTAATTTGTAAGAATGGAATATACTTAATTACAAATATCAAAATCACAAAAAAAAAAGGGTTCAAAATTTAATAACATCTACATTTGTTATAGTAATAGAGAATAATTTGTTTATGTAATAATGAACATATTACAATGTCTACAATGTGGTTGCATAGTTACAAATAGAATAATAGTATTCAAACTTTTTATAAAAGATCTTTATATGATATTAGAACTTGGTACACACCCAATAATTCATTGATGATGGTAAAGGAGTATTCTTTGTGTTGTAATAAATCTATAAAGGCATTGTTGGTATTTGACATAGCCAACATTGTTCATGTTTTCAATGACGACATAGTTAATAGTTAAAAATATTCTATAATACTCAATATAGTTTCTTTTTTTTTCCACCTAAAAAGCCATTACTCTATTGGACATAGTGAAGGAATGAGTGATCAAGGATTGAGAGAAGTGTTGCATCTATAGGTTTTTTCTATATAAGAAATGAAAGATCTCTTCCATTGTATTATTTTACCTCATGAATGATGTGAAGGAATTTTAAGGTATGACATAGGAATTGGAGCATTTAATAGTTATGTAGGGTGCATTATTTAAGGCACAATGCAAAGAGTCTATAATGACCATCTTTTCCTCATCTTTTTTGATGTGAGGATATGTATTTGTATTGTTATTTCATAGATGAAATCAATGGGCTAAAATTTTAGTCATGAAATTTTTGAGCCATTCCTATTTTGGCATTCTTATTTATTCTTCAAGTATATATTCTTGTTGTACCCTATTTGAGTTGTCTTCCCATTGAATTTTTCATAAGAATATTTTACAATAAGCTAATAGCCAATACAAATTTATTTTTTCATTGAGTCTAATATGTTAATAGAAGGATTGATATTGTTTTTTTTTTTAAATTACATTGTTATCGGTAAACAAAATTGTAGCTAAAAGAAAAATTAAAAAAATATTGAAGATGATGGGTAGAGGGCCATATTTATCATCTCTCATTAAAGACTTTGGTGATAAAGAAATGTGAAATTACATGATTTGAATTTTATTCCAACCATTAACAAGAGCCACATAGTGGCCAAATACTTGCCTTTAATTTTTTAATTAATTATAATTATAATTTATTATTAAAAAAAATTTGAAAATAAAATAAAATGAGTTGAGAAAATGGAGCCATTGGACAAGCTTGGAGAGACAAGTGAGCTAGGGCTTCTGGCTAAGCATGGAGAAGCAACTAAGTAATGATTTGCAGAGAAAAAGAATGGGTGCGTGAATGGGCGGGTGGTGCTTGGGCCGGCATCTACGTCTAAGCATCGACTTGGAGAAAAGGAGGGTGGTGGCGTGATTGGACCCCAATGTAGTGCGAAGGATGCATGGTTTGGGGGTTTCACTGCTAATGTCGAGCGGTCTATTCAAGAAAATTTGAAGCTCCCTTTACATCAGTTTGAATAGGCACGTGGGGAGAGGCGACAACATGCTACTTTTGGGTTTGAGATGGAGTGGTTGGGGGGTTTTAGGAAGTCTAGAAAAACACATGGAGGTGCTCTGGAGGCACAATAGGGTTTTCTTGGCCTCTCGTCCAAGAATATTTAACAGGGAAGTGGAAGGCTCTAGCTGGTAATGGCCAAAATGGTGAACGGGTCTTGAAGGAAATGATCAAGCCCATGGAAGAGCCTCTCTCTATGGTGCTTGAAAAAGATATAGAAGTAGAAATCCTCCATAACATGATGGTTTTCTCAAATCTTGGATTGAGAGGGCATTTCAGAGGTTTTTGGCCAAGCTTGAAAGCCCTTAACATGTGGATATCAAAGCACTGGGAATTGCTGTTGGAAGGCTATGTTCAAATCTACCCTATTGCAAGAGGCTTTTTTACTATTGTGTTTAAAAAAGAGCAAGATAGAAATATGATTTTATGTGATTCATTCTAGGATTGGGATGAAAAGTTTCCACTTATGCTAAAACCTTAGCATCCAACTTTTTCTCCTGCCTCCGAAGCCTTTGACAGGGTCCCTATTTGGGTTCGTCTCCCAAATTTTCCTCTTCATTTCTAGTTTGATTCCTGTTTGGAGGCCTTAGGAAATTCTTTAGGCAACTTCTTAATGGTGGATGAGGGGTCTTCTAATCTCTTGCACTCTACTTATACTTGGATCCTTGTGGAGATAGACATTTCTAGGGATCTTCCTAAAGAAATTTTGATTAAAACTTCCATAGGTTGTTTGGTTTAGTCTGTAGATTATGAAGGTGTGCCCTTCCGATGTAGGAAATGTTTCAAAATGGGCCACTTGGCTACCCAATGTGCTAAGTCAAGGCTGGTTAAGGAGGCATCTTGATGGAGGGATGTCTCTTCTTCGCTTTACATGGTGGAGAGGAAAGTTGAAAATCTGAAGAGTTATGCACAGGCTGTGCACAATGATTGTGAGCAGGGTGTCTTTGAGGATCCGAAACGAGCTACATAGTCTCCCCTGGATAATGGCTCGGTTCAAGTGGGGGACCCAAATTTACAAAGCAGTGTTGGCACTCCGGATGGCCGGGAGAAGCTAAAATCTATGGGTTCTCGAGAGATGGTGAAGATGGCAGCTATAGAGGAAATTCTTGGACAGCCAAAGGTGGATGGCTTGGCTGATCCTTTTCAAGATTCAGATGGATTCCCTGAGGATTGGCGTTAAGAGGCTTCACAGTTGGAAGAGGGCTGGGAAGTGGTGAAGAAGAGAAAAGGGAAAAAAATGATGAAGAATTCCTTTGAAATGATTCTTCGTTCCCACACCAAAAGGGGTTTTAGGAGATAGCTTTATGTTTTCTTTCTTCTCCTGATTTTTTACTGTGATTTCTGGTGTTCTTAGCCCTTTGTCTTGTTTCTTTGTTGGGGAAGATGGTTTCCCTATTTGTAACCATCCCTGGTTTGGGCAAGGTGCTTTCCCAATTTATGAATAAATCTTACCACTGTTACCAATCAAAAAATAATAATTTTAAATTAAAATAATAATCATAATTTTTTTTTATATGTTGAATACTTAATAATGAAATATATATGATGTACAATATTAAGATTTTATAATAGTTATATTCATATAATAATATTATTAATAAGTGTAATATGCAATATATTAAATAATTTATAATAAAATTAGCATTTTAGTGTCATTTAGTTTTAAAATTTTTATTATATACTTGTTAGAGAATTTTTAATTTTTTTAATTTTTCAATTAATAAAAAAATCATAAACTTTTTCAAAATTTTATTTCAATAGTCATAATTGTAGAAATTAAAAATATAATAATTAAATATAAATTTGTAAAATTTTATAATCTATAATAAAAATATATATAAAATAATTTATATTAAAATAAATATTTATTATTAAAAATTCTATTTTAATATTATTGGTTTCGTGGAGTGAGGTAGGGTAGGTGATTTAACGATATAATACTTTTAGGGTTATTAAAAAAAAGAAGCTATTCAAAATAATTTGAAATGAAAATAAAACAAATAATGTTTGAGATTATTTTAATTTTCTATGTATTGTTTACGAGAATTTCCAAGTGTAAATATTTGGCACCTAATTCTAGAAATTTCATGTATAACACTTAAAATTACTTAGCCAATGAAATTTTTAATAAATAATTTTTATATATGATAATGTTAAAAATTTAACATTTTTATTATATAAAAATTCATAAATCAATATATTTATTCAATATAATGATGAATATATTTTGTATTATTTTGTGATGCATCTAGAAATGCAAATTTAATTAAAGTCATGTTCCAATTGAATTGCAAAGGTTTTAAAGTTTTACAATGTTTGAAATATTTTTGACGTAAAAGAATCTCTTAGAACAAAGTACATATTTAAATATAATAGTTATAGTAATCTTGTCATTTTTTGTCTATTATTCAATTCAAAAATCATATAACATTTTAAAACATATATGGCATTTAAATCCATATCAAATTGTACCTAGTAACATAATTTTATTATGCATCTTATGTTTACTGTTTATCAACTAAAAAGATTAAAACTTAACCATATTTGAATACAATCATATAACATTATAAAGTATATATAATATCTAAATCCATATAAAATATACCTAATAATATCATTTTCATAGCATATAAAAGTTATAAAGAAAGTACAAGTTGCAGGCAAATAAAACTAAAATAAAGTACAAGTTGCAATGTTAACGGTCTATTTTCTCATGTTAATAAAATTGATTGGCATACCTTGAAACCAAAGACGTATCAGCTACCAAGCATATATGCTAAAAACTAGCCAGAGGTGTGAAAGGATAAGTGGAGACACTTAACTACAAGTGCAAACATGGTCCTCTTATTTCGATGCTGAAAAATTCAAACAATAATTTGGAGACACAGATGGAGACGTCAGTTTCCATATTGACCTACCCAAAGACAAAAAAGTCTTAAGACCAATAAGGTGGAGACACTTCTTTATGGGAAAAGATGTCGGTCAACACTAAGGTAGATAGAAAGCCTTGAATGCCACAATACAATTTCTTGCCCAAACTTACAAAGAAACTCATCTAAAACTATGCCGACTGAAATATATGGCTAAAACATGTGTACCACAATGGGGTACAAATAAACATTTCCCAGGTCTACATTACTCAATTATAGATAGATTATTCATTTAACTACAATCAAAGGGAAGACTATTGTAGATGTTTTTATAGGTTAACTGAAGGTTTCTACAAATATCTTCATCCAAAGAATATAAACTTAAGTATGCTACAGTATGGATAAAAAGAAAAAAAAGGTAGAAAAGACTACTAGACAGAGATACTGGGTGACCAGTCCCACAATAGCGAGTCCCACTTTTTGGCCAACTTTGACACAGAGTTCAACATTCTGAGAAAAAACTTCGCTTTCGAACATCTATTGCCACAAAACTATTAGGAGTTTGGAGATGATGTAAACTAGATTCTTTTAGAATTTTCTTTCTAGTTTCTAAATATATTTTTCAAAAAATAAAAGAATCATTGATGAAGGGTGCTCCCCTTAATACCACAAACACATAATAGAAATAGAGAAACAACAACAATAATATGCAAGAACAGAAAATTGGCTTCTTATTATCTCCACAAATGTGGAATTACAAACTTTCAGAATTACAGTATGCAAAGCCACATGGGCATTCCTTACAATATTCTGTAGGACAAAGCCTCAAATCAATACCCAGATCTACTACCCAGAACTATTCTGAACTGCCTAAGACAATAATATAGCCTTCCTTATATAGGCAATTTTCCACCGCCTAGGAAGGTTCCAGAATTTTAGCCAATAAGGCTGACCAAACTTAGAATTATTTTATTTTACACTTTATTACATCATAGTCAGCTCAAGATAACCTTTGAAACCCGAACATAAATTTTGAAGAAAATTATTTTCTGCCATTTCAGGTGGCCCAACTTCCGAAGACCATAAGTCATCACCAGTTGACCCGATCGGCTATTATAACCCCATTTCGGAAATGCCACGAAGCGCTCTACAGGCTTGACCAGCACAAGCACTTGTCACCCAAATTTTTGACCTCATCCGGGGCCTCTAAAGCCTTCAAAACCGAGTTCAAAGTTTCTATACCCTGTTGCCAATACCAAAAATCTTCAATATCTTCCAATATACACTTGATTTGGCAATGAAACTTTACTGGCAGACTTATATGACCAAAATGAATCTCCAAGAAAGAAATCAGATCATTCTGAGCACATACGAAAATTACCAAAAATAGTAATTTTCCATAAATAGCAGCTCTGCACAAAATAACCCTTATTGAATATAAAAACATAAATATTTTCTTTTTCTTTTTTTGGGGTGATGCAAGATTGCTCTTACACCCAGGATGCTCCTACATCAATCATTAAATTCATTTTTCCTTCTCCTTCGAAAAGTGGTTTGCATGAAAAAACTATGTTTTTAAGGAGTTACTGTCACTTGGATCAGCATAACTTTTTTTTAAAAATATGATAATGATGTATTTCTTTTGAGATTATATTTTTAACTTCAATATCTAAATGATGCAATTGGTTTTATTCATTTCAGATCAATATTTCATAGTTTATTAAGTTTTAAAGTGACAGTAACTGTAACTTAGACATAAGGTCACTTGGATCGCTCTAACTTGATCTGTGTATATCAAAATTTATTTTTTCTTTTTTTACATAGAAAGGTAACAAAAATACACTTTTCCTACATATTTTTTATAAATTTTTTTTTTATAATTTACTATTTTTCCTGAAGTCTTGAAGAGAGAGGTTGTTGAATGACCAAACAACCTATGTTTAGTTAAAGTAATATTCAAAAGTGATAATGAACTCAATATGTATTAAGGTTATATTCATTAGAAAGCTTGTTCTGAATAGCATCATTTGACATCATCTGTTTGAAAAAATCATCTTGTTTAGTCCTTTTTTCAAGCCTCCAAGGACCATTTTTCTGAAGTTTAGTTGTTTTTTGAAGGAAAAATTTCAGTTTTGTGGTCTTCATGCGAAGACCCCCAAGTGAAAATCCTGGCAAGAAAGAAACTTGCCAGAATTTTTCCTTGGGTACTTCACATGAAGTATGTACTTTGAGCAAAGTCTGCTAGTAAAATTAATTTGTAAAGACAAATTAAAATGGTATAAAACTAAAACATTTTATTTCTATTTTACATCAAATTGCAATTAATAAATTCACATTTTCTATTATTGAAGGCATTTTTTGAAGGAGGATTGGTATTTCTATTTTTTTAAAGGCATAATTTTGGAGAGGAAAAATATTATATGAAAGTATTTTTTGAAGAAGAAATTTTTTTTTGACGATCTTGTGGAAGAAATTTTTTGGAGCTCGAAGAAATGGGGAACAAGAAGGGAAGAAAAAGTAAATCTTCTAGAAGAAGGTCACCTGGTACTAAACAAAGAAATCATGAAGCTACATTGAAAAATTATCATAAAACTAAAGAAGTTGAAAGACAAGCTAAAGTAGGAGGGTCAAGTCAAGTCAAAGAATTACACATTGAAGAAGGGTCGGGATTACTACCTACGGAAGCTCAAACAATTGATGTTGGAGAAGGGTCAACATTACGCGCTCCTACTGGTATGGATGAATTTTTAAATTTAGCTCAAGCTATAAAGAAAAAGATTAATTATAGAAACTTAGATCATTTAGTTACAATGGATTTGGAGAATTTAAGATCACTTGCTAATGTTCAACACTTAAGTCTTGTTAAGAAGAGATCAATGAATATGATAGCAAAAGAAATATTGGGTAAATTTGATAATTTTGAAACGCTTGAACAAGCTCAATTGCTTTCACTTATACTTATAAATAAAAATTTGGAAGGGGCACTAAAATTATTGGGTATAGACACATTAAAGATGAGAAAAGTTGTTGACATGAAAACTGATATGATTGAAAATCTTAAGAAAGGTTTGAACTAGCTAGGGAAGTGATCTCAAACTATAGATAAGTCCACTACAAGAAAAGTTATGTTGACATCCATTCTAGGTAACACTATGGGATGAAAAAGATAGATATCTTCATTTTCATCTCAGTTTGGTTTTAATAGGAAAACAATATCACGATATGTTAATAGGAGAATACTTTTGGATGATAGCACCTTTGAAGGCAATTAGGTAATCATGTGTAGAGCTCCCCATTCTGATAGGATTGATGACGGAACAAAAAATTTAGTCATGTCATTTTGGAATGATAATACATGTCCTTCATCAAACACTAGAGATGTTATCAGTCATAGAATTTTAGCTAATCAATATGAATATCATACGAAATATTGGTTAGACACAACACAACATGAAATGTATGTTTCATTTTGTAGTTCAAATCCTAATATAAAGATTGGGAAAACATTGTTTGAAAGATTGAAGCCATGTTATATCAGGACAAACAAAGTGTTTGAAACTTGTTGTTGCCGTTATCATATTGAATTTGATCTCCACTATTAGGTTTTTCAAAATTTTGTAGAAGACACTTATGATTTTGAAAAGGCTCCTCCTACTAGATGAAGTGAGTTCATCTCATACATTTTATGGGAGAAAAGAGATGATGTGGTTGGAAAAATAAATTTCATAAAAGGAATATGCGAAACATGTGCCGATTTGTCTCTTTTTCCTTTGAAAAATGAAAATATTGATATAACAAAGATGGTAATTTGCAAGAGTTACAAATATTTAAAGAATGAAACAAAATTTGGGAAAGAATCCAAAAGGTTAGAATATGTTGAAGAGGAGATAAACATTGGAGTATTTATGGAAAAATTTTAAAAATTGATTCAACCCTACATTAATCACATTTTTTTCCTAAGTGGCAAGCACAACAATTTCAAACACTAAGAAATAATTTCCCACTTGGAACTATTGTATCAGTTGTTGATTGTGCAGAAAATTATTCTTTTGTTCATCAAAAGGCAATTGAGTCAGAATACTATTTTTCAGAGAAAATTGCTGTTATGGTACATGTGTGTTATCGACACACACAATTAGATTTGGATGGTATTCAGAGAACATTTGAAGCACAGGTCATCAAGAAGGAATATCATTTTTATATAAGTGATGATAGAGAGCATGACATTCATTATGTGGAACACTTCTTCAAGATATTTTTTGCAAATTTGAAAGAAAGAGGTTTAAAAATTGATAAACATTATGTTTGGTCAGATGGATGTGCTACACAATTTAAATCGTCAAGACTATTTTATGCACTATGTAGATATCAACGTAATAAAAACATACCACATGTTTGGAATTTCTTTGAGAGTGGACATGGAAAAGGTGAATATGATGGTGTCAGAGGTTGCATTAAACATGCTATACAAAAGTATCAAATGAATTATAAGGGAGTGCATATAAAAAATGCACATGATGTGGTTGAATGGTGCAAGACATATTTCACACCAAATGAGAATGACATGTCATCAAGATTGACTCAAGTGGTGCCATATAGAAAATTTTGGGAGATAAAAGGTATGCACACATTTTTAAATTATTTGAAAGTGTTTAAAATTTTTATGATATTTTTTATTCAAATTATATTTATATAGAATGTATTATATATGCATTTGTTCAGGTGTGGATATCATAGTTGCAATAGGATAGAAAAGATGCAATCTTTGCATTCAGTTATGAGTATGAATTATTGTAATTGGATGTTGAACACTAGGGACTACTCATGCTTTTGTTGTCACTGCATTCCTGACAATTATGAGGAATGTATCAATCAAGACCATGGATATGTAGGTGCATGGAATCTAGTGCCACTAGTTGTTACTAATACATTTGATAGAGATGAAGATGAAAAATTTGATGATGTTCCTTTGATTTCTACTGATTATGATCATATCTCAGGATTCGTCACAATTGGTAAGCATATATATTTCACATTATATGGTACATTGAGTTGCATGTATAGATACATAGATAGATCTATAGATTGAACTAAGTATTTCTTTTAAGATCTCAGACATGTATATATAAATTTACTACATTCAAGAGATGTCTTTGCAGTGATTGCCAAGCGTGGAAATGTAGAAGGAGTTGGTTATTATTTACTGTGTTCTACTGCAGAGAGGATGAAGTTACTTGAACCTAAAGAAAGTGATGGAATGTTGTTCCCCATAGGTTTGTATATGGTTTACATCAATATATTGAACTCAATTTGTAAATTTTAAATTTTAACCTTTTAACAAATTTCAAATTGAGTTTTCTTAAATTTATATATTGCTTAAATTTGTGACTTGCAATTTCAGTTGTTTTAGAGGGAACATATTTCAAGAAAATCAAAGTAATTCGACATGGTATTCACTTTGTTGATTACAAACCAAACAATAAGGTGTTTCAATATAGTCACCTAGTAGTTGCCACATCCATTTGTCTTCATACAGTTAAATCTCAATGTGGATGTCGTAAGTGGAGACTAGATAGTGAGGATCATGAAAGAATATTACATATTCTCCATGAAACGTCTAAACCACTTGAATTGGTCTAAAAAGTATAATATGTATACTTATTTCTTATGTTAGGACCTACTTGATATCTTTGGATTAAATTTCATTATACTTTGTTTATATTTAAACAAATGATGGACTATAATTTGTTGATATATGATGGACCTATTTGATGGTTCAATGGTTTTAATATATAGAATTTTATATGTATATTTTGATTGTTCAATGATTTTTATATATTTCATATTAGTTAAATATTTTATGTATTCTTTGATGAAATTAGTTATATTACTTATGACATGTGTTAGTTCTAGAATTAGTTAGAATAGTTATTACCCATTAGTTACATGTATTAACTAGTTATCTTTTATGATGTTAATTCTAGATCCCCTTAAGACACTAAAAAATGTTGTGATTAGTTATATTGCTTATCATATCTAAACAAATCATATCATCTAATCAAATAAAACCATATAATAAAATTGATGCAGGAGCATCCTAGGTGTAAGAGCAATCTTGCATCACCCAAAAATATTTCTGTTTACTTTTCAATAAGGGCTATCTTGTGCAGAGTTGCTATTTATGAAAACTTACTATTTTTAGTAAGTTGGCCATATGATCTCAAAATTTTTTGATTTCACAGTTGGAGGTTCATCCTAGTCATTTCAGCCTACCAGTTGAGTTCCATTGCCACATCATCAGTATTGGTGAAGTTATTGAGATTTTTGGGTATGAAATCTTTTAGGTCAATTGTGAAGGCCTTAGAGGTTCTAGATCACGATCGACCCCCAGCTGACTAGCGCTAGCACATGTTAGGTGTTGTATATCTCATCATGGCATTTCTGAAAAGTGGTTACAATAGAAAAATGGAGTTACGGCTAAAAAGTTATGGCCTCCAGAAGTTGGGTTACCTAAAATCATATTTTGTATTTCTTTTGAGCCGACCCTATTGTAATAATTGTGAAAAATAAATAATTCTATGTCTAGTCGGCCTAAAGGGCTAAATTTTTGGAACCTTCTTAGGCGGTGTGTTGGTGGTTCCCTTTGATCTTCAACTTGTAGATTTATACTTTGATGGATAACTTTTAATGATACTTTGACTCTATCACCACTCCAAAGTCTACAAGGAAGAGGGCCAATTAACAAGGATCAAAAATGAGATCCTCCTACACTTTGAGCCTTAATGCTCAGGCAAGTGTACCCTTGACTCACTTCTCCAAAGGAGTCTTAAAACAATATACAACTAAGTCTTTTACAAGCTGACTGAAAGATATTATCATTTAATTTGTGTGTGTGTGTGTGATTGATGATGATGGACTGCTTCCAAAGAATAGATCAGTGCCTTATCCTAGAGCAAAGAGTCACTTAATAACATATATCAACCTAAAACCTTAACTCAAATACACGTGAACTCAGAGTAAGTGCTTTTCCTATTACTCCCCTCACTCCCAAGTATGATCATCAAATTCCAATCTAACAATGAACTCATTGAAATCACCCTAAAGGCTTTAATCCTAACTTTGTTAAGAACTCCAAGCTGATCTCACAATACTCTTTGTTTACCATATGCTAATCCACTTTGTGACCTTAACATATATGAATCCACAATTAGAAAAAGAAGACAATCAAAGATCTGAGATAGTAACTTAAGTGTATTCTCATTAATTTTCAGAATCAATACATTACCAAGACAGCAAAATGCAAAGAGAAATAGAACCTTGAATCCAAGCTCTCCTTGCTCAGTATAATACCATCAACAACCACCTTTACAAAATATCATCTTTTTTCAATATATACCACCACTAGTCATCTTGGAGTCCCAAAACAGGATGCAACAAGCTACAGATGACTTAGGGTTAGGGTTTCAACCACCCAACCAACTAGAAATGGTCATAAATTTATTACAGGGGAAGAAACCCAGACAACCAGGAGAAGACAGATCCTGGAGTGATCCTCAATCATGATAATTTCACTAAGAAGGTACTGAGAACCACAAAAATGCCCAAAATGTCAACCTGTTCGGCCACCTGCAACACGCCTCGATCACAAAGAACATAGTACAGACCCCTACAAATGGTCATAGAACACCCTGGACCACACTGCAATAGTTTGAAAATCATTTCCACCAGCTTCAGCTACTTAAACATTGAATTTTAGTCCTTCTGGTCGTAGGAGACCCTTTACAAATTTGAATTTGAAATCAAATGGTCATATCATGGTACCTACAACAAATCGATGGTCCACATTTAAATCTAGATCAATTTTAAGTCGTGATCATTCGATCCCTCCCTTTCCTAGCCTTATGTCTTAATTCAACTGCTACCCTCGAGTTTAGCTCTAGCAAACATGTGACAAAGAATTTTCCTGTTCACGCAATGAAAAACTTAACCTGAGCTCAATCCTGTGACTTAGTGAACAAAGGGAAATATTTAACCTTGGTCCCTTATTTAGTGAACTAGCGACCGAAGGCTTTCGTCAGTTTGCAAAGAACTTTATCTATCTACCAAATAGTTTAGCGAGTACGCGAAGACACACTCACTAAATCACCAGCCTTTTAGAACTCCGCTACCTTTTCTTCACGAATGAGAAAAACCCTTATAATATATCAGAACCACCAAACATTTATCAGGACTGCCAAAAGACTAAGGAAATCTATTGGGCCCGCCTCAAGAAGATCGATGGTTGTTTTATCTTTGCATAAACCTCCAAAATTCTTTCAGATCATAAGACAACCATCGGATGAAGAATCTTTCCCTGTTCTAACAACCTTCTGACACCAAAAGAGATCAACGACCATCTTAAGATCGCATGTGTCAGAAAAAACCCCTCATATTACATGCTGACCATCGATGCCCTGTCACTATCAAAACCCACTGAAACTCAAAAAACCTGGCCCCACTCACATAATCCAATTCATCACTATGTGGATGAATGAAAAGAAGACAACTTAGCACACTGTGGCACATAAAAACCATCTAGTAGATCGGACCCACCTTAATATTGTCATCTGAGAAAAGGTAACATTGACGGCTGGCATAAGATCTCAAAGCTCTGACACATCTCATGACAACTTACACCAATCATTGATCAACTATGGATGTCAGAACCCTCTGAGTCTTTAGAAAATCAAGTCCCACTAACAGCATACCCAGTCATTCACCTGTGGACTAATGAAGAGCCACCAAATCAGCCTGTGTGGCAACAAACCCACAAAGAAATACACCTAAAGATCGGGCAGCTATCGCATGATCTCATGGCTCTGACATGACCCATGAGATCATGCACCAACCATTGATTTTGATGGAAAGAAAAGCTGGGCCCACAGACCACATGAACATGCGACTAAAGAAAAGAAACCACCACACCAAGTCACCAGTAGTTAAGAGATAAACCACCAAGAATAGGAGAATATGCAAAAACTGTGTTTGCCCAATCACCGAGAGAAAATATATAACTGTCAAGAACCAAGCAAACTAGCGACAAACATGCATTTGCTAAATCATTGAACAAAAAGACTAACCACTTGAGGATTAAATGAATAAGAGACCAATGGGGAAAGGAAATGCTCACATGAATTTTAGATCACTTAAGGGGCCCAAAAGGGTAATGAAAGATTAGAATGAGGACAGGGTAAATTAGGGCATTTCACTACAACGACTAGATTTTTGAAATATTACCAAGGGTTTCAAAGCCAGGGATACAAGAATGACTACAAGGACTAGAAGAAACATGCTAGGGCCATGAAATTCTTTTCAGGGAATTACCAAATAAAAAGATAGAAAACCATGGATATTCTTTCAAGTGCTAACATGACGGAAATTGCCTATATAAGAAAGGTCTATAGTGTTGTCTTAGGCAGTTCGAGATAGTTCTGGGTGGTAGATCTAGGTAATAATTCAAGGCTTTATCTTACAAAATATTGTAAGGGAATGGACATGTGGCTTTGCATATTGTAATTCTGAAAGTTTGTAATTCCACATTTGTGGAGATAATAAGAAGCCAATTTTCTGTTCTTGCATATTATTGTTGTTTCTCTATTTCTGTTATGTGTTTGTGGTATTAAGGGGAGCACCCTTCATCAAGTGGTATCAGAGCAGGAGTTCCTAAGTGTGTAAAATAGATCACTGATTGTGAGGCAGTTTGCACCAGGACCGTGGGTTAGGGTTTCTATGTAAACAGATCATCAGTTGTGAGGCAGTTTGCACCAGGACCGTGGTTAGGGTTTCAGCAAGAAGTGTGAAAATGCCTCCATGAAGGGAACATGGTGGAAGAGCTGGTGTTGTAACACCTAAGGTTAGGGAACTGTAGAGACAAATGCGAGCATTGCAAGAGGAGATTCACATAGGAATGAATCTTAATGTCAGAGACGAAAGCAAGGATGAAGCCGAAGAAGAAGATCAAGAAGGGAAAGTTGAAGTTTTGAATCAAGAGAAAGAAAGGATTTTCCAGGCCATTTCCAAGATCGAAAAAAGACCTAAGATCGAGGTTCCTACACTTTCAAGGAATCTTAACCCAGAGGAATTGATCGACTAGATCAATGAATGTGAAGAATATTTTGAGTATGAAGATATTGAGGATCCTAATCGGGTCAAGTTTGCGAAGGCCAAACTGAAAGGTCATGCGAAGATCTAGTGGCAAGAGATTCAATTGGAGTGAAATAGAAGAGGGAAAGATAAAATCACAAGATGAGATCAGATGGTGGATAAATTGAAGCAACAGTTCATTCTTGTTGATTATGAGCTTGACCTTTTGAAGAAGATGCAAAGTTTGAAGCAAGCAGGAAGATTTGTTTAGGAGTATACAGAGGAGTTCTATCGAATCCTCATCAGAACAGGCCATGTGAAAGCTGATAAAGAGAAAGTTTCTCATTACCTTAATGGGTTGAGGCCGAGCATTCAAGAGGAGTTGAATTTGATTTGAATGAACAATATTGAAGAGGCATACCAATTTTCCCTAAAAGTAGAGAAAAAGTTGAACAAGAAGTTCAAAAGAAGACAAAACGAAAGAGGTCACGCTAGACGATCTGGTGGGCAGTCACATGGAGGCCGAAATGAAGATCTAAAAAAGAAGGATGAGGCCAGTAGTAGTCAAAATCATAGAGGAAATAATTCCAATTGTTTTCAAGATCATAATAGTAGAGATCAGAGAAGAAGAGGAAGAGGACAAGGTTCAGGAAGAGAAGGCTTTCGTGGAACATGTTTTCACTGTGGAGAAGAAGGTCATAGGGCATTTGAATGTCCTAAACTAAAAGAAAGGATAGATAGGAGGAATGAAGGCCAGGCCAGAGTGGCACATGTAGATGAAGATGCCAGATCCTCAAATTTTGAAGATGCTGAAAGAGGAGAAACATTGATTAACAGAAGAGTCCTGCTTAGTGGTGAGAATGAACTTGAACAAAGGAGGAGCCTGTTTCGCACTAGATGCAAGTGTGAGGCTAAATGTTGTGATGTGATTAATTATAATGGAAGCACTAAAAATTTGGTGTCAGAAGAGATGGTGAAAAAGTTGAAGCTCAAGAGATAGAAACACCCACATCCATATCAGATTGCTTGGGTGCAGGATGACCACAAGGTCATGGTCAGTGAACAGTGCCTAGTAAAGTTCAAGATCAGTGGGTACCAAGATGAGGTACTATGTGATATCATATCTATGGATGCAAGTCATATGTTGTTGGGTAGACCGTGGTAGTTTGACAGATGTGCTATACACAATGGTCATGCGAATACCTATTCCCTGACAAAGGATGGAGTGCGACATAAGCTAAAGCCATTGAAGGAGACTGAAGAAAAGGTATGTGGTAATGCAAGAATAACATTTGTTGATGAAAAAAAATTCCTAGATGGTATGAGGCATGAGCATGTGTGTTTTTCTTTAATTCCAATAGTTGGTAAGGAGGAAGTAGAGGATGTGCCTATACAGGTTGTAGATTTGTTGAATGAGTTTTAGAATATTGTATCTGATAATGTACCTAATGGATTACCATAGGTAAGGAAGACCAATCATCAGATGGATTTGATTATAGGAGCCAGTTTTCCAAACAAGGTAGCACATAGAATGACACTAGCAGAAAGTGAAGAGTTGAATAGACAAGTACATGAGTTATTGCAGAAGGGGTTGATTCGAGAGAGTCTGAGTCCCTGTGCTGTACCAATGGTATTAGCACTGAAGAAGAATGGAGAATGGAGGATGTGTATAGATTCTAAAGAAATTAACAAGATCATAATCAAGTACTGGTTTCCATTACCACGAATGGATGATATTATGGATTGTTTGAGTGGGGTTGTGTATTTCTCAAAGATAGATCTGAAGAGTGGATATCACTAGATTCAGATCAAAGAAAGAGATGAATGGAAGACTACCTTCAAGACAAATGAAGGATTGTATGAGTGGTTAGTCATGCCTTTTGGGCTAACCAATGCATTGAGCACTTTCATGCGGCTCATGAATCAGGTTCTAAAAGAGTTTCTGGGTAAGTTTGTCATTATTTACCCAGATGATATTTTTATCTTTAGTAAGACATTGGAAGAGCATATGATGCATATTCGTATGGTGTTTGAGAAGTTGAGAGAAGAGAAATTGTTGATTAATTTGAAGAAGTGCAGTTTTGTGAAGAAAGAGTTAGTGTATTTGGGGTTTGTAATTTTAGCAGAAGGTCTAAAAATGGACCTAGAGAAGGTACAGGCTATCCTTGAATGGCCTACTCCAAGAAGTGCTACTGAGGTAAGATCATTTCATGGTTTGGCCAGCTTTTACAGAAATTTTATTAGAAATTTTAATAGTATTTGTGGACCCTTAACTGAAACAATGAGAGGGGATAGAAAAGAGTTCAAGTGGACTAATGGGGCAGATAAGAGTTTTAAACTATTGAAACAAAAGGTTATAGAGAAACCTATTTTAGTACTTCCTGATTTTAATAAGGCATTCCAAGTAGATTGTGATGCTAGTGGTACTATAATAGGAGCTGTTATGAGCCAAGAAGGTAGACCTATTGCTTATTTCAGTGAGAAGTTAAATGATGCCAAGAGAAAATATTTTATTTATGATCAGGAATTTTATGCTATAGTTCAGACATTAAAGAAGTGGAGACATTATCTACTTCCTTAGGAGTTTGTTTTGTATACTGATAATCAAGCTTTGCAATATTTGAATAGTCAAGGAAAGTTGAATCAAAGGCATTTGAAATCAGTTGAGTTTTTGCAGAGTTATACATTTGTTTTGAAACACAAAAGTGGAAAGTCTAATAGGGTTGCAGACAAGCTTAGCAAAAGGCAACTATTGCTGATAGAGATGTAGATTTAGGTGGTTGGGTTCAAGGAACTCAAGAATTTGTATCTAGAGGATCCTGATTTTGGTGAAGCTTGGAAAGCTTGTAAAGAACTAGTTACTCTAGACAGAACGAAGTGGCTAGATTTCATCATTCAGGATGATATGCTATTCAGAGGGAGTCAGTTGTGCATTCCAAGAAGTTCTATGAGGGAGAATCTCATGAAGGAGAATCATAGCGAAGGATTGGCTGGACATTTTGGTCATGATAAAACCCTTGCTTTGGTTAGTGAGAATTATTATTGGCCACAATTGCAGCAAGATGTCAAGAAGTTTGTACAAAGGTGCAGAGTATGTTAGATGGCAAAAGGAGTGAAGCATAATACAGGGTTGTATCAGCCAATACCTATACCAGAGAAGCCTTGGGAGGATATCAGTATGGACTTTATTCTTGGTTTACCAAGGACACAATGGGGACATGATTCAATTTTTGTGGTAGTTGACAGATTTTCAAAGATGGCACATTTTGTTACCTACAAGAAGACCAATGATGTTGTTCATGTAGCAGAGTTATTTTTCATAGAAGTGGTGAGACTACATGGTTTTCCAAAGAGTATAGTTTCAGATAGGGACACTAAGTTCATTGGATATTTTTGGCATACATTATGGAAGAAGTTGAAGACAGATTTGAAGTTTAGTTCATCACATCATCCACAGACTGATCAATAGATAGAGGTGGTGAATAGGAGTTTGAGAAATTTGCTGAGATGTTTGGTTGGAGATAAGCCAATGGGATGGGATTTGATTTTACCATAGGTAGAATTTGCATTCAATAATTCTATCAATGGGAGCACTGGTAAATCACCATTCTAGATTGTATATGGGAGTAGTCCAAGAAATGCATCTGAGTTGAGAAAGATAGATAAAGAAGAAATAAGTAGTGCTAAAGCTGAGGATTTTGTAGAACATTTGAAGAACATCCATGAGGAGGTGAGGAAGCACATTACCAAGATGAATGCGCAGTATAAGGCTAAGGTAGATGAGAAAAAGAGGCATAAGGAATTTTAGGTTGGAGATGAAGTCATGGTTCATTTGCGGAAGGAATGATTTCTAGTTGGTACATATAACAAGTTGAAAATGAAGAAGTTTGGGCCATGTAAGATACTGAAGAAGCATGATTCAGGAAATGCATATGAGGTCAAGTTGCCTACTGAGCTAAATATTTCACTAGTATTTAATGTTTCAAATTTGACAAAGTATCATGAAGGAGGTGTTGAAGATGAGATTACAGCAGCACAATGGAGTTTTCCAGCAACCAGTTCAGATATCAAGGAGATTGAAGACATACTAGATAGTCGTGTTGGTAGAAGCACAAGGAACAAGACATATGGAGAGTATTTGGTCAAATGGAAAGGATGACCTATTGAAGATTCATCATGGCTAGAAAAGGAGGAGGTTAACCATCTTGGTTTTTCTGCACACCTGAGTTGTGACAGGGTCACTTCTCAAATTACCCTAGGTGTCTGATGTAGGAGCATCCTAGGTGTAAGAGCAATCTTGCATCACCCAAAAATATTTCTATTTGCTTTTCAATAAGGGCTATCTTGTGCAGAGCTACTCTTTATGGAAACTTACTATTTTTAGTAAGCTGGTCATATGATCTCAGAATGTTTTGATTTAACAGTTGGAGGTTCATCCTAGTCATTTCAACTTACCAGTTGAGTTTCATTGCCACATCATTAGTATTGGTGAAGTTATTGAGATTTTTTAGTACGAAATCTTTTAGGTCAATTTTGAAGGCCTTAGAGGCTCTGGATCGTGATCGACCCCTAGCTGACTGATGCTAGCCATGTCAAGCATTGTAGATCTCGTCATGGCATTTCTGAAAAGTGGTTACAATAGAAAAATAGAGTTACGGTTAAAAAGTTATGGCCTCCGAAAGTTGGGTTACTTATAATCATATTTTGTATTTCTTTAGAGCCGACCCTATTGTAATAATTGTGAAAAATAAATAATTCTATGTCTAGTTGGCCTAAAGAGCTAAATTTCTAGAACCTTCTCAGGCGGTGGAAATTGCCTATATAAGAAAGGTCTTTAGTGTTGTCTTAGGTAGTTTGGGACAGTTTTGGGTGGTAGATCTGGGTAATAATTCAAGGCCTTGTCCTACAAAATATTGTAAGGGAATGCCCATGTGGCTTTGCATATTGTAATTCTGAAAGTTTCTAATTCCACATTTGTGGAGATAATAAGAAGCCAATTTTCTATTCTTGCATATTGTTGTTGTTTCTCTATTTTTGTTATGTGTTTCTGGCATTAAGGGGAGCACCCTTCATCAAAAATCATCTAATCAAATTATATATCATCAAATAAAATCATCTATTCAAATCAAATCAAATCATACCATCTAATCAAATAAAACAATTTAATCAAATCATATATCATGAAATAAAATTCTCTGATCAAAACATCTAATCAAATCATATATCATCAAATAAAATCATCAAATAAAATCATATCATATTATCTAATCATATCATCTAATCAATTATACATCTCTAATTGAATATATGTCTTGAATCAAATATAAATACATCTAATCAAATATATATGTTTCTAATCAAATATATGTCTTGAATCATAAACTGAGTCTCAGATAAAAGATATGTTCAACAGAGTCATAAATTGAGTCTCAAATAAAGGATATGTTCAACATAGGTCCTAAACTAGGGAGTCATCTAGGTGCATGTGAATAGAGCGACCCTCTAGGTGACTACCACAAGAATCCTCTCCACGTATACAAATATAAATGCATGTATACATGATAATAATCTAAAATAATTAAAATATTATAAATGCATGTTTAAACTTACATATTTTTAAAATATAGCTAACCACTACTAGGTGTCACATTTGTTGAATCAATCCTGTCAAAAGCATCATCTAGCTGTAAAGCAGTGACTGACTGCTACAAATTTAGTGTACAATAGTTGGTTATATACATGTGCATAGTAAATATATTATGTAAAGTACTTGAAATATATAAATACATGTGTACACATGCATGCTTAAACATACATATATCTAAAACTTACCTGACCACTAGTAGGTGTCACATCATGTGGATCTCTCATAGGAAGATGCTCTGAGCCCACACTAGAGGTAACATGCTCAGCTTACTGTGCCTACAAAATAGTATACATTAAAAAAATATCAATACACATGTCCACAATTAATTGTTCACTAAAACTCCTAATAAAAAAGAAAAAAACAAAATTATATGAACCTGGATCTTGGGAGCAAGAGGATCATCAGCAGGCTGCACCATCATATCATCAACTGATAATGCATCACCCACACCACCTAAGGTCCCAAACCTCTGTAGTAATGAGGAGTGTAGGGGTGACACTAGCTAGGAAGGGAGTGATGTAGAACTTGAACCATCTGGATGCAATAACATATCCATAAATGACCTGACATCAGTGGCAATGTCCACCTGACCCAACCCATGCAACTGCTCATCAAAAGTGTCTAGGCCCTTAGTGGTGATGCGTACATCTCCAATATGTATACCTTGCTCTGCATCGGTAGAGTGATCTGTGGGTGCACGATGCTCTACACTATGATGTGAGTGACTAGTAGATGGTGTGTCATGTGTCAGTGGAATAAAAGGACCCCGTGTAAGTGAAATGAAATCCATGATTGAATGTATTGGGATCTTGTGCGTGTCAGCAATATGAGAATAGGCTTGTAGGAGATCCTCCAAAAAGAAAAGGGCCATATATAAAGTACTCTGATGACCCAATAGTGCTTGCATCTCTCTAGGTATAGGAAGACCTACAACTCTATATGCCTCCTCAGTCACACCTGCAGTAGTACTAGACGAAGCCTTAGAAGATGATCTGGCTCTACTTGGTCTAGTCAAAATGTATCTGCCCACTGAATCTGAAGTGATGGATGTGGCTATAGAAGAAATCTATCCTATACTATCCACAACTCCCCTCTAAGAATTAATGATGACTCTATCTGCAGTAGTAGCCATCGTTGGTGCCACTACTAGAGTCATGTCCTTAACTAGCTATCTATGAGGCTAGACAACTTGATTAGCCCTACGATACTAATCATGGTCTGCAACCCTACCAAGCCCCTAACCATAATATGCTAGGAGATCTAAATAGTTGACCATGAGTCCCAAATGGAACTCAGTGTTCAACTGATATGCAAAATATAATGGAATCTGGTCATTATTCAGATAATGACTGTGTACTACAAGAAATTGAGGTTAAATCATATATGTGATCCGAGGTACCATACACCGTGTGATCTGATATGCCCTCACCACTCTGTTTCCCTCATAATGTGGGAAAACCTCTTATTTGATGGTTTCCTTGGGAACGAGGCTCTAAACCGTCACCAAGGAAACATCGCCCAAGACCTCCTCCCTCAACTATCAAAAGATGGTCTCAACTACCTGCAGTGTGAAGGAGTGAGTCCTCAATCTGGCAGTCATAGTTTCCAATCTAGTCAAAATAGTACCACAAGTATCTCTATATATACCATTTGCTGAAGAATTACAGATAGACTCTCTAAGTTGAGCCATCTCTGTAGCAGCAATATGAAAAATGGTATCCATATCAGGAGTCTGAGGTGCACCCCAAGTGGCCATCTAGATACATAACATGTGAAAGCTAAGTGTTAAGAATTAAGTACTTGATTAAATGTTATAACTGCATGTAAAATGGAAATAAATATCTAAATATATAAAATTATAGGTCTTATTAGGTCACGTAAGTGGTCTTATTAGGTCTTAAGGGTCCTAAAATGTACTAATTAAGTCTTAAGGGTTCATAGATAAAATAAGAGGTCTTATTAGGTCTTATGGGGTCATAGATAACATAAGAGGTCCTAAGGGGTTAAGTCTGATAGATCCTAAATTTTGTTCCTAATAGGTCCTAATTGGTCATATTAGGTCCTAATTGGTTCGAATTGAGTCTAATTAGGTCATAATTGGTTCTAATTGAGTCTCATTAGGTCCTAATTAGTTCTAATTGGTCATAATTGGTTCTAATTAGTCCTAATTGTTCCTAATAGGTCTAATTGGGTCTAATTAGGTAGATAATTGGGTCCTAAATTTTGTTCCTAATAGGTCCTAATTGGTCATATTAGGTCCTAATTAGTTCTAATTGGTCCTAATTGGTGATATTAGGTCCTAATTAGTTCTAATTGGTCATAATTGGTTCTAATTAGTCCTAATTGGTCCTAATAGGTCTAATTGGGTCTAATTAGGTAGATAATATGACCTAGAGTGTCTTAAGGGGTTATGGGTAACATAAGAGGTCCTAACATATAGATAATCTAGTCATAGAGTGTCTTAAGGGGTCGTGCATAACATAAGTGGTCCTAGAGTGTCTCAAGGGGTCGTAGGTAACCTAATTATTCCTAGAGTGTCTTATGGAGTCATCGGTAACATAAGATAAGAATCCTAGAGTGTCTTAAGGGGTCGTGGGTAACATAAGAGGTCTTAATTAGTGGACTAATTGGTCATAATTGGTCCTAATTCATTATATTAGGCCCTTTTGGTTCTAATTAGGTCTTAAATGATCCTAATTGGTCATACTAGGTCTTTATTGGTTCTAATTAGGTCCTAATTGGACTAATTGGGTCCTAATTGGACTAAGTAGGTCCTAATTGGTTTTAATTAGGTTCTAGTTAGGTCTTTAAGTAGAGAAACAACTTAGACATACCTTGTTTCCTAATATGACCTAATATGACCTATTAGGACCTAATATGACCTATTAGTGGACTAATTGGTCATAATTGGTCCTAATTGGTTATATTAGGTCCTAACTAGTTATATTAGGTCCTAATTGGTTCTAATTAGGTCTTAATTGGTTCTAATTAGGTCCTAGTTAGGTCTTTAAGTAGAGAAACAACTTAGATGTACCTTGTTTCCTAATATGACCTAATATGACCTAGAGTGTCTTAAGGGGTCATGGGTAACATAAGAGGTCCTAATGTATAGATAATCTAGTCATAGAGTGTCTTAAGGGGTCATGGGTAACATAAGTGGTCCTAGAGTGTCTTAAGAGGTCGTGGGTAACATAAGTGGTCCTAGAGTGTCTTAAGGGATCATGGGTAACATAAGAGGTCCTAAGGTATAGATAAGAGTCCTAGAGTGTCTTAAGGGGTCATGGATAACATAAGTGGTCCTAGAGTATCTTGAGGGGTTGTGGGTAACATAAGAGGTCCTAAGGTATATATAAGATTCCTAGAGTGTCTTAAGGGGTCATGGGTAACATAATATTAATGGGTCATAGATGTGATAAGTGGTCTAAGTGGTCCTAAGGTATACATAAGAGTCATAGAGTGTCTTAAGAGGTCGTGGGTAACATAAAAGGTCCTAAGGTGTCCTAGGTTACATTAGTGGATCCTCGTATGTATTAGTTGAATCTAAGATACATAAATATGCCATAAGACAACCTAAGATATGTTAATGGGTCCTCAATATCCGAATGGGTCATATATGTCTTAAAATGTCATAAGGGATGTATAATGGTCCAATAATATTAATGGGTCATAGATGTGATAAGTGGTCTAAGTCTAGTCCTATGACATCCGAAGATTCTTTAATGGGTCTTGTGGGTCCTCAGGTTTCATATTTATTTTAAGATTTCATAAGGGATCCAGATAATAGTCCTACAATGTTAATGAGTCGTATGTGCAATAAGTGGTCCTAGAGTGTCTTAAGGGTCGTATGTAACATAAGAGGTCTTAAGGGATCCAGATAAGACTCCTAGAATGTTAATGGGTCGTAGGTGCAATAAGTGGTCCTAGAGTGTCTTAAGGGGTCGTGGGTAACAATGAGTCCTAGATGTGTCTTAAGATAATGTAAGGGATGGATAAGGGTCAGGTAGAGTGTCTCAAGGGGTTGAGGGTAACATAAGAGGTCCTAAGGGGTCCTCGGTTTCATTAGTGGATCCTTGTATGATATAAAATGAATCTAAGATACATAAATGTGTCCTAAGACAACCTAAGATATGTTAATGGGTCTTGATGATCTAAATCAATCATATATGTCTTAAAATGTCATAAGGGATGTATAATGGTTCAACAATGTTAATGGGTCATAGATGTGATAAGTTGTCTAAGGGATCTTAGGTTACATTAACCGATACTAGTATGTCATAAGGGTTCTTGCAGGCAACGATGGGTTCACATATGTATTAACAGAAGCTAAGATAGATGAATGTGTCCTAGGACATTTTAAGATATAATAATGGGTCATGTGGGTCCTTAGGGGTCCTATGTGTCAAGTAAGATGTCATAAGTGATACGTAATGGTCCTAGAATGTTTTAAGGGGTTGTAGGCCTCACAATAGGTCCTAAGAGATCATAGGTTACATTAATTCATCCTAAAATGTCTTAAGGAGCCTTGAGGGAAAAAATGAGTCCTTGTATGTATTAATGGAACCTAACATCTATATCAATGGGTCATAGGGCATCCTAATATGTATTATAAGATCTTGAAATTCCTAAGGGATCCTAAGTGTCTTAATATGTTGCAAGGGAGGAATAAGGATCCTAGAAAGTTACTGTACTACAATTTTTTAATGTTTTCTAACATACTGCTAGATCATTTTCAAAAATTTAACAACAATTTTCTAAGATTTTTACAAACTAAAAATTATTTAAAACAAATAACTAACTAACATTTTCTAAAAATGCATGTACATGTGTGTGTGTGTGTGTGTGTGTGAGAGTGAGAGAGAGATAGAGAGAGAGAGAGAGAGAGAGAGAGAGAGAGAGAGAGAGAGAGAGAGAGAGAGAGAGAGAGAGAGAGAGAGAGAGAGAGAGAGAGAGAGAGAGAGATTCCTAATATTTACAACTTTAAAGTTAAAATTTAACATTTTCTAACATTTCTAAAGTTAAATTTAAAATTTAACATTTTCTAACTTTAATCTTAATGTTTTCTAATATTTTCTAACATTTCTACTATAGTTTCTAATGTTTTGTAAATATTTTCTAATAGTTGCTAACAAACTGCTACAATTTTCTACTATTTTCTAACATATTCTAACATTTATACTATGATTTTTAATATTTCTATCATTTTCTAATACTAAATTATGATTTTCTAACATTCTACTCTTAATTTCTAACATATTAGATAAAATTTAACTACAAATTTCTAATATTTATACAAATAAAAAATTATTTACAACAAATAACTAACTAAAATAAATATCAAACATATTATTTATGATAAAAAATGAGAAAAATGAGTGTACCTGATACTGCTAACAATATGAAGACATCGAAGAAGCTCGGGAGGTGCTGGCATGCTGAAGTGTTGAGGTACTTTGCTCCAAGGCCTAGGGTCTGCAAATAGTGACAGTGAAATGAGATTAAAAAAAAACCGTCAGAAATTTATAAAAAATCTGGTCCAAGGGGTTTTCATGCATGGACCCCCCTCGCATGGAGACCCCCATGTAGGGGTCTTCATGTGAAGAGGGGTCTTTGCATGAAGACCCTTGTTTGGGGTACTTCACGCAAAGTGGTCCCACCACTTCGCATGAAGTAGTGACTTCGTACGAAGGCTCAAAAAAATTTATTTTTCATCTCTTCCCAATTTTGTTTGTCCCTAAAAGTGGGACACAGCTTCATGGGATCACCCTACTGAAACTGCCAAAAAAACTTATACAACTAGAGCCAACTAGATAATAATAATCTATATATTTACTAGAACAATATTCAAATCACCCCTTTGTAAATAAGAAAAGTAAAATATTTATTGAGCCTATCCAAATCATAGCAACATCCATTTTATTTACAACCCCAAGGCATTACTAAAGAAACACAACTATTAAAGTAACAAAATTAAACTAAAGTCATACCTATAGTACACTAAATTAGGAGCCATGGATTTGGGTATGGTATCCATCAAAACATAAACAACATAGAAATTTTTTTGTTGTAATCATTGTGGAAGACAATATGTGCATAATGTAGATGCAACAAAGGGAAACATTCTTCCTTTCAAATCTACAATTGCAAAGTGTATAGATCGAGTGAGGGTGGGAGCTCAAGAATAGGGGATGGGGTCTGTGGACACATGATTAACAAGGAAGAATTCCTCAAGGATTTATCTTCACATGGGTTTCTTTCATTTTAGATTTTAAAATATTTGTATTTAATACTAGTAGTCATTATAAATAAAAATTCCACAGTCAATACTAGCTTCTTTAGTGCTTGTCATACCCAAATTCCCTAAGAACCCAATACATCCTTTCTTTTGAAGTTCAAGCTATAGAAGACACAAACATCTAAAACACCACAAATACCCATGTTCAATCAACAATTTGATTGCAATATCATGCCCTATTCAAGCAAAATGGACACACTTGAGATCTATATACACTGGAGAACAATTAGCTAATCAAGTCCACTATAATTTCAAGTAAGAGTATCCTGACTCAGAGCCATTGTGATATAAGTTAGGATGTAAAATAGAAAGATTGACCCTGTATCAAATTCTAATAGGTTGTTTTTCTACTTTTCAATAGTAGTTTCTTCTATTTCAATCTGAAGAAAAGGAAATTAAAATTCCTTTTGACTATTTCAATTTTAAGAAAAGAAAATTGAAGTTCTTTTTATTATAACTCTTGTAATAAGTGCTATAAATGCCCTAAGCAGTAATGGGTTTTCCTACACTGTATGGTGATGAATCTTCTAGGGCTGCAATGTTGTCAAATAGCTGATCGGTAACTTCAATTTTCTAGGATAAGAAGCATTAGGGAATAATAGTGATAGTCATATCAAATGCATAAATTCAATCTTGTACAAGAGTTAAGAATTTCAAAATTAAAATATTCAGTGGAAAGATATTTATGCTATGAGAAAATAATAAATCTAAAGCTGAAATTATAATAAAAAGGCAGCATTTGTGTGAAAATGTTTTTTTTAAAGTTCTTGAATAAGTGGCAAAACCAAACATTCAATCTTAGTAAATAAAGATTTCAACATCCAATTGGAAAATTCAGAGTGGTATATGAGGACCATCACACTAACTATAATTGATAGTGCTTTGACTGTAACTGTCATGACTTATATTGGCATACAAGATGTATTTTTTTGTAAATAAAAAACATTCAAAATTGTCTCATAAATTTGCAATGTTTGTAAACAAAAGCATAGTATAAAAGTTGTAACTTTGTTATATGTACACTATCCTAAATTGTGACTAAGTAGTGAAGCAAGAAAGAAACCAAAAAGTTATAACTTGTTTATATGTACAATGTTGTACTAAGTCCTCTCTGGAAGGTAGTGTTTGATCTAATTTGAATTAGATCTGAATCATCTGCAAAGTTAATGAAATATTATTAGTATTATTTACCAAAAGGGTGAATCACAAATTGTTGATAAATAAGTAAAGAATAGCTTCCATACCTAGTTTGATGATTCAATACGAGGCATACTATTATCTTCAAACTTAATGATGATGTTGTCTTGATTGAGTGTGTACTTTGCCTCTTTTTGTCACCTACACACTGCAAATATTATCTTTGTCTTGTGATGTATATATTATTCATAGGTAGTTTCTTGCAGCTGGTGAAACATTGTAACAAACATTTCCTTATGTAGAGTACATTCTACTCGATTTTTTCTTTCGATGGTGAGAATGCAATGTAGGCAATGTGTGTAGGTGTACTCTATTTTTTTATTGCACTTGATGTAATGAGCAATATTGTTTTTTACTATGGAAATATCTATGTTATTGTAGTTTCATTTAGAGCATGTTGGTTGAAATGGTACAAAGAAGGAATTTGCAACTCAGAGTACTCTGTGCACCTATGTGAGAAGTTAAAAAGGTTACTAATTTGTAGGATACTCATGCTTGATTAGTGAACTGTAAATCTATTTTATTGATATGCATAGTTAGGAAGATGTTTGAATTTATTTTAAGAAGCTTACCTCATATGTTGTGTTCAACAATTTGAGAAGACTTTCTTTTGTTTCTTTGTGCATGAGCTCTCCAATAAATGTAGACTAGCTAGTATAAAACATTTATTCCTTTGTATTACTTCTCCTCACTATGTTTTTGAACAGGATAAGTGGGTAGTCTTTGCTTTGGACAAGGTCTTCAATGTGTAGATATTGCTATAGAATATTTGGATGAAAATCTACCAAGAAAAACAATATATTTATTATGCATTGTTAGCAATTAACAAAAGAAAATGTGTATTGTATTGGAGGTGGATGGTTAGAGGAATTTACTTGTGCATGGTCAAATTATGTGTCTCCATCTTTTATGTCCACTGTATTCATGTATGGTGCTCTGTAGTGCACACAATAATGGCACCCAACTTTCCTACTATGTACTGCTATGTGATTTAAGGAAGAGGCTAAATTGTGGTGCTTGGAATGAACAAATTTTGTTGACAGACTTGAGATATGTTTTGAATTGTACTTGTTTGAGTCAAGAGAAAAATGCAATCATAGTCTCCATAGTCATAACTAGTTTTAGGGGAGATTTCAAAGTTTTTGAGATGAATACTTGCTCCAAGGTATATTTTCTTTTCAAACATTTGAATGAAATCTTTTGTAAGATTAAGAGTGACTATCATTTCTCCTTTGTTGTCAATGAGGTCTGCCCAGAAGAATTCTATTGCATTTTTGGCCTTTTCAAGATGAGTCTTGTAGGTAACAATTACATCACCTTCAAAGATTTTTGTACTTTTGTGTAAGTTGAGTTTATCAATTGAAACTATATTTGCATTTTCTTTTTTAGGTCTATAAGGGAAATGCAATATTTTCTAAGTTACAAGTACTATACATTTAGTATAATTGTACAATGTAATAAAAAGAGTGTTTGAAAATATGAAAGGAAGGAAAATGATTTAGTATGATCTTATACAATATATCATTGCACTTGCAGCATTAGGTGCATAATATTTTTTTTCTACAACTATGAAGATTGCATATTAATAGTAGCATTTCTTATAATATCGATGATATGTCTATTAACAAATATTTATCTATGAAAATTTTATGAATTAAAAAATACTTACATATTTACTTGTTGTCCCTTGATTTGTTTTTTAGTGTCTTCGATTCTTTTGTTAGCCTTCATTCCTATAGCATAGCAAGAGTAAGTAGTAGTTTGTAAAGAGTTGGAAAAAGGGAAAAATTAATAATTATGGATCCATCAATTATAATGTCAAAGTAAAGGTACTTACATTGTGTGTTTTTTTATATAAGTCGAGAATTAGATCATATGTAATTATGATCACTCCATTATGCATCTATTTTGTAGATTTTGTAATATGTTTTGTTAATGTTTGACTAGGCATGGTCAATTAGTGATTCTTGTAAGAAACTATTTTTGTCTAACAAAAATGTAATATTCATTGTGTCGAAAAATGCTTGTAGTTTATTCATTTTCTTATTATTTTCATGCATGTTTTTGATAGATAAGAGGAGCAAGAGGGTGATGGCCTGTGGTATAGAAGGACTAGAAGCACATTAATAGAATATTAATAGCACTCGTCAAGAGCATTTATCAACAGTTTATCAACAGAAAAAACAAGGTCTAATATGCCTCTATCAAAAACAAACAAAACAATTCTTTTCAGAAAGATCAAACCAGAGTATCTTAAGAAAGTAGTAGCAATTAAATTAACAATATCATGCCACATAGGGCTAGACCACAAACTAGGAGGATTAACCTTAAAATAGGAAACCAGCAAAGAGAACTTAGGGCCAAGCCCAATCAAAAATAAAAACCTCATGACAACAACAACAGCTAGGATCTCCCACCAAGATGTTTGGACATTAGGTTCATGACCCACTCTTCCTACAGGAGCAGGAAGAGGTCTTTATTGTCTTTGTTGGCCTCCAATTTTCCACCAACCAATTTTTCCTACACAGTGCAAAGGGTCATAGCCAAAGCATGCTTGACATTAAGAGAAAACTTTTTAGTCATCAAAATGTGGTGCTTGAGATCTTGCAAGTCATGTTTGATGACAACTATCTCATTGTCCAAATCAAAGAAATTTAGCTTAAGGGTACCCTTAAATCTATCATTGCCATCTAGAGGCACAAAGTTGTGCTCAGTAGTAGGGGACTTGGTCTACTGATCATGAGTGGAGGCCAATGGTAGGGTAGTGGTATAGGGAGCCTCCATGGTTTGCTGAGGGTTGAGAGGGGGAGTGGTGCTAGTCCTCTTTGGACTCAGGTGATCATTAGAAGAGCCATCAATCAACTCAGTGGAATGGGAGTCTTTTTTCAACGGGGACTTCTCTGTCAAAGCCGTTTCCTTGATTTTGGTTTTGCACTACTCCTTAGCAATTCTATTAGACCGACGGCGAACAGAGCCACCTAAGTCCACCGCCAACTTGACCTAGCTATCCAAGATCCTCTATTTTTTGGGCTTTCTTTCAATCTCAGGGGTACTGTTAGACTCCTTCAAATCTTTAGTATCTAAGGACTCAGAGAGATGGGATTCCTCAAGCTCCTCCCCTATTTTGAAAGGGTTCTTCACACACCTTTTATGGCTTTTATCATCTTTAGGGACAAGATCCACCTCCTGGATTTCATGAATGGAGTGGGAGGTAGAATGAGTGGGATTTTCAATTTTAGAAGGGGAATCCTCTTGGGTGACCTCTTGAATAACCAGGGGAGGTTGGGGCAGATGGAAGATAGCCTTATGGAAGTGATAGAGACAAAGTAGGAGACCCTGATGGAGAATAGGGGTTAGTTTTTTATGGTTTTCCCTAATATCCAAGATATTGCTTTCAATGGAATGAAAGAGGTAAAAGGGATTGGAGATGAGGTCCCTATTTCTGATGTGATTGAGAAAAGGTAAATGGTAATAGTAGAACACTGTAAATTTTCCTTCCAGGGTGAAATACTTCATCGCAATGAGGCATAGCTTGGGCTAGAATTCTGGAAGATCCTCGTAGTTGAAACCCCCTGACTTCATTATAGGTTTCTCCCATGCTCTAGAGAATTGGATGAGGCTGGTAGGGTCTGACATCCTACTAGTTTTTTTTATACTTTCTTCCTTCCATAGAGAGCCCCCTTTTCCTTAGCAATGAGCTCCTCATTATTTGGAAGTGAATGCCCCCAACAGAGACTTTTCTATTGTTCCAAGATGAGACGAATTGGTTGGATATTTTCTCATCATGTCCTCCCTTCATGTGTTGCATAAAACCCCAGATACCACTCTCTTTATAGTAGTGGGTCACCAGAGGGTCAGAGGTGAAAGCCTCATCAATCTTATCTGGTTCAATGCATAAAGTATTGCCTCCCATGTCGATAGTCTCCTTATCATGTGCCATAATTTCCTGAGAATCAAAGGGTCAAGCTTCTTGAAAGAGAGTATTAAACTAGTTGTTTTGAATTAGTCATACTAAAAAAAAATATACTCAAAAGGCTAGCCTTGGGTGGTTTTTTGGGAGTTAGGCTCTATATGATGATATCCATTAGATCTCTAGGTGCCATAATTAGCAGTTATGCCAGAGTTGCACTTAGTGTCCTTATTAGCCAAGAAAACCTACTGATGTAGACAACTATCTTTCCACATGTATACACATGAAAGGAAATTATGATCCTTTATGGGGTTTTGGGCATTATTATTCATAATCAAAAAAATCATCAACATACACCAACATGTAATCAAGGTAGGGCCTTTAGTAAGGATGATAGCCTGGCTCATTTTAAATTCTAGTGATACCATTTATTTCCTCTCCAATCAGTTGCTGAGTCACCTTAGGTAGTTCACTAACCACCTTCCAATTACTTAGTTTGGTTTTCCTAGGACCAATAGCAACCATCAAATCCACCACCGCATTTCCCTCTCTGTATGTATGGGATATCTTACATTGGAGATTGTTGAGGAGCTCTTGGATTTCCAGAATAATGAAGTTAACATACCACACCACATTACCTCTTCTTTTGATAGCCTCCACCACCACTTTGGAATCCCCCTCAATTTCCAGTAGTCTGAGGTTCATTTGGATGGAAAATTCAATCACCCATAGAAGACCCATGCCCTCGGCTTGATTGACAGTGTAGTTATTGAGTGGCCTTACATACGCCAAGAGGCAAGTGCCATTTTGGTCTCTTAGCAGACCTCCCCCACCCCAGGTGAGGTTATTAGTTGCCCCATTGAAGTTTAATTCGGTCCAGCCTCTGAGCAGGGTAGTCCATTTGGTATCTTTTCTAGCCATCAACTTGGACTCGTCAAACTTGGAGAAGCTAGTCAGAAGGTTCCATTTATCAGCCATATGATTTCCCAAGCAAAGGGAGGTGCTGAGGGAAGTTTCCACTTAGCTGCATTGGCATTCTCACAAAAGAGCTTGGTCCCAAGAGAGAGGCAAGTCTCAAGCAGGTTACTAGACTCCCTGAATATCATGTTGTTCCTTTCCTTCCAAATAGTCTTGCAGATGTGACGAGGCAGAATTCACCAAAGGAGTTGGAGGAGGGGATGATTGGAGGGGGATCTCCAGTTGATGAACTGGTGGACATTATTACCCAAATCCCATGAGATTCCTAACTTGCCAATGACCTCGTGCCAAATGTTAGCGGTGTAATCAAAGTGTATGAATAGGTGGTTCACCATTTCCTCTTCCTTTTTGTATAGGACGCACCTACTTGCCATGGAGAAGCCCCTTTTTATAAGGTTGTCCTAAGTTAAGACTTTACCATGCATAAGGGTGCACCAGAGGAAATTGACTTTTAGTGTGAGCTGAGGGATCCACACCTTCGTCTAGTCCCCAAGATTATTCTCTTCCTTCAGAAGTAGGTTGTAAGCAGTTTTGACCGAGAAGGTACCAACTTGGGAAGGGGTCCAAATGATGGAATCGTGGCCACCAAGACTCAAGATTTTGAGATTCCTCAAGATTTCCATAAGCTCATTAGCCTAGTATTGAAGATTTGGTCTATCTATGATAAGATTAGATATATCCCTCCAATTCCCTCCAATGATGTAGTTGGAAGTTTTGTTGCCAAGGACAGGCCTAAGCTAGTCCATGAGGGGGTTGAATCTACTACCAAGGTTAGGGCAATTCAGAATCCAATAGTCATTTTGGAATCTAATGGATCTCCCATTTATTTTCATGCATGTTGATATTGAAGTTACCTACAGTTATATTATTTGACTTCGGTTTAGTATTTTTTATGGCATTTTGTAAAATGCTTATAATTGATGAAACTGATGTATTTGGTGGTTAGTACAAGTTGAATAATGAAATAGAAATGCTAAATATTAGTAGTTTTGTTTGTATGATTTCGATTGTATTTTAATAGTATTCTTGTGAATGTGTAATTTATATATGTTTTTTAGTTGAAGTCAAAAGTCCATGATGATGGTACATTGTAATTGATTGAAATTGTTTGATTTTTTGCAAAGCAGTGAGTTGCGGATTATGTGTCTCTTGTAGGCATATTATATTAACATCTAATAGATCATACTCATCAGTAATATCATTGATATGCGAGTTTAATGTTCTTGTATTTAGCAAGATAAGAGTTGTTAAATTTGTGTCATTTGTATATTTTGGGATTGTTAATTCCCACTTTACTTTTGTGTGTAGTCGATGCATTTTGTTAATAATTTTAGTGTGTATTTTGAAATTTTTTTGTGTTGGTGGAGTAAGTAAATATAGGGTCTGTATATCTGGAACACATGACAATACAATGTATACTAGTCCATGACTATTGACTCGAAAAGGATCAAATTCAAGTTTGTCTAATGTAAGTCCTTGTGATCTATGAATTGTTCATGCACATGCTAGTTGTATGGGGAATTGTTTTTGAATTGTTATCTTTGTCATATTTTTTGTAATGGATAGGCGCTTTGCAATTCATAGTATTGGTACCTATTGTTTTGAAATGTTGTAAGTGAACAAATGTCCTAATTTTGATGCTTGACTTAGACCAATATTTTTGTCATTGAAAATGCTTTTATAGTTGTATATGCTTTAAAAATTCCATTAGCTCCATTTACGAGTCCATCATTTATGTCATAGTTTCTGGCATATAATTCGATAAGCATGTTGATTTTAAGTTTTATTTGTTGTGGTAGAATTTTTTTTGTATGCATTGTTGTGTTTCCATAATTATCTTATTCCTCATAAATTGCATTTATGATGATTGGTTCAATATTTACAAATTTGTTTGTGTAGAAAACATATGGAAATTTTGGATCATTAGGTGGGTTGTGATAGCAAGTATTATTGATTTATTCTATATCAATATCACTTTGTGAACTAGTTCATATTTTGTTTAGAATTGAAATGAACTTTTCAATTTTTTGGTGCATTGTTGGATTTAGTTTATTACATGTGATCATATCTATCCAAAAAAGTGTATGGTAGTTTTTCATTGTTCACTATAGGAGATTCAAACATGTAACTGTCTTGTATTGGTTGAGCTTGGTAAAAGTGTCCTAAATATGACGTCAACGCAACCAAAAGAATTTGGGATACATTTTATTTCTCTCATTCTTTCATCAATTGAATATAAAAAATCACTGCCTATTAAGGATGCTTCATCTATAAGAAATACTTGTAATTCTTTGTAATGTTTTTGTAAAGAGTCTATTATTTCATTGCTAAGCAAAATAAATGTGGATTTGTTGAAGGGCATTAGTAGTGCAGAGTGGATTTTTGTTCCTCCTACATTGAATGTTGCTTTTCCTATGTAAGCCATGATAAGACCTTTTTGTTTTAGTGGATCAAAAAATGGGGTGAAGTTGTATACTCGCAATAGCATTTGGAAAATTGCTTTTTCGGTGAAATTTTTTCCAGTTCCTGCACCACCTATGAGAAAAAGTTATAATGGTTTGTGTTTGTCATTTGGTTTTTTAATTTCAATGTCTTTTAGAATAGCTTGTTGTTCTCGATTTAGGTTTTGTCTTAGCTTATAATATATATTGTTGTCAACAAGGTTTGGATTTTTTACAATTTGAAAGCCCATATCAAATCTATTCATATGTTGTTTTTTTTGTAAGTATGATAAGTCTGAAGTGAGGTTATATATTTCTATATTAGTATTATTTTTTGTTTGTTTGTTGGAATAATTTTCATTTTTAAGCTCATCTTCTTGAACTTGTTCAATTTCATTATCTATATCTCCCCATATTGAATTGAAGTTGTATGTATAATTCTTTTCATTTTCTTTAATTTCATTTTCATAGTGATTATATGCTTCTTGAAATGTTGTGAACCCATTTGTTATTGTATTTTCATCATTTTGAAAAGGAACATACAATAATAATTTCTCTCTATAATAACTTTCGTAATCGAGGTGCTTGTTATACTTAACAAATATAATTATAGTAAATTTGTTTCGCTTCACTATTTTTCATTTAGTAATTCTATATTGTGATGCAAATTGGGCTAGGTAAATGTGTTTCAATTCAATTGATCAAGTTATGTAGTGTTCTATAAGTGATTTATACATTATTTCACTTGAGTCATCAGGTTCAATGGTTAGTAGTGATTTTGATTTTAGAATAAAAGTACGGTCTTGTTGCAAAGACATGTTTATAAATACACATGGTCAAGAGCTTGATTTTAGGGGTAGTGATAAGATTATGTGCACTGTGAGTTGGGTAGACATTTGGTGAAGGTTAAGAAAAGTATTTCATAGATGAAGAATCATTTTTATGGCATCATTTTTTGTTGTTTCGTGGTCTTATTTTTCTAAATATTTTTGTCATAGATTTGTCTACTTTTGTCATGTATGATGAGCAGTACATTGTAGCTACATATGCATTGATCATAAATTGTGCATCAGTGTTCACTTCCCATGATGGGGGTGTATGTGCTTGAATGTGACCTCTAAATCAACCACATACACAACATAGTCCTTACTCCTATGATTGAATTATGAAGAGAATATGAATTATTCAATCTGAAATTCGTGAGGAAGTGACCTGCTGCCTCCTATGTAGGCAGGGTGTTTAATCGCTCTCAGATTGGAGAACCAAAAACCATCAGACCGCTACTACAATGAAGGATTTTCCAAGAAAGCCATAAAGATGATATGCAAAGCTAGAATCAAACTAAGATGAATGCAATTAATCTAAGAATACTTTGAGAGAAATATGCAATTAATCTAAAGTACTTGAAAGGAAATATGAAATGCAGATTTTTTAGTTGATTTTGGAATAAAAATGATCTTAATCTAAGAACAATTAAGAAAATTTAATCTAAATGAGAAATGCAATTACACTAAAATGATAAATTAAACTAGTTGCATATGAAAGCTTGAAATTCAATCAAAAATTCACTATAGTGCCTTTACTCTCAAAATTGCCTTTTTTTGAATGAGAAGAAGAGGCTCATTAAATAGAAAAGCTCGGGAGAGGAATGAAGAGTTTCTTGATTCGAAACTACTGACCCTTCATTCCCATATTGAGAAAAAAATGCAATAATTACTTAATAAAAAGAATGGAAAATGCCACATAGGTGACCTTTCGAATATCAAGAATTATCAATTCAAAAAAGTGTGTCCATTCAAATATCAAGTAATTATTAATTCCTTTTTATGGGTAATTAGCTAAAGAGGGTAGATTTTTAATTTAATTAGAAAGCACTTAGGACTTTATAATTAAATTAATTTATCATAGGGGTAATTTAGCCAATTAAGTCTAAGACTTTAGGAATTAATTTAGCATTTGATTATTGCAATTTATGGTCTTTGCAATTGGCATCAAGTCAAATTAAGTCAGGTAGGAGAGAGAAAATTACCTAGGGAACTAGGACTTTGGTGATGTAAAATCGAGATAATGCACCAAAATTGATGAAATTAAATAGGTGCCAATTTTGGGGTATTACAGGGGGCATTTTCTTTGCAAAAATATTATTCCAAATATTGTTTGGATGTCTTTTTAGGAATATTGTTGGTTTTGTCAGTGTTGATTGTATTGCTTTTACGTAGTCATTTTCAAGTATGTTAATTTAGGCCAAGAAATTTTCAAATGTAATTGTTTCATCATACTCTTGTTCTTGTATAGGTTTAAATATTTTATTTGCATTACATATGATTTTCTTGTCAGTTGTTTCTATTGGTTCAAGTATTATTGTGGTTTGCATTGGTGGGAGAGGGTAATTATATCAAAAATGTGTTCTTTTGTTTTTTTGCAACTTCTTGTATGATAGTGTCAATGTAGTTTAGAAAGTTGTGGATTTAGTATTTTTGTGTTGCATGTGATATAGTTGTCTAAAAATTGTTGAATTTCTAATTTTTATGATATACCATATATTGGAGTGTTTGCAATCTATATCAATGCATGATCATGTTCATTTCCCCTATTTTGGAATTTAGTAATGAAAAAGAAATCTTTGACATGGCCTAAAATTGTATCATCTGTAGTAAGTAGTTTTTTTAGACAACTTATTTTATGTCTATAATAACGGCTACAAATGACAGGACTTTTTCGAATAAGGTAGTCAATGTCATGTTCTATTTTTTGTTTAATGTATCCATTTGTTGGGTGATTTTGGTATAATTTAGTGATTGCCAATGTTAATGGTTTCCACATGTGCTATGCACTTGAAAATGCCAAAAAGAATGTTGGAGGTCCAAGTTGTCTAATCATTGCAAAAAAAAATTTTTCTTTGATGTAGATAATCTGGAGATATATGGATATTTTTGAAATCCATGTATCCAATGTTTGATTTTAGAATTTTGTCTAAGTTTGGCTTATTTTTAACATCTTTTGCAAGAAGAATGTGTCCTTTTAGTTGACCCTTACAAATTCATATTAATATACTCAACATAATTTTTTCAATGATAATCGTTATTGCTTTGAAAAAAATATTAGTGGTTCATTATGCAAAGTCACCACTAGAGTGTAGAACCTCCCATTGTGCAATTTTTTGGTATTTGTATTTCTTTGTTACGTTTTCATCTCGTGGATCATGAAAGAATAGAGTAGGAAAGATCATTTCCTCTGCATATCTATCCTTGAAAATACCAAGTGGCTAATTTCCTTTAGAAGGTGCTATTTCAATAATTTTATTGTTCATATCATACATAGATCAAGATTCTATAAATCCATGTACAAGTGTATCAATTTTAATTTCTATTTCATTGTGACATTCTATATCTTCAATATTTGAGTGAGTGTTAGTATATATATCTTCCATTTTGGAAAGAGTATTGTCTTGTTCTAATTTTGTTTGCCAAGTTTTATCTATTATAATGTTTTCTCCTTTGTACAATTTCTTTTCGAATAAGAGTTTTAATGATTTCATTATTAGTTCAGGTCGAACAATTTTGACTTGATACAATGTCTCATATTCTACTTTTCTTTTTAGTGCAACAACAATTGTGGTTGTCTCATTTACTAGTCATAGTGGCAATCTTTGTATTATGGTTATATTTGTGGGAATATTAATAACTGACCTTGTTAATCAAAATTGTGATAGTTTGTGTCCCCATTGTCTTATCTGTGCAAAAGCAAGTCGTGGTGATATTAGTCTAACTTCAAGTTCAAATAAAGATGACAAGAAATGAAAACACTTATTTCATCTTATAAATGATGGAGTGGCAAAGGATGGTAGCTTACCATTATGCAACATTAGTTTACAATGATTGCATACATTTACAATGTCATCGATATGATTAGTATTTGTGAATTCGAGGTACATCTCTTGTTCTGTTTCATTTATCTTTTTCAATTTATGACAAAAGTCTACTCCTTTTCAAATGAAGCATTCATGATGAGGTGTATCTTTAATTGTTGCTAAATAGGTTGTCAAATTCTTAGTTTTAGTTTTTTTCATTCTAGGTAGAGATTTTTCTTTTTTTGTTTTGGGTACATATTATTTGTTTCAGGTGATGTAGTTGTATTTTACTTATTGGTTTAGTTGTTGTCTTGTCAGTGATGTCACTAATTATTGATGGAGGTATTTATAGTGTTTGTTTTGTAAGTCTATTATTAATTTATTTCATATCATATAATTTTGATTTTTGATGGTTCAATTTCATTGCCTATGTTTTTGTTATTGGTACTAGTGGTTCGTAATGTACGTGTGTAGTATTTGTTTCAAATGATATAATGTTCAATTTGGTTTCTATATTTTCTTTAGTTTTGAAAATGCGTACAATTTGTTTAGTTATTAGCGACCATAAATTGATTGTGATTTTTAGTATTTTTGACAACCAATGTAAGCAAAAGTCTCATCCCTTGACTTTTCTATGTGAATATGGCATTGCCAATTTGATAATGTAGTCCTTCCAATCTGCATTGGATATATTTGATTGCGTAATATGTGTTTGTAAGTAATTATCTAAATAATACTTTAATTTTGACCAAAAAAAATTCATTGAATTACATAAAGATTGTACAATGTATAGGTGTAAACATTGAGTTTCAAATTCTTCATTCATCAAGTACTATATAGTGTTGAAGAGACCTTCCCCACAATTTATTGTTGCAGTAGTCTTCCTTTGAAGACCTTTTTTTTCTATGTCAGGTGCAATGTTTTCCCAATAGGTTTGTAATGATGTACAAAAATCTGACAAGTATTTTGATGAGACTTGACATGGTACACCAGTTTTTTTACAAATCAAAGGTTCATAATGACCACAAATTGGGTTTTCATCATGAAATAGAGTAGAATATGTATGTTTGTGATTCTTATAATTGAAATGTAGATATTTTTTCTTTGTAGTAGTTGGCCACAATTCAATCGATATGTTTAACCATTTGGAAAGCCATTCGATACAAAATATATCACCCCAAAGTCCTCTTTTTGTATATGGAATTGTTGGTGATGCTGACAATATCATTTTTCCTAAATAAGTAGTAACATCATGTATACCATGCAAATCATTTAAGGTATCTAGATGTAATTCATATGAAAATGCTTGCAATGCATCGATATTGTGTTTTTCCACATATGAAGAAAAGTAATCTATAAGCCCTTTTATCAAGTCATTTGAAGTATAATGGATATGAAGTAATACTTCAAGAGTATCGAATAGGCAATCTCCTATGATGTAATAGAATGATTGAAACCTGAATAAATTTTCATTTTTCAAAGCAATATCAATGGTTGGTAAGTGTTCTTGTTTGTGTTTCATGTGATTTTGAAAATTGAGATTATTAGTCACTTCTTTTTTTTCATTATTTCTTAATGTTTTTTTTAATTCATGCAATGAATTTTTTGTATTTTTATTTATATTGTTTTCATAGAATAATTGTTTAGTTTCACAAGAGATTGTGTGCAATTTTATTTTTTCAATAATTGGTGTCATAACATGTGTTGGATGAAGTGGTTCATAGTGTATGTGCTAGTTTTCTGTTTCAAATGATATAATGTTGAATGATTTGTTGATGTCATTTTCCATTCCAAAGACATGTTTGAATTGTCCACTAGCTGACTACCATTAAACTATCTTCGTACTGAAAATTGTTGCTAGCCATTGTAGACAAAAAGTGTCACCTTCTATTTGGCCTTTTTCATAAGACATTGCCAATCACATAATATAATCTTCCAATTAGGAATGGATGAGACTTCTGGGAGTAAGTTTTATGTTAAAAGTAATTATCTATGTTGTTTATATTCTTACAATTATGCTTTCTTACATTGCAAAAGGATTGTGAAATGTACAATCTTAAAGATTGAGTGTCAAATTCTCCACCCAATAATTTACATATTGCATTAAACATACATTCACCATAGTCTGTTGTTGGTGGTTCATTATTTTGTAGACCATGAATGATTATTTGCTGTTCAATATCTGGCGAACATACTTGTAATATTTTGCAAAATTTTGAAAGGTATGTTTGCACTATATGGGTGTAATTTATACTAGTTCTCTTGCAAATTAATGGTTCATAGTAACCACATAGAGGATACTCATCATGAAATAAAATAGAATATGTTTATGTATTTGATTTGTTGAAGTGAAAATATTTATTTTTCTTAGTTGTTGACCATAGTCCAATCGATATGTTTAGCCATTTACATAACTATCATATACAGAATGTATCTCCCCAAAGTCCTTGTTATTTCTCTGGTAGAGAAGGCGAAGCAAATAACCTCATTTTACAAAGATAGTTTGTTACATCTTGTAAGCCATGCAGCTCTTGCAATATAGCCGGTTGTAATTCAAATTGAAATTCTTCCAAGGCATCTATGTCATTTTGAGATACTAATGAGATGAAATAGTCAATATAGCCATTTCAGAGTTCAGTTGAGGTATAATGGAAATGAAGAAAAACTTCAATACTATCAAACAAGCAATCTCTGACAATATAATGAAATGGTTCTAGTCTAAACAAGTTCTCATTTGTTGAAATAGTATCAATATCAATTGTTTTTCCCTTTTTTAGTTTTGTATAACTTTCAACATCAATAACATTGGTCATTTCAGCCATATTGATCAAGTGTAGTAAGGGTAAATGGAATTGCACTTACTTGGAATGTGTAAATTTAACCAAAAAACTTGTGTTGTATGAGTCGGATTCTCATGTAATACTGTTCCAATTTAACAAAAATACTAGATTAATCATGATATTTGAAATACTAGATTAATCATGATATTTGAAATACAAAGGAATTGATATGTTGCAAAGCTGAAAAACTAAACAAAATGAGCAGGTGATTGTAAAAAGGCAAAGTCAATAAAAATGAAAGAAGTTAAGTGGTTAAGAAATACTACTTTGAATATGAGATGTATCTTGAAATGTAAATGACAAAAGCATATTCACAAATATGTAGTTAGGAAAGAAATGGGAATTATATCGTCAATGAAATCAATCTCTACTCTCTTAATTAGAACAAAATTCATGCTATTGTTGATAACAAATAGACTTTTTCTTCTATTGCATTATCTTTGTTCTTCTACTTTTTATTTGTTTCTGCAGTTTGAGTTTTTAGTTAGTCCTATATCTCATATACTGCATCTGTTTATGTAATGACTGTTAAATTTGAAATATTAAAATAAATTTCTTATAAAATTATAATCTTCCACAAATAGACTTGACAATGTCTTATAATGATAAGCATAATATAATAATTAGACTGAAATAGCTATTCTTGAATTTTGAATAGCATGCTTGACAAAAATGCCTAATAATATCATCCAAAACTACTAGGAATCCTTTAATGAATCTTTTAATCCTAAACTCATTTAGTGAAGACAAAGTATTCATTAATGACATGAATTTATAACATAGTTTTCTTTTTAGAAACGATGTTAGATATTAACCAATTCCTAATTTTCTTCCTAGACATGTCTCATAACAATAAACAACTCATCCAATTTAAGGAATTCCAAGCATATCCTTTGCATCTGTATTCAAATATGATAACTACGTCATCAAGAAGACAACCACCTCTTCAAGAAGTTGAGGTAGAAATTTACTTAGTTGGAACTAAGTAAATGCATGAACTTCTCTTGTCTACCAGTGGTGACGATACCTTCCTCAGTTAACTTAACGAACCGAGATTATTATCAAGTTTCAGATTTACTACATAGGCCTCATAGGTTGAGACCATGCCTATCATTCATTCTCCAACTCTTAAATCTCATCACTCACTACACTCCTATGGTAATAAACATTGTAAGTCCATCCAAAACCTCAAATCCATATCACTATTTTTCCCACAGTCCAGCTTTGTTTTCTTAGCATCGATTCATTTTATGAAAAAATAATGGTTAGGAAGGCGGTGTATAATTACCTTTCATTCAAAGGATTTCAACCACCAATCCATGATTTTTGCATCTGATCTACCCTCTCCACTCCATTTTGCAAAGAAGGCTTTATCTCTCATTTTGTCCATTATTTTTGCCGATATAACCATCATAATTCACATTGTTTTGGAATTGGTTTTCTTCTTCTCCTGATCCCTGGGAAACTTGTCGTTGTTGATTGATTGTTTTCTCACCCACCTCCTATCTGGTTGATTAACATTTCACCTGTGACCTATGTTATGATTTTTCTGCCATCTGTTGGGGATGGTCTCTCTATCTGCCATAATTTTCTTGCCACCAAGTGGTATAGCATTCGTCCGCGTGGCCACCTCAAGAATCACCTGTTGTCTCTTCTCAATCCTAGCTAGATGTTTAGAGTTGAAACCATCTGTTTGCATAGGGAATCTGGCTATTTTGATAATATCATGCAATCAAGGCATTCCAATAGAAAGGTGAGCTTTAAGGCATTTTGTCAAACAATTGAAGTGCCTTGTCCATGCTTCTGCATTTGGCACATCCAACGATAATTCATTCAATGATAAAAAATTTCTTCGAGGCATTCTGTCAAACAGTTCATGTGCCTTGTCTACGCTTCTGCATTTTGTATACCCTACAATCAAGTCATTCAATGGGAACAAAATTTCTGGGAGGCATCCTATCAAACAGTTCATGTTTCTTGGCTATAGTTACACATTTTGCATACGTCTGGCAGGGTAGTTACAGCTACAACATCTGGGAAATTCCTCCATCATTCATTGTGAGATGGATGTCCATACCCTGTTCCAAAGCTCCTATTTTCCCACAGGCTATGAGGTAGATGACAGAGGTTGCGAACTCTAGGTTTACACCTGCCAGTTGCATTTGGTTTTAAGTTACTAAATCCTTTTCAACAAATGCATTTTGTGCATAACCTCCAATCATAGGATTCAACTAGACTACGTTTCTTCAAGGTATCTGATCAAACAATTCACTACCTCGTCTATGCTTCCACATTTTTTGCATACATGTTAACGAGAGCGTTGTAATTCAAGTTATATGATCTATTTTATGTTGAGTATATTGATTCTGTTAAACGTTTGGGAAGAATTTATGTCTGTTTCATGTCCGGATGAGTTCTTTGTTTTATAGACAAACCAATCATCACCACTCAGCTTCATCCATGTAACTTCCAGATTTAACAGTGAATTTGAGGCATCGAACTATTTGTATATGGACTGAGCATTTAGTGTGTCATTCTGTCAAGACAACTACTATAATTAAAGTCAATATAAAGCGTAAAATTTGAGTTGAAAAAAGTCAGGGATATTTCATCATCACTTGTTCCACCACTTTATTTCTGCACCGTATGAATTCGCAATCAAGTGTGGCCATACGATACGATTAAGGTAGTTTTCTCTGCCCTCAATTATATAGTTGAAAGAATTTATTACAAGCATTAACAACAAGTCTATTCTAGGCCAAGATACCAACATTTGTAATTCAAGAAGTTTGATAGCTACAATGTCCAGAAACAATATCAATCATGCTAGGTGAAGCATAGAAAATAGTTTTAGATAAATACACTAATGCATCTAGATATCCTTCTGGAGAAGAGCTTAGATTTTCAAGAATATCAATTGCTAAGACATTCAAAAACATTACCGTAATAAAAAGAAAGAATTTTAAAAAAATATATTAATAAAAAACTAATTACAAGAAATGAATGAATGACTGTACACAAAATTTCAAATAACTAGAACACAGAAAATGTTTAGAGCTAAAAAAAAATTACAAAGTGGAATAGAAAGCCTTAAACCCAAAAGCATAAAAATGACTAGAATACAAAGACCTAGTGCTCCCAAAAAAATCAACAGACATCAAATGAAACTGATTATATCCAGAATTTCAAATCCTTAGAATGGAGAAATGGATTATACCCAAAAAAAATAAATCAATAAATTGGGGCTTTTTGATCCCAATGTTAACCGCCGTCAGCAGGGTGGGGTCTGGCATACTTGGTCCAATTTTCGAGCGGGTTCTGATCGCATATTCAAGAGACTGGATCGTGCTATGATAACGGCTCAATCTTTTTTCTCTTTTTCTGAAGATCGAAGCTTACCTATCATTCCTCTGACAGACGTTACCTTGTCTGATCATTTCCCCATTTATTTTTCCATTTCCTGGCAGTCCCGAGCCAGGAGAGCTACTCAGACGCAATTTTTTCTTAACACGTCTATGCTGACGCACAAGTCCACTATGTCACACATTCTGCAGATATGGAATCTTGAGCCTCGGCCCCACAGTGATACAGGCTGGATTCAATGGTGGAATGATGCCATCACCCGCACTGCGAGATTTCTTCACATTTATGGCCATCAGCTAGCCTGCTACAGAAAGCGTGCTTATGAAGCTAACACTAAGGCTCTGCGTAGCGCTTACGTTGAACCCTTTTGACACAGAGCTCCAGCTTAAGCTGGCCAAGCTTCACCATGAGAAACAAATTGCTGATGCCTATGCTACTCATGGTGCTCAAATCAAAGCTCGCCTCCATTGGTTGGAGGTTGGCGACAAAGTTTCCAAGGAGTTTTTTCAGGCTCTCAAAGCTCGCCATACCAATGCTGGTATTCAAAAGATTAAGCAAGGACCTGACACTCTTACCGAGCTCCTGGCCATTCTTCAGGCCTTTGTCCAGCATTATGAGCAAGTCTTTGCTTCCCAGGGCAATTCTACTACTCGGGATGAAGCTCTAAGGGCTTGTATTGCTGTTACTCCAAACCGCCTTGCGGTTGAGCAGCGTGCCTTCTGTGAGCAATTGCTTACCATATCATACCTCAAGGAGGCGGTCTTCTCTATGGCCAATGATAAATCTCCAGGGTGCGATGGCTTCCCCTGTGAATTCTACAAACACCTCTGGGATACTGTGGGTCCTGATTTGCACAGAGTCTACCTGGAAGCTTTTCACAACAAAAGTTTAGGCAACATTATCAATAAAGGGAATATTAAATTCATACCTAAGTCTGGCGATCTGGAGGATATCTGCAATTGGAGGCCCATCACTTTGTTGAATGTCTCTTATAAGATTATTGCTAAAGCTTTAGCGCTCAAGATCAGACATCTCCTTCCCCTCATTGTGCGGCCTGAGCAAACTGACTTTATTAAGTCCAGGTATATTCTTGACAACATCATAACGGTCTGGGAAGGGATGAAATGGGCTAGCCAGTCCAAACAGGCTGCTCTGTTCCTCAAAATTGACTTTGCTAAAGCCTATGATCGTATAGAATGGCCCTTCATTCTGGCTATGCTTCAAGCTCTGGGGTTTGGGCCGCACTTCCTTCAATCTGTGGAAATGCTTTTTGGAGATGCTTCTGCTTGCATTACCATCAATGGGGCCCAATCTGATACTTTTGGGCTTTTTCGATCCATCCGGCAAGGTTGTCCTCTGGCTCCTGCCTTGTATGTGCTTGCTGCCGAAGGCTTTGGGTATTTGCTTGCCAACTATGTTTCTGCTGGGTTGGTTCGGGGCATTTCCCTTCCTGGTTCTTCTTCCCAGTTGGTCAATGGCCATTTTGCCGATGACTCCTTTCTCACTTTCATTGACGATGAGGAGAACATCTCCAATACCTTGCAATGCTTGGACACCTTTTGTCAAGCCTCTGGATCGGCCATTCAATGGTGCAAAACACTTTGTTTCAGACAATCCTTTCTTCCAGCTCCACCCTGGCTTGCCAGCTTTGATTGGAAATGGGTGCAACATGGAGATGTTTTTCGCTTCCTAGGCATCCCTTTTGCCTTCCATGGCTCTGCTGTGGATTTATGGAATGTTGTTCTTGCTAAAATTGAGAAAAAGTTGCACTACTGGATTAGCAAACCGCTCTCTCTTGCAGGGAAGTTCCAGATTTGTTCAAAAGTGCTGGCTGCTACTCATGTTTATTATTCTCCTTGCTGGGCTCCATCTAAGGCCTCTTATCTCAAGCTTGAGCGCCTGCTCAGGGATTTTCTTTGGGCTTTTGGTGTGGATGGTCATGGGTTTCATAGGGTTGCTTGGGAATACTGCTGCCTTCCCCGTGACTCTGGAGGCTTGGGCCTTCTCTCCACCCAGAAGCAAGAGCTTTCTCTTTGTGCGAAGTGGATTATTAGAGCTCTCTCTGGTGATGAGGCATGGAAAATTCTTGTCAGACATTGCATCTCCGCCGGATTTCCGGTTCACCGGCCCACCTGGAAAGGTCTTGGTCTCCAAACCTTTCTCACTATGAGAGAACCTGTTCAAATCGAGGGCACCTTCATCATCAAGAGCATTTGGAAAGCCTAAGAAGCTATAAAGCCCTGGCTTCGATGGGATGGTAATGCTTTTCGTAATGGGCTTTCTTTCAATCAGCAGAATCTTTGGTGGTCTCCTTTATTCTTCATACAGGGTATACCCTTGGCCAAAAATCAAGGGGCTAGTGCTCTGCATTTTTTTAAACATGGCATTCGGACTCCCAAAGATCTTTTTTCCAGAGTCTCTATGGGGCTCCGATCTTGGGAGGATATGCAGGTGCAATTTCGGCTGGCAAGTTCTGATCGCCCGACTTTTGATCTTTTGGTTTCGGCCATTCCTACCAATCTGCTCCACAAGATTGGCATTCAGGCTAATAGGCCATGGTGGAGGGATTGGAAATGGTATCCTGCGACGCCTTTCAGCAATTACAAGCCAAGGCTTGGGTATAGGTTGTTATCCCCGCATCTTCCGATGGTGGATATTCTAAACCAGAGATCGCATCTTCATTTGGCCACTTCCCACTGGAGCTCTCATTTCCATACTGTCTGGACCACCATTACAGAACCCAAGATGGCTCTATTTGCTTGGTGTCTTTTGTTTCAGGGTCTCCCAGTTGGCCCTAGGCTCAAACATTTGGGAGTTCATGACCCTCGCTGTCCATTTTGTGGTCATCCTGAGACCTTTCTTCACATTTTTTGGTTCTGTAGGAGAGCTCAACAGTATTGGCAGTGGATCCATGATTTTTTCAAACCTTTCCGGCCTGAGCCCTTCTCTTGGCATATGATTGTCTTAGGAGACTCTCCTAGACTCCCCTCCAAGTTTACCCAAATTTGGCATACTTTCAGGATGGAGATTTTGTTCAATCTTTGGAAAGATAGAAATGCTGTTATATTTTCCCACAGCTCTCTTGATACTAATGTTGCTATGTTTAACAAAGCTTGCATATGTAATAATGTTATGATGTAGATTCAAGTCCAAGCTAATAAAGTGGCTTTAGAGGTGGCTCACTTGCAGGAGCTGATCTCTCATTGGGGCAATGCTCCCTCTACAGTGGCTCGGGTGCCTCCGGATGCTATCTCTGCTGAGGGTACGCCTCCTAGAAGCTGCCACCATGGGCGCAGCTCCTCTATGCACCGCTCCCACACGCCACGATCCCAGGCCCCTCGCCAGCACTCTTCGAGAGGTGGCGGAGATGGTTGGCGGTGCCGTTCGGCTTCTCCACCTCCACGGCAGTCTGGGTGGTCACATGCACAGGCACAGTCGGCCCCTTCTGGTGCTCCTCCTGGTTTCGGTGCTCACCATGGGCAAGATTGGCTTTCGGCCACCTCCTCCAAATTCCCCCACTTGGCGCTTGCTATCTCCCCGCCCAGGGTGGAAGAAGAAAAAGAAAAAGAAAATACTGATGAAGCCGGTTGGGTGCTTCCGGATGAGCCTGCCAATCCCACTGATAAGTGGGGATCAGATGACAAAGATCCTCCGCCCTCTGCTCCTGCTCTTGCGGCCTGAGGGCCTTTTCAATTTTTTTTGGTGAATAGTTCTTGCTGTTTCCGGCTCTGCCGTTTGAACACTGCGGGGTGATTTAATATATCCCCTGGCCTTTTTTTTGTGAATATGTATCTTTAATTTCTATTAATTGAAAGGTCTCTATTCATCAAAAAAAAATGTCAAATGCATTGAATAAAAAAACTAGTGATTAGAATGGAGAAATGGATTATCCCAAAAAAAAAAAAAAGAAATAGAAATATTCATTACATCCAAAAATGTTAAATGCATTGAATACAAAAACTGGTTGCACCCAAAAGTTTCAAGCGATCAAACTACAAAGACTGATTTTACCCAGATAAAAAGCCAAATGACCAGCACACAAGGTCCATTTACAGTCCAATGAATTTATTTATTTAAAAAGTGAGTGCAGTACATTATAGATTTTACTAATTAGTCTTTGTACTAAGACTGGAATACAAAGACTGAGTGCTGCAAAAAGAAAGACTGAAATACAAACAATGAGTCAAGTAGTACATTACATATTTTATCTCTTGCAAACACAGATCTATAATAATAAATATGCAAAAGGAAAAATGGAAGAGAAAAAAACCTTTATAGAAGAATTTCGATGTGCACAAAGATGTTAATAAACTGATACAATAACTGTGGAAACGAAATTGAGCTAATATATCTAAAGATATGTGTGAGGCTACACATTATGAATTTAATATCTTAATGAAAATTACTTTGTATCTATTTATCGAGATAAATGAAAAATCTAAAATATAATTTGAATTGATTTCTTCTAGAATTGAACTACATTATAAGTAATGCTCAAGAATCTAAGAAATGTGTTTTACATCATGATGCTACTTAAAAATAAATTTCACTATCTAAAATATTGAAGGTTTTTTATAATATATGTTTTATATTTTCATAACCTTTCAAAAATTTGAAAGAAAAAAATTTATTGATGATTGGTTATTAATGATTTGAAATTCCAAATAAACATAAAAAAATATTTTCACTCGTAAAGGAAAAAAGTGAATTGTGGTAAAAACCCAAAAGGATGTGTTGTAAATTGTTAAAATTACATACGGATCAAATAAAACTCTATAATTACAACTTTTAAATATTCATATATATAATTGGTAGACTCGTAACAAAAAACTTGATAAAGTTGCAAACTATTTAAGCAAATCTCCTATGGAACAATAAAGTCCTTACAAGATGAAAATTGATCTTACAATAATTCATCCCACTAAAAATAAAATCTTTTAAGAAAAAAAGTTAAAAAGAAAAATTAATAATTGTGAATTCTAATAAAAAATTGTTCTCTTCACAAATTCAACAACCCTTTCAATATATATTTATAACATTGTTGAACCAAACAATACAAATAAAGTAAATCCAAAAGCATTACCACAATACAAATATGTCCAACTATACACGAGAGAAAAAATCTAAAAAAATATATATAGACGAATACATAAATAGTAACCAGCTTAACAAAAGAACTTTATAAAAATACCCATTAAATTTATTCATCTTTACTTATTAAACCAAGCTAGCCATGTATTTCACATCTAATTTCCTAATTTGCTTGGGTATGGGAACTGCTTTACAATTTTTCCAATGCTTTTCTCAAATGTGTAGACATAGTACAACATAATTTTTTATCTGAATTTTTTATTTCAACTAAGAAACTATCAATCCCGAATATAATCTGATATTGATGATAAACTATCAAATTTATGGAAGCAACAATAAACTGATATGACATGTAACTGTACAAAGTCTACAAAACATGACTGCCAGAATCGAAGAAAATTTCTTGAGAAATATTTTGCAAGAATTTACTCAATCTTGTGAATAAGCTTCTATCTTTCTAAAATTAAATTTTGATAAAGTTTTTTTCATAAAAATTCAAATGATCAGAACAAAAGGATTATTTCTTCTCCAAATATATTATTTATTTAAAAAAGTGAAATGACTAGACCATAAAGATTCACCATACCAAAATATCAAATGACAACAAGGAAAACACTGATTGGACAGGAACAAGAGATTAAACATAATGACTTTTTTCAAATGAATATAATTAAAAGACAGATTATGTTCCCAAAAGGCTTAAATTATACTCTATGAGTATTAAAAATATATTGTACTCCCATTAAAGATAAAAATATATTATAAAGAATGACTGATTATACAAAAAATTTCCAAAACACTGCAAAGACTGATTCCACCCAAAACACAAACTACGTGACATGAAAAGATAGAATACCCATGAGTTCTAAATGCATAGAACACAAACGGTGATTATACCCAAGAATCTTTTTATATTAAAGGCAAACAAAATGAAAAGACTGATTATACCCACAAATTCCAAACCATTGAAATGCAAAGGTTAATTATACCCCAAACCATCAAATGAAAGAAATGAAAAGATTGACCATACCCAGAAATTCCAAATGATTGCAATGTAGAGGCTGATTACACCCAAAAACTAAAAGTGGCTTGAATGAGAATAGGTATTGTACTACAAATTCTAAACAGTTGTAATAAAAAACTATCTTGTTAACTACTTTCTCATTATAAATTTTTACTTTGATTCAATATTGGTAATAAAAATAAAAAATCTACAAATGTTTTTCTATCATCGTTGGTTTCTTATTAAAAGAAAATACATTTTAATAAACCTAAACCTGAATATAAAACTTAACCCTGAATAAAATAGTTGGGAACAAAATGTCCAAGAGTACCTAACCACATAGAAATGCATGCCCATGTTGTATTGAAGCATAAAATGAATCTGAAAGCTGCTTGTGATTTCAGGAACATCTTATTGGGAAAAATTCCTATTGTTTTTTGGTGGCTAGGGAAAGAAGAGAAATTTAACTTATAGAGTTCTGTGGCAATCTGTAATAACTACATTTTTAAAACTTTTATATTTACAGGTTTATTTAGTGAATAGATGGACAACCATGATTCTTCTTGCACCCGTTTCACATGAAATGTGAATATTTAGTCAGTTGAGCCATCACAATAAACATGCAATATTTCCCCTCTGATTTTTACAACCTTGTGATCACCCTGTGCAACTTCTACAAGTTTTAAAATTAATACCTTTAATTCTATCATTAATATAATGTAATTTTATGCCATATCTTAATTTGTCCATTTCTGTCAATCACTGTATGTCACAAGCAGTACATTACAAATTTTCTTTCTTACAAGAAACATAAACATTTTCTATGAAAACACAAAGTAATAATCTCTTGCAAACACGGATCTACAATAATAAATATGCAAATGAAAAAATGAAACGGGAAAAAGCTCTTACAAAATAATTTTGATGCTTAATAAACTGGTACAATAATGGTGGAAACCAAATTGAAGTTTCTATAAATGCTAATCTTTATAAAAAAAATAAAATATCAAGAATATGGGTAGGATAGGTAGAATATGGGAGGAAAATAGGGTGAGAATGATGGATTATGGATGTAAAAGAACTTTCATAAAGTATTATATTCACAACTCGAGCAATGCAAGAAATTGGTGTATAAGACTTCAAATGCATTCATCTAATGAGATGATTAAAAATTAATTTCTAGATATTATAAAGTTAAATAATTTGCATCTATATTTTACAAATGAAAAAACTTATAATGAAATATAAAATAGAATTTATTTTCATTGGTGTAGAACAATTCATTTAATCACTAGTTAAGATCAAAAACTCAAAAACTGATACAACATTACTTAGCCTACCGATGAGTACTAATAATAATTAAAATTTGAATGCACTTATTGTTTTCAATAACATTGGATCATATAATAAATAATTAGAATGTATAGGACATAGACAAGCTGCAGGAGTGGGAAGTCTTGTTTGAATGCTAGGTCTTCCTCTATACGAAAGGATGTCTCTGTGGTAGCAAGAGATGATGAGGAGTCTGATGATGATATTCATGGTAGTGGTGTGGCTATTTTGGAGGTCATTTTCGAGGTTTGGATCTTTGTTTTAACTCTAGAGGTGGTTATTATCTTCTTGGTTTGGGTTTTCAAATCTTATGGTGTTCTTTTTAGTGGGTCTTTGTGACCTTTGCCTCAATTGTGCATAGTATTTTCCATGGTCCCTATGTTCTTTTTTATGTTTTTTCTATGGTGGGTTGTTTCCTATGTTGGGTGCTTCCCTTTTCCGTATTATGTTTTTGGCTCCACACCCCAATTTGTATCCTCCCATTTGGCTTCAACGTATGGATCTTCTGGGTTTTGGACCTATCATTTTTTGTGAGCTTCATAGATCCCTCTTTTGGCTCTATCATGTTCCTCTATTTTTTATTATTGATGGAAGGGTCATGGTTTTTGTGTCTTGTTTTGTGGTGTTGAAGGTGAAGCTTGTTTGTGCTCCTCTATTTTTGTTTGGGTGTGCCCTTCTCTTGGCGCCTTCAAGGGTTGTTTGGAGCAGCTGGTATTTTGTGGTACCTATTGTGATGTGCGGTTGGTCAGTGGAAAATGGTATTGTATTTTTGTTAGGTTATGGAGTAGAACTTTTGGGATTTTTTATTTTTTCAGTTCCTTGTTCTCTGGAATACTTCAGTGTGGGGTGTTGGATCTTCTCTTTCTATGTTGGCTCTTTCTTCCCCCATTTTCTTCCATGTTGGGGCTTCTTTGTTTTTTCTATGGGGTTTGTTTGGACCTCAAGTCCTTTGTTGGTATTTATGGGTTTTATCACCTATTTGTGTGGATTGTTGTCTTCTATGTTTTCCATGTGGTAGCTAGAAGTTTTAAAGGGCCCTGTTTCAACATGTTTAATTTTAGTAGCATGTTTGTGGGGATCTATTGTTTCCCTGTTTCTTCTAGTTTTGTTTCCTTTGCAGGTTGCTACCATTTGGATTTGACTTCAGCTCCTTATTGTTCCTATTGAGGTGGATTTGATCCCTATTGAGGTGGCATCTTTTCATATTGTTGCTTTTGGTTTGTGGCTCATTCTTCCTTTTATGTCTTCTCTCTATAATCTTTTTGAGGTGACGGATAATCCTATGGAGTTAGATTATAGCTCAATATATAACGAGTATTAGAGGTTATTCTAGGTTACTCTTTGTTGTGATAATTTAGTTTTGGAGATGAAAGATATTTGGATTCCTCTTTTAGTTTCTCCCCTCTCTCTCTTGATCCTATCGACATGAGATCTTGTCATATTAAGGTGGAGATGAGTTATTATAGATATTTTTGGATGGACTAGGGGGTTTTATTTCCTTGTGAAAGATTCCTGGTTGAGGGGTCCATGTCAAAACCCTTGTTACAGGTTTGGGGAGCCTCACAAAACCCTTGGCTCATTTTGGGTGCCATGATAAAACATTGTGGTTCTCTAGCAAACTCCTCATGGTGTATTCTATTGAGGTTGATTGGTCTAGCTATGGGAGACATCTCAAAAGCCATAGAGGTCTAAGGATCCTTCCAAAGTCCCATATTGTCAACTAGATTTTTATTCTATAATATTTGGAGAATTTTTTTTGGTTTAGGAAGCCTAGGAAAATCCTATAATGATTTTGGAATCCATAATAAATCTCATTCTCTCTTGATTTTCTCCTTCAATGTGTAATCTCTTTAGGTTTCTTGTTAAGGTTAGGGGATCCTACAAATATGTCTTGTATTTTCTATACAATATTAAGGTTGTGGAATCCTTAACAAAACCCATGTATCTCTCAAGTTATGGGTGCCTAGTTAAATCCATGGAGTATTGTAACTAAGGTTAAGGGGGCCTTAGAAAACCTCATTCTGTGACTTGTTATGCTTGGTCCTATAGTTTTTCATCTCGTTCTTTAGATGTTAATTTCTTTTAGGATGCTACTTTGTTATTGTTGGTTAGCTGCTATGCTCAAATTTAATATGTCTTGCAGTTTTTGGTTTGTGGCAGATTCCACATCCCTCTCAAGAGCTAGTGGTTAATAGGTTTTTGTGCCCCATCAAAATCTATTTTACCCTTAACCAAAAATAATGTGAATAAAATTAATATGAATGGTAATAATAGTGGGAAGATTAATTCCATTCAATTCTCATTGAAAAATACCTTTAGGGAATTACAAGATGTGTATCACATACATAATTTTTAAATTCACAAATATATTATAGTTGGCTCTTATTTAAGAGTTTTTAGCAAAAATATGAAAGATGTTGGGATAATTTATTCTTTGAAAGTTATGAAAAAAAGATTTATAGAAAAAAATATAAAATAGCATATATGTAAAGCTTAAATTCATTATTCTTGTTCAATTATATATCTAAAGGATAATTAAGCATTTTCTTTATCTTTCAAGATACTTTCCATATCAATATATGACTTGAATTTTGTGATGGAGGGGAGATTTTGAAATAGATAAGTAGGAAAGGGTGTTGATCAAAGGATGGATCACTAATCTATAATTGAAAAATGATGGATATTTTTTATTACCTTCACAAAGTAAAATTGATGCATCAAGAAGTAAATTTAGAGAATGTACTTCTTAATGGATATGACCATGTAAAATTAGTAGATTTTGGAAGTATGAAACTAATTCACATAGAATTAGTACAAATTTCAATTTTGAGATAATTTGAACTATGTCAATTCTAAATACCTATATATTTGTTGGTATAGTTGGATATGTTTGACCCAAAGTTCTTAACCGAGTTCATCCATTGATTGGCCATTATTTGTGAGTGTATCAAGTTTCACATTGATATTTTCATAGACTCAACTAAAATATCAAATGAATAAAGTTTAATTGTTTCACCTTGGAGGCTATGGACATTGGATGATTGAGAAATTTCTATCATATTAAGTTAGTTTCTCATTTCAAGAAGATACTTTACATGAGAAGCATTTTTGGAACTTTTGGTTTATTCTCTTCTTTACATCATTTTTTTTATAGATCAAATAGGTTTTTAAGGGACTTGAAACCCTATATAATAATGTTTCTACTAGATAAGCATCAAGAAGCTAATAGCCAACCAAAATCCAAACATTAAAACTACAAATAGAACAAACAAATAAAAGACAAGCATATAATAGTTACCTAGATAAGATTTTGCATGGTCTCTTTGAACTTAACATCCAATTGGGAGGTGTCCTAAGAGATATCCTTTAGGTATTAGAGATACGAATATACATATTTAACCTTGTTTTGGTATGGGGGCCTTTTTCTCTTCCATGTTCATTAGATATTTTTTCTCCCCAATATCCAAATCCACAAGCACAACTCGATAAGGATAGAATTTTTCAAACATATTCACCATTTTATCAATATTCTCCACTATATTTAGTTTCCTTATGACTAAAAGTAACAAGGGTATAGAGATTTGTTACCCCAACTAATATTGATACCCAAATTGATGATGATAATGAACAAGGTTAGTAACCAAGGAATGAAAGGTATGTATAAGTATTGGATCAGTTGTTATGTTGTCGTTCATGTCAATCCTATTGACTTGTTGATTTGTGCAAGTTATCATATCAATCTAAAATATGTGATGTTGAGTAAAGAAATGGTTTGTAAAGCTAGAAGATGAAAAGAAGAATTGTGTAAGGTTAAAGAGGCAATTGATGAATCAATCTATGACAAGGTAATATTGATTCGATTATTTTACATAATTTGATGAAGTGTTAGAATGATGGACAAGTCAATTATATTGGTCGGTAATAAAGGATTAAATTTGTGAAATGAAAAGACAAGGAACCAATGTGTGCTACCAAGATGGAAATGGTTTTTGGTAAATAAAGATATTGGTAAGTTACAATTATTTATTATTGCAGTTTCAGGATTTGATTGTGTAGATTTTTTTCATCAACATTTTGGATCATACTGCATGATCCATCATCATGTTTCTTCTTGCCCTCTAGCATCCTGATGATGGATCATGTAGTATGTTTCGAAACGTTGATGAAAAAAATCTACACAATCGAATCCAGAAACTACAAAAATATATGCATGGATTGTGGAAATCTAATAGATTTGAAGTTACAGTTAACCAATAAGTTGATAACTAAGGAAGATGTTAACCGAGTAAATGATAATTAAGAAGGTAGACTTAATTGAGAAGATGAATTTGGTTGGTTAAACAAGAAATTAATTAAAAGATGACATCGAGTGAGAAAATGGATTGATATAGAAGATTCTAAGGAAGGAGAACAATTAGTTAATGAAATGAGAAAATCAAAATTTTAGGTATAGATAAATGGTGAAGGTTTAATGATTGGTTTGAGATCCAAGAAAATTTCAAGTTGAAAGATGAAGATAAAAGTGGCAAGATTCGTGAAACATGTTGCTAAGCTACAAATACATTGAATTTGGATTGAGATTTGATTGAAAGGATGATATTAGTTCAAGGAAACCCTAATGAATAGGATTAAGCAACAAAAATTGTCTATATAAAGGATGATCAAGATGGTAATATTGTTGATTTTCTAATAGCCAGTGTAGATAGCCATATAAGTACATAAGGGTACACTAAAAAAATAAAAGTTTAAGAAAAGTGTGAATAAAGTGAATGAAAGTAATGAGATGAAGAGTAAGTGTTGATCATCTAGAAAAGAAGAGTTTGAAGAAGAAAAAATAGTAGAAAGGAGTTCTGAACAAGAAAAGGAAGTTGCATATTTTATCAGGTTATTTCATTGTTACTTTCTAACCAATGTTTCAGAAAATCTTTTAATAGAGTGGATTTAACAATCCTATTTCTAAATCCTTTGTAAGGTGGCATTCTAAAATATGTTCTAAGTTGTCTAATAAGGCCACTCATTATAGGGTGAAAGGTATAGTTGATCTTTGATTAAAATCCCCTTACATGGTCACATCTAGCAAATGTGTTTTGTAACCTTTAATAGTGTTGGCTTTTAACCGAGCTTACTTCAAAAGAGTGAATTATTTTATTGGTGATAATGCCAGCAGTGATTTTTACCCAAATTGGGTTTCCACGTTAAATACTAGTTTTAATGTGTGATTAAATATTTCACATGTTATTTTCTAATTTTCAAATGCATATTGTTGTGATCGGTTCAATGGTTAAATCTAAAAATTAGGATTATTTTTTGAAAAGGTTTTAAGGCTGAAAATTATTAACAAACTTGAGATAACTGATTCATCCACCCACTCTTAGTTATCCAATAGTTGGTATCAGGGCATTAGGAGCTTAGGGGTAAAATTTTAAAAGAGTTAAGCTAAAGATCCAAAGATGTATAGGAGAGAAGTACCAAAGTTGAACAAGGATAATTTCCCTACATGGAAAAGAAGGATGAAGTTACACCTATCTGGAATCGGATATTATGCACTCTACTATTTGGAAAATGACTACACTCCAGTGCCTCCTAGACTTATGACATTTGATTAGATGAGAGAAAAGTAGGAACACAACTCATTAATGATTGATATTTTTTCTTTCCGAAGTGATATTGAGTTTAATGACATAAAGGACTACACTAAAATGAAAAAAATGTGGGATAAACTTACACCTTTTTATGGAGGTGATATGCATCTACAAAAGGCAAAGGTTGATTGACTCAAAGAAAATTTTGATCATATCAGAATGTAAGAAGAATATGTGGTTAGAAAAATTCTTAGAACTCACTTACCTAAATATTTTATTTGAGTCTTTGATATTGAGGAATTGAGATCTATACCTAGTAATGTTGTTACTCTTGATGCTTTGATCGGTAAGCTGACTACATTTGAGGTTAGTAACTTTGTAATAGTTTACCAAAGATAGAAATAGATTTCAAATCATCTTTAGCCATTGGTAGTTCAAGAAGAGAAAGAAACCTTCACGACAGTTCAGGTGGAAGTGACTATGACAGATACTATCTGACAAAAAAGAACAAGAAGAACTAGGAGAACTACTAAAAAAGAGGCTACCAAGAGGAAAAGGAATGTATAAAGGTAAATTGCCTCTAAATTCTTTTAACTACAACAAGATAGGTCATATTGCATCTAGGTGTCCTGATAATGATAGGAATGATAAGAAGTAAAATAAGGAGAACCAATGCCGAAGGTTTAGAGACTACAATGATAAAGGAAATAAATCATGCTACCTAGTTGAGGAAGGACTAACCGATGATGAATCCTATGACACAGATAAAGGTGAGGAAGTGGTTTATGTTGTTGTGAAGGATGATTCAGAAGAAGAAAGGTATAAAGATGAAAATGCCCTTATTTCTCAAATTAGTAAAACTCACACATGGATTATTGATAGTGGTTGTTCACATCATATGACTCGTGATATTGATAAGTTTGAAAACATAGAATAATATGATGGAGGATTTGTTAGATTTGGAAATGATTTCTATGACTCAAATTTTAGAACCAAAAGGTGAAGATCTATCATGTTCCTGGCAATTTGATTGGCACCAATGAACAATCCAAAGGTAACTTATTTTATCTAAATTTTAATGAAAATGTGTGTCTAATTGAAAGAAGTGAAGATTCCTTGTTATGGCATAAAATATTTTGTCATGTGAATTTTGATAACATAATCAAGGTTAGTAAGGAGAATACTATCAAAGATTTACCGACATTGAGAAAGAAAGATAAATCTATGTTTAAGGAATGTCACATCGCTAAGATGACAAAATCAAGTTTTTCAAACAAATCTTACTCATCTAATGGTATATTATAGCTAGTTCATACTGATCTCTATGGACCTATGAGAGTACGAAGTTATTATGGTGATCAGTTTTTCATTTTATTTGTTGATGACTACTCAAGAATGATGTCTATAATATTTTTATAAGAAAATTTTGATGCATTCAAAATGTTTAAATGGTATAAGGAAATAGTTGATAAGGAAACATGTAAGAAAATGAAGTGTTTAAGATCAGATGGAGAAGGTGAATTTATCTCTTGTTAATTTATTGTTTTCTTCTATAAAAATGGAATCAAAAGACAAGTCTTTGCACTGAGAACTCCATAATAGAATGCAATAGATGAAAGAATGAACATATCAATAGGTAATTGTGTAAGAACATTATTGATTGAAAAGGAGGTGTTAGTGATTTTTCTTGTTGAATCCTAACACACAAGCCCTGAATGCTTAGATAGAACTCTATGATTCCTAAACTCCTGATTCAAGACAAATTAACAAGGACCAAGTCCTTCTTCACTTTGAGCTCTTGGCTATAGGTGGGTGTACCTTGCAGATCTAATTCTTCAAAGTATTACAACACTACTTTATATCCTTGATACAAACCTAATCTTATCAGCCCTTTCAAAAATACATGAAAGTAAATAATCTTTTAAGTTTTTGTGATGATGAAATCCTGCAAATCAAGGATAAACCAGTGCCTTATCCTAGGGCAGAGAGTCAGAAGGAGAAACATACATCTACAAAAATCTTCTAAGTAAAACACAAACAAAACCCAAATGAAATGTCTTACAATTCATCATCTCTTAAACACATCCAATCATTAGATTCTTGCAAAATTCTTGAGCTCTCAGAGATTAACCTTAAGATTTTACCCTTTCCTTGAAAGGAACTTGAGATTAAAATCACAGATACCTTGTAAATGGTACACTAAAACTACCTTACAAATTCAGTACACAAAAGCTACAAAATTTAGACAAGAAGACAACCAAAAACATGCAAGGGAATTCTATTGTATTCAAGTAGAATTTTACTGCATCTTTACCTTCCAAATTTGACAAACTTTTCCAAGAAATTCAATAGCGGAGCCAAAGCCTCTCCTGAAAAAAAATTTTCATCATCTTTTACAATGGAGAGAAAAACCAGAGATATAGGAAAAGGAGGTAAGTTACACACAACTAACAGTTGTCAACTCAGCCCCAAAATATCTCCAACCTTCCTTTGTACACTTGATCTACAACTGATCCTAAAAACTGATTCACATGCCTGCAATCATGTCCCAACAAATTTGATTCTGATCTTGAAATTTGATCCCTTACTACTCTTTTTGACTAAGTTGAAACTGAAAATAATGATTGCCATCAGATTCCTTATCCTTTGACATTTTTGAAAACATATTATATGCCTATATTTGGATAAAAAAAGAATCTCTAGGCATTAATTCTATGAACAGGTCCTGCTCTTTAAATTTTTTTATTTATCTCTAAGCCTGGACTTTGTCACATTTTAAATTCTTTTGGCATTTTAAATCTTCCCTTTACCTTAGACTTGACCAAAATGTGACAAGTGTTGCGATGTGATTCAATGAGACTTAACCTTGGCCTTTGACCCCTGAGTTTGGAGATTGGACAAATGCACTATTCTCATAATCTGTGAATTCTTCAACTAACCATGGTCAAATCTAGTGATTGGGCAAATCCTTCAATCTCTGAATCTTGGAATTTTTCTCTAACCCTAGGTTAAATTCAGATATTGGGTGACCAATCCTTCAGCCTCTAAATCTCAGAATCCACCCTCACTAACCACCTAGATTCAGAGATTGAGCAACTCGGGTTATCTCATGATCTTTTAATGTCTTTCCTTGATCATCAAACTTCTAGAGATTGCATGACTACTATTCGCATGATCACTGAATGGTTAGGGCTTAACCAACAGGATCTGGTGACCTGGTGACTAACCGCCCACTAGTTCTCTAGATGCTAGCATTAACCACCATTTCATTCCACAAACACGTGACCAGCCTCTATGTGTCCTCCTAGGATCCTTTTCATCTCACCACTCATCTGAAAAATTCCTTTTTCTTGGGCCCACTAGCATGCTTCCTGAGGTGCCTTTGTGCACACATATAGAGCCTCATATTGTTTCATCTAATCTTTTATGCATGTGGAGTTTTATTTAAACACCTCAAATTCCCAATTCGGGATGAATGTGGGATCAATCTAGGAGTGTTTTTTAAACATTGCACTAAAATTTCTTTATAGTGCCCGACTAGCATGCACCTCCATGCGGGCCCCATAGGGAAGAGGCTAGCACATAGCCTCTCTTTCCTTTCAATCTATCTTATACCTGGTCGCTTGTGTTTATAAACACTATTAAAAACCCAAACAGGGTGCATGTGGGATAAACCCACATGCACCTTCCCTACATTTTTCCTCCAATCTCATGCCTATGCAACTTTCATTTTTGTTTTGGCCTACTTTAATGGCATTCGCACCTTTCTCCAGGCCGTTACTTATTCTTGGTTTGCAAGCCAAACACCTGTGTGAACCCCATGCACTGGCTCTCAATGCTCACGTACTCAATTCATCTTACAACTTCCATGTAAGTCATGTGAAAAATTTCTTGTGCACACAACCTCTTGTTATAGCTTATTTTATCTTTTTATATAACATGAACCCCTCCTACAAAATGCATAGCCTCTATTCAAACCTCAGTGCACTCTCCATTATTTTTATTCATTACTTGCCTACATGTATTGATGCGCAAGTGCTAGTGAAAGCATACTTGCTGGCCCATGTGCATCCTACCCTTTAAACATGTTCAGCCCCATTCAATCCACTGCAACATCTTTGCAATCATTGTCTCCCTTCTACGCATCAATATTTTGGAGTGTTCTCAACACCCAAGGAGGTGCGCATACATGCAGCTCCCTCCCCATCACACACCCAACAACCAACGTAGTCTTTGGATTTGTTTTTCCCATGTGCAAGCTTTCAATTTGTTTGATTTTACTTCTGCAAGTGTGGAATATAGTATTCCTTGTATTTCAAAAGCTAGCACATAGCCCCTTTGCAATTTGACTTGGTATTATGGCATGGCAAAGTGGCCACCACTTTGTATAATATGCTTCCTCTATTTTGTTCATACAGCCCTCTAGTATGCTGGCATTTAGTGGGAGAAAAATGTGTTGCAAAGAAAAACCTTTGGCAAGACATCCTCCTTTTTCAATCATGTACCCAATCCTGGTCTTTTCTATGCTGGTCTGTTCATCCTCCCTCATGCTGGCATTGGCTCCCATTTTGTTATGTGTGAGTCTTCTTTCCAATGCGTGAGTCCCCTTTATGATACTAGTGCATGGGTCTTATGCTGGTCTTTTACACAGTCTACCAGTATTTATGCTCGCTCTATCTCTAGCATTCTTGGCCTCTAAATTCACACAGCCCCTTTGTTAATGTCTGCACTATTCATCATTCAATGCGCACTCCTCCAATTTCAAAGTGCACGCTACCCCTTCCACTTGCAGTGTTGGTTCTTCCCTTTGATCTTCACTTGCAGATTTATACTTTGATGGATAACTGTTAATGATACCTTGACTCTATCACCACTCCAAATTCTAAAAGAAAGAGGGCCAATTAACAAGGATCAACAAGATCCTCCTACACTTTGAGCCTTAATGCTCAGGCGGGTGTACCCTTGACTCACTTCTCTAAAGGACTCACCAAATAGATATTCAAATAGGTCTTTTACAAACAAACTAAAGGTATAATCATTTAATTTGTGTGTGTGTGTGTGGTTGAAGACCATGAAAAGCTTCCAGAGAATAGACCAATGCCTTAACCTAGGGTAGAGAGTCACCCAATTGCATATATCAGCTCAAGATCTTAAATCAAACACTCTTAGGCTCAAGATAAGTGCTTTGCCTATTACCCCTCTCCCTCAAGCACTTAGAACATCAAATTCTTATTTGGTTGTAAACTCACTGAACTCACCCAAAAGACTTTAATCCTAACTTTCTTAGGAACTCAGAGATGACTTCAAAATGCTCTTTGTTCACCATATGATAACCCACTTTGTGAAATTAACATATATGAGCTTAGAACCAGGACAAGAAGACATACACAAATGCAGGATTGGAACCCACTAGCATTATCATTAACATATTCAAAATCAATATACAATCAAAGAAACACTAAGATAGGAAGCAAGCCCAAAATCTAGTTTCTCTTTCCTTAGATGTACATGAATCTGTAACTAGGGACCCAAAAAGGAATCTTGGAACCCAATCTAAGTTGAAAAACTAACTATTTATACCACTAGCTATCTTGGAAACCCAAAATAGGTTGCAACAAGCTATGGATAGCTAGGGCTAGGTTTTTCACCCACCACACCATTTAAAACAGTCACAAATTTATTGCGAGGATGAAAACCAGGCGACCCAGGAGAAAGCAGATCCAAGAATGATCTATAATCATGAGAAATTGCGAGCTCAGTACATAACACCAAGGATAACCATGAGAAATAGTCCTAATTAGCCATCTGCAAACACACCTTGAGCAAGAAAATAGTCCTTCATATAGCACAAAAGTCTCTGCAATCAAGTAGCAGGCATCTGGATCATTTCGCAACCACTGGCACCACCAACCAAATAAAAAACTACCACAGAAACCATAAATCTTGGCACTTTCTGTCGCAAAAACCCTCTGCAAGTTTAAATCCTGGTAGCAATAGCTAGTTAGAAAATTTTAAAACACCACTGTAGATCTCTTCCTCTTCATGGAAAATCAAACAGTCTACATTTAATCCACAATAGTCACGGGCCCCTTTGAAAGGTCAACAGCCCCGTCGCCAGTCAGCAACCAATTAGAAACTAGCACCTCGGCAATATGGGCATCATGGACACACCTTTAACTCTGCAACCGCAACATCCAAATAGTTGTCGCATGATCTCATGGCCAGGAAAAGGGCTATGCAAACATGCGAGAAGCCTCCATGTCACCCTTCTACCTTGCCACAAAATCACCACTGCTAAGCTTGGTGGTTTGTCGCATGATCACATAGCCTTGAAAAAGGCTATGAGATCATGCGACAAACCATTACTTATCACGCCTCGGCCCTGCCAACAATTTCCATGCCTTAGACCTGGGCCTGCCAACCACCACATGTCACACCACCACTCGCTGCAACTGCCAAGTCATCTTTGCCATAGGACCCAGCTGCAAATAAGCCTTCAAAATTGAATGGTAGGTGCATGATCGCATGGGTTTGATACCTCCCATGAGATCATGTGCCAACCACTAGATCTGCCATGCTATCCTCCTCATCTGATAGCGGGACCACAACACTTCCATCACCAATGGGCCTAGGAACAGGTGTTAACCGGTTGCATGATCGCATGTCAGAAAACTCTGACATGCAACCATGCGATAGCCAACCATAGGATGCCACATAATCACTAATGGGACCATTGCCTTACCACCAATGGGCCCCAGCACAAGAAGTAACCGATCGCATGGTCGCATGTCAGAAATTTTTTACATGTGATCATGTGACAACCAATCACTTTAAAGCCTTTGAAAACTCGGGCCCACCAACAAATCGCACTAGCGCAGTTAAGGAACTGTGGACAAACAGAGCAGAAATGTGAATTTGAAAATACACAGATTTTTTGGTGAAAGATCAAAAACATCTAGGGTTTTCATGCAGACCAAAAGGTAGCAGGGAGACTGAAAACACATGGGTTTTCGACACTTTGACATATTCTAAAAACATTTCCTGCAGACCTTGAAACTCAAATAACTCCTTGGGTTTTGTGAATTAGGAGATGCTATCTGGACTGGAGTAGGGTGATACATTGAAGAACATAGGGCCAAGAGCGCACACCATAAAACCAAGTGGATCTACTTCACAAGACAAAACTATGACTGGAGGCTGGGTATAGACAACATCAAAAAAATTGCAAGGAAGAGGCCATTTTCAAATAATTTTTGCTACGACAAGAAAATGGACTAACATACAGTACCATTGCTTGTAGTTCCTATCACTTGGTGAAAATAAAACATGCCCTCAATCCTTCTTTACACACCATTAAACATAATGTGTAGCCTCCATGCAGTTGGCTCATGCAAATGTCTATTTCAAACTTGTATCCAACTTCATCTGCTAGTTAGAAGTGCTACCTCAGCCATATATGCGTTCCAATTTGATTTTTCATCCAACGCACTAGATGACTGGTAGCCACCAGTAATTAGTCTCACAGAATCACAACATGTCTGTCACACATCGTTCATTTGTATACCAACAAACATTTCTCCCTTCCCACTCTATTTTAGTGTGTAGCATTCACTGGAAAGTGCACACATCTTTAACAATGTGATGTATTTAAGGATATACGCCGAATCACAAAAGACAAGCCAGCACATACAAAGTGCAAAATCTCATTAATTTACCTCCAGCTCATCCAAAATGCAAACACTGAGCAAGAAAAAACCATGGTGCATTGAAGAATTTAGTCACACCATACTTTACATCTTTGCAAAACTGCTAGATAGCATCAATTAACTTCTATGATTAGCCTTGAGAACTAACCAAAGGACCTTATTGGAGCACACTGTTAGAAACAAACATTCAATCCTAGCATGTAGACATACTTGCCAAAGGAAATTTCTCAAAAAAATTTGAGCACAAAGCCATTGACGATCAAACATTGCCACTTGAAAACTAAAACTGTCTGCACTGCCAAAATCACACAAGCCACCTCCAAAATTGGCTTTAAAAACTCACCGACTGAAACTTTCATGAACCGGTAACTTGGGCACTAATTAACCTCCACATAGTAAAAATGAATCCATCATTTTCTCACTCCAAAGATCAAGTGGCCAATTACAATCAAACACCAAAGTCAGCCTATTAGTAAAATTCAGGATTTAAAACAGTGAAATGTGCATAAATCTGATTTGAAATTGGCATGGGAAAGTGGTCAAATGGATTGGCAGAGACCTAAAAATCTTCAAGCAAGGTTATTTCTAGGTCTATAGTATGGAGAAAATATCAATTTTACTTGACCTTGAACCAAGTGTGAACTAGGAGACCTCAAAGTAGGCCACTTAGAAAACTTGACAAGGCACACTCAGAGAAACTTAACAATCTACAAATGGAATGACTCTGGTAAATAGATCAAATGGGCACATGGGGACCTAAAAATTGGCATGAAAACTCTTTCTCATTCCTAAAACATGATGAAACAACCCACACATTATGAATAATCACAGGGAAATAAATGCACTTCCTCAAAGTGGGTTACTTAGTGAAAATCAGGAAACACACTTAATGTAGATTTTGGGAAGCACTTTTAAACAACCACTTCAAAAACATGTCAAAACTAAAACCCATGACCCAAAATCTATTACATACGTCAAATGATAGGTGATTAACACCCTATCAAAGTGAATCCTCATGAAAATCAATGGGTCCACATTTTCAATGCACTCAAACTAGGCATCTTTCAATGAATTTCAAAGGAACAATTTTGACACTTAGAGAAGAAATTTTAAATTTGGACTCAAAAGACACTCAAAATTTTTGAGCTCCAATGGGAGGCTCCATAAACATTCTATAGAGAAGTGATTAGCAGTTCTGTTTACACCCTCAACAGAGTACAACTAAAGAAAGGAACAAAAAAAGTTCACTGTGAACTCTGGTATGGGCATACACCTAATGTTAGCTTCTTTAAAATCTTTGGAAGTAGGTGTTACATTCTAAAAGCTACTAGGAATGGAAAGTTTGATTCTTAAGGAGATGAAGGTATATTCCTAGCATACTCCAAAAAGATAAAAGGTTCTAAATGTCTAAATAAGGCTACTAACAAAATTGTTAAAAGTGAAAATGTAAGGATTTATGAGTTTGTAGATAAAAGTGAAGGAGATAGAAAAAAGGAACCAAAATATGATCAAATATTTGTATATGTACAGAAAGAATGTTTTTTTACTTTACCTAAGAAGCAAGAAGAAACCAAGGAACCAATTGAACCCCCACTAAGAGAATTAAATGTTGAATAAAAGAGAACCGAGCCAATACTAGTAAAGTATGTCAAAAGGAACCACACAATGACTCAAATAATTAGAGATAAGAATGCAGGAGTCATGAGAAGAAGTAAGTTGAGAGACAATGCATGTTTTATTTTTGAATTTGAGCCTAGATTAGTCAAGGATACACTTAAAAATGAAGATTGGGTTAATGCAATGAAAGAAGAGATTTATCAGATTGAAAATAACAATACTTGGTCATTGATACTAAGACCTAAGGATAAGAATATTATTGGTAAAAATTTAATTTTCAGAAATAAATTGAATGAAAATGGAGATTCAATAAAGAATAAAGCTAGACTTGTATGCAAATGATATGCTTAGGAGGAAGGTATTGACTATGGTGAGCCATTTTCCCCTATTGCTAGATTAGAAGGTGTGAGAATTATACATGCATACACAACTTATAAAGGTTTCAAGGTTTATCAAATGGATGTAAAGTCTACATTTTTTAATGAAATACTAGAAGAATAAGCATTTATTGAGCCACCAAAATTATTTGTTGATATAAGCCATAAAAACATGGTATGTAAACTACATAAGGCATTGTATGGTTTGAAATAGGCACCCTGAGCATGGTATGAAAGACTCCACTCATATGTAATGAGAATAGGTTTCATTAGAACTAGTGATAAAATTAATCTATATTTGAAAAGTGAATATGAAGATAAGGTGTTAATAGGTTAAATCTTTGTTGATGATATCATATTTTGAGGAAATGAGTCAATGTGTAGATAATTGGTTCATGAAATGAGGATGAAATTTGAATTGTCAATGATTGGAGAGATCAAATTCTTCATTTGATTGGAAATTTAGGACATCAAGGATGGAACATACATAACACAGTAAAAATACATCAAATATATCCTAAAATTTTTTGGGATGGGAGACTCAAGACTAGTTGGTACACTGATAATTACTAGACACAAATTGTAAAAAGAAGATACTTTTACTAAGGTAAATAAAACTCTATATAGATCCATTATCGGTAAGCTACAATATGTTGTTTATAGTTGGCCAAATATTGTACATGTTGTTGATATTATGGCAATATTTTCTTCTAATCCTAAAGAAACACATATGATTTCAATGAAGATAATATTTAGGTATATGAAAGGAAGTGAGAACTATGGATTATGGTACAAAAAGGATGGAGATTTTAAATTCAAAGTGTATACTAATGTTGATTGGGCATGTAATGTGGATGACGGGAAAAGTACAAGTGGAGGAGATTTCTTCTTAAGAGAAATATTAATGACATGGATAAGAAAAAAGTAAAGTTTCATTCTATAGTCAAGTGTTGAGGCAAAATATGACACAGATGCAATCAATTGATCCAATATTTCTTGGATAAAACAAATACTTGAAGGGGTACAAGAGGAAATAGATGGTCTTGTGAGAATCTATTGTGATAGTACAATTGCTATAAACATTTCAAAAAAAGGGGTGATACACTCAAAGATAGAGCATATATCAATCATGTATCATTATTTGAGAGAACAGGTACAAGATAAACAAGTAAAGCTAAAATATTTAAAATGTAAGTAGTAGATTGTTGATATATTCACAAAGCCATTACCTAAGGATACTTTTGAGTACTTAAGAGGTAAAATATGTGTCATTCCCCTATCTATTGTTCATTATAGAAAGATACAGGTGACATAAATTTATGCTTTATCTGATTATCTATTTATTAGTTGATGCAGATGTTCACTCTTTAGGAGCAGCCTAACGTTGTGAGAAAGATATAAGGAAACATAAGTAATTGGTACAAGAAATGTACATGGTATAACTAAAAGGATAGTTAGTTTCAAATTAAGGTTTTGTAGGTACCTTTGGGATTGTTGTCAAAGGGGGAGAGATATTAATGAGGAGAGATGACTATGTAAGAAGAAAGAGGGAGAATTATTAAAGGACAAGAATGAAGATTACTAGTATTGGATGATATGTTTTAGATGTGAGATTTGTTACATGAGATATATAAAATATGTTTTCATCCATTCCAAAGGGGGAAATTGTTACCCCAACTAATATTGGTACCCAAACTGACGATGATAATGAACAAGGTTAGTAACCAAAAAATGAAAGGTATGTAGAATTATTGGATCAATTGTTATCTTTTCATTGATGTCAAGCCTATTCACTTAGTGATTTTTTCAAGTTTCCATATCAATCTAAAATATGTGGTGTTGAGTAAAGAAATGGTTGGTAGAGGTAGAAGATGAAATGAAGAAGTATGCGAGCTTAAATGGGAAATTGATGAATCATTCTATGACAAAGTAATATTGATTTGATTATTTTACATAATTTCATGAAGTGTTATAATGATTCACAAGTCATCTATATTGGTCAATAATAAATGACTGAAGTTGAGAAATAAAAAGACAAGGAATCAATGTATGCTATTGAGATAGAAATGGTTGTCATTAAGTGAAGATATTGGTAAATTACAGTTAACAAAGGAATATGTTAACCATGTAAAAAATAACCAAGAAGGTAGACTTAATTGAGAAGATGAGGTTGGTCATTTAAACAATAAATTAATTAAAAGATGACACCAAGTGAGAATTTGGATTGATCTAGAAAATTCTAAGGGACAATTATTTATCTCTTACAAACTAAGATATCCTTCTTGAATCTATTTCATCCTTGTTGGATGAGAGAGAAAATAAGTTGTTGATTGTCGTCCCTTCGTTGGAAGAGATTAAAAGAGCAATTTTTTCTTTTGAAGGTCAGAAATCTTCAGGCCTGGATGACTTTCGTTTATTTTTCTTTAAGAATTTTTAGCGAATTTTTGCGTTGGAAATTGGTAATGAGCTCAAGGATTTCTTTGGCTCTAGATCTCTTCTGAAGGACTTGAATGCTATGTTCATTGTTCTCATTCCTAAAAAAATTAGTGCAGATACACTGGATGCCTTCTGGTTGATTAGTCTTTTCAATTCAATCTTTAAGATCTTCTCTAAGGTATTAACACTGAGATTAATTTGCATTCTACCTAATATCATCTCTCCTCAATAGAGTGGTTTCATTATGTGTCGATGGATTTTGGATTCTATTATCAAATTCCATGAAGTGATTCACTCTTCTATTGCCTCTAAGAATCCTAGTTTTATTTTGAAATTGGATCTTTCAAAGGTCTATGATACGATAGATTGGGCTCTGGTTTTTAAGGTTCTTAAGGCTTTTGGTTTCTGTGATAAACTCATTCAGCTAGTCAATCAACTTAGTAGTACCACTACTAGTGTTGTGATTGTTAATGGATCCTCTTCAAGATTTTTCAAACCTTTCAGAGGGCTTTGCCAAGGGTATCCTTTATCTCCTATCATTTTTTCTATTATGGTAGAGTGTCTTGGGAATTTCTTTCAAATTTTGGTATCAAATGGTTTGGTTAAAGGCATAAAACCTTCTACTCCTGTGAATTCTTGTTCCCATAAGTAGTTTGTCAATGACATGGTGATTATGGGTTCTTCTTCTATTTTTAAAGCTAGAAATGTGAAGAAAGCTCTCTCTCTCTTTTCTGCACTTCTATAGGTCAATCTATCAATTGGGTGAAGAGTTCTTTGTTTTTTATTAACACGGCCTTGGTTAGACCACATAGAATATCCAAGATTATTGGTTTCTCCATTGGTGAATTCCCTTCTACTTCCCTTGGCCTCCCTTTGGGTGTTAAGCCAACTAATTATATTTGGTTAAATATTATGGAGAGATTCAATAGAAAAATTTCTAGTTGGAAAGGTTTTCTTTTGAGTCAAGCTAGAAAAGCCCAACTCCTGCAAGCCTCTTTGAAAATTATTCCTATCTATGCTTTGAATCTTTTCAAAATTCCCTCCAATTTTTTTGATATTATTGAAAAAATCCAGAGGAACTTCCTTTGGTCTGTTGTTGACGATAGAAAAATACCGGCGTTGGTTTCTTGGGATAAAGTGTGTAAACCCAAAAAATGGGGAGGCTTGAGGATTCATCCAATTAGGATGGTTAATAATGTCCTATTGGTGAAACAAATTTGGTGGATCTATGGTGAGAATAAGGAATGGAGCCAAATCATTCATAAGAAGTATATTTTCACTTTTCACCCATATTTTTTATTTTTTGAAGTTGGAAGTTAGGATTAATCGCTCAACTATTTGGAATGGTATCCAACAAGCTAAAAGTATGACTCTCATTGGGGTGAAGTGGATGTTGCATAATAGTTGCAGAATTAGATTTTGGGAAGATTGTTGGCTTAAGAGATCTCCAATTTCTTCTAACTATATTGTTCAACCTATCATTGAGAAGTGTATCTAGAGATTTGGTCCCTAGGTTTGTAATTATTGGAGGAATCAGTCGTGAGATGATTTGGTGTTTGTGGATGATTGCCTCAAACCTTTAATGTTGGATCTCAATGTGTAGAGACTTGAGCCATCCATGGAGGATTCTTAGATCTGGTCTTCTCATCGCTCTGGATCCTATACTATTGCCTCAACCTCTGCTCTGCTTCTCGATCATTCAGATCCTCACTTGTTCTGGGCTAAGGTTTGGGATAAGAGGGTGATTCCTAAAATTAACTTATTTTATTGGATGGTTTTGTAGAATAAAATTATTCCCCTGGATAATCTTCAAAAGAGAGGGATGATATTGGTTAATCATTGTTTCTTTTGAATGAAGGAGGAGGAAACTATCTTCCATTTATTTGTTTCCTATCCTTTCTCATTAGAAGTTTTGAACATTGTTCTGAGTATTTGGAACCAATGTTGGATTTTCAATGGCTACATGTGAGATATTTTTATTTAATGGAGAAATGTAGATGTGGGAATTGATAGAAAAATTTGGAATATTATTTCTCCTCATGTCATTTGGAATATTTGGAGAGATCATAATGACACATTTTTTAGAAATAATTCTTTGCCTCCTTCCATGGTTGTAGATAAAATCAAAAGAAGTATCAAGAAAAATTGTGCTACTATGATGGGTTAGAAGCTAGATTTCTATGTTGGCAACAACCTTTAAAAAGTTACCAAAGCCTCTAAGTCTTTGCAGGAGTGGTATTTGGCTCTCTCCCCTCAAAGGTTTGATTAAAGTAAATTTTGATGGGGCCTCTAAGGGAAACCTGGGTCTGGCTAGGTGTGGTGGGATTATTAGGGATGATGAGGAGAATTATCAAGTTGTTGTGGCCTTCCCTATAGGTATTCAGTCTAACCATGTGATGGAAGAAGAAAGCCTTCTCTAGACCTTAAAAATTATTAATTTATCTAAGTGTAATAAAGTGTTGATTGAGGGTGATTCTATGAATATTTTAGATTGCATCAAAAGAAAATCTAAATTGTCATGGAAAATTAAAGCCTTTATTAAAGATTCTCTTGAAATTATTAATACTTTTCATGATGTATTGATCTCACATGTGTATTGTGAGGCTAATGAGATAGATGACTCTATAGATAACTTGTATGTCAAATAGGAGGCTATCATTACTTGGCATGGTGACATTAATCTTAATGTTGATTTGAAAGCCAAGGTGGAGTACAATAAGATTCATAGTTGTAGGGATGATTTGGCATATCTCCATAGTAATAATGACTATACATCTTTTAACTAAGGGTTGTAATATCATTATGGAAATTTTTGGCTTTTCCAAGGGTGTGAAGAGAAGAAACAAGTTCATTAGAGTGTTGAAAGGTTTTTCCTTTGTCATTGCTTTTGTTTTGTGCATGTTTCTTATGGAGAATCCTTTTTGGTTTCAAGGTGTCCTAGCTAGTAAGGGTGGGGATCTGAATTGCTAGGAATCCAAGAACTATAAAAACTAGAAGGATGAGATGGAGGTCTGGAATAAGTTGTGTAAAGGTGGGTTCACCCCTTTTATGGAAAGATTGCATGGGTTTGATGAAGAGGTCACCAAATAATTTGTTGATAGTTGGAAGGTTGGCACTATGAATATTAGGGGAATGGAGGTCAAGATTACTGAGGAATTCATTGCTGAAGTCTCAAGCCTAAGCATGAAAGGGATGAAATTTTATAGGGATAAGAATATATCCTACAATGCCATTCATAATTTTCCAAAGGATGAAGAGGAAGTGAGAAATCTGATCAAGGATTCTGGGGGGTTCTATGATGTTGATATGTTCAAGGAAATTTGTTATAATGTTATGGTGGCCATTATGGAGTATATTACTCTTGATGGGAGGTACAAATGGGCCCATTCTTATCATTTTTCTCTTCTGTATCATTTTAGGCATAAGGTTAGGGTTTCCTTTCCCTTCTATTTTCTTAGTTCTCTCTACCATAAAATTGGTAGACATAAAATGAAAGATAGTAAGCATCTTCTTCATGAAGGGATTATTATTCTTATTGTGGATAATGTCAAGAAAATTTCTTCTCTCAGCCTAATTCCTCCTCCAAATCTAGGTGGTGGGTCTACTAAGAGCTTGGAAAAAAGAGGAAGGGATGATGTGTGTAAGGAGGGGTCGACCTCTCAAAAGTTGAAATATGTGAAGAAAAGTGGCATGGAGACTAATTCAAATGGGGGAAGTGTTGAGGGGTTTTTCTTGGAAAGTGGTATTTTGGGGCAGTAGGGACCACTTAAGGGTTTTCATTCATGGAAACACTTATGCTAGAGAGATCGCAAGTAGACACTTTTTCTTCTCGAGTCACAGTCATAAAAATGACTAAGTCCAAAATAAGGGTAACATGGTATAGTGTTATAGTTTTAGTTAGAAATGGGAATATATAAGGTATTATGGTTGGTGAAGTTATTAGAAGGTATTTTGGGATATTTTTATGCTTTGGTTAAGAGTGCATGATTTTTGGTAATCAGATCAGTGAGATTCAGTGATCTGAAGGTATGCAATGATAGCGAACTAGTATAATAGGGCATATGAGCAGTTACAAAGATTAAGGCAAGGTGAGTGGATATGGTAACATGCTAAGTCAGGTGAATGGAGTATATTTTTGACACTTGGGTAATATAAGATCTTCGACATCATACTTATTATTTACATAATTAATTATTATGTTTCATATGGTATTTGTGAGGCTAAATGGATGGAAGATTTTGTATAAGTAGAGAATGATTTTGTGGAAGTGAAGACATGTATGAGATGTGATGATGAAGCAAGGTTGTGAATCTACGAGAAGAGAATAGATGCAAGATTAGTAATAGATAGAGCTATAACTAAAACTATTTGAACAAGATAAGTACTTGTATTATTCACATTTTGGAGAAATCTTTGTGACAATTTTTTATTGTAAGAGAGAATTGGTCACCACCTTTAACCAGTTGTTTTGTATACCCCTAACAGAGTTTTGTATTCCTCTAACAAGGAAATGTACTATGGGACAATCAGCTCCTAACAGGGCTAGATCTCCTAATAGGGATATAATATTTTAGTGCATAGTTGTGGGTACCATCCTCACTAGGATTTTCCCTTGGCCAGGGTTTCCTCAAGAAAAAATCATGGTGTCATGAGTTATGTGTTGTGTTTTAATATTCTTTTCATTTCAGCATTATTATGGTTTATTTATAATTGGTTGAAGTTTAAATTAAAGTGTAGTAATATTGATTCATCCCCCTCTTAGTATTACCTAATCCTAACAATTGGTATTAGAGCTATTGGCCCTTGGAGAGAAAGCCTAATAACTTAAGGGAGATCATAACCGATTCAAAAATTTTGCAAGAGAACTTTGATGCAACACTTGAAGATGTGGACAAAGAGAAGGCTGAGAATGATATATTGAAATCCAAATTGAGAAGATCAGAAGGTTTCATTAGGAAACTGAAGGAGCAACTTGAAACCTCAAGATGTTAGAAACAAGACCTTATGGATAAAATCAATGAAGAATCAGTCAATGATACAACAAATTAAGTGAAGAGTCTGGAGCAAGAAAATGTGGAAATCAATCTTTTGATGATAAAAGAGATTCAACATGAAAAGGATGCAAGGAAAAAAGTTGAAGAGTCGCTAAAAGAAGAAAATGAGTAGATAAGGGAAATGAAGACTAAAATTGACCATTACAAAGATAAATATCAGGAATTGGAGAAATATAATTAGATCATTAAAGGTGAACTGACTCAAGACAAATTACACATTCAGAAGTTAAACATGACCAGTGACAAAATTGATGAGAAAAGAGAAAGATAGAAACCTAAAGGAGGCATGACTTGAGTTAGATTCAATGGAGCATAATGTTCTAAAACTCAAGAAGAAACACATGAAGACAAGAATGAAGAAATACCTACTCTTGAAGAAAGACCTACTCATGAAGAATAGATCAGGCCTTTCAGAGGTAGACGCTTTGGATGGAACAAAGTTGGACATATGAAAAGAGATTGCAGAAGTAAAGGTACCTCTAAACCCTTTACCAAATACTATTTTAACTATTATGATTATCTAAATGATAAAGAAAAATGCAAAAAACTTGATTAGTCTAAGTATAAGAAAGATTATGTCAGAGAAGAATCAGTACCCAAGATCAGATTTTGAAAATGCAACAACTTTGGACACACTAAAAGGTATTGTAAACTACAAGTAAATAATGATAGAAGGAGACCTCCTACATGTTACAAATGCAACAACCTCAGACACATTGTGAATTTTTGTAGATATAATGGAGAGGACAACAAAAGAGGACCAAGAAGATCAAGTGAACCAAGAGGACCACCTAATGTGGTTATAAGAAAGAATTCTAGTGATAGTGGTAAGAGTCTTAATGAGTACATGAATGAGTTTGAGAATCATTTCAAGAAATCAAAGAATAAGGAGGATGACAAGATATGGAAGGTGAAAGTCTTAAACAAAGCATTGGTTGAGGGAGAGACAGTAGATGATACGATGTCTTTTCATGGTGAATTCTTTTAGGCATCCACCTAGATGGCTGAATGGCCTTAAGGGGAGAATTGTATGCAGAGAACAAAATATATCTTTCCTTTTATATGTGGAGTAAGCTCATGTGAGCTTAGATATGGTGTGTGGAAACACTGTGGATTCTATGGATGAGAGTGCAACACTTTGAGATTCACTTTGTGTGTTCACCAGTTTTATGTTGATTGGATGAGATGCAAGGTTGAGCATCTACTAGCAGCAGAAATAGATCCCACTCAAGAGATATGGGGAACTTATAAGGAGAAGTTAGGTAAGATCAGAGAATAACATGAGAAGGTAACAAGGAAGATAAAGATCAGTAAAATTGTGGAAGATATCACTACAAAGGTAGGAATTACTAAGGAGTACTTGATAAACATAAGAAATAAGATGGAAGCATCTTCAAGCATGGCCATTGATGCTCCTATTCCTTTAGAGGTAGAAAAGATAGTAAGTCCTACTATTAATATTGTTGACTTGTCAGTTACACAAGAGGAAATAGTACAAGAAATTATACCTGTGAGCATTCCTAGAAGATCTACAAGATCAACTAGGTAGGGTAGTCCAAAAGAAAAAGTCATAGTAGTGGAAAAGAAGAAAAAGGAAGAAAAGGTAACTGAGAAATAAGAAGAAATAGTAGCACCAAAGCATCCACAATCCTTTTGGAAACCAGACCTCAAATCATTACAAAAAAGAGTGATTAAAGATGGAAACTTGAAGACACTAGACAAGTATTATGAGAGGTATGATTTTGAGAGTTATTCACTCATAGAAGATTCTATCATTGATTATCTATTAATATTTAAGAAAAAACTATTAGAGATTGAAGGAAGTATTCCGAAGGAGCTATACAGTTAGAGATTAGAAAGTAGTTGGTACAATTGGAAGATGAGACTATAAGAAAAAAAAAAGCTATAAAAGACATCACCTCCTGAGGTCACCAAGCCTATATCTCTGAATTAGGAGAAAGTTCTAAGGCTATAGAAGAAAGTGAGAAAACTAGCATGCAACTAGACTTCTTTTTCCTTGGTGTCCATGTGACCATTGACACTTCGCATGATGTAAATGATCCATTTTTGGATAATTTGGACAATGTGATGGAATTTGAAGTCCAAGGACTCATAGACAAAGAGAAAACCTAGTAGAAACAAGAAGATAAATAATAGGAAAGGAAGGAAGAAGAGACTAAAATAGAGAGGGTAGGTGAGGCCAGAATAAAGAAAAAACTAGACCTTGACACCTCTTCTACTTTATTTTTGGCAAGAATGGCCAAACTGATAAGTGTTGATGTAGATAGCATGGATGGGGATGAGCTTATGAGGCTATCTTTCATGGCCTTTGCTAAGGGTATAGAAATATTAGTACAGAAAGGTGATAAAAGAGTAAAGGTAATGGCTAGGACTATAGAGACAGTAAACAAGTTACTTCCTACACCGATTGACCTTCAAGAAAAGGATGAATCAGAAAAAATAGGCTTTGACAGTCACTTTGAGTCATTGCTAAAGACTACAGAAGAAAAGGTAGAAAATAGGGTTTTAGAGAAGAAATTGAAAGAAGTCTATCAGTCCATCTCATGGGACTTAGACATTCTCAAGGCCACTACCCTTAAGGCTAATAGTTGTGTAGCTCAAGGAAGAAAGATTTACAATTATTGCATAAGTCCTTGCAGTCATGTAAAGAATATTGAGGAGATTATAGCCACGCATAGGGATACTCTTGACAACTTGATGAATAGTTGTAAAACATCTTCACTAACTATGATAGAAATGGAAAAAAAAGCATCCATGTTGTTGGATAAAATTAGTGTATTGGAAACAGAGAAAGGGAGAGTGGTAGACAGATTTGGCTTGTCGAGGAGCCTGATAACACCTAAGCATTCAATTTTGGAAACACATCTATCATAGATGGAATAGGTGGAATGATCAATGTCACTATATGCATCTATTGAGCTCAAGGCAACAGAGACAACATCATATGCACTGAATGGATTGATCCATGTCAATGAGATATTGATCAAATCATGGGTTGAGGAAGTGAAGACTTTGGAAAACTCTTTCCAAGATGTCTTAAAGATGGTGAGTAAGAACTAAGTTCTTTTTGCACTTAGTAAGTTTTAAAATTTTGTAAGTACCTTTTCCATTTATGTCAAAGGGAGAGGAAGAGAAAGAGAAAAAAGTAAAGAGTAAAAGGAAGAGAAGAAAACTAATAAGTAGAAATGAAAAGATATTAATAAAAAAAAGTAGAAAAGAGGAGAAGAGAAAAAAAGATATGTTTAGTTAGTGCTTTAACACTTAGTCTTTTTTCTAAGTGTTTCCATCAATACCAAAGGGATATATTATTGGAAAGTGGTGTTTTGAGGCACTAGGGATCACTTGAGGGTTTTCATTTATAGAAACACTTATGCTGGAGTGATCGCATGCAGACAGTTTTGCTACTGGAGTCACAATCATAAAAATGACTAAGTCCAAAATCAGGGTAACGGGATACAATGTTAGAGTTTTGGTTAGAAATGGAAATGTATGAGGTATTATGGCTTGTGAAGTTAGTAAAAGGTATTCTAGGATATTTATATGCTTCTATTAATAGAACATTAGTTTTGGTAATCAGATAAGTGAGATTTGGTGATTTGAAGGTATGCGAAGATAGAGAACTAGTATAATAGGGCATATGAGTAGTTGTGAAGATTAGGTCAAGGTTAGTGGATATGGTAACATGCTAAGTCAGATGAATGGATTATATTTCCAACACTTGGGTAATATAAGATCACCAACATCATACTTAACATTTAAATAATTAATTATTATGTTTTGTATGGTATTTGTGAAGCTTACTAGATGGGAGATCTTGTATAAGTACACAATGATTTTCTAGAAATAGAGACATGTATGAGATGTGATGATGAATCAAGGTTGTGAATCTAAGAGAAGAGAATAGATGCAAGATTAGTAATAGATAGAGATATAACTGGAACTATCTAAGCAAGATAAGTGCTTGTATTGTTCACATTTTGGAGAACTCTTTGTGAAAGTTTTTGATTGTAAGAGCAGTTTGCTCACAACCTTTAACCAAATGTTTTGTACACCCATAATAGGGTTTTTGTATTCCTTTAACAATGAAATGTACTATGTAACAATAAGCTCCTAATAAGGCTAGATCTCCTAATAGGGATATAATATTTTAGTGCATAGTTGTGGGTACCATCCCCACCAGGGTTTCCTCGAGAACAAATCATTGTATCGTGAGTTATGTGTTGTGATTTAATGTTCTTTTCATTTCAAAATTATTATGGTTTATTTATAATTTTTTGAAGTTTAAATTAAAGTGCAGTAATATTGATTCACCCCTCCTCTCAGTATTACCTAATCCTAACATTTTTTTAATATGAAGGGAATTCTCAAAAAAGAATTGATGATTAAAGTAAGGAAACTTTGTCTATTACTGGTAGTGAGCCAAAAGTAGAGAGTGTTAAAAATATTAAGACCACTATGGAAATGGAAGAAAAGAATGACCCTCATGGTGAGAAAGTTCCTAACTTGATCAATTATGACATTTCTATGGATCATGATGTTCCTCTCTCCCTGCTCAATGAAGCTACCATGGATGTGTTGTTGGACAAAAAGGGAAAAGAGGTGAGCTTTGAAGAGACCTTTTTGAAAAAGGAGATTTCATCCTCTTCTATAAATATTCCTCTCTTGAAGGTCATTGACATGTAGGAGAGAAATGTTTAGCTTCTGAATGAAGACATAGAGGATAAAATTGATGTCCCATTTAGAGTCCTACAAATGGCTAAAGCTCTATCTATTTACTCCTTTTGTTTGGTTAAATGGGTTTTTCATGAAACCAAGACTCTAAGTCTTAACTTTAGATCCCTTTTTGCCAAAGTAGATAATATTCAGGAGAGGTTGGACTCTAGGTCTAATTAGAAGGACAAAGCCAAAGGGAACATGGATGATAAGAAGATGTGTCTACTACTAGAGAAAGTGGATAAAGTGGAGGCTACCCTCAAGAACCTTTTCTTGGATGGTAATTTGTTTATGGGGGCTATGGTCGAGTGCATCAATCACATCAAGTAGAAGTTGAATGTGGGGCCCCTTGTGAAGACTAAAGATACCAAAGATGATGATCAAGACTAGACTAGGTTGGCCATGTGCACTAGATCTTCTAAGAATAATAATATTTAGGATGGGATTCTAGAGCTCTCTGATATCAATGTGAATAGGTGAAAAAAGGAGCTTCAACAATGCATCTAACATTCTTCCTATTCATTTTTATTTTGAATTGGAATTGGATGGATGAGAAATGTAAAAATAGAAATTTTTGAAATCCGATAAGATAATATACATACCTCATGATGGAATTAATTTAGAAATACCTATTTTCTGATGCCTGTGTATAGTCTTAGGAAATTCTGCAACCAGATTCGAGACTAGAAAGCTACAACAGAGAAAACCCAGAAAAATTTTGTCTCTCTGGAAGCAAGTCAACTTTGACCTAGGTAGTGGGGCACAATCTTACCCCTCACTAAAGGTCATCCTTGACTGAAAATAGCTCTGATGGAAATTTTGTTCGCAGATCCAAAAAGTTTGATGAAAAGGGTACTCAGATCTACACTTCAATTCTTGAAACAACAACTGTAGATATCTGAAAATGGTGTTTTTGGGTGGCTATATAGGGTATTGTCATAGTTAAACCCCTATTTTGGTGATATGTAATGCCCCTCCAACCCTATCAAGTCTTGGTTATGATCTCTTGAAATTAGGAAGGACTATATGTGAGAATGATCCTTCTTGTGATGGTTTCTTAAATCGAACCACTTACAACCCACCCTAACTTCATATTTTAATATGGGAAATAATAATAATTGAATAGGTATGTTCCTATACATCTTCTTGTGTGTCAGAAATAGTTAAGGACCTTAATGCTAAAAGGATCACCTGATAGACTTATATGCTTTAATGTGAAATGCTCATTATTATTATTCATGTGTAACTTAGGCTAATTGATTATAATCACTTAAGGGTTAGATGTGTTACCTTCTCTTAAAATGTTAGTTGGGATTAGACATGACTAATGTATTTAGGGTTATATGATTTGTTTATCTTGATTTGATAATGAGACATTTTGAGTACATGTCTAATGGTTAAATGGTTTTTTGAAAGTTAATAGATGATTTATATTCACATGATTATGTTATGATGCATTCTTTTATACAATATGGAAAAGAGATTATTCTAGTACTAGCCATACTAATCCAATTATGCTTTGTTGATGTCATTGTCTGGTGTGAGTGTAGGATCAGGGGAGGTAGTTGTAGTTACTCCTATAGGAGGTACACACAATGTCATACTCTCCCTCCTTGTTGCCATTGTCTATTTATATATATGTATATATGCATGTTGGTTTTTGTTGCATGATGTAGGTACCAGACATCAACTCCACCTAGCTACATAGGTCTAAGCATACCTTCAAAATCCTCAAACTATTGTTGGGTGGAGATATTACCAAGATTACTCTCAAGATTACCCATGGACTTAGATTTATGTTTAGGCCTAGCTGGGGGTTCTGAATGTAGTAGGTGATGTGGTCTTATGATTTATGATTTGACATTGTTCTGTGATTTAGGATGTGAGTTATATTTATCCTTGTAAGTATTTGTGTGTGTGTGTGTGTGTGTGTGTGTGTGTTATATTGTGTGTATTTTATATATGTATGTGTATATGTGGGTGCACACACATATATCCATGGTTATATAAATAATAATAATTGTATGTTTTTCATTAATAGTGTAATGGTATGTTATTTATGATAAGTAAATAAAGTGAGTCAAATAAAGTATATTTAATGAATGTATTAAATAAAAAATAAACATAATAATAATAAAAGGAGTATGCTTTTTGTAGTAAAACTAGCTTTCTAGGAGTGAGTTGAACTCAAGACCTCCTAGAAATTAGGCTAGTTGTTTCCCAATTGTGTTGTGTTTTTCCTTGAAAGCTTAATGTTTATTCTTCTTGTTATTGGATTATTTGGAGGCAATTTTTGATTAAATTTATTAAAAGATTTATTATTGTTTACAGGAGATGTTGGTTTAATTTTTCAACCAACTATGGAAGTTGGAGAAGTTGCTTCCCGTAAAGCAATTCCTCCAACCATATAGTTGGGGTTTTAATATTTGTGTTTTTGGGGATTTTTGGAGAGAGGGAGGTTTTCAAAGAAATTTGTGGAAGTTGTCTGCATATATTATTCTAGAAAGATCATTTTGAAGTTTTTGTGAAGTTGAGAGTTCTCTAGTTTTGTGAGTTCTAGTGTGGGGATTTACTGTGAGTAAGGATGAATGCTTGCTAGTGGAAATCTATCAAGGAGGCTGCCATATCTTGGAGATTTGCAAAATGTGCTCCAACCACTTGAAGAGGATTCTTCCCAGGACCCCAGGTAGGGTCTGAATCTAGGATGAACTCTTTATTTTTCCTATGTGTGTTATGGATGAGTATGATATGTTATTTGAATTGAATATGATTTATAAACTATGAGTTAGAAGGAAATTTAATGCTTTGTTTTCTGTGTGATCAAACTATGCATTCAGGAATTAAATTTATGAGTGTTGTATAGTTTTTCTGTAAAATATTTCTTGGATGTTTGGGAATGCTTTTGATTGATTGTGATGGTGTATCTTATGTTATTGAATGAAATAGGGAAGTCTAGTAAGAAATAGGAAGGGTCATGAAGGTGTAGGATTGAAATGCAGTCATTCTCTTACTATCTTCCTCTTGTAGACTTCTCTATGAAATTGATGCTTTTATTTGGATTAATTTAGTTTGTAGGATCCTTAGTATTCTTGTCTTTATCTCCCTTCTTTCTAGAATATCCATGAGTGCTTCCAGAATTTAGAACTGTTATTTCAACCTTACTGGTCCATGTTGGTTTGTGCACCACTTTTCTTGTCCAGATCTAGAACAGATTTTTTAGATAGATAGGATGGATTGATGAGTTATTTCTAAAGGGAAATTGGGAGATCTCAAATGGGCCATGCTCAGATTAGGTAACCATAGTTCCCATAATGCCCAGTTTTACCCGCAAGACATAATTGATAGTCATATTTTGTAGTTTTTATCGATTTAGTATTGACCGAGCAGGTCAGCTTAGTATTAGCTGAGTAGGTCAGTTTAGTATTAGCTGAGTAGGTCAGCTTAGTATTAGCCGAGTAGGGTTGATTTAGTATTGGCCGAGCAGGGTTGGTGTAGTGTTAACCGAGCAAGACAGGAATGTTAGTGTTAGCCAAGGAAGACACGAATGCTAGTGTGAACTCAGCTAGATAGGAAAAATAGGCTTACTTTAAGGTATACTTGTATAAATGGATTAGGTACCTTTCAAGGTGATTGAGATAGTTTTCAACTTCATAGGAGTTAAGATGCAAATTATAGTTTTTGGTTTTTTTGAAAATTTCAACTTAGCCAAATTTCAGGCACATGAGTTTTTTCCTAGACTTATAAAAACAAGCTATGGAATGTTGTGTTTATGCATGTGGAAATTTGTATCCCATATGTATGTTTATTACTTGTTTCATTGAGGTTATATGGCATACTTTTGGTGTTTTTGCACTTGGCATATTCTTGAGCTTAGTTTATGAGGCTAGGACTTGTCTTGGTGGCCTATGTGCACGAGAGGGTTCCTTAGACCTATAAACAATCCTTGGAAAGTTGTACTAATGTATGTGGAAAGTTTTATGTTTCTCTTTGAGATTTCTTGTGATAGAAATTCTTCCAATGGTTCCTATGATGTATATGGCTAAGGTTAGGACTCGCTCTGAGGGCCTGAGTACGTAGGGGAGTTTCTTAAACCTATGAATCAGGACTTGGAAGTGTTATCTTGTATTTATGGCTTGTGATGGGGTAAGGGAATAGGAAACCTAAGTGAATGGCTCACCATAGGTGTTGGAACCTTAAATTGGTTGCTAGATGATCCTATGGGTGGGTTTGTAAAAGTGATAACCTTAAAAATTAACCTGGGAAAGGGGGATTCAAAAGATAGTGAAAGAAAATATTATAATGGCCACACAGACCTGATTGGAGTACCGGGACCAGTGATAACTACCAGGATGGATCCCTATTCATAAAGGGGGGACCAAGGTTACATGGTTTCTTGGAAGGATCCCAATATATAGGTTGTGTGATGACACTCACTTAGGTGGTCTCCTATAACCTTAACCTCGGTGTTATAATATGATGATATTTTTATGTGCCTTATTCCTTTTATTTAAGTCTTGGATTTATTGGTATTTGAGACTTAGATTTCCTTAAGGTCTTCAGAGTACCTTGGTTCTATCTCCTAGCATGAGGGGTAGAACTTTACCAGTTTCACATGGTTGGGTGGAAAATCTCTTTCGAGGTATTGTTCATGGTTTGTGTCGTGGCTTGGATTCTGAGTTGTTTAGTGGTGAAGATTCTATTCTTGTATCATGTATCTCTATCTTTTGTTATCAAGATGTAAATATGTATGGTGAGCTTTCGGAAACTTGATGTAATTATCTTTCTATATGCCTTCAGGAAATGTGTAGTAACTTTAATTATGTTTGTAAAAGGAAATTGTAAGAAATAAGTTAGGTATAAGGGAAGGGTAGAATTATGAATCTGAAAAGGGGATTGAATATGGTTAAATCAATGAGTAATTCCTACCTTATATCTCTTGTCAATTCTAAATGAAATTGAAAGTAATGGTTCTATGCAAGTCTTTGTAATGAAAGTACTGGTGGATGTAAACTTATTTTGATATATGGTCAATGAAAAGATATGCTAAGGGTTCAAGGGTATCTCCAGGTGAAATAATCAGGGAAAAAGAAACATGTATGTTATTAAAAGAGGTAATGGGATGTGATTTCTTAAATGTATAGTTCAATGTGAGTGATGTTTGGTTATTCCTAACTAGCTTTTAATATAAATCCTTTACTAGATGCTTGCAAGGTTATAGTTGATAATTTTTGGAAGTTAAACTTGTGGGAAAAATTATTCATTAAATGATTTATGTTGGTTATCAATATATGGTTAAGTAATTTACACTCTTTCTATTATTATATTGAAAATAGAAAGTAAGGACTCTTAATGGAAAAGCTTAATTGAGTTTTGATGTTGCGATTGAGTTGAGCATAGATAATGTTAAGGAGTAAATAAAAATGAATGAATAAATGTACTTAGTGGATGAGATAAGTAATGTGTGCTTGTTTCACTCTAAAAGTAAATTACATGTTAGTCAGTAAAGAAAATAAATTCAACTAGTTCATTAATGTAATTGGTTTGATGTGAAATGGAATCAATGTAAGTTAAAGTTGAAAGGGAAATAGAATTTGTTAGATTAAGTAATAAAATGAAATAATTAATAATAGTACATGAATTCATTAAGGGAACCTTAAGGAATGTACTTATGAATGGTAATGATGATATGTTAGAATGTTAAAAAAGAAATTATTAGTTCTAATTTTAGGTCTTAGACCTAATTCCTTATGGGTTTCCTGGTGGGGACATTACATGATATCCACCTCCATGAATAGTTGGATGTAATAGAATATGTCTGTGTATTGAATGTGCAGTGCCAAGATCTAATCCTCTAGATTGAAACCCTAGCATGAATATGTATGAGATAGCAATCCATAGATTTGAATAAGATAAGAAAGCATACCAAGCCCCCAAGGCTAAAGTATTCTCATCAAACTCATAATCCATATTTTCTACCCTATCATTGTATCTTTGAATGCTTGAATATTGATAATGGTGGATCAAGGAAGAAAGGATCTCCCTCTTGCTCCAAATAGATGTTCAAAATAGCATTCTCACAAAAATGCTTGATATCAACAATGGCTTGATCTTCTATATCATCCTCTTGCAATCTTGCATCTTCACTTCACTATTGCTTGCTTGCTTCAATCAACTAAGTCTCCTTGATGGATCCTTGCTCATGAAATTGCTTGGTATTGCTTGATGTCCTTGTTGTGTAAATGAAGGCAAATGAGAGTCTTTATATAAAGGTTTCAAGGTGAGGCTCCTAGAGTAATGTGAGGATGCATAATTCAAATTTTACCTTGAATTATGGTCCAATCACAATAAATAGCTAAGGAGGGAAAATAATTAAATGAATTTCAAATTAGAACCCTTTTGTATTTGAATCTGAGAGCCCCACATTGATTTTGGGGCCCTCCGGGACCAAAATTTGAAAAAGGGAATCTAATCCTGAAGGAGGTCAAAGATGACCTTGGATTTGACCTAGGTAAGGGACAACCTCAACTCTAAACTAGTTTAGGGTCAACCTTGACCTTGACCCAGGGGTTCAGATCCAACCACAATAGAAAATAGAAGCTTCCAGGGGTGCCTAGAGACCTAGAAATGATAACAGAACAAGGAAGAGTGCTAGAGAGAAGAACAAAGTCCTATGATGAATATGATGAAGGCTAGGAGGACCTATTTCTAAGTCCTACCTATAAAATAGAGCCACAAAGAAGGGAAATAAAGGATAATCCTCAAGATCCTAACCATAATTTCACCTAGAATAAAGGAATCAAGTGTATAATACATCCTAAATGCAAGTCTATCATGATAAATTCACTACAAGAGGGTGCTAAACCTATCAAGATGGAATTTATTCCATTTTAAGATGATACATTTAGTCCCCACTTTAGCTTAGATATGACACTATGTGAATATGCAAGCTAAAGTAAGAAAACATCATAGTAAATAAAAAGGATATAGAAAAGTCCTCAATGTAGAGATCTACAAAAGACTGTTAGAACTTGGAACACACAAGGTTAATGAAAATCAAAAATCACCTAAATATTACTATATGATAACTTGAGAATTCATAAATCCTTGTATGCCCCCCCTGTTTCGGCTTTCTACTTCTAAAGGGTGAAATAGGGTGATAAGGATAACTTTACACACTAGATATGTAGTTTGTTGAAAATTTCTTTCCTAAACCAATTAGAAGGATTCCTAGCCTTTCTAAATTGATTCAATAATTTATGCATCTAAATCACAATTCCAACGCCACTAATGGCACTAAAAGTAGAGTTATGAAACTCAAGTTATGATGGAAAGAGTGAATGTCTATATAAATGCATAAGGAAGGAAATCTGAATTTACCATGATTAAACCCTAAGAAAAACCCTAAAAAACATAATTTAATCTATAAAAAAGGAAAAGGAAGTCATGATTAATCACTCTTACCATTTGTAGATTCGAAGAGAGAAAGCAAGATGTCGAGGAGAGAAGAACTTTGAGTGACATGCATGGAGCTCCTGAGATAGTGTCTGGCTATCAGATGGTCACTTCCTAAGGTGAGTTTGTTGTTATTGGTTTCTGTACTTTAAAAATTCTTGATTTTTATAGTCAAGGTCAACCCTGACCTAGTTATGTCCACCTTGACCCAATAAGGTCAACATGAATTGGAAGGTCTTCACCTTGTCTAGGATGAGGTTGATCTTGACCCAACAAGGTTGACCCTGACCCAAGAAAGTCAACCTTGACCCAAGAATGTCGACCTTGACCTAACTGAGGTCGACCTTGACCTAGTCAAGTTGGATTTATAGATTTGATGATGTAGAATGCTAATATGATATTTGTTTGTGCTTCTAGGACACAGTCCATCTCCGTGAGAATCCCTTTAGAGAGTTGCTAGTGATCATCAAAAAGAGACTATCTGAGCTCAGTGAGGATGAGATGTAGCTACTAAGAGATGTAGGACTATAATAAGTAGCATTCCTACCAAAGATCAGGCTACACTAAGCCATGCTATCAGCTCTAATAGAGAGGTGGGATGAGGATACATGCTCCTTCCATATTCCCTTCAGAGAGATTATAGTGACATTGGAGGATGTCTACAAGATCTTGTGGCTTCGAGTCTGAGGTGAGACTGTTAGACCTAGATCACAAAAAGTTTGTGAGGAGATCCTTGTAGATAAAGAGTATTCCTTGGGATGGGTTCCATAGATGCGAAACCAATTAGATCAGGTCCTTTTGTCATCCATACTATCAGGACCTACACCTTTGGTATGGAGAGTGATACTTTGCATAGTATCCTTGGTTGTGTTACACAACTCAAAGGGTACCATATTTTCTACACCTCTTACCCATCTTATACAGAGGATGGAGAGTGAGAGGACCATATTCTCGTGGGGTCGCAACATGTTAGCCCAGGTATACCATGAGCTATGTTAGCTAGTGAGATATCAGAGAGAGAGTCTTTTGATATGCACACTGTTAGTCCATTTTTTGGTTCAATGAAAAATCTTTAGAAAATGGCCTATTGCCTTGCAAGTTTTCTTGAGGTTCCCTTAGCCCTGTGTCCTTCAATGTGTCACCTTTCTCTAGCCCAAATCACATGAGTTAATTTTCCAAATCTAGAAAGTTATTCGAGTTTCAAGGTCTATAGGAAAATAATTTCAAAATCTGTCTAAGTGTCGAAAACCCATAGTGTTTTTTGAAAATCCATGATGTTTTTAGCTTGTGCGTTGTTTTCAACCTTGTGCTTCCTATTTTGTTCACTTGTCTTCTAGCACTGAAAACCTTGTGTGTTTTTGGTCTTCCTTTGTGTCGAATACTTTGTGTGTTTTTGACATTGATCTTAGCTGAAAAAGTGTGATGGATGGTGGGGCCCAGTCCTTGCAGGGTTTCTTGTCACTCATTTTCTAGATCTATTGGTGGTTACATCTCTTATTCGGTGATTTGGTGAATGTGTTGTCCCCAATCTATTGTTTTTGGCAGTTAGGTGCCTAACCTCTAGCGACTCGGTGACTATTAGTCACATCATCTTCGAGTGTTTGGTGGTTATCAGGTAACATTTAGAGACCTGGCGGGTGGTCTATTTCTCTTCAGTCGCACAATCTCTTCATTCCTGGCGGTTAGCAGCTGACATCTCATGACTTGGTAGTTAGTTGGTGGCCCGCTGTCAGAGGTGGTAATGTGGCAACCTTTGGTTGGCTGTCACATGATTGCATAGCCCAATTTTTGGCTATGTGATCATGCGACCGGTTGACACATGTCCCTGGGGCCCGGTGGCAGGGATTTTGCAGTGGTGACTCAGTGATTGCAGTGAATGGTGTGATGACATGTGGCATCAGGTGGGCCTAGGTGGGGTCTTTCAATTGGTTCAAGGTGGTGATGTGGCTTGTCAGTGGCCCTATTGTCTTTTGTTGTGATGGTGTGCATTTTGCATTGGTGAGGGGTGGTGACATGGTGCCGATGTGGAGGCTTGTCGCATGTTCGCATAGCCTAGTTTTTGGGCTATGCGATCATGTGACCACTAGTGGTATCACAGTTGGAGAGTTATTAAGTGGGGCCGCTGGGTTTCTAAAGTGATTAAAGGGTCAAAAAATCTTGTGGCCATCATATCACTGTTGAGATAAGGTGTGAGGAAGTTAACTTGGTGGTCTAGCGATAGCCGTCGATTCTATCTAAGGTGAAGTGAAGATCTTAAAGCCCGCGAGAGTTATAAGATCAATGACCATGACTTAATGTTAATTTGATTTTGAATGATGACCACCGATTCATTTCTACCACCATCAATATAGTCGTTGCCTACAGATTTGAATTTTTGAATGTTTCATGTGACCCGCAAGGACTGAAATTGATGATAGAAAGGGCCAGAGTTGGTAAAACTGATCTTCTCCACCGTTTCAGTGTGCTCCAGGGTGTGAGATGATTGTAGAAGTGGAGTGTCTTGCCGTAGGGAAGTTAATGAAATGTACTAAAGATAGTTGCAGGGTCACTTCCAATTGAGTTTTGCAAGTTTTTATTGATCTTCCTATCCTTCTCAGAGATTCTTCTCAAGTGCAAAGATCATCCTTGGTCTAACAGGCTGGTGTTGGTTTTCCCTCCAGTGTTTTTTCAAAATTTTGCTATGGTTAGCTATTGTAAACCTATGCCCTAGCTATTTGTAGCTTGTTGCAACCTATTTTGCATTTCCAAGGTAGCTAGTGGTATAAATGGTTAAAGTTTTAACTGTGTAAGGGGTTCTAAATTTTGTTAGTTCTAGTGAAGGGTCATTTTCCTGTAGATTTTTCTCCTTCTCTTTGCATATAGAGTGTTCTTCTTTCCTTGCTAGCTCTGAGAACACAATGCATATTGTAAGTGATTTGTCTTATGTATGAGAATTTAATATACTCTTACTATTGTCATGCTATCTCCATTTGAATTCTAGATTCATTAATCATACATCAAGGGTGTTTGATTTTTCTATTTGCACTACCTATGTGCTTGCAAGTGGAGTTGTCTTTGCAGGGACAACTGATTCAGGGTTAGTGTTTATGTATGTATGAGCTAAGGTGTCAAAGATATTTCATGCTTGTCTTCCAGTGGATGCTAGTTAATATATTGTCTTTTCATAGGTCTCTTCTAAGGGGAGAGTCAAAATCCTTTGATGGATAATAACATGCTTGAATGCATAGGTGGGTGTTAAGTTGAGGTTTGGTCATGGTCTGTGATTGATGTTAGGCATCAACACATTGAGTATATTGTTTCCTCGTTTCATAGCTGTCTCTTGCAGTAGGGTATTTGACTCTGTGGCCCAATGGACAAGGCACTGGTCTATCAGAGACTTAGGGCATCTCAGGGGTCCTTTCAATCATTTTAAAATCATTTACATTCAGTCCCACCCTTTCCCTTTCTTTCTGTTAGTGTAGGTCTTTGGTTATCAGACTCATTGCATGCAAGCAGGTTATTGCATCAGATTTGGTTTCATTGTGGTACAGGATACCTATAGGAGTCTGGTAACTATTGCACAATAATACATCTTTAGGCCTTTCAGTCATCAAGAAGAGTCATGATTGTGTAGATGAGGCAATAGCCACCTAAGTGATGTGGAGCTCAAAGTAGAAGGAGGATGCTCTTGGTCCTCATCAATTGGCACTTTTTCCCTGTCAGAGTTTGGAGCGAAGACTAACCAATTTGTCAATCATAGTGTAAACCTGGCACCGTGTGGGAACAAGTTTAAAAGCCAAAAAAATGGCAACTCTTCTGGGGAGAACAATGAAAAGGAATTATATCTATTAGTATCTCTGGTTATGGTTATATTGTAAATTCAAAATCTTTATTGACCAGATTGATTTTCCCATCAGAGTCACCAACAAAATGGTGACTCTGCTGGGGAAGAAGTAAAAGATAGCGAGCTCCCTTGCTTGGCTAGATTATCCTAGAGTCTTGGTTGAAAGAAAAGAGTCAGATATACAAAATAAGCATTTGCTAAAATCTTCTCACCTAGTTGTGAGTGGTGGCCCTGATTTGTCTTTGTTTGATTGGTACATTTCCTGATAAACAGTGTGTATACCTGGTGTAGTTTTGTGTTGGTTAGAAGAAGAAATAATGAATTATTTTCCTCTCAAGGAGGTGGTGACTCTACACTACAAAGAAACTAATGGAGCCACAAGGTGGGCTCTAGATCTGCCCTGCTTCCAGCCAAAGGTCTTCTACTACAAAAATTCTAGGTATTCTTTTGTTGAAAATATTTCTCTATCAAGTGTTAAGCACTATTGCAGAGGGATGAGTTGTAGTGGGAAGTTCCTCATGGAGGACTATAGGCCCTTTTGTTTTGATGGCATTGAAGGTGCCCATAATGAGTTCTCTGTTGAGGATGGGAAGTGCTTGCCATGATTCATGGTTGGTGGATCTGTTTCTGCAAGCCAACATGTTGATGTTGTCATGGGTATTTTTAGAGATATGGATGTTGAACATGAAGATATTGCCATAAGGTTATTTGTGCACACTTTTCTGATGGTGCAAGGAAGTGGTTCTTGTCCTTGCCTTTATGTTCAATCCCTTCTTTGGATGTGTTGAGAGCTAAGTTTGTTGAGAATTTTGATAAATTTGTTGCTCTCAAGAAGGAATTAGCAATGTTGAAAATGGTGAACTAGCAGTTAGCAAAGGACATAAGATTGCTAAGACTGGTGGCTCTTGATGATGTTCATGAAGAGGCTAGTGTTTCTGATGTTGATTCTCACTATGTAGAGAGTGTTGACTATGAAGCTGATTTTGAGATCAGTGCATATGAGGATGTTGAAGATGAATCTGAGGATGGCAATATTTCCTTTTTGTTTGTAGATTTTTCTTCTTGTCAACATGAGAAGACAATTTTCTTGTCCCGGATTGATGATGTTTTATGTGAAAGGGAAGATATTGAATATGATGTAGATGATGATTCTATATTAATTTATTCACACAAGATGATCTAAGGCTAGACGTCTCCATTCTTGTCTTGGATAAGAATGATGTTTGCAATGACAGGGATGTAGCTAATGAAGAAGAAAATGATATCGAAGCTCAAATTCCACTAAGCAGTGAAAGGATTTCAACACTCTTGGCTGAGGAATTTCAGAGGTATGCCCCTACTTTGGATTTTGATTTGCAGCTCCCCTATGATATACACTTTGACACTGATAATGAGGCTAGTGTTCAAAGTGACCATGAAGACCCATGTATACAAGATTTCCTCTCTGGTAGTGACTCTGCAGAAAAAGAAGTAGGACATGACAATGTGTTTTCCTGTCATCAAGATTACAGTGATGAACAAATTTCTTGTTCAAACCCTTTTCCTATTTCTGCTAAATATGATATTGAATGTGATAGTATTGAGGACTTAGTCTTCAATAGTTGGGATAGATTTCCTTTTGGTGAAAATAATGATGATGCAATGCTCCCCTGTCACCAAAGTTTTGATATATACCTTCACTTGGTTCATGATCTAGTTCATGAAAATTTCATGGCGGAACCAAGTTGCTCAATGGCTGAAGCAATGTGTGAAGGTAAATCAGAGGGTTCAAGTCCTTTTCAACCAGGTAATTCTGATGTAATGCATGATGTTCCTCATGTACTATTTTTTTATGCATTACAAGGTGAGTTTTTTATTCTTTCCAGTCAGTAGGAAGAAGTAGGTGATGTTCCCTACTTCTTGGAAATTGAATATGAATATGGTGGTTGTGACTAGAAAGACATGGGCAGTTATCATTATAGTTTCATTTTTCAGCCCATGGTTATTCACATACATTTGCAGCAGGATGATCATAAAATTTTTAGGTGGTGGGTCACGTATGTGGATGAGAATCAGACCTTTGATTCAAGGGGGTCATTGATTTCATTTTGGTGGCTTGGGGCCATCAAGTAAAGTTCTGATCTTGTAAATTTTGTAAATGTTCCTTCCCTTTCTTGCTGTGTGTTTCTTTCCTGGCTTGTTCCCTATGTTTTTTGAGGTCTCTATGCTTTTTCCTATTGGTAGTCTTCTCTCCTAGTGATTCTGAATTCTTGCCATGCCTGCAAGAGACATGCATCCCCAACTAGAGCCACTGTTAGTCCATTTTATGGTTCAATGCAAAATATTTAGAAAATGGCCTATTGCCTTGCAAGTTTTCTTGAGGTGCCCTTAGCCCTGTGTCCTTCAATGTGTCACCTTGCTCTAGCCCAAATCACATGAGCTAATTTGCCAAATCCAGAAAGTTATTCGAGTTTCAAGGTCTGTAGGAAATCAATTTCAAAATCTATCTAAGTGTCGAAAACCCATAGTGTTTTTTCAAAATCCATGATATTTTTGGCCTGTGCGTTGTTTTTGACCTTGTGCTTCCTATTTTGTCCACTTGTCTTCTAGTGCTGAAAACCTTCTGTATTTTCAGTCTTCCTCTGTGTTGAATACTTTGTGTTTTCAACCTTGGTCTTAGCTGCACAGGTGCAATGGATGGTGGGGCCCAGTCCTTGCAAGGTTTCTTGTCACTCATTCTCCAGATCTCTCGATGGTTACATCTCTTATTCGGTGATTTGGTGAATATGTTGTCGCATAATCTCTTATTTCTAGCAGTTAGGTGCCTAACCTCCAGTGACTTAGTGACTATTAGTCACATGATCTCTGAGTGTTTGGTAGTTATCAGCTAACATTTAGTGACCTAGTGGGTGGTCTATTTCTCTTTAGTCATACAATCTCTTAATTCCTGGCAGTTAGCGATTGACATCTCATGACTTAGCGAATGGTTAGTTGCGTAGTCATTGAATGCTTGGTAGTTAGTCGATAGGCCTATTGTTAGAGTTGGTCATGTGGCGGCCATTGGTTGGTTGTTGCATGATCACATAGCCCAATTTTTAGTTATGCAATCATGTGACCGGTCGACATGTGTCCCTAGGGACTGGTGGAAGGGGGTTCACAGTGGTGACTCGGTGGTTGCAGTGAATCGTGTGATGACATGTTGCATCGGGCGGACCTAGGTTGGGTCTTCCGGTTGGTCTGAGGTGGTGATGTGGCTTGTCAGTGGGCCTATTGTCTTTTGTTGTGGCAGTGTGCATTTTGCATTGGTGAGGGGTGGTGATGTGGTGCCGACATGGAGGCTTGTCGCATGTTCGCATAGCCTAGTTTCCAGGGTATGCGATCATGTGACCACTAGTGGTATCACAGTTGTAGAGTTATTAAGTGGGGCCGTTGGGTTTCTAAAGTGATTAAAGGGCTGACAAATCTTGTGGCCATCATATCACCATTGAGATAAGGTGCAAGGAAGTTAACTTGGTGGTTTGGTGATAGCCATTGATGCTATCTAAGGTGAAGTGAAGATCTTAAAACCCATGAGAGTTATAAGATCAACGGCCGTGACTTAATGTTAATCTAATTTTGAATGATGACCACTGATTCATTTCTGGCACCATGAATATAGCTATTGCCTATAGATTTGAATTTTTTAACATTTCATGTGACCCCCAAGGACTGAAATTGATGATAGAAAGGGCCAGAGTTGGTAAAACTGATCTTCTCCACCGTTCCAGTGTACTCCACGGTGTGAGATGATTGTAGAAGTGGAGTGTCTTGTCATAGGGAAGTTAATGAAATGTACCAAAGATAGTTTTAGGGTCACTTACAGTTGAGTTTTGTAAGTTTTTATTGATCTTCATATCCTTCTCAGAGATTCTTCTCAAGTGCGAAGATCATCCTTGGTCTAATAGGTTGGTGTCAGTTTTCCCTCCAGTGTTTTTTCAAAATTTTGCTATGGTTAGCTGTTGTAAACCTATGCCCTAGCTATCCGTAGCTTGTTGCAACCTATTTTGGGTTTCCAAGGTAGCTAATGGTATAAATGGTTAAAGTTTTAACTATGTAAGGGGTTTTGAATTTTGTCAGTTCTAGTGAAGGGTCCTTTTCTTGTAGATTTTTCTCCTTCTCTTTGCATATAGAGTGTTCTTCTTTCCTTGCTAGTTTTGAGAACATAATGCATATTGTAAGTGATTTGTCTTATGTATGAGAATTTAATATACTCTTACTATTGTCAAGCTATCTCCATTTGAATTCTGGATTCATTAATCATACATCAATGGTGTTTGATTTTTCTATTTGCATTGCCTATGTGCTTGCAAGTGGAGTTGTCTTCATAGGGATAACTAATTCAGGGTTAGTGTTTATGTATGTATGAGCTGAGGTGTCAAAGATATTTCATGCTTGTCTTCCAGTGGATGCTGATTAATGTATTGTCTTTTCATAGGTCTCTTTTAAGGGGAGGGTTAAAATCCTTTGATGGATAATAACATGCTTGAATGCACAGGTGGGTGTTAAGTTGAGGTTTAGTCATGGTGTGTGATTGATGTTAGGCATCAACACATTGAGTATATTATTTCCTTGTTTCATAGCTGTCTCTCATAGTAGGGTATTTGACTCTATGGCCCAATGGACAAGGCACTGGTCTATCAGAGACTTAGGGCATCTCAAGGGTCCTTTCAATCATTTTAAAATCATTTCCATTCAGTCCCACCCTTTCCCTTTCTTGCTATTAGTGTAGGTCTCTGGTTATCAGACTCATTGCATGCAAGTAGGTTATTGCATCAGATTTGGTTTCATTGGGGTACAGGATACCTATAGGAGTCTGGTAACTATTCCACAATAATACATCTGTAGGCCTTTCAGTCATCAAGAAGAGTCATGAGTGTGTAGATGAGGCAATACCCACTTGAGTGATGTGGAGCTCAAATAAGAAGGAGGATGCTCTTAGTCCTCATTAATTGGCACTTTTTCCCTATCAGAATTTGGAGCGAAGACTAACTAGTTTGTCAATCATAGTGTAAACTTGGCACCATGTGGTAAAAAGTTTAAAAGCCAACACACACTCTTTTAGATTTGGTTGTTTGAGCATTTTTCATGTACATGTCCACAGGGTGCTCTAGTGAAGGTACATGCAATTACACTGAGAGTCTTTTCTTATCCTCTGATAGATGCCTGGTAGTTCAGAGATATCCTCTATTAAAGGGTACGTCTAGACTACATTTTGGGAATTGATATGATATGGAGACCCTACTGCCAGATGATAGAGTGGCTAGATACACAATCCTAGATGAGACATTCATAGTAGTAGAAGCTACTAGAGGGTCATCAAAATCATATAGTGATGCCATAGTATTATGATCAGGTGATGAGATATTCATTCTATTATAGGGAGTACCTAAAGTAGTACCCCATTATGTACATCTGACGAGGTACTATCAGAGACCTAGCACCATACACCGTCCATTGATAGTAGATATAGAGGACAATGATACAGATGAGGTAGAGATACCATGAGATGTGACCTATTCAAGCATGAGATGAGATTACATTAGGTATTGGAGTCTGTAGGGGACCCACCCCATCTTCCCTCAGGATTATCCTACAAGTGATCTAGGCCTTTTAGAGAGGACTCACCAGGATAGTGGTATTGTAGAGGAGGATGAGGATCTCATCTTTGAGGGAGAACCCATGGAAGAGGACAGAGAAGAAGAGAGAGAGAAGAGGAGATGCCCCCAACTAGTGATACTTATGTGGATGTACACATTTTTCACACATCACCACTAAGATAAAAACAACCTCCATGTTCCCACATAAAGACACCACCACTGAGGCCTAGACATAGCGAGTGTGGAGAGAGTAGTCACTCGATGCCCCCACCATCTGAACCCTTTAGTGACATCCAGGAGGGAGACCCATGTATGACACATAAGATTTTATTAAATATGCAACTTGATTTGATATGAAAAAGTACTAAATTGATAAATGTAATTTCATTCTGCAGCTAGTGTAGTGAAGTGGAGGATCTTTGTATCCAAGATTCTAAAGGATACATGTATATCCTACCAACTACTAGTGAGCGAGAGAGAATCCTCTCTTGGCTATAGAGATCAAGGAAGGCATGTTGATATCTTTGTATGTGTCCAACGAGAGCTGAGGATGTGTAGAAATAGAGAGGAAAAGATGATAGTTGAGTTGTAGAGTACCCGAGGGAGCTCACATGGTATGAGAATATCAAGGAGCCACACACAGACACACAAATCTACATCATCCTATCATAGATTAGAGAGATCCAGGAGCCATTGGCCATCAGAGTGTAGTGATAGACATAGTGATAAATAGGGCCATGGGCCACATATGTATCAAAACTTGAAAAAAATTTGATGAATGAAAAACTTTCATTACTAATTAGTTCTATGTTTTATTACTATGATTTCATCAATATAAAACTTAACAGAAAGAAAGAAGGTGCATAAATATACTCACTATGTAATTTTTCTAGAACTACATAACTTATAAAACAAACTTTATAAGGAATACATAAATGCACAACAAAAGAATGAATGCAATTAAGGACAATAATGTTTGAGATGCATAATATTAATAGGTTCCTTAAAAGAAACACCATCCATATTAGCAAGTTTATAAGCACATGAACCAAAGTCTTCAATGACAACAAAAGGCCCAAGCCAATTAGGGCTAAACTTTCATTTTTCACCATGTAAAGCATTCACATTTCATTGATTCTCATATAATACTAAATCATCAACCAAAAATGTTCGTTCAATTACCTTATGATTATATTTCTTTTGAAGAGATTTATGATAAGCTTTTATATGTTCTAATACATGTATTTGTTGTTCATCCAACATTTCTAGCTCTTGTAAGAATTATTCTCGAAAAGTATCCTTGTCAATTATCCCATGAAATGAAATGTGTAAATAAAGTATTTCTAATTCCAAAGGCATAATATCATCAGTACCATAGACAAGATTGTAAGGAGAAGTACCCGTGGTAGTATGAAGACTAGTCCTATAAGCCCATAAAGCATAGGTCAGTTGAGTATGCCAATCTTTCGCATGCTTGTTAACTATTTTTCTTAGGATTTGTTTGATGATTTTATTTGATGCTTCAACTTGACCATTAGATTGAGGATATTAAGGAGTTTGAAATCTATGTTGAATTTGACTATATTTCTCTAGGAATTTTGTGACTTATTTGTTTTTAAAAGAGGTACCATTATCTGAAACTATCGTTGAAGGTATACGAAATCATGTTATGATATTGTTAAGGATGAAATCAGAAATAACATCCATAGTTGTTGAATAAAGAGGGACATCTTCAACCCACTTCATGAAGTAATATGTAGTAGTCAAGATGTAAGTATGTCCTTGAGAAGAAGTTGGTGAGATTTTTCCAATAAGATCAAACCCCAAATACTAAAAGGCCATGGAGAAACTTGATTACAAAGCTCATGAGTAGGAGCATGAATCAAATTACTATGTTGTTGACATTGAGGACATTTCCTAACAAACATGAAAGAATATTGATCCATTGTTTGCCTATAATATCCCATTCTATGTAATTTATTAACCATGGATTTTCCACCAAAATGTCCCCCACAAGAACTAGAATGAGCTTCTACCAAAGCTATCAAGATTTTAGTTCTATTGAGACATCTTAATAGTAATCCTTCATAAGAGCATTTGTAAAGCATATCTCCTAGAATGATATAACATGCTACAAGCTTCCTCATATGATTACGTGTGTTCCTTGTTGCTGATTCAGGAAAAGTACCATTTTTCAAGAAATGAAAATATGAGAATACCATTCATCTAGATGCAAATTGAAACAATCAGAGGTGATCTTTTTAGAAATTGCATGATTTCTAACAGTTTGTATAGTAAATTGAAAGTTTTCAGCATTATTCTCAAGACAAACCAAAGAAGATATGCTTGCCATGGCGTCCACATGTCAATTATCTTTCCTAGGTAAGGTTTGAATAGTATAAGAAGAGAATTGTGAAAGCACATCAAGAGACAAATCTCTATATTGTGTCATTTTATCATTCTTAGTCTCATAACCTCCTCTTATTTGTTCAATAATTAATTTTGAATCTCCATATATGTGCAAGTGTTTGATGTTAAGCAAAGAAGTTTCTTGTAGGCCAGTTATAAGAGCTTCATACTCCACAATGTTATTAGTACAAAGAAAGGTTAATTTTTATGATAAATGGATTGGCTTTTTCATAGGAGGAATCAAGATAATACCAACACCAGACCCTATCTTACATTTAGACCCATCAAAATATAATTCCCAAATATCATCTTGTTGAATTGCTAGAATATTTTCATTAGGAAATTCTATTGAAGTAGAACATGTATCAGAATGAGGACAAGGAGCTTTAGCTAAATAATCTATTAAAGCTTGTCCCTTAATAGACTTCTGAGAAATAAAATTAAGGTAAAATTATGTAACATCACCCACTTTTCTAGACGGTGAGAGAGATCAGTTTGTGAGAAAAGATGTTTCAAAGGATCAAATTTAACAATCACATTGACTACAACATTTATAAGATAATGTCTAAGTTTCTAGCATGCATAAACTATAGCTAAGCATTATCTTTCCAAATCTGTGTATCTTCTTTGATAATAAATTAAAGTCCAACTAATGTAATACACATGTCTTTCCTTATCATTATTATCATTTTGAGCTAACAACGCACTCACAACTTTTGGAGTTGCTGAGGTATACAAATGAAATGGTTTATCAAATTTAATCGGTTGCAAGATAGGAGGATCTACAAGATACTCCTCAAATTGCTCAAAAGTTTGTTTACATTCATCATTCCAAGAGAAAGTGGTATCCTTTCTAAGAAAGGAAGTAAAAGGAATGGTTTGATCAGCTAGATTAGAAATAAAGCATCGAATAGCTTATATTTTTTCTTGTAAACTCTGTAAGTGAGACATATTCTTAGAAGGAAGCATATTAACAATAGCTTCAATATTTTTAGTATCTACTTTTATGCCTTACTCAGAGATTACAAATCCTAATAATTACTAGAATCAACTCCAAAGACACATTTCTTAGGATTCAATCTCATGTTGTAACTTCTAATCCTTTCAAATATTTGTCATAAAATAGTAACATGATCTTCCCTTTGCATAGATTTTGCTAAGATATCATCCACATAATCTTCAAGGATCTTATGAATGTAATCATGAAAAATCAATGTCATAGCTCATTGATAATTTTATCCCACATTTTTTAATCCAAAAGGCATCATGACCCAACGAAATATTCCCCAAGGTGTTATAAATGGGGTCTTGAATTAATCTTTAAGAGGGATCAAGATTTGATTATATCCAAAAAAACCATCCATAAAAGATAACAACACATCTCTTGCTATTGAATCTACAATCATATCAATGTTAGGTAATGGGAAATCATCCTTTAAGGATGCCTTGTTCAAGTCTCTAAAATCAGTACACATCCTTATCTTATTTTCTCCTTTTGAAATAGGCACAATGTTTGAAATCCAATCTAAGTAATCAATAAAATGGATAAATGCAGAATCTAATAACTTTTCAATTTCAATTTTAACCAATAAAGAAATTTATGGATTCACCTTTTGAATTTTTGGCTTCATAAGTTTCATATTTGGTTTTAAAACAATATTATGAGTAAAAATCTTAGAGTCTATACCTGACATATCTGAATATGTCCAAAAACTATCCTTGAATTCAAGTAAAAGGGAAACCAACTGATCATGTTCATCCTAATTCAAACATTTCCCAATCTTTATCATCTTTTCAAAATCGTTCTCATCCATTTGAATATCAACAGTCTCAGTTATTAAAAAATCACTTCGTATCAGAGGATCCATTGGTAAACGAAGAATATCTTGTTTATCATGTTCTCCAAAATAAGCATTAGTACTTAAACAATAAGGATTCTATCATTTGTGATGAAAGTTAGGTTAATCCTCATAAACCCCTAAAAAATCTATTAAGGCTTCATCTTCAGGAAAAATATCCAAAGTACATGTTTGATTAATGTCAATGAGGAGTGGGTTAGCCAATTTTAACTATCCACCACATATATGATTAACATTAGGAGAAAAAATTGATGGTTGTCTATAAGGATTAAATCCTAGTCCATATGTATGATCATAAATGTCATTATCCAAAGGTACTTATATACCTTTCTCATATTTACCACATCCTTTCCCATTAAATCCTGAATTCTTAAGCAAATGATAACCAGAACCATATCTATCAGCCATATCAGATGGATTCCAAGGAGCGGCATATGTCACAATATCATAACAATCAAGCTTTATTGTTTCAATCATTTCTTCAATTGAGGCAACAACAAAATTACTTTTTCATTCCTCAGAAAGTGGGGAAGGAGTAAAAACTTGTTTCTCAAACACACTTTGTTGCTTCATGAATTACAAATCAGAGACCTTATATCTTCCAATGAAGGTAGGATTAAAATCCAATGTCCCCCAATCATCCTCTGTCAAAGAAGAAGATGGACCTTCTGGCTGTTGTATCTTAGATTGTTTTATCTCAGGTTATTTTTCAATTTCTTTGCTTGGTTGGAGAGGCTCAGAGATTCTAGCATATTCCGCATTTAGGCATGGATTTGGCGTATCATCCACATGTAATGTATACATTAAATTATTATAGATGAACCTAACCTTGTAATGAAGAGTAGAAGGAACTACATGCATAGTATGTAACCAATGTCTTCCTAAAAGAAGGTTATAATTGAGAGGTCCAGGCATAACATGAATAGGTGTATTTAGAATAACTCGACCAACTTTAATAGGTAAGGTAATAATGGCCAAAATTCTCTTTGCAATATTATCAAATCCATGTATAGGGACATTATCACGTTGAATAGTTGTGAGATCAGCCTTAATTTCCTTAAGCATATCTATGCTACAAACATTAAGCCTAGATCCATTATCAATTAATGTTCTTCAAATGATACTCTGGTTAATAGAAACAACAACCATAAGAGCATCATATTAATTATGCACCTTAGGAGAAGGTAAATCTTTATTGGAAAACACAATAGGAGGTATAGAAGGCATAGCATGCATGCAATCTAAAATAGAATGAATATTATCTTGATTAGGAGGTGAAGAAGGAAGAGTGGATAAAGCTTTTTGCAATGCCTCATGATATGTTGGAGAAGTTTGAAGTAATTCCCATAAAGATATCTTAGTAGGAGTAGCACATTATTAGTCAACTAAGTTATACTCCTTAAAGGTGGAAGGAAACCTAGGACATTGGGGAAGCATAGCTTGAGAAGGCGGTAAAGAAACCAGAATAGTAGGTTGAGGGTTCTTCCATTTGCAATAAGCATGTGAAATGGAATCAGTGTTCTCAAAGAAATCCAAAGGATCTCTAGGTTTACCCTTAATCATTATACGAGGACATCCTTTTACCATCATCAAAGGTGTAGGATATATCATTTTAGGTTTATCAATGTTGCAAATAGTGTGACATGAAGGTAACCATGCACATAGCTTATGGTAAAGGGTAACTGGAGAAGTTGTGGAGGAGAGTGAAATAGGAATAGGATCAATGCAGATCTTATCTAGACAATTTTCATCCTCACTACCATGTACCTCATTAGGGAATCTATCCTCTTGTACAATAAAAGCATCATCAAAGTGTTGAAAACAAGAATCATACATCTTGAATACAAATAAATACTATAAGCATGAAAAAGTAAATGTTTTTGTATTTTAAAGAGATTTTTCAATTTTTTTGTATTTTTGAAATATTATAACATGTAAGAAATCTAATCTTATAAACATGCAAGATCTAAATCTAACACCAAAAAGAAAGAGTTGTTGTAAACGGGCTCACCAAAATGAATAGGTGAAAAATGGAGCTTTAACAATGCATCTAACATTCCTCCTATTCATTTTTATTTTGAATTGGAATAGGATGGATGAGTAATGTAAATCTAGAAATGCTTGAAATCAGATAAGATAAGATACATACCTCATGATGGAATTAATTTGGAAATACATATTTTCTAATGCCTGTATACAGTCTTAGGAAATTCTACAACCAGATTTGGCACCAGAAAACTGCAACAAAGAAAACCTAGAAAACTTTTATCTCTCTAGAAGGAGGTCAACTTTGAACTAGATAGCAGGGCACAATCTTACCCCTCACTGAAGGTTATCCTTCACCGAAAACAACTCCAATGGAAATTTTGTTCATAGATCCTGAAAGTTTGATGAAAAGGGTACTCAGATCTACCCTTCAATTCTCGAAACAACGACTGTAGATATCTAAAAAAAGTGTTTTGAGGTGGCTATATAGGGTTTTTCCTTAGTTAAACCCCCATTTTGGTGATCTCCACCTCCATGAATAGCTGGATGTAATATAATATGTGTGTGTATTGAATGTGTAATGTCAATATCTAATCCTCTAGATTGAAACCCTAGCATGAATATGTATGAGAAAGAAATGCATAGATTTGAATAATATAAGAAAGCATACCAAGCCCCCAAGGATAAAGTATTCTCATCAAAATCATAATATGTAATTTCTACCCCATGATTGTATCTTTGAATGCTTGAATATTGATAATGGTGGATCATGGAAGAAAGGATCTCCCTCTTGCTCCAAATAGATGTTCAAAATGGTGTGCTCACAAAAATGCTTGATATAAACAATGGCTTGATCTTCTATATCATCCTCTTGCAATCTTGCATCTTCACTTCACTATTTCTTCCTTGCTTTAATCAACTAAGTCTCCTTGATGGATCCTTCCTCATGAAATTGCTTGGTCTTGCTTGATGTCCTTATTGTGTAAAAGAAGGAAAATGAGAGTCTTTATATAGAGGTTTCAAGGTGAGGTTCCTAGAGTAATGTGAGGACCCATAATTCATATTTCACCTCTAATTATGGTCCAATAAAAATAACTAGCTAAGGAGGGAAAATAATTAAATGAATTTCAAATTAAAACCCTTTCGCATTTTGATTCGAGAGCCCGACATTGATTTCGGGGCCCTTTGGGACCAACATTTGAAAAGGGGAATCAAATCCTGAAGGAGGTCAAAGATGACCTAAGCTCTAACCTAGGTTATGGAAAACCTCAACTCTAACCTAGGTGAGGGTCAAACTTGACCTTGACCTAGGGTTTTTGATCCAGCCAGAACATGAAACATAAGGTTCTAGGGGTGCCCAAAGACCTAGAAATGATAACAAAACAATCTAGAGTGCCAAAGAGAAGCACAAAGTCCTATGATGAATATGATGAAGGCTAGGAGTACCTATTTCTAATTCCTAGCTAGAGAATAGAGCCATAAAGGAGGGAAATTAAGGAGAATCCTCGAGATCCTAATGCTAATTTCACCTAGAAGGAAGGAATCAAGTGCAGAATGCATCCTAAATGCAAGTCTAACATGATAAATGCACTACAAGAGGGTGCTAAACCTATCAAGATGGAAGTGGTTCCATTTGAAGATGATACACAATGTTTCCATTAAGAAGATGTCAAATGTTAAAAAAGACATGGAGGAAACTCTGCTGGAGTTTTCTTAGTTTCTTGTTGTTTTTTGTTTGTTTGTTTTTTTGTGTTTCTATTGCTTGGTGTTCTTTTCTGGTTACTAGTTTTTGGCTAGTTTTTTTGGGGGGGTTTCAGGTCTTCTAGAGGGTCATTTTACAACCCATTCTCTTTTGGTGGGCTTAATGTCTAATCTTTCATTGTAATCTTGTAAGTGGTTTCAGGTCCGTCCAAAACTTGTTTTTACTAGTAATTAAAAAAAAAACTCAATTAATGAAATTCACAGATAAAAAATGTTAGGTATATATGAATGGTGAAGATTTAACAAGTGGTTAAGGATCCAATAAAAGTTCAAGTTCCAAGGCAAAGATACAACTAGAAAGATTCATGAAACATATTACTAAGCTACTTATACATTGAATTTTAATTGAGATTTGATTGAATGGATGAGATTAATTCAATGAAACCATAATGAATAGGATTAAGGGGCAAAAATTTTCTATATAAAGGATGATCAAGATGGTAATATTGTTGATTTATTGATTGTCATGCCCTACCAGGGAACTAGGAAAGAGAACAATAGATTATCTTAAGAAAGAAAGCCTATGTAATGGAATATTGAATTTTTTAAACTTTAAAATATTTACATGTGATATAACATAAGCATGGTTTCAGGATAAATGAAACTGAAGATGCCTCTCTGGGGGAGTATAATAGTTAAGATATCGGGAAAGGAAAAAAGGTCTAGAGAAATTTCAATATCAACATAGTGAGAATGGGAATAATTAGGGAGGTCATCTACCCTCAGATTTTGGAGGACAATGAAGGAAAAGTCCACAAGGAAGAGTTGATAGACCTAGCACTGGTTGTACTAACTGATAAAGATAGGGAAATGGACATGGATTTCTTTAGCAACACCAAGAATAGCATGTTGGATCAGTTTAGATCTTTCAAATGGCTCTACCATGAGATTGAGGACCTCAAAGAAAAAACTTAGGGCAAGGAAAACAAGGAAAACACCATAGAGAAAAATCTAAATCTGGAAATGAGGGTCCCAGCACCTAGAATCCAAAATGATAAGCCTTGAAAAAACCCTTCAGGGTGTTGCTGAGAAAATTTTTAATATCCTCAAAACTTCCAATGAGAACCTGAAGCTGTTAATCAAAAAGATGGAAGAAAAAATGGAAACCACAGCTAACCAGAGGACTAGGGAGGATGGGAAGGAGCTCACTGAGGGACCAGGAAAAAGAACCAATGCAAGAATTAGGAAAAATAGGGAGAAAATCAATCCCCAAGGATCCCAATTTTAGAATGTGAAAGACATTATTCAATTAATGGAGGCCCTCAAAAGAAATGTGGCTGTCATGCTCATGAGCTTGGCATAACATGTTATGGTGCCCTTCTTTTTGGCCTTGTTTTGACTTTCTTCATTTTTTCTTGTTCAGCCCTATTGTGGTTAGTTCCTTGCTACACTGAACTGTATTACTCTGTTTGGTTTACATGCTTTCCTTTTGATCATGCACTGTTGTATGTTTCAAGGTCCCTGTAAAACTTGTTTTACTTAATAAAAAACATAAGCATGGTTTAACTTAAATTCCTCCCATGGTTCCCTACTAGAATTCAAAACAATCCATTTTAGTTTCATTAAAGATACTAATAACATGGATAAATTTAGATCAATTATGTTATAACATTGGATGAACTTAAAAGGAAATATAAATTCTTTCAGTCGATAACTAACTTAACATTTTGATCCATCTATATGCTCTAAGTATTCCTTTATAAACAACACAACATTTGAAGTATTAATTCGATATAAAAGAATTCATTTAGGAACTTGAATAAATACATGTATGAAATCATCCCATTTGATTTACTAGAATTTCTTAATCAGCAATAATGCACCACATTCCACCTTACTTGGAAACTTACTAAATTCCTTTCTTGAAAACAAATATGTTTTGAATAAAGATTACATTTCCCTTTTTCCTTTCCCTAAATATACTCATTCCAAGTTACATCAATTTGAAATAAAATAAAGATTATATTAAATTTATCTCCTCTTCAGATGTTACAATAATGACATAACTTTTCATTGATAAGAAATCATGAAAGATATGAAAAGAGTCTTCTTTCTTCAAAACTGGAATACTGTACAAGAAAGAGTCCTTTCAGCACTACATTGCAATTGATACCTTGATAAATAAAGATTCACCACCCAACCACATGGATACAAAAAGGCCCACTCCCCTATGCTAGGGGATAAACACCAACATCCATACAAGAAGGAATAACTAGGCCATTCCTAGAATTGAGATAACTTTCCCCAAACAAGAACTGAACAAGAAATGAAACTCAAATCCCTTCCCAAAGGTTCAAAAGACTTGGTAGAAACTCTAAGAGACAAGCTAGGTGAGTTTCATTGCATATCCCTCACCTCTTAGGTTGTCCTGGTACTAGCCACTCTTGGCTCGGACCCACAAGTAGGCACATACGGAACCAAATGTCTTTTGTAAGGACAAGGCCATTCAGTTGTACCTATGCATAGGTACCTTCTCTCACTCCCATCCATAGTCTTTAATATCACTAATAGCATGGGTGAGGCATAAACTTATCTTTTTAGCATTTGATTCCATCCCCATTAATTTAATTTAAGTTATCACTTGCTTAAACAACTCATTAGTGGGTTTCCCTAGTACTAGCCACTTAGGGCTGTAGCCACCACTGAGAGCCACTCAACCAGTGTTCTTAGGTTTTCTACCCTTTCCCAAGCATCATAAACATACAAGTTATGCATAAAGACAAGTCATAGAATCATACAAGTATTGCAACCAAGAATATGATTGGTTTAGGAAGTCATATAGTTGTGCTCATCTACCAGACATAACTAAATCCTAATGTAGATTCCTAAACACATCAAGAAGCCCAAACAGGCATCCAAACACACCATAGAACATATACTCAAAGAAAAAAAGTGATACAAAATTACCCAACATCACTTAGGGTTATCCCCAAGTCATCTGGGAACCATAAAACACCAAAAAAAGTCCAAAACTAAGGCCTAAAAGAGAGTTATGCAGTTGGTCACTCAAGTTGCATAAGTGATAGCTCAAGTTGTGCAGTTGGTAACTCAAGTTGCATAGTTGGTAACTCAAGTTGCGTAGTTGGTAGCTCAAGTTGCATTGTTGGTAGGTCAACTTGCATAATTGGTAGCTCAAATCAAGTTGCAGAATTGGTAGCTCAAGTTGTGTAGTTAGTAATGTGAACTCTATAGTTGGTACCCAGAAATATGCAGTTGGTTAGAGAATGTGTGATTGATAGGGAAGGCTTGCAAAGTGGATTTCCAGGAAGAACTAGGAAAGATGGAAACATTGGATGCAGAATCAAGGAAAGACTCAGTTGAGATCTCCTTATCTCCCTTCAAAAATGTCCATCAAAACTATTCTTCCTACCAAATATCCCTACTACAAATTTGGGAATAACAGATAGGTGCATAGTCCAAAATGCAAACAAGGAAGGAAATTAAGTCCTCCTAAAGTTTGAGAGTACCTACAGACCTATTAAACACACAAGAGAGTATAAAATGATCTTAGGAAGACTCCATACTCAATCAAATACATGGATAAGAATAAATAACTCATACAAAAAGAACAATATTAGATGGAAACATATATTCAAAACATATACATAGTTATCCATTCTCCTAAAACTATCTCATTCAATAATACAGAAAACATACAATAGCATAACCATTCTACAACCTCATTAAGACAAAAACTAGATGATCATCTCCAAGATACATCCTACCTAGAGTCCTGTGAAGAAACTGTTGGAGAAGAAGATCCAATTTATCTCAGCCTACTCCAAGAACTTCTCTAGATTCCTTCCAAACACAGGTACAATCTCCTCCAAAACTACTATATATATTTTCCAAATTTCAATATCCTATCCAAAACAATAACCAAGCTTCCCTCAAAGATAATTTTCCAACGAACTCCCCTTCTTACATGGATTCTTCCCATAAACAACAAAGGCTGTAGTGTTGTCTTAGGTAGTTCGAGATAGTTCTGGGTAGTAGATCTAGGTAATAATTTGAGGCTTTTTCCTATAAAATATTGTAAGGGAATGCCCATGTCGCTTTGCATATTGTAATTCTGAAAGTTTGTAATTCCACATTTGTGGAGATAATAAGAAGCCAATTTTTTGTTCTTGCATATTCTTGTTGTTTCTTAGTTTCTATTATGTGTTTGTGGTATTAAGAGGAGCACCCTTCATCAAGTGGTATCAGAATAGGAGTTCCTAAGTTTGTAAATAAATCATCGATTGTGAGGTGGTTTGCACCAGGACCATGGTTAGGGATTCAACGTGCATCACAAAAATACCTTAATTTGAAGAAGTGCAATTTTGTGAAGAAAGGGTTAGTGTATTTTGGATTTATAGTTTCAACAGAAGGTCTAAACATGGACCCAGAGAAGGTATAGGCTATCCTTGAATGGCCTACTCCAAGGAGTGCTACTGAGGTAAGATCTTTTCATGGTCTAGTTAGTTTTTACAGAAATTTTATCAGAAATTTTAGTAGTATTTATGGTCCCTTGACTAAAACAATGAGAGGGGATAGAAAAGAGTTTAAGTGGACTAATGGGGCAGAAAAGAGTTTTCAATTGTTGAAATAAAAAGTTACAGAACAACCTATTTTAGCACTTCCATATTTTAATAAGGTGTTTCAAGTAGACTGTGATGCTAGCCGTATTGCAATAAGAGCTATTATGAGCCAAGAAGTTTAGGCATCGAAGAAGTGGAGACACTATCTGCTTCCTAAGGAGTTTGTTTTGTATACTGATCATCAAGCTTTGCAATATTTAAATACTCAAGGAAAGTTGAATCAAAGGCATTTGAAATGGGTTCAGTTTTTGTAGACTTATACATTTGTTTTGAAATACAGGAGTGGAAAGTCTAATAGGGTTGCAGATACTCTTAGTAGAAGGAACCTATTGCTAACAAAATGTAGATTGAAGTGGTTGGCTCAAGGAACTAAAGAATTTGTATCTAGAGGATCCTAATTTTGGTAAAGCTTGGAAAGCTTGTAAAGAACCTATTACTCTAGACAAAATGAAGTGGCTAGATTTTATCATCCAGGATGATATGCTATTCAGAGGGAGTTAGTTGTGCATTCCATGAAGTTCTATGAGGGAGAATATCATCAAGGAGAAGCATAGTGGAGGATTGGCTGGACATTTTGGTCATGATAAAACACTTGTTTTGGTTAGTGAGAATTATTATTGGTCGTAGTTGGAGAAACATATCAATAAGTTTGGATAGAGTTGTAGAGTATGTCAGATGGTGAAAGGAGTGAAGCAGAATACAAGGTTATATCAGCCACTACCTGTACCAGAGAAGCCTTGGGAGGATATCAGTATGGACTTTGTTCTTGGATTACTGAGAACTCAGTGGGGACATGATTCAATTTTTATGGTGGTTGATAGATTTTTGAAGATGGCACATTTCATTCCCTGCAAGAAGACTAATGATGTTGTTCATATAGCAGAATTTTTTTTCAGAGAAGTAGTGAGACTACATGGTTTGCCAAAGACCATTAGTTTTAGATCGAGACACTAAGTTTCTAGGCTATTTCTGGTGAACATTGTGGAAGAAGTTGAAGACAGATTTGAAATTTAGTTCATCACATCATCCATAGACTGATGGACAAACATAGGTGGTGAATAAGATTTTGGGAAATTTGCTGAGTGTTTGGTTGGAGATAAGCCGACAGGATGAGATTTGATTATACCACAGGTAGAATTTGCATACAATAATTTTGTCAATAGGAGTACTAGTAAATCACCATTCCAGATTGTATATGGAAATAGTCCCAAAAATGCATTTGAGTTGAGATGGATAGATCAAGGAGAAATAAGTAGTGCTAAAGCTGAGGATTTTGCAGAACATTTGAAGAACATCCATGAGGAGGTGAGGAAGCACATTACCAAGATGAATGCATAGTATAAGGCTAAGGTAGATGAGAAAAGGATGCATAAGAAATTTCACGTTGGAGATGAAGTCATGGTTCATTTGTGGAAGGAGCAATTTTCAGTTGGTACATATAAAAAATTGAAAATGAAGAAGTTTGGGCCATGTAAAATACTAAAGAAGCATGATTTAGGAAATGCATATGAAGTAGAATTGGCTACAGAGTTGAATATTTCACTAGTGTTAAACATTTCACATATGATAGAGTATCATGAGGGAGGTGTTGAAGATGAGATCACAATAGCATAGTGGAGTATTCTAGCAACTAGTTCAAATACTAAAGAGATTAAGGATATATTGGATAGTCATGTTGGTAGAAGCACAAGGAATAGGACATATGAAGAATATCTGGTCAAGTCGAAAGGATGACTTGTTGAAGATTCATCATGGCTAAAAAAGGAGGAGGTTAACCATCTTGGTTTTCCTTTGCACACCTGATTCATGACGAGGTCACTTCTCAAATTACCCTGGGTGTCTGATGCAAGAGCATCCTAGGTGTAAGAGAAATCTTGCATCACCCAAAAATATTTTTGTTATTGTATTCAAGAAGGGCTATCTTGTGTAGAGCTGCTATTTATGGAAACTTTCTATTTTAATTAAGTTGGTCATATGATCTTAGAATATCTTGATTTTACATGTGGATGTTCATCTTAGTCATATCAGCCTACCAATAAAGTTTCATTGACATATCAAGTCTAGATTTGTAGATATTGAAGATTTTTGGTATTGGGAATAGGGTACAGAAACTTTGAACTTAGTTTTGAAGGCTTTAGAGGCCCCAAATGATGTAAAAAATTTGGGTGACAGGTTCTTGCATGAGTCAAGCATGTAGAGTGCTTTTTGGAATTTCCATAATGGGATTATAATAGTCAATCGAGTCAACTGACGATGACTTATGGTCTTCAGAAGTTGGATCACCTGAAATGGCAGAAAATAATTTTCCTTCAAAATTTTTGTTTGGGTTTCAAATGTTATTTTGAGTTGACTTTTATGTAATAAATTGTAAAATAAAATAATTATAAGTTTGGTCAGCCCTAAAAGGCTAGAAAAATTCTGGAACCTTCTTAGCCGATGGAAATTGCCTATATAAGGAAGGTTGTATTGTTGTCTTGGGCAGTTCAGGACAGTTCTGGGTACTAGATCTGGGTAATAATTCAAGGATTTGTCCTATAGAATATTCTAAGGGAATGCCCATGTGGCTTTGCATATTGTAATTTTGAAAGTTTGTAATTCCACATTTGTGGAGATAATAAGAAGCTAATTTTTTGTTCTTGCATATTGTTTTTGTTTCTCTATTTTTTTATCTGTTTGTGGTATTAAGGGGAGCACCCTTCATCAAGTGGTATCATAATAGGAGTTCCTGAGTGTGTAAATAGATCACTGATTGTGAGGCAGTTTGCACTAGGATCATGGTTAGGGTTTAAGTGCGCATCATGAAAATGCCTCCATGAAGGGAACGTGGTGGAACAGCTGGTGTTGTAACACCTGAGGTTAGAGTGCTCTAGAAACAAGTGTGAGCATTAGAAGAAGAGATTCGTAGAGGATTAAGTCTTAATGTCAGAGACAAAAGTGAGGATGAGGATGAAATTGAAGAAGAAGATCAAGAAGGAGAAGTCAAAATTATGAACCGGGAGGAAGAAAAACTTTTTCGGTCCATTTCCAAGATCCAGAAAAGACCTAAGATTGAGGTTCCTGCATTTTTAGGAAATCTTAACCTAGAAGAGTTGATTGACTGGATCAATGAATGTGAAAAATATTTTGAGTATGAAGATATTGAGGATCCTGATAGGGTCAAATTTGTGAAGGTGAGACTGAAAGGTCATGCGAAGATCTGGTGGCAAGAGATTCAATTGGAGTGAAATAGAAGATGGAAAGATAAAATCACAAGATGGGATCAGATGATGGATAAATTGAAGTGATAGTTCATCCCTATTGATTATGAGCTTGACCTACTAAGCAAAATGCAAAGTCTAAAGCAAGTGGGATGATCTGTTCAGGAGTATATAGAGGAGTTATATCGAATCCTCATCAGAACAGGCCATGCAGAAGCTGATAAGGAGAAAGTTTCCCATTACCTTAATGGGTTGAGGCCAAGCATTCAAGAGGAGCTGAATCTGGTCCAAATGAATAGCATTGAAGAGGCATACTAGTTTTCCCTAAAAGTAGAGGAAAAGATGAACAAGAAGTTTGAGAGTAGACAAAATAGAAGAGGTCGCAGTGGATGATCTAGTGGATGGTCATATGGAGGCTGAAATGAAGATCCAAAAAAAAGGATGAGGCTAGTAGTAGTCAAAATTAGAGAGGAAACAACTCCAATCATTTCCAAGATTAGAACAATAGAGATCAGAGAGGAAGAGGAAGAGGACAAGGTTTAGGAAGAGGAGGCTTCCATGGAACATGTTTTAATTATGGAGAAGAAGGTCATAGGGCATTTGAATGTCCTCAATGCCAAAGAAGGATGGATAGGAGGAATGAAGGCCAAGCCAGAGTGGCACATGTAGATGAAGATGTCAGATCCTAAAATTTTGAAGATGCTAAAAGAGGAGAAATGTTTATTAATAGAAGAGTCCTGCTGAGTGGTGAGAATGAACCTGAACAAAGGAGGAACCTATTGTGCACTAGATGCAAGTGTGAGGGTAAATGTTGTGATATGATTATTGATAGTGGAAGCACTAACAATTTGGTGTCAGAAGAGATGGTGACAAAGTTGAAGCTCAAGAGATAGAAACACCCACATCCATACTAGATTGCCTGGGTGCAGGATGACCACAAGGTCATGGTCAGTGAATAGTGCCTAGTAAAGTTCAAGATTGGCGGGTACCATGATGAGGTACTATGTCATATCATACCTATGGATGCATGTCACATGTTGTTGGGTAGGCTGTGGTAGTTTGACAGATGTGTTGTACATAATGGTCATGCAAATACATATTCACTAACAAAGGATGGAGTGCAACATAAGCTAATGCCATTGAAGGAGACCAAAGAAAAGGTATGTGGTAATGCAAGAATAACTTTTGTTGATGGAAGAAAATTCCTAGATGGTATGAGGCATGAGCATGTGTGTTTTGCTTTAATTCTAAAAGTTGGTAAAGAGGAAGTAGAGGATGTACCTATAGAGGTTGCAAATTTGTTGAATGAGTTTCAAGATATTGTATCTGATAATGTACCTTATGGATTACCACTGGTAAGGAAGATCAGTCATCAGATGGATTTGATTCTAGGAGCTAATTTTCCAAACAAGGTAGCACATAGAATGACACCAACATAAACTGAAGAGTTGAACAGACAAGTACATGAGTTATTGCAGAAGGGGTTGATTCAAGAGATTCTGAGTCCTTGTGTTGTACCAGCGATATTAGAACCAAAGAAGAATGGAGAATGGGGGATGTGTATAGATTCCAGAGCAATAAACAAGATCATAATCAAGTATAGGTTTCCATTGCCATGAATGGATGATATTATGGATTGTTTGAGTGGCGCAATGTATTTTTCAAAGATAGATGTGAAGAGTGGATATCACCGGATTCAGATCAGATAAGGAGATGAATGGAAGACTACCTTCAAGAAAAAGGAAGGACTTTATGAGTGGTTAGTCATGCCTTTTGGGGTAACCAATGCACCGAGCACTTTCATGTGGCTCATGAATGAGGTTCTGAAAGAATTTTTGGGTAAGTTTTTCATTGTGCACCTAGATGATATTTTGATCTTCAGTAAGACATGGGAAGAGAATATGATGCATATTCGTATGGTGTTTGAGAAGTTAAGAGATGAGAAATTGTTGATTAATTTGGAGAAGTGTAGTTTTGTGAAGAAAGAGTTGGTGTATTTAGGATTTATAGTTTCAACAGAAGGTCTAAAAATGCACCCAAAGAAGGTACAGGCTATCCTTGAATGGCCTACTCCAAGGAGTGCTACCGAGGCAAGATCTTTTCATGGTCTAGCTAGTTTTTATAGAAATTTTATCAAAAATTTTAGTAGTATTTGTGGTCACTTGAATGAAACAATGAGAGGGGATAGAAAAGAGTTTAAGTGGACTAATGGGGCAGAAAAGAGTTTTCAATTGTTGAAACAAAATGTTATAGAACAACCTATTTTAGCACTTCCAAATTTTAATAAGGTGTTTCAAGTAGACTATGATGCTAGCAATACTACAATAGGAGCTGTTATGAGCCAAGAAGTTCAAGCATTGAAGAAGTGGAGACACTATCTGCTTCCTAAGGAGTTTGTTTTGTATACTGATCATCAAGCTTTGCAATATTTAAATAGTCAAGGAACATTGAATCAAAGACATTTGAAATGGGTTGAGTTTTTGTAGAGTTATATATTTGTTTTGAAACACAGGAGTGGAAAGTCTAATAGGGTTCTAGATGTTCTTAGCATAAGGAAACTATTGCTAACAGAAATGTAGATTGAAGTGGTTGGGTTCAAGAAACTCAAGAATTTGTATCCAGAGGATCCTGATTTTGGGAAAGCTTGGAAAGCTTGAAATGAACCTATTACTCTAGACAAAATGAAGTGGTTGGATTTTATCATCCAGGATGATATGCTATTTGGAGGGAGTCAGTTGTGCATTCCATGAAGTTCTATGAGGGAGAATCTCATCAAGGAGAAGCATAACGGAGGATTGGCTGGACATTTTGGTGGTGATAAAACCCTTGATTTGGTTAGTGAGAATTATTATTGGCCACATTTGTAGCAATATATCAAGAAGTTTGTACAGAGTTACAGAGTATGTCAGATGGTGAAAGGAGTGAAGCAAAATATAGGGTTATATCAGCCACTACCTGTACCAGAGAAGCCTTGGGAGGATATTAGTATGGACTTTGTTCTTGGATTATCGACTCAGCGGGGACATGGTTCAATTTTTGTAGTGGTTGATAGATTTTTGAAGATGGCACATTTCATTCCCTATAAGAAGACTAATGATGTTGTTCATATAGTAGAATTATTTTTTAGAGAAGTAGTGAGACTACATGGTTTGCCAAAGACCATAGTTTTAGATTGAGACACCAAGTTTGTAGGCTATTTCTGGTGAACATTGTGGAAGAAGCTAAAGATAGATTTGAAATTCAGTTCATCACATCATCCACAGACTGATGGACAAACAAAGGTGGTGAATAGAAGTGTGGGAAATTTTTTGAGATGTTTGGTTGGAGGTAAGCTGACAGGATGAGATTTGATTTTACCACAGGTAGAATTTGCATACAATAATTCTATCAACAAGAGTACTGGTAAATCACCATTCCAGATTGTATATGGAAATAGTCCCAGAAATGCATCTGAGTTGAGAAGGATAGATCAAGGAGAAATAAGTAGTGTTGAAGCTGAAGATTTTGCAGAACATTTGAAGAACATCCATGAGGAGGTGAGGAAGCACATTACCAAGATGAATGTATAGTATAAGGCTAAAGAATATGAGAAAAGGAGGCATAAGGAATTTTAGGTTGGAGATGAAGCCATGGTTCAATTGTGTTAGGAGTGATTTCCTATTAGTACATATAACAAATTGAAAATGAAGAAGTTTGGGCCATGTAAAATACTGAAGAAGCATGATTCAGGAAATGCATATGAAGTAGAATTGCCTATGGAGCTGAATTCTTCACCAATGTTTAACATTTTAGATCTAACAGAGTATCATGAGGGAGGTGTTGAAGATGAGATCACAACAACATAGTGGAGTATTCCAGCAACCAGTTTAGATACCAAAGAGATCAAGGATATATTGGATAGTCATGTTGGTAGAAGCACAAGGAACATGACATATGAAGAATATCTGGTCAAGTGGAAAGGATGACCTGTTGAAGATTCATCATGGCTAACAAAGGAGGAGGTTAACCATCTTTGGTTTCCTCTACACACCTGAGTCGTGACTGGGTCACTTCTCAAATTACCCCATGTGTTTGATGCAGGAGCATCCTAGGTGTAAGAGCAATCTTGCATCACCTAAAAATATTTATGTTATTGTATTCAATAAGGGCTATCTTGTGTAGAGCTGCTATTTATGGAAACTTTCTATTTTTAGTAAGTTGGTCATATGATCTTGAAATCTCCTGATTTCACATGTGGAGGTTCATCTCAGTCATATCAGCCTACTAGTAAAGTTTCATTGACAGATCAAGTCTATCTTTGTAGATATTGAAAATTTTTGATATTGGCAACAGGGTACAGAAACTTTGAACTTAGTTTTGAAGGCTTTAGAGGCCCCAGATGAGGTCAAAAATTTGGGTGACAGGAACTTGCGTGAGTCAAGCTTGTAGAGTGCTTCATGGCATTTCTTTAATGGGGTTATAATAGTCAATCAGGTCAACTGGCGATGACTTATGGTCTTCAGAAGTTGGATAACCTGAAATGGCAAAAAATTATTTTCCTTCAAAATTTCTATTTGGGTTTCAAAAGTTAGTTTGAGCCAACTTTGATGTAATAAATTGTAAAATAAAATAATTCTAAGTTTGGTCAGCCCTAAAAAGCTAAAAAAATTCTAGAACATTCTCGGGCAGTGGAAATTGCCTATATAAGTAAGGCTATAGTGTTATCTTAGGTATTTCAGGACAGTTCTGGGTAGTAGATCTGGGTAATAATTTGAGGCTTTTTCCTATAGAATATTGTAAGGGAATGCCCATGTGGCTTTGCATATTGTAATTCTGAAAGTTGTATTTCCACATTTGTGGAGATAATAAGAAGCCAATTTTCTATTCTTGCATATTGTTGTTGTTTCTCTATTTCTATTATGTGTTTTTGGTATTAAGAGGAGCACCCTTCATCAAGTGGTATCAGACTAGGAGTTCCTAAGTGTGTAAATAGATCACCAACTGTGGGGTAGTTCCCACCTGGACCGTGGTTAGGGTTTCTGCGTGCATCGTGAAAATGCCTCTGTTCTTGCATATTGTTGTTGTTTCTCTATTTTTATTATGTGTTTGTGTTATTAAGGGGAGGACCCTTCATCAGAGATGGTGGATGGCCTTTGATTCACCTCCTTGTAACAATCATGAGGTTCCTATATATTTCTTGAGGAAACTCTATTGTGAGTTTGTAGTCAAGGAGGTGCCAAATTATTTTGATTATCTAGATTCTTAGGGTAGATGAGGGGAGTCATCATTTGATCAAGCGGGGGCACATCATGACCCTAATGCACCTAGGTTTCCTATTGGCAAGCCATAGGTGGATCATGTTATTATTCCTTCTATTGTGAAGGAACATGTAGAGGCAGACATACTAAGCACAATTAGTGCTTTGACATAAACTCTCATTTAGTGTGCCACTCCTTTAGTTGAGGGTGACCATGGTCAATCCTCGAGGGGGCATATTTGTCAGTCATGTGGATGCTTATGCACATTTGGTACTCGCAAGAGAGAGGAATTTGATCCTAGAATGATGACTGATAGTTTTCTAAATATGAAATTTGGCATTGACACAGGTAAATATTTCCATGTTCATTAAATTGCTTTGATCATACTTCATTTATAAAAGAATAACTAATTGCTTTAGTATCTATTGATTATGATAAAAATTCAGGGCAAGAGTGTTAGTGGCATTGGCAGTGGAAATGGAAAGGATCCTCATTTCCCCTTCTACACATCATCATCAATTCCAAAATTATGTATCGAATACAACATTTTAATTAGCATATTTGATTATTATGTAATTATATGAATAATTGTATCATAACTTATTGTGCATGTGCATTAGATGTTCACTTATAGACCATCATCATTCACAATAGATAGTGAAGGCCGGAATCATTCCACTTTCCTTGAGGTATCTTTATTTGCATGTTAATTTCATTTACTTGATTATATTTAATTAAAAAATGAATGAATGACTAAATTATTAGACAAATTATGCTCAAAATCCAGAGGCATGATGATCACATTCTTTCACCTGGCTTTGTGATGTCGCCATTGATTCCACAGGTATATATGTAATAATGCATTATGATTAACATGTCAGTAGTACATTCTTATATGAATGGTTATCTTATAATTTTCCATATACATGTGCACTAGTCAAATGTTGGAGCTTAGACTTCGACACCACATGCCAAAGGATGCAGTAGAACCTTCACGGAGGTATCATTTACTCATTAATAGGGTTGTTAAAAATATATGTAATCTTGATAACTACATAATATTTTTTTTGTTTAATTTTGAGTTATTGACATCAGAGACTCCTCCTATTTGCGATACTTTGGATCATGGAGTAGCTGCAATAGTAGCTAGTTCTGAAGCACTGATTGAGGTATGAAATAGATCACTTAATTTTAATTTTAATTTTAATAGTTTGTATTGAATTTGATAATGATATTCATGTATGTATTTTAATTATTATTTTGATCATTGTTGTAGGGACTTATTACTCTAGATCTCCAACATACGCCTTCGGTAGATGAACATAGTGACTATTTGCTAGTGGTAAGAAAATATTCAATTTTATGTTATTGTATAATTCAGTTTTGATGTATATTAGTTATTGATGCTTAAATTTTTTTTTCTTAGCTTGAGCTACAGAAGAGTCTAGATAGGAGGACGAGTGAGCACACTCGAAAGACTACAACATCCACTACATCTCCATCAACACAATGATCAAAGATAGCTCGAGATTTGTTTTCTTCCCCTTGTGGGAAAGGACTAGATTAGGGATATGGATTGTATGCCTATATGGCATTAGTGGACATATTTTTTGTATATTGTATAAATGATATGTTGTACATCCATTTGGCTTCGAGGAAGCCAATTCAACTATATTGAATATATTTAATGTGTGACATTATTGGACATATGTATTTGGCTTCATGCCCAACAAATATAGATTTTTTATGTTTTAGGTATGCAATTCATGTGTTTGGTAAATTGATGTATACTAATTTATGTTTATGTGGATGTCTTATGCTTTGTAAATTTCCCATGCCTTATAGTTATGCTTGTATGTTTAACTTATTGACTGTGCTACAAATGCTAGTCACTGTCCTCCATAACAGTCAATTCCTTGACTATAATAATAACAAAAGTAATGAAATGAAAACATAAATGTATAAATATAATATAAGGAAATATTTCTACGTCACAACCTATCCAAGATCATGTGGAATTGAACATTTATATTCATTAGTGTGTTCCCTATTCCACGGGATAGTCACAATATAAATACATGACCTCGAACAGGTGAGGCAGCATATGGCAAGGTTATCATCAATTGACCCCAATATTAGGCCTATTTTGATGAAGGGTGCTCCCCTTAATACCACAAACACATAACAAAAATAGAGAAACAACAACAGTAATAGGCAAGAACAAAAAATTGGCTTCTTATTATCTCCACAAATGTGGAATTACAAACTTTTAGAATTACAATATGCAAAGCCACATGGGCATTCCCTTACAATATTCTGTAGGACAAAGCCTCGAATCAATACCCAGATCTACTACCCAGAACTATTCCGAACTGCCTAAGACAATAATACAGCCTTCCTTATATAGGCAATTTTCCACCGCCTGGGAAGGTTCCAGAATTTTAGCTAATAAGGCCGACCAAACTTAGAATTATTTTATTTTACATTTTATTACATCATAGTCAGCTCAAGATAACCTTTGAAACCCCGAACAAAAATTTTGAAGAAAATTATTTTCCGCCATTTCGGGTGGCCCAACTTCCGAAGACCATAAGTCATCACTAGTTGACCCGATCGGCTATTATAACCCCATTTCAGAAATGCCACGAAGCGCTCTACAGGCCTGACCCGCACAAGCGCCCGTCACCCAAATTTTTGACCTCATCCAGGGCCTCTAAAGCCTTCAAAATTGAGTTCAAAGTTTCTGTACCCTACTGCCAATACCGAAAATCTTCAATATCTTCCAATATACACTTGATCTGGCAATGAAACTTTACAGGCAGACTTATATGACCAAAATCAACCTCCAAGAAAGAAATCAGATGATTCTGAGCACATACAAAAATTACCAAAAATAGTAACTTTCCATAAATAGCAGCTCTGCACAAAATAGCCCTTATTGAATACAAAAACATAAATATTTTTGGGTGATGCAAGATTGCTCTTACACCCAGGATGCTCCTGCATCAGACCTGATGAAGGGTGCTCCCCTTAATACCACAAACACATAACATAAATAGAGAAACAACAACAGTAATATGCAAGAACAGAAAATTGGCTTCTTATTATCTCCACAAATGTGGAATTACAAACTTTTAGAATTACAATATGCAAAGCCACATGGGCATTCCCTTACAATATTCTATAGGACAAAGCCTCGAATCAATACCCAGATCTACTACCCAGAACTATTCCGAACTGCCTAAGACAATAATACAGCCTTCCTTATATAGGCAATTTTCCACCGCCTGGGAAGGTTCCAGAATTTTAGCCAATAAGGCCGACCAAACTTAGAATTATTTTATTTTACATTTTATTACATCATAGTCGGCTCAAGATAACCTTTGAAACCCCGAACAAAAATTTTGAAGAAAATTATTTTCCGCCATTTCGGGTGGCCCAACTTCCGAAGACCATAAGTCATCACCAGTTGACCCGATCGGCTATTATAACGCCATTTTGGAAATGCCACGAAGTGCTCTATAGGCCTGATCCACGCAAGCACCCATCACCCAAATTTTTGACCTCATCCGGGGCCTCTAAATCCTTCAAAACTGAGTTCAAAGTTTTTGTACCCTGCTGCCAATACCGAAAATCTTCAATATCTTCCAATATACACTTGATCTGGCAATGAAACTTTACTGGCAGACTTATATGACCAAAATCAACCTCCAAGAAAGAAATCAGATCATTCTGAGCACATACAAAAATTACCAAAAATAGTAACTTTCCATAAATAGCAGCTCTGCACAAAATAGCCCTTATTGAATACAAAAACATAAATATTTTTGGGTGATGCAAGATTGCTCTTACACCCAGGATGCTCCTGCATCACCCTGTCACAACTCAGGTGTGCAGAGGAAAACCAAGATGGTTAACCTCCTCCTTTGTTAGCCATGATGAATCTTCAACAGGTCATCCTTTCCACTTGACCAGATATTCTTCATATGTCCTGTTCCTTGTGCTTCTACCAACATGACTATCCAGTATATCTTCAATCTCCTTAGTGTCTGAACTAGTTGCTGGAATACTCCACTGTGCTGCTGTGATCTCATCTTCAACACCTCCTTCATGATACTCTATCAGATCTGAAATGTTAAACACTGGTGAAATATTTATCTCCGTAGGCAATTCTACCTCATATGCGTTTCCTGAATCATGTTCCTTCAGTATCCTACATGGTCCAAACTTCTTCATTTTCAGCTTGTTATATGTACCAACTGGAAACCGCTCCTTCTGCAAATGAACCATGACTTCGTCACCAACTTGAAATTCTTTATACCTCCTTTTCTCATCTACCTTAGCGTTATACTATGCATTTATCTTGGTAATATGCTTCCTCACCTCTTCATGGATGTTCTTCAAGTGTTCTACAAAATCCTCAGCTTCAGCACTACTTATTTCTCCTTTATCTATCTTCCTCAATTCAGATGCATTTCTTGGACTACTTCCATATACAATCTGGAATGGTGATTTACCAGTGCTCCTGTTGACAGAATTATTGTATGCAAATTCCGCCTGTGGTAAAATCAAATCCCATCCTGTTGGCTTATCTCCAACCAAACATCTCAGCAAATTTCCCAAACTCCTATTCACCACCTCTGTCTATCCATCATATGGGTACCCTAATGTTGGAAATAGTTCTTTTATTAGTAAGATTACTATAGTGAATGTGGATGTACAACCTTATGCTTTTACAAACTAACTTCTAATTGTCCCCTAACTGACTGATTGTTAATGACAAACACTAGAATACATATTTGCAATCATCCTACTGCTCACCCCAGAGTGGTTGGTAGCATTTGAATGACTATGTGTGCCAAAAAAGGTTGTCAGTAGCATCTATCTAGCCAATCAAAGTTGTTGGAACAAATGGTTCAATGCTACGAATGATAGTTTGAAAGATATGCAATGTTAGCCATTTGAACTAAGGAACATTGTGAGTTATGACATCGACCGAGAATGTGTTGCTACATATAAAAGAACTTGAATGTCTAAAAACCAACATAGACTATTGTAGACCTTGGCAACATGGTCCTATAGCACCTGACAAATTGATGCTACCTTCCACAAGCTCTGAGATATGACCCTGCAAAGATCACTGATTTCATGCTTAAGGGACCTTGAGGGACACTTAGGCCCGAAGTTGTTGATGGCGTTTGAACAAATTTGTGTGCTAAATGAGGTTTCCCCTTATGTTTACTTGACCACTCAGAGCTATTGGAACATACGGTTCTATGCTATGACTGACAGTTGGAAAGATATGCAATGTTGGCCATTTGAACTAAGGAACACTATAAGTTCTGACATCGACCAAGAATGTGTTTCCAAATATAAAAGAACTTGAATCTATAAAAATTAATATAGGCTATTGTAAGCCTTGACATCATGGTCTTGTAGCACCTAATGGATCAATTCTACCTCGCACGAGCTCTAAGAGATGACCCCTCAAAGATTGTTGATTTCATGCTTAAGGGACCTTAAGGGACACTTTGGCTCAGAGTCATCGATGGGGTTTGAATGACTGCATGTGCCAAACAAGGTTTCCCCTAATGTTTACCCATCATTCAGAGCTATTGGAATAGATGGTTCCATGCTACGACCAACAATTGGAAAGATACACAATGTTGGGCGTTTGAACTAACGAAAAGTGTGATTTCTGACATCGATCGAGAATGTGTTTCCAAATAGAAATAAACTTGAATCTCTAAAAAATGAGATAAGCTATTGTAGGCCTCAACAACAAGGTCTTGTAGCACCTAACAAATTGATGCTACCTAGCATGAGCTCCAAGATATGACCCCACAAAGATTGGTGATTTCATGCTTAAGTGACCTTGAGGGACACTTCAGCTTGGAGTCATCGGTGGTGATTGAATGACTATGTGTGGTGAATGAGGTTGCCACAAGAATTTACCCCTCCATTTGGAGCTTTTGGAATATATGTTTCATTGCTACAACCAATGGTTGGAAAGCTATGCAACATTGGCCATTTGAACTGAGGAACACTATGAGTTCTGACATTGATAGAGAATGTGTTGCCAAATTTAAACAAACTTGAACCTCTGAAAACTAAGATAGGATTTTGTAGGCCCTAGTAACATGGTTTCATCACACCTAATGGATTGATGCTACCTCACACAAGGTCTAAGATATGACCCCAAAAAGATTTTTTATTTCATGCTTAAGTGACCTTGAGGGATACTTCAGCCCAGAGTCATCGGCATTGATCGAATGACTGTGCATTGCAAATAAGGTTTCCACTAGAGTTTACTAGGCTATTTAGATCTATTCAAACAAACGGTTGAATGCTATGACTAATGGTTAGAAAGATACACAACGTTGGCCAGTTGAACTAAGGAACACTTTAAGTTCTGACATCGACCAAGAATATGTTGCTAAATTTAAATGAAGTTGAATCTCTAAAAATTGACATAGGCTTTTATAGGCCCTGAAAACATGGTCCCATAGAAATTGATGGATCCATACTACCTTGCATGAGCTCTGAGTTATGACCCCATAAATATCATCAATTTCATGTTGAAGGGACCTTGAGGGACACTTCAGCCCAAAGTCATTGGCGGTGATTAAAACATTGTACATGATGAACAAGGTTGCCACTACTATTTACTCATCCATTCAAAGCTTTTCAAGTAGATGGTTGGAAAGATCTGCAATATTGGCCATTTGAACTAAGGAACACTTTGAGTTTTGACATCAACCAAGAATGTGTTTCCAAATTTAAACAAAATTGAATCTCTAAAAATTGAGATAGGCTTTTGTAGGCCCTAGCAACATGGTTCTAAAGTAACTGATAGATCCAAGCTACCTTGCATGAACTCTGAGATATGACCCCACAAATATTTCTAATTTCATGTTGAAGTGACCTTGAGGGACACTTCGACCCAGAGTCATCAGCGGGGATCAAATGACTGTGCATGGAAAATGAGGTTATCACTAGCATTTACCTAGCCATTTAGAGCTTTTCAAATAGACAGTTTGATGCTATGACCAACAGTTGGAAAGATATGCAATGTTGGCCATTTGAACTAAGAAACACTATGAAATCTGACATCAATCAAGAATGTGTTGCCAAATTTAAACAAACTTGAATCTCTAAAAATCAAGACAAAATTTTGTAGGCCCTGACAACATGGTACAGTAACAATTGACTGATCCATGCTACCTCGCATGAGCTCCCATACATGACCCTACAAAGATTGTTGATTTCATGCTTAAGCAACCTTGAGGGACACTTCGGCCTGGAGTCATCAGTGGTGATCGAATGACTATGCATGGAAAATGAGGTTTCCACTAGTGTTTACTTAGCCACTCAGAGCTTTTCAAATAGATGGTTCATTGCTACAACTGACAGCTGGAAGGATACGCAATGCTAGCCATTTGAACTAAGGAACACTTTGAGTTCTAACATCGACCGAGCATGTGGTGGCACATTTATATGAACTTGACTCTCTAAAAATTGAGATAGGCTTTTGTAGACCCCTGCATCATGGTCCCATAGCAACTGACAAATCGATGCTACCTCACATGAGCTCCAAGATATGACCTCAAAAAGATCACTGATTTCATGCTTATGAGACCTCAAGGGATACTTGGGCCCAAAGTCATCGGCAGTGATCGAATGACTATGCATGGTGAAAAAGGTTTCCACTAGCATTTACCTAGCCATTTAGAGTTGTTTAGATAGATGGTTCAATGCTACAACCAATGGTTAGAAAGATACCCAATGTTGTCCGTTTGAACTAAGGAAAACTTTGAGTTGTGACATCGACCGATAATGTGTTGCCAAATTTAAATGAAATTGAATCTCTAAAAACTGAAATAAAGTTTTGTAGGCCCTGACAACATAGTCCCATAGAAACTGATGGGTCCATGCTACCTCAGACAAGCTCTGAGATATGACCCCACAAAGATTGTTGATTTTATTCTAAAAGGACCTTAAGGGACACTTTAGCCTAGAGTCATCGGCGGTGTTCAAATAACTATGTGTGGTGAACAAGGTTGCCACTAGTGTTTATCCAACCATTTAGAGCTATTCAAATAGATGGTTTGATGCTATGACTGATGTTTGGAAAGATATGCAACATTGGTCATTTGAACTGAGGAACACTTTGAGTTCTGACATTGACCAAGAATGTGTTGCCAAATTTAAATGAAATTGAATCTCTAAAAACTAAGATAGACTATTGTAGGCCCCGGCCACATGGTCCCATAGTAGTGAATGGATCCATGCTACCTCACATGAGCTCTGAGATATGACCCTGCAAAGATCACATATTTCATGCTTAAGTGACCTTGAGGGAAACTTCAGCCCAAAGTCATTGGTGGCAATCACACAACTTTGCGTGGTGAACAAGGTTGCTACTAGCATTTACTTGACCATTCGGAGCTATTGGAATAGATAGTTCCATTCTAAAACTGACAGTTGGAAAGATACACAATATTGGCCATTTAAACTAAGGAACACTATGAGTTCAGACATCGACCAAGAATGTGTTGCCAAATTTAAACAAACTTGAATCTTTGAAAACTAAGATATGCTTTTGTAGGCCCCGACAACATGACACCATATCAACTCATAGATTGATGCTACCTTACACAAGCTCTGAGATATGATCCCACAAAGGCCAATGATTTCATGTTTAAGTGATCTTGAGGGACACTTTGGCCTGGAGTCATCTGCAGGGATCAAATAACTATGTGTGGTGAACAAGGTTGCCACTAGCGTTTACCCAGCCATTCAGAGCTATTTGAACAGATAGTTCCATGCTATGACTGATGGTTGGAAAGATATGCAACATTGTCTATTTCAACTGAGGAACACTTTGAGTTCTGACATCGACTAAGAATGTATTGCCAAATTTAGATGAAATTGAATCTCTAAAAACTAAGATAGGCAATTGTAGACCCTGGCAACATGGTCCTATAGCAACTGATGGATTGATGCTACCTAACACAAGCTCTGAGATATGACCCCACAAAGATCATTGATTTCATGCTTAAGTGACCTTGAGGGACACTTTGGCCTAGAGTCATCGGCGATGATTGAATGATTGTGTCTGGTGAGAAAGGTTTCTATTAGTGTTTACCCATCCAATGTGATCTATTTGAATAGATGGTTCCATGCTATGATCGATGGTTGGAAAGATATGCAACATTGGCTATTTGAATTAAGGAACATTGTGAGTTCTGACATCAACCGAGAATGTGTTGCCAAATTTAAATGAACTTGAATATTTGAAAATTGAGATTGGCTTTTGTAGGCCCTGGAAACATGGTCCTATAGCAAATGATAGATCAATGCTACCTCACATGAGATCCAAGATATGACCCTAAAAAGATTGATGATTTCATGCTTAAGCGAACTTGAGGGACACTTTGGCCCAGAGTCGTCGGTGGTGATCAAACGACTATGTGTGGTGAAGGAGGTTGTGACTAGTGTTTACACGACCATACGAAGCTATTCAAATAGATGATTCCATGATATTTTTGATGGTTGGAAAGATATGCAACATTGGCCATTTGAACTGAGGAACACTTTGAGTTCTGACATCGACCGAGAATGTGTTTCCAAATTTAAACAAAATTGAATCTCTGAAATCTGAGATAGGCTAATGTAGGCCCCGACAACATGGTCCCATAGCAACTGATAGATCGATGCTACCTCACACAAGATCCGATATATGGCCTTGCAAAGATCATTGATTTCATGCTTAAGTAACCTTGAGGGACACTTCGGCCCGTAGTCATCGGTGGTGATTGAATGAATGTGAATGGAGAATGAGGTTTCCACTAGCATTTACCAGACCATTTGAAGCTATTGGAATATATAGTTCCATGCTATGACCAATGGTTGGAAAGATACACAATGTTGGCCATTTGAATTGAGGAACACTGTGAGTTTTGACATCGACTGAGAATGTGTTGCCACATTTAAACAAAATTGAATCTTGGAAAAATGAGACAGAATTTTATAGGCCCTAGTGAAAAAGTCTCGTAGTAACTAAGGGATCAATGCTAACTCGCATGAGCTTTGAGATATGACCCCGCAAAGATTGATGATTTCATGCTTAAGCGACCTTGAGGGACACTTCAGCCTAGAGTCGTCAGTGGTGATCAAACAACTGTGTGTGGTGAATGAGGTTGCAAGTAGCATTTACTCAGCCATTTAGAGCTATTGGAATAGATGGTTCCATGCTACAACCAATGGTTGGAATGATATGCAACATTGGCCATTTGAATTGAGGAACACTGTGAGTTTTGACATCGACCAAGAATGTGTTGCTGAATTTAAACTAACTTCAATCTCTAAAAACTGAGATAGGCTTTTGTAGGCCCCATCAATGCTGTATCATAGCATTTGACAGATTGATCCTACCTTGCATGAGCTTTGAGATATGACCCCTTAAAGATCACTGATTTCGAGCTTAAGCAACCTTGAGGGAAACTTTGGCCAAGAATTGTTGGCGGTGATCAAATGACTGTGCGTGGTGAACAAGGTTTCCACTAGCATTTACCAAGCCATTCAAAGCTATTGGAGTAGACAAATCAATGCCCTCATCCTTCCACAAGTGCTTCTCTAACAAGGTTTGATCACTTGACAGACAATTGGTTCTGCAAACAACACCGAACACATTTGTAGATAAACTTGAATTACCAAGAGAAAGAACAATGGTGACTCTTGTGGATCCTAGCAGTAGGGAATGGCATGTTTGATTCCTCATAGAGAGAGAGAGAGAGAGAGAGAGAGAGAGAGAGAGAGAGAGAGAGAGAGAGAGATATGGACGAATGAGCTAAAATCTCTCTCTCTCTCTCTGTGACTATTTCTCATCACTATTTAAATCTATGTCTTAAATAGGGTGCATGCTCTATAGGGCGCACACCCTATAGGATGAGTGCACTATTGAAATCTAACTTTCATAGGGTGCACACCCTATGAAAGTCATAGAATTCAATAGTGCACTCACCCTATAGGGTGTGCACCCTATAAGGTGCACACGCTTTGTAAGGGATTGGAATTTACCTATCCTAAGGCTTGGATTTGCCTTGGAGATCCAACCCAAAGTCTTGGACAATTAAAATAGGCCTAAGACGTGTTTTCTAGAAGACATACAAAAAAATGACATCTTTTTTGTGTGCTCCTCGTCAGGTTTACTCATGGCTCAGGAACATAAAAATCAGATGATGTGATATTGTAGATCTCTCTATTAGCTAACTACACATATAATTTAATTTTAATTCTGATTACGTTAAGTTTTTCAACTCTAATTTCTTTTGTGTATGTATGTTTTTTGTAAAAAAATCAACATGTAGTATTTTGGGCATAGATTTTAGCTCATTCATCGAATTTTGCAACAAGTTACATTTTTAGAAACTAGACTCCATTCTACACAATTTAAAAAAAAGAAAATTTGATTTTCGATTTGTTTTAAATAATTTCTAGGGGGAGCACACAAAAATTTCATGTTTTCAATATCGATTAAAAAAATTTAGAAACAAAGTTAACATTTTCGGGGGAGCACACCAGACACTATGTTATGTTTTTTGACAAACAAATACGACCACTTTTTGTGCTCCCCCTTTTTTGAGGGCCTTAATCTGCACCATTTTCAAAATAAGTTAGTAGGTTAGGAACTAGATTCATATTATTACAACTCTTGTTTTTGTCGCATCTTAAAATTTTTAGTCTAACTATCTTCAATTTGTTGTTGAAGTTTAGAGTTTGCTAATTTTAGAAAACAAAGTGGCATCTTATACCCCCTTTATGTTCCCCCATCTTTGTGCACTTACCCATATAAATATATGTACCATATGCATACATGTGAATCCATATGCCTATGTGTACATACACCATTATAAATATTATTAACAACATATTATTATTAATATTATAAAACATATTATTTTATACATACACTTAATAAAACTGTTACAAGATACAATAGTTCATATAAGGTAACTATTAATAAAAGTTCTAGAATATTCTATAAAATAGAATTAGAGTTACCATGTTCAAAAACATCTCATACTCAATAAATGCAAGAGACAAGAAAAAAGATTGACATTATCTAACAAGCTGAGACAACACAATCATACACCATCCAACACAAGGATTGACTCAGGAACTCCCCTCCTAAGGAACAAAAAAGGTCAGAGGTAGGGTTCCTTCCCATGGAACCTTGGTGATATCTCCATAACAAAAGCAACAATTGAGTATTTTGAGGGCACACTCAGACCTGTGAGACAAGGTGGAGTTGATGTCTGGTACCTGCAAGCTTGCATCACCGAGAAGAGATGCATGTTCATAGATATATACAATAAGATATTTGCACACAAATGACTAGGATTGATACATTGTGTGGACCTCAACTAAGTGAGTAACTATGACTTTGTCCTGAATCATGAAAACACATTAGTCACATATACATAAAGCATGAGACATCATAGACAATAATTGGTTAGATTCCAAATCCTTGGGTTAGTTCTATAATTTTCCATAAGCATATATAAGATAGATGATTTTTAATTTAATAAACATTAAAAAATAATCACAAATGAGTATGTCTAAGTATCTGATAAGAATATAATCATCCAAACAAACATAATTGTAAATATATAGTTCTAACTATCATAATGCATAATGTCCAATCTAAGAATAAAATTATTATCATCTGAGAGGGTATTACATCCTCCCCCACCTAGAGTTAGTCTTACTCCTAAAAGCCTACAAATAGATGAGGATAGACATCTCTAAGTCTAACCGCATCTTCCCCAGTGTCTGAGGAATCATCATCAGGGTCCCATTAGACCCTTGTCTGATCTATGGTATGACCCCTGAGGATCAGTGTCTACTACTGTAAAATAGGTATGGGCATCAAGGCTAGCTAGCCATCTGCTATCTAGGGTTTCGATGACTAATCCTTGATGTTCACCCTTCCTATGGTCTAGAGTGGAAAATTATTGGTGAGATCTACTTGCATCACCCAATGTGGGTTCTGAAGTGGCCTACCTATAGAGAGCTACTGGGATAGATTTTTTTGGACAATTAACTGCAATATGCTTGTGTTGACCACAAGAGTAACATCTTGTATTTCTAGCAAAATTTCTCACTGTGAAAGGTGCACCAGACTATTGATAACTACCCCAACTAGAATTTTGAGGTATACTCTAAGCTAGTTGAGAGTTTAGAGAGTTGCGACAATATTTTGATTGAGTACCCCCATCTTTTTTGTTGTAGTTGTTGTTGTACTAAAATTTCCTTTTCTGGTGGTTCTGACTTCCTTTGGATGAAGAAGGATAGTTTTTAGGACTAGGTGTTCCCTGAGATTGATTTCCTTTAAATTATGTCCCAGCCTGAGAGGCATTAGCTCCTTGGTCACCTATCTAACCTCCTAAACCCAAGGTCACATTATTTTCTACATTACAAGCCTTAATGACTACATCATTAACTATCCAAGGTTAAAACATTCGTATGATGTCAACTAATCAGCCATTGAGGCATCTAAGGAAGTGTTGACTACGCATGGGTTCATCATCCTGATATCCTGAGTATGGATTGAGCTCAAAAAACTATCACTCATAATTATCAACTGACATAGTTAACAACCTTAAATTGTAGAACTCTTCAACTCTTTCCTACCTCTAGTGGTTAGAAATAAATCAGGCTTGAAAGAGTTCTAAGAACAGTTCCCATGAAAGGGTGGTTATATCAATGTGAATTTTCTTTTTCTCTATTTCCCACCAAGTGGATGAAAAATCCCTAAGGTGAATGACTGTAAACCAAGCATTAGTATTATTGTTGTAAGGGTGCATGGAAAATAGCCTTTCTAAATCAAGTAACGAAGTCTCAATGATGGATCTACCTTGAGTTCACTTAAATGGGTTATTCTTAGTCCTAAGGAGGACTCACATGTGAGAAGAATACAATGTTTCATCTCCTACTACCTGATCTCTCCTCCTAGGTATCCTTTACCTTTCCTCGTGGTGAACATCATTAGCCCCCCCCATAGTGACCCCTATCTTGACTTGCATCTACCCTCTGTAGTATTTGTAATAATAGTTCTTACACTTGAACCCCCTAAAAACCTCTTGAGTGGTTATCAGATTGATCCGCTCTACATTGTTCCTCAAAATATTCTTCTTCTTGAGAACTTTCCTGGTGAGATCTGGGAGGGGTATTTTGGGGACCTCCCCTTCTACTCTGGGTCATATGAGGTATCCTGCCATAAGTAAGGAGAAGGATAAGTTTAAGGGTCCTAGTCCAATTCTAGTTTAGGTTTTCCTTAAAAGAATAATAATTTTAAGCAACATGAGCCAAATTCCCAGGGCCCCAGTGTGGCAACTTAGTGCTCTGATACCAAGATGTCATGCCTCACCAAGGAACCAGGGAAGAGAACAACAGATTCTCTTAGGAAAGAAGGCCTATATAACGGAATATGAAAATTTTCAAACTTTAAAATATTTACATGTGATATAACATAAGCATGGTTTAGCTTAAATTCCTCCCATGATTCCCTACTAGAATTCTAACAATCCATTTTAGTTTCATTAAAGATACTAATAACATGGATAGTTTTAGATCAATTATGTTATAACATTTGATGAGCTTAAAAGGAAATATAAATGCTTTCATTTGATAATTAACTTAACATTTTGATCCATCTATATGCTCTAAGTATTCCTTTATGAACAACATAACATTTGAAGTATTAATTCCATATAAAAGAATTCATTTAGGAACTTGAATAAATACATGTATGAAATCATCTCATTTGATTTAGTAGCCTTTCTAAATCAACAATAATGCACCACATTCCACCTTACTTGGAAACTTACTAAATTCCTTTCTTTAAAAAAAATATACTTTGAATAAAGATTACATTTCCAATTTTCCTTTCCCTAAATCTACCCATTCTAAGTTACAACAATTTGAAATACAATAAAGATTATATTTATACATTTATCTCATCTTGGGAGGTTACAATAATGACATAACTTTACATTGATAAGAAATCATGAAAGATATGAAAAGAGTCTTCTTTCCTCAAAATTGGAATAATGTACAAGCAAGAGTCCTTTCAACACTACACTACAACTGATACCTTGATAAATAAAGATTTACGACCCAACCACTTGGATACCAAAAGGCCCACTACCCCGTGCTAGGAGATAAATGCCAAGATCCATGCAAGGAAGAACTAGGTGATTCCTAGGGTTGAGATAACTTTACCCAAACAACAATTGAACAAGGAATGAAACTCAAATCCGTTCCCAAAGGTTCAAGAGACTTTGTAGAAACTCTAAGAGACAATATAGGTGAGTGTCTTCACATAGCCTTCACTCCTTGTGTTTTCCTGGTACTAGCCACTCTTGGCCCCGACCCCCAAGTAGGCGCATGTAGAACTGAATGCCTTTCATAAAAGGCCATTTATTCATACCTACACATAGGTATCTTCTCCCACTCCCATCCATAGTTTTAAGTATCAATAATAGCATGGGAAAGGCATACATTTATCTTTTTAGTATTTGATACCATGCCCATTAATTTAATTTAAGTTATGACTTGATTAAATAACTCATTAGTGGGTTTCCCTAGTACTACCCATTTAGGGCCTCGACCCCCACTAAGAGCCACTCACCTAGTGTTCTTAGGTTTTCTACCCTTTTCCAAGCATCATAAACATATAAGATATGCATAAAGATAAGTCATAGAATTAAATAAGTATTGCAACCAAGAATAGGATTGGTTCAGGAAGTCATATAGTTGTCCTAGTCCACCAGACAATCGTACACCCTAATCCAGATTCTTGAACACATTAAGAAGCTTAAAAAGACATCTAAACACACCATAGAACATATACCTAAGGTAAAAAGTGATACAAAATGCCCCAAAATCAGTTAGGCTTATCTCCAAGTGACCTGGGAATCTTAAAACATAAAAAAAATCCAAAACTAAGGCCTAGAAGAGAGTTGTGTAGTTGGTCACTCAAGTTGTGCAATTGGTAACTCAAGTTGCATAGTTCATAACTCAAGTTGTGTAGTTGGTAGCTCAAGTTGCATAGGTGGTAGCTCAAGTTGCCCAATTGGTAGCTCAACTCAAATTGTGCAATTAGTAGCTCAGGTTGTAGTTGGTAACATGAACTATGTAGTTCATACCCATAACTCAGCAGTTGGTCAGGGAATTTTTCATTGACAGGGAAGGCTTGGAGAGTGGATTTTTGGGAAGAACTAGGCAAGATGGAAGCATTAGATGTAGAATTGGGGAAAGACCCAGTTGAGATCTCCTTGTTTCCCTTCAAAAATGTCTATCAAACCCATTCTTCCTACCAAATATCCCTACTCTAAATCTATCAATAACTAATAGGTGCATAGTCCAGAATGCAAACAAGAAAGGAAAATAAGTCCTCCTAAAGTCTAAGAGTACCTAAAGGCCTATTAAACACACAAGAGAGAATAAAAGGATCATAGGAAGACTTTAGACTCAATCAAATACATGGATGAGGATACATAACTCATATAGAAAGTAAAATAGTTGATGGAAACATATATTCAAAACATATACATAGATATACATTCTCCTAAAACTATCTCATCCAATAATATAGACAACATACAAAAGCATAATCATTCTACAACCTCATTAAGAAAACAAGTAGATAGATAGAATATCATTCAAGAAACATATAGCAAATAAATATTTAGAGGATCATCTCCAGGATAGATCCTACCTAGAGTCTTTTGAAGAAACTGTTGGAGAAAAAGATCCAAGCTATTTCAGCCTACTCTAAGCACTTCTCCAGATTCCTTCCAAAGGAAGACACAGTCTCCTCCAAAACTACTATATATATTTTCCAAATTTCAATATCCTATCCAAAACAATAACCAAGCTTCCCTTAGAGATAATTTTCCAGCCAACTCCCCTTCTCATAGGGATTCTTCCCATAAATAGTTTCAAGAAGTAGTTGCATGGGAAAAATCCAACCGATGCAACCTTTCAAAACTAAGGTTGGTTAATAGTTTAGGATTAATTTATCCCAATAACAATAACCATTCCTAGGAAGAGAGGTAATTAATATTAATAATCTCTCTCATATTTCCTTTATTTAAGGAAGCAATAATAACTTTTACTTTAAGGTATATTTACTAATTCTAGGTTACTTAGACACCTAGGCTATAGTAAAAGAGTTTACCATTTATTTATTTTTTATTCCATATAAGAAATATTAATTATTTATTAATATCTTTTAGTGCATTAATTCTTATTCACCAATAAACATATAAATATATGTAACCATATGCAGATGTGTGCATCCATATGCCTATGCATACATATGCCACTATAAATATTATTAACAACATATTATTATTAATATTATAAAATATATTATTTTACACATACACTCAATCAAACTCTTACAAGATACAATACTTCATATAAGATAACTACTAATAAAATATAGAATATTCTATAAAACATAAAGAGTTACCATTCACAAAATCTCTTACTCAATAAATGCAAGAGACAAAAAACAAGATCCATAGAATCTAACAAGCTGAGACAACACAATCATACACCATCCGACACTAGGATTAAATCAAGAACTCCCCTCCTAAGGAACATAAAAGTTCAAAGGTAGGGTTCCTTCCTATGAAACCTTGTTGATATCTCCTTAACAACAACAATGATCAAGGATTTTAAGGGCACTCTTAGACTTGTGACACCAGGTGGACTCGATGCCTAGTACCTGCAAGCCTGCATCACTGAGAAGACATACATGTGCATAGATATATACAATAAGACATTTTCAAATAAATGACCAATATCGATACATCATGTGGACCTCAACTAAGTGAGTAAATATGACTTTTTCCTAAATCATGAAAACACATCACTCACATATACATAAAGCCTAAGACATTATAGACAATAATTGGTTATATTCCAAATCCTTGGGTTAGTTCTATAATTTTACATAAGAATATATAAGATAGATGATTTTCAATTTCATAAACATTAAAAAATAATCATAAATGAGTATCTCTAAGTATCTGATAAGCATATCATCCAAACAAGCATCATTGTAAATATATAGTTCTAACTATCATAATGCATAATGTCCAATCTAAGAATAAAAGTATAATCATTTGAGAGGGTATTACATTGATAGCCAATCCAAATAGATGGAGAAGTACAAAGGGGTACACCGAGCATAATAGAGTTGAAGAAAAGTGTGAATCAAGTGAAGAAAACTAGTGAGATGAAGACTATGGGTTGATCGGCCACAAAAGAAGAGTTTGTAGAAGAAAAATGAGAAGAAATGCAATCTGAACAAGAAAAGGTAGTTGCATATTTTATCAGGTCATTTCATTGTTACTTTCTAACCATTGTAGAAAAAAATATCTTAACAGAGTGGATTTAATAGTCCTATTTATAAATCCTTTGTAAGGTGGAATTCTAATGAATGTTTTAAGTCCTCGAATAAGGCCACTCATTATAGGTTGACAGATCTAGTTGATCTTTGGTGAAATCCACTTACAGGGTCACATATACAAAATGTGTTTTGTAACCTTTAACAGGGTTGGCGCTTAACCGAGCTCACTTTAGAAGAGTTAATTATTTTGTGGGTGATAATTACCGTAGTGGATTTTACATGAATTTGGTTTCCATGTAAAATACTGGTGTTAATGTGTCATTGAATGTTTTTCATGTTATTTTATGATTTTCATATGCATACTATTATGATCAGTTGGATGCTTAGATCAGATTATTAAAAATTATTAAGGTTGAAAATTTTAAAGGGACCTTAGATAAATAATTCACCCCCCTCTCTTTTATCCAACAAATATTATCATTAATACCTTTAGATTTGATCTCTAGGGAAATAATTCTATTATTGAAGTCTTTCCTCATAGATTCAATATTCTTTACTAATTTCTTTAGTGAGGTAATAAGACCTTTGCCATTATTTTCGTCAAAGGGGTGATATTTTTTTCTATTTGTTCTCTACTTGATTTTATATACCCCTTACCTTTATGTTGATTTGATTAGTTTATTAGAACATCAAATTGATCATCTAGAAGGATTTGACTGTAATATTGTCAATAATATTCATAAGATTAGGAGGTCTCTCATGCTCAAAATTTAGGAGAGAAGACTCCAAGGAGAGTTCATATGAAAAATGGGGAAGAGACTCCCTACTAAAACTATAGACCCACTATTAGGGGCCACATCTACTGATTGAATATGATGGTAATAATCATTATGTAGAGATGAGTGCACTATCTTGGGATTGGTCCTAGTTAGGCCTTTCTTCTTGGATAATTTATGGATATGTCCATCCTTGTTGAGGGAAACCAAATCCAAGTCATATTTTATATCCCATTTGTCTCTTTTAGAGTAAATACTATCAAATTCCTCTTGATTTGTTTCTTCCTCCTCCTAGAAACAAGGGAAGCCCTATTTTTCAATTCGGAGGGAGAAGGTTTTAATTTCTAGAACTCTATAATTAGTAAGAACATACCCTCATGTAATATTGTGTTTTTAGTTTTTTTTTTCATGATCATTAACTCTATATGACATAGAAGATGGAAGGTAAAAAAAAATGAAATTGATGTAGGAGCATCTTGGGTTCTTTGCAATCTTGCAGTAACCAAAAATAAATAAATAGTTTTTTTCTTTTTGTGCTTTTTCCCCGGTTGACAATAAGGTTCATTCATTACTCATCTTAATTCTAAGATTCTAGTTCTGGTATTGGAATCATGTTCTAACTCTCCATAGTTTCCATGTCTTTCTCATGACATCTCTTTTGGTTTAGTTTTTCTCAAGTTATATTCTCTCAGGCTCTTGTTCTATTCCAGGTTTCCTGTTAATAGTGATCTTGTTTACAAGTCATGTATTCATGTTTCTTGACTTGCAATTATATTTTATTATTAAGGACCTATCTAGGAATCATTTACTATGATCACATCATGTTTGGATTGATGATCTTCTTGTGAGGATTTTTTTGATTTCTTTAGCTACCATATTCCTTTATGCTTGAGTTGAGTTGATGATTGCATGTGCGATCATTTCTCATTGATTATTGGCATGCATGATCTTGGTGCATGATTGTTGGATCTTGTGTTGACATAGATCTATGGTTTCACCTTCTCATGTTCTTCATGGTGGTTATTTGGTTTTTTGGGGGGTCGACCCTTATTTTTGTAAACATTTCTTTGGAGATGTAACTCTTGGTCGACCCTTGTTGTACCGATCGTGCATATGTATTCAAGTTATAGTAGTTAGGAGATGGTAATCTTGGAGATTAATGGTTGATAGGTTATAAATTACTAAGCTTTAATATTTTATTCATTTTATATATGGCCCTAATCGGGAAAGCCTTACAACCTGGCATGTATGTTGTAATTACAAAATAAATCATTGATCTGGAATTCTCTCTCTAAATTTTGTATTATTATTCTACATGTGATTTTATACTAAGTTGGACATCCCATCTTGGGGTAATCCTACTGTCATGTCCCCTTTTCAAATAATTAAAAATAATAACTTTTGCTAAGGCTTGCAGGCTCAAAAAGTAAAGTTTTAGGAAAAGGGGCTAATATTTGGAAACTAATGGATTAATAAATGATAATTATTATTAAAATACATATTATAGACCCCTCTTGGTCATGAGTTAGGGTTATTCCCTCTTTTAAAGGGGTTTGGAGGCATTTCAGGCTCATTCTAGAACTTGATTTTTGCTCATTTCTTTGTTCTTCTTCAGACGCTTCCAAACCTATGGAGAAGGAGACCCAAAAATGGGAGTTTTAATGTTTCTAGGAAGGCTAAGGATGGGATTTTGAGGCCATTCCATGTGCAAGCTCATGCGGAGTTTGCCCTTGTGCTGAACAGTGCAGATTTGTGAGTTTTTGGGTGTGTTTTTGTAAGATTTTGGTGTTTTAGGTTGAGTTTTTCATATCAGTTTGGGTTGCTTCTATATTGCAGCCATTTTGATGTTAAAATAGAGATGAATATATTTATTGGGTCATGATTCTAATTCTATGATAACTTTTAGTGTTTTATGGTGTTTTTGGGCTATTTTGTGTTGTTTTCAGGAGCCCGATGAGCATTGTATTTGTCCTCCATTTTTGAGCTATTCTGTAAACTCTATACAGATCTAGAAATGTCATTTTTTAGGCTATTATGCTGGTTAAATTTCTATAAAAATTTATACTTTCAGATTTATCAATAACATGTGAAGCTGTGAAGTTTTTGGCACTATTTTGGGCATACCCAATTTGGGTTTTATTGAGAAATTGCATAATCTTTCAAAGTGTTGATTGTTTAATTTAATAATCTAATTAGAGGATTTAAATATGATATAAAAATCATAAAGGGTAAATTTCAGTGGTATCAGAGCTATGATCTTGCCAGCCTGAGGGTTTGTAGAAGTTTGTATGCAACTAAGTGAAAGAGAAAAGAGATATTTGCAGCGAGAAAAGAATAAAGAAATTTTGATCAAACCTCCAGTTGAAAATAAAAGTACAAAATCCAAGGAAGGGACAAGTATGGCTGACTTGGATGAGATGGCAAAAAAATTCTTCCAGCACATCCAGAACACTCAAAAGAAAACAATGGATAGTTTGGCAGAAACTAGAGAGGCTTTGCGGTTATTGACAGAAAAACTTCAAGGAGTTGTATCTACTAATGAGAGAGGGAGCACTTCAGAGGAGCCAAGAAATTTGAAACCCACACCCTCTAAATCAACAAAAACTATTTTCTTGCCTATAGATGAGCCACTAGTACCAAATCCAGCCCTTAGTGCTATGGAAGAGCTTACAGGTAACTTGATTGCATTAAGAGCTACTTACAATGGCTTAGATGATGACTTTCATAGTTTGGTTCCTTTTAGAGAATATGTGGATATGATGAACACTTTGATGCCCAAGAAAGGATGTAGGAGGGAGCAGGACATAAGTGGAAGAGAGCTAAAAAATAAAATAAGCAAGTTTACAGCACCTACTTTTGATGGAACAAATAAAATTTCAGCTAGAGCATGGCTAGAAAAATTACAAACCTTCTTCACACTTAACCCCATGAAGGAGAGTGATTCCATTCAGTTCACAAGTCTACACTTGGAAGATGCAGCCTATGATTGGTGGTATCATGGAATTACTACTCAAGGTCATGATCAGGTAACTATATTTGATGATTTTAGTCAAAGAGTGATAGATAGATTTGATCTCAAGGATGATGAAGAGTATTTTAAAGAATTTTCAAAGTTGAGGCAAACTAAATCAGTTAAGAGTTTCAATTTTTTTTTGTTATGGTACCTGATATGAGTGAAAAGAGGATTGTTTATATTTTTCTTGATGGTTTGGAAGATTTTGTTAAGGGTTTGGTTAAGGCTTTCTCACCCTCAACCTTACAAGAAGCTATCAAAAGAAGCTTGCAACTTGAAACTTGTGTGCCTATGAAACTAGTCACTAATCAAAAACCCCCAAATCTTTGGCAACATAAGGGGAATTTTTAGAAAAAGACTATTCCAGCACCACCACCAAAGAATGTGATAAATGTAGTAAAACATAGGGTAGATGAAGAGACTAGGAGTGAATTACGAAGGAAAAAGCTTTGTTTCACTTGTAGAGAACCATGGGTTCTAGGACACAGATGTTTGGGGAAAGGTCAAGTGCACTATATTGAAGTTTCTTCAGAATCTGATTTAGATGAGCATGAGGAATTTCATGACACTAAGGAGGAGGAAGAAGAAGAGAAAGGAACATAAATCAACAAGGATGGCACTTTAGCAGCATTATCAGGAGTCCCAAGATACCATCCCTTTCGAATTCAAGGGATACTAGCAGGGAAAAGGTTGACAGTTCTTCTTGATAGTGGGGCAACTCACAATTTTATTGATGAGGGATTTGTCATGAAAAGAGGGCTTAAAGCAAAATATTTTGAGCAATTCAATGTTATTGTAGCTGATGGATTCACTATGCCTTGTACACAAGTGGGGAAACAACTCAGGATGACCTTAGGAGATTATGAGTTATGTGATGACTTCTATGTTGTTGGCATTGGGGAGATTGATCTTGTATTGGGTTTTCAATGGTTGCACTCTATTGGAGGCTATTACATGAACCATAAAACTATGGAGTTTAAATTTCATTCCAATGGGAAAGAAGTCTTATTGAGAGGCTTATCGAATGGAGCACCTAAGGTGGTCACTAAAAAGAGGATGGAGAGGACTTTTCAAAGAAGACAGGTAGCATGGGCAACAGGAGTCATAATCCATCCAACAAGCTCTCCAAAGAATCAAGGTAATTTCCATTTTGAAATTCAAAATATTCTTGATAAGCATAGTATATTTTTCAATGATTTGCCTCTGGGATTACCACCAGATAGAGGTTTTGAGCATGTTATAGAGTTAGAACAAGGTGCCAAACCAGTTATAACAACTCCATACCACCATCCAAGAGGTTATAAGGAATAAATAGAAAAAATATTAAGGAACTCATGGACATGGGATACATAAAGCCTAGCTCTAGTCCGTTTGCATCATCTATGGTACTTGTCAAGAAAAAAGGATGGTATAATGAGAGTGTGTATAGACTATAGGGCTCTAAACAAGAAGACCATAAAAAATAGGTATCCCATACCACACATAGATGAACTCATTGATGAGTTACATGGTGCTGTATACTTCTCAAAAATTGACTTAAGATTAGGGTACCATCAAATCTGCATGAAGAGGGAAGATGTGGAAAAGACTACTTTCAGGTCACTATGGGCACTTTGAATTTCTTTTTATGCCATTTGGCCTCACTAATGTACCAGAAACATTCCAATCTTGTATGAATAAGGTATTCAACAAGCATCTTTGAAAATTTGTTTTGGTATTTTTTGATGATATCTTGATTTACAGTAAAACATGGAAAGAGCATCTAAAGCACATAGACACTATTTTGGGAATCTTGGAGCAGCAATCCTTCTATGCTAAGCTATATAAATGTGAGTTTGGTTTGATGGAGATCCTATATTTGGGACATATTATAAGTTCTAAAGGAGTACAAGTTGATCAACAAAAAAATTAGGTAATTTTGGATTGGCCTCCACCCACTAATCTTACATAGTTGAGAGGTTTCTTTGGGTTGTGTAGCTACTATAGGAGATTTGTCAAGGGATTTTCTTAGGTTACTGCCCCCTTGACTAATTTGACAAAGAAAGGAGATTTTATTTGGACAAAAGAGGCACAAAAAATATTTGATAAGCTTAAGGAGGTAATGAGTTCATGCCCTATGCTTGCAATTCTAGATTTCTCTTTACTTGTTGTTGTTGAATGTGATGCTTTTGGAGAAGGTATAGGGGCTGTCCTAAATCAAAGGAGACATCCAATAGAATTTGAGAGTAGAAAATTAAATCAATTAGAGAAAGATTACTCCATCTATGATAAGGAAATGTTGGCAATAATGCATGCCCTTCATAATTTTAGACAATATTTGGTATGTGGGAGATTCATTGTAAAGATAGACCATAATAGCCTCAAGTTCTTCTTGAACCAAAGGGATCTAAATGATCATCAACAAAAATGGGTAAGAAAATTGCAAGCTTATGATTTTGATATTGAATACGTGAAAGGAAAGAATAATGCAGTTGCTGATGCTCTTTGAAGAAAGCCCACTTTGTGTTCCTTAACATCTATCTCTGTGGATTGGAAAGTCTCCATAATTTCAGAGTATGCTAAAGATTCTTTTGCCACTAAGATTTTGGATAAGTTAGTGGATGATAATAGGTACAAGGTTGTTTGTGAATTGATTTATTACAAGAACATGATCTTCTTAGTGCCAGGATCAAAAACTAAGGAGAGGATATTGAGGGCCTTTCATGACACACCTTTGGCTAGTCATCAAGGATAGTTCAAGACATATAGGAAACTTAAAGAGAAATTTTTATGGAAGGGTATGAAGGAGGATGTTCCTAAACACATTAAGTAATGCATGGTATGCCACCAAAACAAGAGTGAGCAAATTTTTCCTGTGGGGTTGTTACAACCACTTCCTATTCCTGAACAAAAATGGGAAAGTATTTCCATGGACTTCATCACTAGGTTGCCCAAGGTTCAAGGTAGGGATTGCATATATGTGGTGGTAGATAGACTAACTAAGTATGCACATTTCTTTCCCATCACATCTGATTTCAAGGCATCACAAGTGACAGAATTGTTCTTCAAGAAAATTTTCAGGTTACATGGCTTGCCTAGAAACATTGTCAATGATCAGGATAGTAGATTCCTTAGCTCTTTTTGGAAGGATCTCTTTCATTTGGTAGGAACTGAACTCACTCCTAGTACTAGCTATCACCCTCAAACAAATGGACAAACAAAGATAGTTAATAAATGGATAGAGGGATATTTGAGGAACTATGTTTCAAATCAACAACATGCTTGGGTGAAATGGTTGCACCTAGGGGAGTATTGTTACAATACATCTCATCACATGTCTATTGGTATGCCTCCTTTTCATGCTCTCTATGGTTATGATGCCCTTTCCTTTGTTGATCTAGTAATTTCAAATAGCAGAGTACCTGTAGCAAGTGATTTCATTAAGCAAAGCCAAGACATAATAAGGTCCCTCAAGGATAATCTACAACATGCACAGAACCAATAGAATTTGTACACTGATAGGAGAAGGATTGAAAGATCTTCTGAGGTGGGAGATTTGGTATTTTTTAGGTTTTAGCCATATAAGTAAATCACCTTGAAGAGGTGTGGGGAAGAGAAGCTCAAGCCAAGGTTCTATGGGCCTTATAAGATCATCGGGAAGGTAGGAGAGGTAGCTTATGAATTGGAGCTCCCACCAAATAGAAAAATACATAATGCTTTCTATGTCTCTTGCTTGAAGAAGGTTCTAGGCTAGAAAACCATAGTATCTACAAAATTACCAGCTCTTGATGATGAAGGGAAATTATTCTTAATACTAGAAGAGGTTTTGGATACAAGAGAGAAAAGATTGAGAAATAGGAGCATCACAGAGCATTTGGTCAAATGGAAAGGATTACCATTGCAGGATGCAACTTGGGAAGGAGCACATATTATTGAGCATCCCAACCTTTATTGCTTGAGGAAAAGAAATATTTGGGAGGGAGGACTTGTCATGTCCCCTTTTCAAATAATTAAAAATAATAACTTTTGCTAAGGCTTGCAGGCTCAAAAAGTAAGTTTCGGGAGAAGGGGCTGATCTTTGGAAACTAATAGATTAATAAATGATAATTATTATCATTTATTGACCACTCTTGGTCATGATTTAGGGTTATGCCCTCTTTTAAAGGGGTTTGGAGGCATTTCGATCTCATTCTAGAACTTGACTTTTGCTCATTGCTTTGTTGTTCTTCAAAGGCTGCCAAACCTGTGGAGAAGGAGACCCAAAGATGGGATTTTTTATGTTTCTAGGAAGGATAAGGATTGGATTTTGAGGCCATTCCATGTGCAAACTCATGCAGAGTTTTCCCTTGTGTTGAACGGTGCAGATTTGTGAGTTTTTGGGTGTGTTTTTGTAAGATTTTGGTGTTTTTGGTTGAGTTTTTCATATCAATTTTGGTTGCTACTATATTGATACCATTTTGATGTTAAAATAGAGATGAATATATGTATTGGGTAATGATTCTACTTCTGTGATAGATTTTTAGAGTTTTATGGTGTTTCTGGGCTATTTTGTGTTATTTTCAGGAGACCGATGAGCATTGTATTTGTCCTCCATTTTGGAGCTATTGTGTAAAATCTATACAGATCTATAAATTTGATTTTGTAGGATTTTATGCTGGTGAAATTTTTGTAAAAATTTCTACTTTCAAATTTATCAATAATATGTGAAGCTGTGAAGTTTTTGGCACTATTTTGGGCATACCCGATTTGCGTTTTGTTAAGAAATTGCATAATCTTTCAAAGTGTTGATTGTTTGATTTAATAATATTATTATAGGATTTAAATATGATATAATAATCAGAAAGGGGACATTTCACCTACTTATACACTACACTGGGTGGTATATGAGAAGGCTTCTTTTGCAAGCACTAGTTGATTTGGTTTTGGGGTGATATGTTGCAATCTAACATGAAATTACAGAGGATTGCAAATATTATTCATGGTAGGAGAGATGTAGATCATTCTCTAATGGATATGTTGAGAAACAATTTTGCAATACTTGAAGCTGTTGAGATAGCCCAAAGAAGAGGAATATTTATTGAGGATGATAGTGAAGATTAGACAGAAGAATTACAAGATGGAGAAGGAGTAGGAAAAGCACATTTCCTAGAACAAGGGGAAGAAAGATTCTTTAGAGATTTGATAATCATTAATTGAAAACCTCACTTCAATCCTCCTTAGTATAGTGAAAGATTGGATTCTGATGTATTGATGGACTGGATCTCTAAGATAGAGAGGTATTTTGAATATGAAAACATTCCAATAGATAAGAAGAGGTAAATATAAGATCAAGGTATGGGAAAAGATGATTAAAAAATTTAAAATTAATTCTATTCTCAGTGATTATCAAGTTAATTTATTGAGAAGAAAGTAAAATTTGAAATAGAAGGATAGTTCTGTGAAGCAATATACTGAGGAATTCTATAAATTACATATCATATCTAGACATGTAGATGACAAAATTTAATGGATTTATAGATATATGAATGTTTTGAGGACTTCTATTCAAGATGAAATTAGTTTTGTGAAGTTGAACACTATTGAAGAATCTTATCAATTTTTATTGACATTAGAAGAGAAATTGAACAAAAGATGTGAAAAAAGGAAGAGAGACAGAGGTGGAAGATTCCCTAGAGTTAGAGGAAGATCCTTTGGAAAAAATAGTAGATCAGATCAAGATAAGAAAACTTTGGATAAGGAGAAATTATAATGGAAAGGACAAAGTACCTTTAGAGGTAGAGGAATTTATCAAGACGTAGTTACCCTATAGGTAATGATCAAAGGAAAGAAGAAATGAATTTCTTTGAAGGAACTTGTTTCAAGTGTGGTGAATTAGGACATATAGTATTTGACTGTACTAATTCAAACAAGGAGAATGGTAGTAGTAGAAAAAATGTACTTCTGAAGGAAGATTCACTTGCTTCCACAAACAACTCTGAGGATGGACAAAATATGATGATCAGAAGAGCATTGTGGAATGAAGGAAGTGATTTAGATCCTTTGAGAAAAGGCTTATTCAAAACTAGATGTGAGGTAGAAGGAAAATGTTCCAAAGTGATAATTGATAGTGGAAGTTCAAAGAATTTGGCATCAAAAGAATTGATTACCAAGTTGTAGTTACAAAGGATGAAGAACCCTAAATCCTATCAGATCTCATGGATAAAAGAAGATTACAAACATTTGGTAATTGAGCAATGTCATGTGAAACTTAAAATTGAGAATTGGCATGATGAAGTTCTTTGTGATATTATGCCTATGGATTATTGTCACATCTTGTTGGGTAGACCTTGGCAATATGATAGAAAAGATTTACATGATGGAAGATTGAATAGATATACTATTGTAGAAAATGGGATGAATGAAGTTTTGTTACCATTGATTGAAGCATATAAGGGTCAAAATTGTACTTCTATTAGAGTTTGTTTGGTTGAAGGAAGGCAGTTCATAAGAGTTTTGAAAATGAATGATGTTTTCTATGCTTTATTTCCTAATAACCCTATTCAGAAGTTAGAGAATGAAACATCTATTTAAATTAGGAAGTTGTTGATAGAGTATCAAGAGATTATTTTTGATAATGTACCATATGGTTTATCACCAATAAGAAGTATAAATAATTATATGGATCTAATCCTTGGAGATAGTTATCCTAACAAAGAACCCCATCAGTTAACACCTGGAGAGAATGAGGAATTGAATAGACAAGTTCAAGAGTTGCTACAGAAGGTTTGATCAAAGAAATATTGAGTCTATGTGAAGTTCTAGATGTGTTAGCACCTAAGAAAAGTGGTGAATGAAGAATGTGAACTGATTGCAAAGCTATAAACAAGGTCATAGTGAAATACCAGTTTCCATTGCCTAGGATGGATGATATCATGGATTGTTTGAGTGGAGAAAAATAATTTAGGAAGATTAATTTGAAGAGTGGTTATCACTAGATTAGAATTAGATAAGGACATGAATGGAAGATTTCTTTTAAGACAAAGGAAGGTTTGTATGAGTGGTTGGTTATGCCTTTTGGTTTAACTAATGCACCTAGAACTTTTATGAGGCCGATGAATGAAGTTTTGACAAAATACTTGGGTAAATTTATGATTGTATATTTGGATGACATTTTGATATTCAGTAAGAATAGGGAAGATCATTTGTTACATCTAAGACATGTACAACAAAGGTTAAAAGAGGAAAACTTACAAATTAACTTGAAGAAGTGTTCTTTTATGAAAGGAGAAATACTATAGTTGGGAATTTTCATTTTAGCTAATGGTTTGAAGATGGATCCATAAAAGGTTGACTAAATTTTGGAATGGCCTAGACCTTAGACTATTGGAGAGGTAAGATATTTTCGTGGTTTGGCTAGTTTCTAGGGTATGTGTAGGATCATGGTATGCCAAAAAGTGGTAATGTGAAAAAGAAGTCCTGGTTGAAAAACAACTATAACTTTCAAATAGTATAACATTTTTGAAATCTAAAACATACATCACATTCTATGCTTTGCCTACTACAAGAATAAATTTTATTTTTTTCAATTTGATGAAGTTTAGACTAAGTTAAGGTGGTCAGACAGGTGAGATTTTATATTCTAAAAAATTTATGATGAAGGGTGCTCCCCTTAATACCACAAACACATAACAGAAACAAAGAAACAACAACAATTTGCAAGAATAGAAAATGGCCTTCTTATTATCTCCACAAATGTGGAATTACAAATTTGAGAATTACAATATGCAAAGCCACATGGGCATTCCCTTTACAATATTTTGTAGGACAAAGCCTCAAATCATTACCTAGATCTACCCTGAACTGCCCTAGACAACATTACGGGCCTTCTTTATATAGGCAATTTCCACTACCTGAGAATGTTCCAGAAGTTTACCCCTTAAGGCCAACAATACATAGAATTATTTTAGTTTCACAATTTTAACAATAGGGTCAACTCAAAAGAAATACAAAATATGCTTTTAGATAGCCCAACTTGTGGAGGCCATAACTTTTTAACCATAGCTCTATTTTTCTATTGTAACCATCCAAAATGCCATGATGAGATCTACAGTGCCTGACATGTGCAAGTGCCAATCAGACGGGGGTCGATTGTGATCCAAAGCCTCTAAGGCTTTCAAAATTGAGCTAAAAGATTCATACCCAAAAACCTTACTAACTTCACCAATACTGATGATGTGGCAATGAAACTCAACTATTAGGCTAAAATGACTGAGATGAACCTCCACCTGTGAAATTAGAACATTTCAAGATTGTATGACCAACTTACTAAAAATAGTAAGTTTCCATAAATAGCATCTCTGCACAAGATAGCCCTTATTGAAAAAAAAACCAGATTGCTCTTACAGCCAGGATGCTCTTGCATCAATTTATAGCAGAAAAATCATAATAAATTATTTATTTAGAAATAATATTATAAAAAAAATATGCGTCACATCTAGACATGAGTCTACTACTTAAATCTAGAATCTTGTAAGAAAATATTATCATTTGATTGTATTTAAGGTGGTCAAACATACACCTACTTCTTATCTTTAACCTAAAATTTTTATACAATTGTTAAACTGATTGGAAAATAGCTATAACATTCAAATAGTATAACATTTTTGAAATTTAAAATCTATGTCACATTCTATTCTTTTCGTGATACAAGAAGAAAACTAAAATTTTTAATTTGATGAATTTTAGACCAAGTTAAGGTGGTCAGACATGTGAGTTTTTATATTCTACAAAATTTGTAGTAGAAAAATCATAATTAATTATTTACTTGGAAAAAATTACAAAAAAATATGCGTCACATCTGAACATGAGTCTACTAATTATATGTAGAATCTTGTAAAAAAATATTATCTTTTGATTATGTTTAAAGTGGTCAGACATACACCTAGTTCTTATCTTTTTCTCGATGTTTTTACACTACTGCATTGAAATTTGAAATTTTCACCATATAGAATAATTTATTTTCAAAAAAGGGCTAGTATCTTAGAAACTACGTTCAATTTTCTATACATTCTTTGTTTACATATTTTATATATAAGATTGATAACTTGTTCAAATTTTTATGTCAACTTTCCAAACCCTGATTTTTCAAATTTTCATTGCCACTTAAGCGCCTAGTTTGGCATACCATGATCTTGCACATACCCTCTACTAAAATTTCATAAGAAAGTTTAGTTCTACTTGTAATGCGATGATTCAAACAATAATAGGAGACAAAAATGATTTCAAGTGGACACTTGGATCTAACACATTTTTTTAGATATTGAAAAGAAAGTAGAAAAGTTACATGTTCTAGCATTGCCTGATTTCTCTAAAGTATTTCAATTTAATTGTGATGTAAGTGATTGTCCAATAGGAGTTTTATTAAGTCAAGAAGGTAGACCAGTTGCTTTCTTTAGTGAAAAGATGAATGATGCTAGGAGAAAATACTGTGTATATGAAAAATAATTCTATGCTATTGTTCAAGATTTGAAAAAATGGAGAAATTAATTGATACCTAAGGAATTTGTGTTGTGCACTGATCATAAATATTTATAGTATTTGGGAACTCAAAGTAAATTTAATTAGAGACATATGAAGTGGGTTAAATACATCAAGAACTTTACATTTGAGATGAAGCATAGAAGTCAATTGTCTAACCGAGTTGCAGATGCATTGAGAAGAAGATCTTTGTTGACTAAGACGATAGTTGAGGTACTTGGTTTTAATGATTTGAAGGACATGTTTAAAACTAACCCTAATTTTATAGAGGCTTGGGAATAATGTAAGACACCTATCAGTGATCAATAGAGAAAGTGGGATGACTATTTCATTCAGGAAGGTATGTTGTTTAAAGGAGATTAGTTGTCTATACCTAGAGTTTCAATGAGAGATAATTTAATAAAGGAGAAACATAGCGGTGGATTAGAAGGAGATTTTTCCATTGAAGAGACATTAATTTTTAGTAAGGATAAATAATTTTGGCCATAGTTGCATAAGGATGTTCGAAAATATGTAAGAAGTTATCAAATTTGTCAATTTACAAAAAGAGTAAGTCAGAATAGTAGATTGTATACACCATTAGCTATTTTTAATAAACTTTGGGAACACATCAACATGGATTTTGTTCTTGGCTTACCTAAGACACAAAGATGTAATGATTCCATAATTATTGTGGTGGATAGATGTTTAAAATGTCACATTTTATTATCTGTATGAAGACATATGATGCAATTCATGTACAAGACCTTTTCTTTAAGGAAATTGTGAGTTTGCATGGGTTACCTAATAGTATTATCGCTGAACAAGATATAAATTTTGTTGGCTACATTTGGAGAATACTTTGGAATAAGTTGGTTATCAATTTTAAATTCAATTCAACCTTTCACCCACAGACAGATGGACAAACAAAGGTTGTAAATAAACTCTTGCAAAATTTTTTTAGATGTTTAATTGGACACAAACCTAGAAATTGGGATTTGGTAGTGTCACAAGAAGAGTTTTCATACAAGATTTTAGTAAGTAGAAGTACATGTGACTAAAAGCACAATAAGCTATCACCCTTTTACAAAGGAAAAGGCTAACAAAATCAAAGTTGTTAAACTTCAATAGTATAAAAATGGCATTTATCTTTGGAATATGAAGATGATGTAAACTAATTAAATGTGATAAAATGGATGAAGTTTATGATAAATATTTTCAATAATTTTTTTGAATAAGAATTGATATTTGTTTTTTTAATTTTTAAAGATGATTTTTCAGTTGCTAAAAAATGCTGAAAATTAATGGTCTAATTCCCACCAGAAAATTATATGTAAATAAACATTTTTCCCCCTAATTTCAAAGTATGTCATAGATGACATATATAGCTGGTACATGAAGAAATAACTATTGATTTGTGACCTATATTTTCTCCTTTATAACAATTCAAATTCCAACTCACTGAAATCATCAGTTTTCATCTTGCAAAATATTTTTCATAACAAATCTATCCCAATCAAAAAAATAAATATATATTCTTGAAGAAAAATCTCTCCTCTAGTGCACCATATATTTTTCAAATTTATTTAATATGATTTACTATTTTCTTCTTTATTCGAATCAACATCTCCTCGACTATTAAAATACCTACTTGCAATATTTTTTAATTACAATAAACTATGTATAATTAAAACACTATTAAATCTCTGTGAGGATATTCTTGACTCTGATATCTACAAAAGGGAATTTTTTTATTTTTAAAAAAATATCATTAAAAAGATTAGGAGTTATTGAAACACTACTTTTTTGAAATAATTTTATTTTTATGGTAATTAGACCCATAGTGGTATAAAACATGCATTTAATAGATGTTTTCAATTGGAAAAGTTAAAGCACTTATCTAACTTAGCTAGAATGAATCTATGATGAAGGGTGCTCCCCTTAATACCACAAACACATAATAGAAATAGAAAAACAACAACAATAATATGCAAGAATAGAAAATTGGCTTCTTATTATCTCCACAAATGTGGAATTACAAACTTTTAGAATTACAATATGCCAAGCCACATGGGCATTCCCTTACAATATTCTGTAGGACAAAGCCTCGAATCAATACCCAGATCTACTACCCAGAACTATTCTGAACTGCCTAAGACAATAATACAGCCTTCCTTATATAGGCAATTTCCACCGCCCGAGAAGGTTCTAGAAATTTAGCCCTAAGGGCCGACCAAACTTAGAATTATTTTATTTTTCAATTTATTACATCAAAGTCAGCTCAAAATAACTTTTGAAACCCGAATAGAAATTTTGAAGGAAAATTATTTTCTGCCATTTCAGGTGACCCGACTTCCGGAGACCATAAGTCATCACCAGTTGACCCGATTGACTATTATAACCCCATTTCAGAAATGCCACAAAGTGCTCTACAGGCTTGATCAATGCAAGCGCCCGTCACCCAAATTTTCAACCTCATCCAGGGCCTCTAAAGCCTTCAAAACTGAGTTTGAAGTTTCTGTGCCCTGCTGCCAATACCAAAAATCTTCAATATCTTCAAAACTACACCTGATCTAGCCATGAAACTTTGCTGGCAGACTTATATGACCAAAATGAACCTCCAAGAAAGAAATCAGATCATTCTGAGCACATACAAAAATTACCAAAAATAGTAACTTTCCATAAATAGCAGCTCTACACAAAATAGCCCTTATTGAATATAAAAATAGAAATATTTTTTTTCTTGGGTGATGCAAGATTGCTCTTACACCCAGGATGCTCCTGCATCAGACACCCAGGGTAATTTGAAAAGTGACCCTGTCACAACTTAGGTGTGCAGAGGAAAACCAAGATGGTTAACCTCCTCCTTTGTTAGCCATGATGAATCTTCAACAGGTCATCCTTTCCATTTGACTAAATACTCTTCATATGTCCTATTCCTTGTGCTTCCGCCAACACGACTGTCTAGTATGTCTTCAATCTCCTTGATATCTGAACTGGTTGCTGGAATATTCCACTGTGCTGCTGCAACCTCATCTTCAACACCTCCTTCATGATACTCTGTCAAATCTGAAATGTTAAACACTGGTGAAATATTCAGCCCAGTAGGCAATTCTACCTCATATGCATTTCCTGAATCATGCTTCTTCAGTATCTTACATGGCCCAAACTTCTTCATTTTCAACTTGTTATATGTACCAGTCGGAAACCGCTCCTTCCGCAAATGAACCATGACTTCATCTCCAACCTGAAATTCCTTATGCCTCCTTTTCACATCTGCCTTAGCCTTATACTATGCATTCATCTTGGCAATATGCTTCCTCACCTCCTCATGGATGTTCTTCAAATGTTCTACAAAATCCTCAGCTTCAACACTACTTATTTCTCCTTTATCTATCTTCCTCAATTCAAATGCATTTCTTGGACTACTTCCATATACAATCTGGAATGGTGATTTACTAGTGCTCCTGTTGACAGAATTATTGTATGCAAATTCCACCTGTGGTAAAATCAAATCCCATCCTGTTGGCTTATCTCCAACCAAACATCTCAGCAAATTTCCCAAACTTCTATTCACCACCTTTGCCTGTCCATCAGTCTGTGGATGATGTGATGAACTGAACTTCAAATCTATCTTCAACTTCTTCCACAATGTTCACCAGAAATATCCAGCAAACTTAGTATCTCGATCTGAAACTATGGTCTTTGGAAAACCATGTAGTCTCACCACTTCTCTGAAAAACAATCCTGCTACATGAACAACATCATTAGTCTTCTTGGAGGAAATGAAATGTGCCGTCTTTGAAAATCTGTCAACTACTACAAAAATTGAATCATGTCCCCGTTGTGTCCCCGGTAAACCAAGAACAAAGTCCATACTGATATCCTCCCAAGGCTTCTCTGGTACAGGTAATGGCTGATACATCCTTGTATTTTGCTTCACTCCTTTCCCCATCTGACATACTCTATAACTCTGTACAAACTTCTTCACATCTTGCTGCAATTATGGCCAATAATAATTCTCACCAACCAAAGCAAGGGTTTTATCATGACCAAAATGTCCAGCCAATCCTCCGCTATCCTTCTCCTTGATGAGATTCTCCCTTATAGAACTTCGTGGAATGCACAAATGACTCCCTCTGAATAGCATATCATCCTGGATGATGAAATCCAACCATTTCATCCTATCTAGAGTAACAGGTTTTGTACAAGCTTTCCAAGCTTCACCAAAATCAGGATCCTCTGGATACAAATTCTTGAGTTCCTTGAACCCAACCACCTCAATCTGCATCTCTGTCAGCAATAGTTGCCTTCTGCTAAGAGCATCTGCAACCCTATTAGACTTTCCACTTCTGTGTTTCAAAACAAATGTATAACTCTGCAAAAACTCAACCCATTTCAAATGCCTTTGATTCAATTTTCCTTGACTATTCAAATATTGCAAAGCTTGATGATTAGTATACAAAACAAACTCCTTAGGAAGAAGATAATGTCTCCACTTCTTTAATACCTGAACTATAGCATAAAATTCCTGATCATAAACAGAATACTTCCTCTTGGCATCATTTAACTTCTCACTGAAATATGCAATAGGTTTACCTTCTTGGCTCATAACAGTTCCTATTGTAGTACCACTAGCATCACAATCTACTTGAAACACCTTATTAAAATCTAGAAGTGCTAAAACAGGTTGTTCTGTAACTTTTTGTTTCAATAATTGAAAACTCTTTTCTGCCCCTTTAGTCCACTTAAACTCTTTTCTATCCCCTCTCATTGTCTCAGTCAAGAGACCACAAATACTGCTAATTTTTTTGATAAACTTTCTGTAAAAACTAGCTAGACCATGAAAAGATCTTACCCCAGTAGCACTCCTTGGAGTAGGCCATTCAAGGATAGCTTGTACCTTCTCTAAGTCCATTTTTAGACCTTCTGCTGAAACTACAAATCCCAAATACACTAACTCTTTCTTCACAAAACTGCACTTCTTCAAATTAATCAACAATTTCTCATCTCTCAACTTCTCAAACACCATACAAATATGCATCATATGTTCCTCTAATGTCTTGCTAAAAATCAAAATATCATCTAGGTAAACAATGACAAACTTACCCAAAAATTCTTTCAGAACCTCGTTCATAAGCCGCATAAAAGTGCTCGGTGCATTGGTTAGCCCAAAAGGCATGACTAACCACCCATATAGTCCTTCCTTTGTTTTGAAGGCAGTCTTCCATTCATCTCCTTCTCTGATCTGAATCTGGTGATATCCACTCTTCAGATCTATCTTTGAGAAATACACAGCCCCACTCAAACAGTCCATAATATCATCCATTCGTGGCAATGGGAACCTATACTTGATTGTGATCTTGTTTATTGCTCTGGAATCTGTACACATCCTCTACTCTCCATTCTTCTTTGGTGCTAATACCACTGGTATAGCACAGGGACTCAGACTCTCTCGAATCAACCCCTTCTGTAACAACTCATGTACTTGTCTGTTCAACCCTTCACTTTCTACTAGTGTCATTCTATGTGCTGCCTTGTTTGGAAAACTGGCTCCTGGAATCAAATCTATCTGATGACTGATCTTCCTTACCGGTAGTAATCCATCAGGTACATTATCAAATACAATATCCTGAAACTCATTCAACAAATCTGCAACCTCTACAGGTACATCCTCTACTTCTTCTTTACCAACTTTTGGAATTAAAGCAAAACACACATGCTCATGCCTCATACCACCTAGGAATTTCCTTCCATCAACAAATATTATTCTTGCATTACCACATACCTTTTCTTCGGTCTCCTTCAATGGCTTTAGCTTATGTCACACTCCATCCTTTGTCAAGGAATAGGTATTCGCATGACCATCATGTACAGCACATCTGTTAAACTACCACGGTCTACCCAATAACATATGACATGCATCCATAGAGATGATATCACATAGTACCTCATCTTGGTACTCGTCGATCTTGAACTTTACCAGGCACTGTTCACTGACCATGACCTTGTGGGCATCCTGCACCCAGGCAATCCGATATGGATGTGGGTGTTTCTATCTCTTGAGCTTCAACTTTGTCACCATCTTTTCTAACACCAAATTGTCAGTGCTTCCACTATCAATAATCACATCACAACATTTACCCTCACACTTGCATCTAGTGCGAAACAGGCTCCTCCTTTAGTCAGGTTCATTCTCACCACTCAGCAAGACTCTTCTATTAATTAGCGTTTCTTCTCTTTCAGCATCTTCAGAATTTGATGATCTAGCATCTTCATCGACATGTACAACTCTGGCCTAGCCTTCATTTCTCCTGTATGTTCTGCCTTGGTGCTGAGGACATTCAAATGCTCTATGACCTTCTTCTCCATAGTGAAAACATATTCCACGGAAGCCACCTCTTCCAGATCCTTGTCCTCTTCCTCTTCCTCTCTGATCTCCATTATTCTGATCTTGGAAGTGATTGGAATTATTTCCTCACTGATTCTGACTACTACTAGCCTCATCCTTCTTTTTTGGATCTTCGTTTCGGCCACCATATGACTGTCCACCAGATCATCCACCGCGACCTCTTCCATTTTGTCTGCTCTCAAACTTCTTGTTCAGCTTTTCCTCTACTTTTAGGGCAAACTGGTATGCCTCTTCAATACTGTTCATTCGAACCAGATTAAGCTCCTCCTGAATGCTTGGCCTTAACCCATTAAGGTATCGGGCAACTTTCTCTTTATCAGCTTCTACATGGCCTGTTCTGATGAGAAGTCGATAGAACTCCTCTGTATACTCCTGAACAGATCTTCCTGCTTGCTTCAAACTCTGCATTTTCTTCAGTAGGTCAAGCTCATAATCAACAGGAATGAACTGTCTCTTCAATTTATCCACCATCTGATCCCATCTCATGATTTTCTACTTTCCCCTTCTATTTCGCTCCAACTGAATCTCTTGCCACCATATCTTTTCATGACCTTTCAGTCTGGCCTTCACAAATTTGACCCTATCAGGATCCTCAACATCTTCATACTCAAAATATTCCTCACATTCATTGATCCAGTCGATCAATTCTTCTGGGTTAAGATTTCCAGAAAATGTAGGAACCTCAATTTTAGGTCTTTTCCCAATCTTAGAAATGGCCTGAAAAAGTCTTTCTTCCTCTTGGTTTACAATTTTGACTTCTCCTTCTTGATATTCTTCTTCAGCTTCATCCTCGCTTTCATCTCTGACATTAAGATTCATTCCTCTACGAATCTCTTCTTGCAATGCTCGCACTTGTCTCTGCAGCTCTCTAACCTCAGGTGTCATAGCACTAGCTCTTCCGCCACGTTCTCGTCGTGGAGGTATTTTCATGATGCGCACTGAAACCCTAACCACGGTCCTGGTGCAAACTGCCTCACAGTCGGTGATCTATTTACACACTCAATAAATCCTACTCTGATACCACTTGATGAAGGGTGCTCCCCTTAATACCACAAACACATAACATAAATAGAGAAACAACAACAATAATATGCAAGAACAGAAAATTAGCTTCTTATTATCTCCACAAATGTGGAATTACAAACTTTTAGAATTACAATATGCAAAGCCACATGGGCATTCCCTTACAATATTCTGTAGGACAAAGCCTCAAATCAATACCCAGATCTACTACCCAGAACTATTCTAAACTAGCTAAGACAATAATACAGCCTTCCTTATATAGGCAATTTCCACCGCCCGAGAAGGTTCCAGAAATTTAGCCCTAAGGGCCGACCAAACTTAGAATTATTTTATTTTTCAATTTATTACATCAAAGTCGGCTCAAAATAACTTTTGAAACCCGAACAGAAATTTTGAAGGAAAATTATTTTCCACCATTTCAGGTGACCTGACTTCCAGAGACCATAAGTCATCACCAGTTGACCCGATTGACTATTATAACCCCATTTCAGAAATGCCACGAAGCACTCTATAGGCTTGATCGGTGCAAGCGCTTGTCACCCAAATTTTTGACCTCAACCGGGGCCTCTAAAGCCTTCAAAACCGAGTTCAAAGTTTCTGTACCCTGCTGCCAATACCGAAAATCTTCAATATCTTCAAAACTACACCTGATCTAGCCATGAAACTTTGCTGGCAGACTTATATGACCAAAATGAACCTCCAAGAAATAAATCAGATCATTCTGATCACATACAAAAATTACCAAAAATAGTAACTTTCCATAAATAGCAGCTTTGTACAAAATAGCCCTTATTGAATATAAAAATAGAAATATTTTTTTTTCTTGGGTGATGCAAGATTGCTCTTACACCCAAGATGCTCCTGCATCAATCTAGCTAGACCATATGTTTGACCAAAATTAATTTTTAGTTAGAAATACTAAAATTCAACTGTGTTGATAAGTTAGCCTAAAAGGTGACACCTAATTGTGCTTTTACCCATGTAAAACACCTTTTCAGATTGTTACAGGCATGCATCCTAAAGGTATATCAGATTTGAGAACACTTGGTGTAGAGAAGAAAAGAAGTTGTTGAGGTGAAGAATGTGAAGGTTTGATGAATACTTTACATGAGGAAGTGAAAAATAAATTGGAGAAGAATAATCATAAATAAAGGAATACAGAAGACTGGTCTAGAAGGTATTAAACATTTAAAGTTAGTGATGAAGTGATGGCTCTTTTAAATAAAGTCATATTTCTTGTTGGAACATACACTAAGTTGAGTATGAATAAGTTTGGACCTTGTAAGTTTTTGAAAATATTTGGCAATGGTAATTCATATGAAGTTGAGTTACCAGTTGATATGGATATATCTTGTGTCTTTAATATTTTAGATTTGTATGAGTACTATGAGTCAGTTGAGGAGACATATGTTCAAAAAGAAAATCCTAAGAAGAATATATAATAGATTGAGTAGAGTTTAGGGAAAAGGATTGGAAAAAGTACCAAAGGCAAAGACTACATAGAATATTTGGCAAAGTGGAAGGACAAACCAGTTGAAGATTCTACATGGGTGTATCTATTTGAGTTGGATCATTTTGATTCAACTAGGGTTGTACAACATTCTTCATTTAGGAGAATCAGTTTAAATAACCCCGAGTTTGTGATGCAGGAGCATCTTGGGTTCTTTACAATGTTGCACATCAACTAATTTTTTTATTTTATTTTTCTTTATGTTCCTATTCCCCGATTGATAATTTGGTTCACTGATTATTCATCTTAAGAAGACTCTAGTTACAGTCTTCGAATCATGTTCTAAGCAAGCTCTAAGTTCCCATCATTCTGATTGCATCTCTTTTGGTTCGGTTCTGCTCGAGTTATCTTCTTCGTTACTCATGTTCCTATTCATGGTGATCCAATTCATTAGTCGTGTATTCATGTGTTTATTGATTTGTGATTATCATTTATTTTTAGGACCTATCTAGGAATCATTTTTGGTGATCGTATCATTTTTGGATCGAGGAGATTCTTGTGAGGATTCTTTTGGTTTCTTTGAGTAGCATCCTCTTTTCTTCCTAGGATAACCTAATGAATATGTGTGTGATACTTTCTCATTCATTATTGGCATGTGTGATCATGGTGTGTGATTGTTGAATCTTATGTGGACCTAGATCTGTGATTTCACCTTCTCATGTTCTTCATGGTGGTTATTTAGCTTATTTTGGGGCTGACCCTCATTTTTATAAACATTTGTTTGGGGATATAACTCTTGGTTGAACCTTTTTGTACCAATCAATTATATGTATTTGAGTGGTTTTGTAAGGAGGTGGCCATATTGGAGATTAATGGTTGATATGTTATGAAGTACTTATCTTCAAGATTTGATTTATTTTGTATATGGAATAACTAGGAAGACCTTACAACCCGACATGTATGTTGTAATTATTAAATGAATCATTGATCTAGCTCTCTCTCTCTCTCTCTCTCTAAATTATCACATGCTATTATTCCGCATGTGAGTTTGTTCAAAGTTGGACATCACATCTTGGTGTACTCATTTTTCCCTGCATAAGAAATACACATTTTATGGTGGAAATAATTAAGTAAGATGAATTGATGGATATAAAAAATAGTGAATCTTTGATCAAGGGATAAATATTGAATTATTGTGTTCATCATCACTACCCATAACTTCTTGATGAAAATAAATGGATGACCACTACTTTTATTTATGACTAGGGTTTTCCCTTCACCATAATTGAAAAAATTAGACTTCACAACATTGTTTAAATCCTTCCTAATTTTGAATAATTTCTTCCCCTCCATAGGAAGATCAATATACCATTAATAAGCTCGTTTATAACTTCCCCCTTTCACCAAAACATATAAACTATCCAGTTCTTCCAATTATTAGTAAACTTTCTAGTGATATTGGGTTTGAAGGCATAGAAACATTCATGAAAAGAAGTAATCTCTCACTTCAATAAAATTATCCAAATACTAGACTCCTTTTTCCCCTCATCATAGTTGATGGGTTCAAGATTATTTCTATCACCCTCCAAATGACTACTGTCAATGAAAGTCTCTATGTAATTCAAAATGATAACTTTCTAAAAGAATGAACCCAAAATATAGTAAAATGCATGAGCTAAACATACTCAAAAGTATGTAAGGAGGACATCCAAAGTGTTTTTGAGTTAATATCAATCATTAATTAAACTACCAAATTAAGGATTATATCAATGTCTCCTTTTGAAATTAATTATTCCAAGACACCCATCAAGAAAGGGGTCATGCCTTTTTCACTTCAATTCACAATCACTTTGGACCTCCAAATTAGAAAATTAATTCAGTGAAGAATTACCCTCTCAGTAGATATGAGAGATTTATATTCATGGAAAGAGTTTATAAAATTAGATTAGATTTCTCTATCGAATGTTTTGTTTTCCAAGACGGAAATTAGTTACTAGTCAAATATTGAATGATATTATTGGACGCTCTTTTATCAACACCTTGGTACAACTCATTTATTTATTTAGTTTTAAGGTTCTTGTAGGAAACAATATCTTCAACACTGTGATCATTTTAGCTTCCCAAGGGGAGTGCTAGCTCCACCAATAACTCACCATGTTCATTCCTTAACATTTCCCCACATCCAATAGGCCCAAGGTTATCCTTAACCAACTACCCAAGATTAATTCTGATCTAGCCAATAGGAGGCTTTTCCCAAAAGAAATCTCCATGGATCTCTTGAAGGGAGTAATAAGAAGAGAAATGTCAGAACCAAGATTCCACAACTAAGCATTAAGACTATCTCTATAAAAAATATGGCATTTCACATAAGTTTTTCTATTGGATACAACAAAGTGAAAATTCTAAAGAATGACGCTTTTATGTTAAGATAATACCTCCAAAGGTGATAAAATATCCTCTTAGAGAAGCATATTTTTCTTTTCTTTCCAAATGAACCACAAAAGGTAAGGAAGATAAATCTTCCAAATAAGGGAAACAATAAAGTTGGAGGATGAAGAGATCCATTGGGAGAAGAATTGATGCAATGATTCTAGAAACATGCGGTACAAAGATCCCAAAGATGAAAGTAGAGACTCCAAACATCATGAACATAAGAACAGTCCATAAACAAGCTAGATATGCTCTCTAAATATTCATAGAATAATAAGCATGTGTTGGCTAAAGAAAACCCTCTCTTATAGAGATTATCTAAAGTGAGAATTTTTTTCTTAAGGGAGATCCAAAAAAAGATGTTGATGCCATGTTTTATAAATCTAAATAAAGATTTTCCTCTATGATTGCATGAATAAAATTTTCAAGAAATCATGAGTCCATTGACTAAAATATGGATACAATCGATACAAAAAAATGAAAAAAATCTAGTGTAGCATAGGAATGGAAAACAACACAATATCACTAAGTATACCAAACAATAAGGAGGAAACAATGGCTACACTCAAATACAACACATGAACGGTTTGAGATAGTGCCTAAAAAATATCCAAGGTAGGTTTATTGTCTTGTAATAAATAGAAACATGTATATATTTAAAATCACATTCAAATTTAAAATAAAATTTAATGAAAACCAATAATTAAAGCTGAGCTAAAAAAAAAACCATTATTGTCTTAATTGAATTTTGCATTTTTATTTTCACTTTAACTCTAATTTAATTTCAAAAAATATTTTCCTCTTATTGGACTTCTAATTTGGATGCTTAATTCTTATCACTAAAAATTAAAAAGAGTTTAGGAATTGACATGGATAATGAACAGTTATGTGATAAAAGAGATTATGCAAATTCTACCATTTACTCTCATACTTAAGACAATCTTATTTATATTTAATGAATTAAATTTACTAAGCTTCTAAATTCATATAAGACAATAGAAATTATTCTAAAAGTCCACACTAAAACACATTACAAATTGAAAAAAATTATATTCTATCATTTAACCATGACAAAAATGTCAAATTTAATGACTTTAGTTTTTATTGATGGACATCTTTGCATTCATATATGAGTATAATATATAACAGATCTAGTACACCATGAGTATTCACAAATCTTGTGAATACCAATCAAAATATATAATATATAATGGACTACGGACCTAGTTTGATTGGTAGGTTGTTTCATGTGATAAGCATGGAATTACAAAGAGACATATATTGGTACCATCAATCATGTTTAAACAATTTACTCTAACATATTTCAGTTTATGAAAACCAAAGAAAAAACATGCAAAAATATTTTATTAAAAAATTTAATTAAAATTGAAAAGAAAGACTAGAAAATATTATTAGATTACTTGATCATATGGGCCTACCTTTCGATGCTAAAATCCAAAATACCTACGAAGCAAAATGCGGAAGCGAAATTATGGCGAAGTACTTCGCGTTGCATGTCACTTGCTATTTGTCGTTCTCCCCATGCGCCTTTGTTTTAGTCTTTATCAGTGGCCGGCGCCCGACTCTGACTAATACAACGTGTTTAATACAACCCTATTTTTCTATCGTGAATTTGTTTATCAGCACCATGCGCATTGATGATTGCGGAAGAAAACCAGAGTTTATCTTGCACTGTTTGCTGTGTGAATACGAGAAAGATTCTATCCACGACATGATGTTTGGTCACACTAAAGTTTGTTGGAAACGTATTTTAAAAGCTAAACCTAATGGAAATATCAAGTCCCCGGCAAGATAATACACCTAACTTTATCGCTTTGGGATAGATAAATGATCAAGATTTTGTTATTTTCTCAAAGCTAATGGGTTACCCTGCTTTTGGTTATGCACACAAATATTCATTGATATTGATTTTATGAAAAAGATTTGAACTAAATACAGAGAATTTCAGATTAACATTCCACTTCTTTTGATAATGGCTTCTTGGATTTCTGAACGGGTCTTAATCTGACATAAAAGGTTGCTTATCTTAACACGAATGTAATCATTACATTGCCTACCTCTATGATTGATGTAGATGTCTATCTTCAATCGGTGTCAAATTCAAATTTAGAGGAATCAAGTTGGGTTCGTCTGGATGAGTCCGTAATTATTCCTTTTCATCTATTTATCTTATTTTTGATGATGGATCGTAAGATAATGGATCATGAAATTTGACATTTCCTATTTACCTATCTACCTTATCTCTATTTACCTATCTACCTTATCTTGATGGCGAATCACAAAATTTGATCGTAAACATAGATACTCAAACAATCAAAACCAAAGAACTGATATTAAGAATGCTTTTGATTTTATTAATATTCTAACTATAATCGTATCTAAAGGAGAAATATAATGTTTTGCACACGAAATTAATGACAACAGAGCCGTGGAGTAATAGGTATGCTGAAAATAACTCTTTCCCGAATTGACAGAATGATTTAGGCGTGCTATGAAATCTTGGTGTAAGATGATTCATCTGTCGTATGAGTCGGTCAGCTGTGAATTATTATGATTAATTTTCAATTATGAGATAACTCCATTCTCAGAGATGTGGACAGACGGTTCAATTTTTCGTAACCTTTTAACAAAAATGTTTAATTTGTTTGGGAATCCTGATCCCCCATAATTAACAGAAATCAGTAGTATCAGATCATTATATTCAGCATATATCGATATGTAGTCAAAACATGAGTAATGTTTATATGTATAAATTCATATAAGTAGTCAAGAAATAAATTGATAAATAATATAAAATTCTTTATAAAGAAGAAGAGAAAATCAATTAATTATTCTGTTTATATTTATAAATCTTCTGTTTACATCTAACCACAACAAACTCTGTTTTAACTAATTACTTTTCTATAGTTTTATCATGCTGAATGTTCACCACATTCTTCCATTAATTTTCTTTGTAGTGGCTCACCATCAATGTTCAAGAAAAAAGAAATATACTTTATCAGTATAGAGATTTAGCTATATCAATGTTTGACTACTATGAATAATGAGTTCGGCATGTATAAACATAGAGTTAAAATATATCTATTTTCTATTAAATTAAAAAATATTATTATAAATCATGTTTATGAGTTAAACGGAGAAAAAAAATTTATGGATGATACACAATCTTCCAACAAGAAAAAAAATCATTGAAAGCTTACTCTCATTAATTACCTGATTCATATTCCTAGATTTTCATTTTGCATGTGATCATGTGAACTCTATTCTTAATCTTTATTTTTCTATTGCTTTTATCTACTAACTCTCTCTACCTACTTCATAAGTTTTCTTTGTTATGATATGCTCTAAATCCTTTGAGGAAAACTCAAAAGTTGTTTCAAAACAATTTAAATTCATATATATCAAAGTTAGATAACTATTAATAATGAGCTTAGCATATATGAATATAGAGTAAAAACAGATTTAATTTTATTAAATAAAAAATTGATAGAGTAATCTATTGATGTTTCTATATTAAGTAGCCAAAAAAATCATCAATTACGCTCATTGATTACTCAAATCCTCTTCTTGAATTTTCCTTTCCTAAGTAATCCCATTAATATTCTTCTTAATTTTAATTTTTCTATTATTTTATCTTTCTAAATATCCACCACACTCTGTGATTAGTTTTCTTTGATGTGGTCAACTATCAATGTTACAAGGAAAAGTCAAAGGTTAATTGTAAATGATAGATATTCAATTGTATATGAGTTTGTTCACTTTAATTAATAATTTTAACATATATGAATATATTATAAAAATAAATCTAATTATATCAAATAGAAAAGAGAGTCTTGAAAAATATTAAATACTCTAATAGGAAAAAGTAATCAATGAAACGTTACCATTATTGATTACTCTAGATATTCCTTAATCTTCATTTTGAGAAGAAATTTTTCCTTAACACTTATTTTTGTATTATTTTATCTTACTAAATCTCCACTCCACTCCTCAATTGATTTTCTTTGTTTTTAATCACTATCTATTCTATGAAGAAAAATCAAAGATTATTTGTAAACAATAGAAATTCAATTGTATCAGACTATCAATATGAATAATGATCTTAGCATATATGGACATTGGGTCAATATTAAAGTACATATTCACAAAAAGAAAAAGTCAAGGGATACAAGATCATAGTAGATGTAAAAAATAAATTCATGAATGATATGTAGTCTTCCATTAAAAAATAATGCATGGATGATATAGAACTATTTATTAAAAAAAAAATATTATAACATAAAAATGTCATCCTCCATGATTACTTTATTCATATTTTTAAATCTCCATTTCATATTTGACCATAATTTTTATTTTTCTATTATTTTATAATACTAAATCTTCACCACATTCCTCCATTTTTCTATTTATTTGTTATGGTCCACTACCATTTTTTTAAAAATGTATATTATTTGTAAAGAATAAAATTTTAACTATATTAGGTTTTGATCATTATGAATAATGAGTTCAATATTTATAAACATTTAGTCAATATAAATTTAGTTTTGTTTTTTTTTTAATTCAAGATTATCAATATATACTCATGTGTATATTAGAGAGCAAAAATAATTTGTATATGATATAAAATCTTTCATCAATAGAAAATTCATAGATAATATAAAATCATTTCTCAAAACATTTACATTGTTACCTAGAAAACTAATGAAAACTCACTCCTATTTATTATTTTTCCATATTTTTAAAAATATTTATTTTATAATGATTATGTTGAACTTTATCCATTGTCTATTATTTTAATCTCTACCATAGTCCTCGTTTAATTTTTATAATTATGTCCTATTATTGATCTTAGGAGTACACACTAAAGGTTTCCATAAGGACCAAGCATGGTAGAATGCTAGAAAGAAACTAGAAGAAAATAATGTATGTAGTATATCCTATATTTGATTGAAAGGTTGTGAAGTATAGTTTATTGAAAAATTAATATTTTCAAAATAAACATGATGAATAGTTACATTAATCCATCTTTATGTTGATCACTAAAGTTTCTAGACCATTCACACATCATTGTGGGCTCCAATCTTTGCCTTGAATTTTGAATAGAATACACACTTCATAAATTATATTTATTCTAATGGTAAAGTGATTTAAATTTATGTACACTTTTAAATATTGGAGGAAGGCAATGGCATAACATAATAACAAATTAAAATGATAAAAATCCTCAAATAAATGTAGTTTGGAAGTTAACATTAAATTATTTCTACTTTAGATTGATTAATATAGTATTAAAATATTCAATAGTTTAGTGTTGAGATATTTATCAATAATTTAAGTGTGAGACTAAAATTTTATGTAGAAGATATTACATGTATTCATATTTAAGACAATGTTTAAAATCTTGAATTTAATAAACATCAAAATGATTAAGTACAAGAGTTATACTTTTAGAGTCCAAAGGAAAACATTGCGAGAGAGGATGACATGACCATGAGCTCAACTAAAAAAAATAAAAATAAAACAATACCAAAAGAAAATAATAAAAGGAATAAATAAGTTTGAAGATAGAAAAATTGCTACTCTAGTGTATAGTTCATAAGGAAGGTCAAGGTGATACTAGATCCTAGTCATCCTAATTTTAGTCATCTTGAATAAAAATGTTAAGATGAATAAATTTAATTTTTTTACTTTTCGCTTAACAAATTCCAACAAATCCCTACATACAAAGAGATATCATAGTTTAAAAATATGTACATATAGCCATACTAGAGGAAAAACAAGTCGGGAAAGTAAGACAATGGAAGTTTTTGCAAACAAACACAAAATAGGTTCCAAAATATAAACCATGGCCTATTATTTATGTACAAAATAGAGCATAAAATATTAAGTTAAAACTATACTAACTCATCCTACACTCAATCTACACAACACTTCGATCAACAAGATTAATTTTTCAACATTGATAAAACAAAAATGAACCTTACAAATATTGTACCTTGTTATATTTAGCCATAGTAGTTCTACTAAAGGATAATGGATCAAATAATTTTGTAAATAGCATAATAATGTGTTCCTATGTGAGATCTTAATGCCTTGAGACTAAATTATAATTATAATCTCTTTTCTATAACATTGGATGGATAGTA